>CM064893.1:18114297-18732148 GCA_030347415.2 Decapterus maruadsi | reverse complement strand
AACAAAACACAACCACCATCCCCGACCAAAAAACAACAACAACAACAAGAAAACAAAAACAACGACCACCTTCTGGACCCGTTTTGACTTATCTAGACCGGGCGGCTTACCGGAGGATGTTTGAGCCAGGATGCTGCGCTTCCCCGTGAAAAAGATCCGGAAGCAGTTCAAGCTCCTGCTGCTGCTGGTACTGCTCACCTCCGCCGTGTGGTTCACCTACCTGCACATCAACCAGGGCAAGACCATCAAACTCCACTTCAACTACGGAAAAGGTAGAGAATCCTTGTCTGTCACTCTGTCAACTTGTCTACTAACACTCCCCTAGACATTTAAAAGGACCTTTAACAGCCCCTTTATGAATACTGTAGAGTTACCTGAGGAGATAATACCATAAACCAGTGTAACGTCACTATAAAGTCACCACTGAGTACACTGAGCTCCTGCAGGAATATTATAGGAATATTAAAGTGACATCACAGGAGATAATAATGCCATAAAGCATGATAAGGCCGCTATAAACTCACCTCAGTAGACATAATAACAGATACAAATCCCATAGGAAAAATCATGAGCTTGGTGTAAACACTTCAGATGCATAAAGTTTTAATGTAGATATTTTTAGCGGCATACATTTAATAGGAAATGTGTCTGCAACAGCTACCCTGCTGTCATTCAACTACTGATCATCCTCCAGCAAGTAGTGTGACAAGCAGGGAAGGATATGCCACATGAAGAAGTGACACAGAGAGGCAGCGTGTCTCATAAATTAACAATCGTTTCCTTCTCCAGGCTGAGCAAAGAGCTCCGCGGTCTCAGGGCCAGGTCGAAAAGCCAGGCCGCCGCCTTAGACATTAATAATCAAAGGGCTGTTCATGAAGGTGGCTTCAGAGGTCACAGGCATGCCAGTCACACTTGGAAAAAGAAAAAAAAATATGAAGGGGTGGGCAGGGAGAGTGAGGAGGAGGAGGTGGGGAGGGGGCAGATCTCCACCTGCTGCTGTGATGCTTCTTATTACCAAGGTTTGATTGCGTACAGTAGTACAAGTGTTGGACTGTAACAGAGGATGATGCAGAGAACTTTACAGGAAAAACAAACAAACAAAAAATAAATAAATTAAAAAAAAGGTGCTGAATGATGCAATGTGCTGTCACCTACTATAGCTCCAACATGGGCTGATGGTGTACTCTGTCTCTTGCAGCTGTTCATGTAAAGTGATACCCAGTGATTATGATGTCCTTGAAGAGTATACGCTTCGTACACACACACACATGCGCACACATACGCACACGGTGCACTGACACACAGGGATCATTTCATTGTCTCTGATCTTAGCCGTGGGGGTTTTCCCAGCAACAGACCAGATTTAGTTTTCTGATGATGAGAGACTTGAGCTACATGGAAGAGATGAAGACTGTCACTCTGGCTTGTTGCGCTCGCTAACTGCAGCTGAGTGAGTTGGGGGTTTGTGTCAGGATTTAGGGGTGGAAAGAAGTACCAGCACCTTTGAACTGTTGGATTAGTGAACTTGAAATGGACATAATCAGCCTCATAGAAGCCGAATGTGTTGCAGGGCTATTGTGTTACATTGTGCTCTATTGCACTGCGCTCGCACCGGAGTTGATGTAATGAAACCAGTCACTCCCGTGGAAGCAGATTGACCGAATAATCATCGCTCTGTGCATTCTTGAACCTTTCAGATTTCTCTCTCCTCCTGCTGGTTGCACAGTCGCTGCTCATTTCGTGTTACCTTGCCCCAGACAGAGCATGTTGTTTCCATTCATTCTTCACAGAGCCCGACACACGCTGACTTTCTCCCCCCCCCCTTTTGATAAACCCGCGTTCTTCGTTTTAAGGATTCAGCTTGTAGTCTGCCTTTGTGACTCGTCTGCTGCAGCCGTCTGGCGAGGAAGGAAGGAAGCTGTTATGCTGCACTGTGCTGGTCTGTGTGTCTAATTGACTGTCTTCCATTTAGCAGGCATCTGAGCAGGTCAACTCACTTAACCTCTTATGAATAACATGTCCCCTCTCGCACCAAGCGTTTCTAAGTGAGATGTAGCCATTACTGAATATGGGGCTCTATGAAGTGTGTAAATATTCATATCAGGCTGGTAGTACTCTCTCCACACAGGAATCCTCATTGATTCTTAGCGCTGAGGTGGAGCAGGTAGAAATAATGTAATTTCATTTTTGGCCTGAGTCCTCCCTTATTTGAATAGAAAATGACAATTTGTTAAATTTCCATTCGGCTTGTCCCCATTTTGGAGGAAATTAAATTGATCTCAGCCAAATTCTCTCCTTCAGCAAGTGCACATATCAGACTAGATTGCTACTAGTGCTTCATTCACTAGATAAAGTCTTATTGGCATGTGACCAGTAGAAATATCTCAGTTTAGTGCCTCCACTGAGGCTGCGTCTGCATACAGCAATGGTGAATAATGATTTGAGAAGCGTGTTTATAGGAGATGGTTTTATCTTTTATTTTTCAGATGTGGTTTCGTTCATCCAGCCTCAGTGTCCTCCTGTGTTGGCTGGGTCAAAGTAATGAGGCAACACATGCCTTCTTAATGACACCCCACGTCGTCCTTCATCGTGAACCAAGTTTTGTATTCGCTCAGTGTTTCTCATTCAAACGTGGCAATCAATGCTCAACACGTTCACTACCTCAGAAGACTTTTGATACCTTTTCATATCTCCTGGCAAGACATAAAAATCAGTGAATCTGGTCACAGACTGGTAAATAAAAGCCACACTGTGCAGTGTCTGACACAAATCTGCTGCTGCTCCGAAAGAAAAGCCGTCTCGGCGGGTGTTAATTGCCTTGACCCAGCTTCAAATAGTTGTGTTTGTGTTTTTTACCTGACTAGTAATGCCTTCATCTTGTGTTAAAAGCGTTTATGCTGCATCTAAACGATCCGTGACGTCGCTAACCCATCCTGCTGAAAGCCACCTCATTTCTCAGAAGCCTTATGTGGTCATTAATATCACACTTTGGTTGCTATGTAAAGAAATCAATCATGCTGAAGTGTCACCTGGGCATTTTGATTCACAGCTATCATCAGTCAGAGCACTAAGGCAGCCAGAGTTGTATTGAAATGGGCCATCATTTTCTGCCTCTAAATCATTCGGTACAGGATGGGGCTGCGTTGATAGACTGGTGATTCCGTTCACTCCCCTTTTTTGTGATTTTGTAGAAAGTGGAGAAGGAGACGAGTGGAAAGGAGATCTAATCTCAGAAAGATGATGACACCTGAACAGTAGTTGGAGAAGTGAGGAACTTGACAATTTTTGCTCATTTTTTAACAAAACTCTGAAAGTTGAAAATCCGTCCTTTCCTGCAAGGCATCTGTGCAGGAAGAGGAACCTGTAGCTCAGGAGGGTTTTCCTCACAAGCCATGCAAACCTGTCATTTACTATCCTGCATGCATCTTGTTTATGAATAGGCCAGTCAGAGAAATGTAATTACAGCACAATGGGCAAGAGCAACGGGACATTTAATGATTGTATGGCTGTTTCTTGGGGCATTCATTATGCCGTCTTAAAAGCAAAGGTAGCTGTTGAAACTATGATGATGGAGAAAACCAAAAAGGTATAATTAAATAGTTTTCAGCTTGCGCTCTGGCCAGACTGGCCTTATTTAATCAGAATTTCAATGAGGAAGTGTGTTGGCAGGCAGCGCTGCGGTGCATATTAGATGAGTGCCACATTTATGCGGCCACCCAGTTGTACAACAGCCCCCCTGTTTTCCAGCATCAACAGGTCCACTGAGCAGGAGGAGGAGGAGGAGGAGGGAGAGGAGGAGGCAGGCTGCTGCATACAGGCCTTCATTGATGAACTATGATTTCACATGTAGAGCTGCACACATAAACGCAAACACACAACCACCCGCCCACACACACAAACACAAAATATGTTACCTGTGTATTTGCAAAAAGGCCACGCAATACACGTTCACTTCACATCGCCGCCGCTCTGAAGGGATAAGGAGGAAGTCAGAGAGAGGAAGTCTCAGGGGCCGTGGCAGATTGGCTGCTTGGTTGCCCATGGAGACAGCATATGGGAGAGAGGAGTGTGTGCTGTTGGGATGGTGGGATGTTTCAGAGTTTATTTTATGGAGAGCGATGCTTTCACAGCTTTTTAAGGAAGCTTAATTGTGTTAAATATCCAGGGAACGACTTAAAAAATAAAACAAACACAGCTTGAGTCGTATTGTCGAGAGGAAGGTAGAACTGATACTGACCTGCACGCACACACACCGACAAACACTTGGATATAGTTACACTCCAGTATCCAGTTGGATTTGGCTTGTTGCTGTATCTCAGCAGCAACACCCTCAGGCAGGCTCGCTGTCATGGTAACCATGCCCTCCGATGTCACTTCCCCTAATTTTAGCTCTTGTGGTTCTCACGGTCGGTCAGCTTTACCTCGGCCAGAACCACTCTGGCGGCAGAATTGTAACAGACACCAAGCTTAGTGTGTGTGTGTGCGCGTGTGTGTGTGCGCCTTTAACACACAGCATCTTTTCATGTTATCATTTATTCATGCAACAATTTACCTTCACAGATTTGTGAATAATGCAGCTGCTCGGTGCCCACGTACTGTACACTTTGATGAATTTGTTAATGGTAGTGGGCGGGACAGAACAAAAAGATATAAACAACCTACATGCTTAATTAAAACCAAACTTCAGTCATGTTGTATATCTTAGGCGTGTGTCTTATTTTTCTTTACACGGCTACATCTACCTGCCTTTATAGAAACACATGGCCCAGAGTGGCTGCAGTCTGTAAGTCTGCATCAACAAAGTGGTTGAGGATGTTAGATTGAGGACATGTGTGAACTCAGGTGGGCGGCTGTGCTTTTAGAGATTGCTTCCATTTATGGATGAGGAGTCTTTGTATCACTTTGGATGAGCTTCTTTAATCAGATGGAGATAGAAGTCCTAAGAGAGGTGAACTTTGAAATCATAGCATTAGAGTGGTGATTTATCTTATTCACGGTCACACTGCTTGGTTGGTTTAATGGTTATATCATTGATCAGTATGTAGTCCCACACTCAAGATGGTAGCGATGCAGAAGCCTGCAGGATCCTTTATAAACTCAATGTCTGTCTTTGCAGTGTAGAAATGATCGAATATAACAATACCCATATAGAGAAACCGCATTATGTGTGAAACGGTCATTTCTTTGACATCACATTTCATTTATAGGGCGGCGTCGTAAAAGCATACACATGTGGCAGTCATTCCATTGTTCGGAGGCGTCTGGGGAGCAGGGATGGGGACTGTCACAGGCTCAGCTATGAATCTGTCACACATCTTATCTGACCAAGCCAGTAAATCTCTCTCCCTGGGTAATTCCACAGCGAGGATGAACGATGTTCCCGCAACAACTCACGCCGCATCCTCAATGTGCCTATAAGATGCTGTAGGACCTGCCGGGCAGAGGTGGATTAAGAGGGGGTGTAACATAATACCTTACACTCTTCTTATGTGCATTTGTTCACATTTCATGTGTATGTGTAATGCTCAGCAACAGCCTCATCCCCTTGGTAGTAATTTAACATTTTCTGTTTACAATAGCCTTAAAGTATTTAACACTCCGGATGTGTAAGATTCACATGCCCACAGCGCCTTTCACGACTCTTTAAATGTGGCTGCGATTAACAGATGTTGGTATAGGATTGAGGGACGAGCGGAGCCTTGGTCGGGAGTTGAGCAGAAACGGTGGAAAAACACAAGTCCAGAGGGTGTGTTAACCTCAGGGTTAATGAAATTTGTGTTGGCCTGCCTAACAAGCCACCATCAAGGTACCAGCTCTGCCCCATGCAGATGAGAGTTCTGGCCCCGTGCCACGGCTTTGCCGCAGGAGATTTGTCTGCTTCTGTGTGTGTGTGTTTGTGTGTGAGAGAGAGTGTGAGTGAGTGAAACAAAGAGATTTAGTGTAAAAGATCTGGAAATGCGTATGTGCGCATGTAGTTTGTTTTCCGCAAGTGTTGTTATTGCATGTGTCTGTGAGTGCGCGCCTCCCCCGATCTCGCTGCCGTCTGCACTTTAGCCCCAGTGTTTAGCCGAGCAGAAGAGGAAGCAGCTGAATGATGGCACTGTCTGCCCGCTGGCACGCTCGCTGCAGACGGGGGAGCGAGCATTTGGGAAGGAGGGACGGAGCAGAAGAAGGACACCCTTCTCGCGCAACAGGTGGAGGACGTGCAAGCAGGATGCACCAGGAGAGGATGTGGCTGTGACTCATAATAAACCAAAGCCCCCTCCCCACCTCCTCCTCCTCCTCCTCCTCCTCCTCTTCACAGTAATCCATTTGAATATGGAATTGTGGCTCCCACCTGGATTGTGTGTACGCGGCATGTGAACTTAACTGTGGAAAAGCCAATGGGGCGTAGCCGGCTTATTCAGCAGGGATGTCTCATAATGCAGCAGTGGCTTTGTTAACACTAGAACAGCCAACATTCCATGTATACCTAGAACCGCCAAGAGGTCATTTTGACCTCCATTCACTCTAATGCAAAAATGGTAAATGGACTGCATTTATGTAGCCATATATATTATAAACCCAGCCAGACACACAGTTCAAAACACTTTATAGTAATGCTTCACATTCATATACATACACATATTTTACAAAAAATAACAATAGTGGTTGCTAGGCAACCAATATAGACGACTCTTTATTTTCCTATTTTCGAACAGTGTGTGTATGTAAAAATTTTCAAAATTGTTTCAAATTTTTGAATTCATGTCCATTTCTCATGAGAGCAAGGGATTGTCATTGTTATGTTCAGTGTTTATGAGTAATATTAGTTTTTTATCTGTTTGACCTGGGAGACACAGAAGAGGGAGTGTGGTTTTAACTGTTTGACAACTTTCTAGTATCTGAGCTCGTGTTGTGTTGTGGAATGAGGTCAAAATGACTAACTAACTAAATAACTAACTATAACTAACTAACTGGCAAACTGAGAGACTAAATGGACATTATTTAGCCCAGATTGCAATTATTGGAAAATCAATTTTATACATGTTTATATACACACACAGAACAGTAGAAAAATAAAGAGTCATCTATATTGGCAACCACTATTGTTATTTTTGGTAAAGTATGTGTGTGTATATGAATGTCAAGTATTACCATAAAGTCTTTTGAACTGTGTGTCTGGCTGGGTTTATGATATATATGGCAACATAAATGCAGTCCATTTACCATTTTTGCATTAGAATGAATGGAGGTCAAAATGACCTCTTGGCGGTTCTAGGTAAAACTTCTCTTTTCTTCGCTCTCTTTTATATCAGAATCACGAAAACGCATAAGATGATGTAGAACACACTTTTAGGAAAAGTCACCAACTGGGAGACCTAGGGTTTTTACGCAAACAGAGTTACACGCATTTTAAGAAGCGAGAGAGGTCAAAATGACCTCACGGCGGTTCTAGTGTTAAACAATGCCATCAAGAATTAATTAAAGCCAGTCTCCTCAGCAGAGGCTCATAAGAATCCACACAGTTTTGGACACTTTACTTGGACGCACTCCTGGGAGACACAGAGGAGGGGAGTGTGAATCATGAGAGCAGAGGGCGAGTTGGTGGTGAGTTTTAAGAAATGAGAAACACTCAGAAAAAGAGGGAGAGCCGGAGAGACAGATGTCAGGTGGGAGTATCAACTGTAGGCCATCATGATCCTTGTCATGATGGGATTTGTCAGTTTCCCCCCGCTTGCGCTCTAGCTCGGTTCCGCTTTTTACTCCCCACCTCTGCGGAAGGATTTTCTTTCATAGGGGTTTCTACGCAGCGCTGGGCTGTATCAGCTCTGGTGTTGCCTTTCTGTAAGTGATCCAGACCTTGCAGGATTTCAATCAATCCTCAAAGAGTGTGTGTCTGTGCGCTCCCTGCTGCTCAGAATGAGCTTTCTGTAGTGGTGGTTAATGGAAAAGGTCACCTCTCCTCGAGGCTGTGCTGGCTCGCAACAAAGGCAGAGAAAGGATCAGAGGCGAGAGGGACAGACGAACCTCAGAGACAGAGAGGAGGCAGAATTATTGGAGACAGGGATGATGGTTGCATTGTAATCAGCTTTGTGGCTCTTTTTTTTTTCCTGCCGCTTTGTTGCAAAGTCATAAAAATGGATATGCCTGTATAAATCCAGCAAATTGACCGCAACTCGCCCGTCCCCGTGTGCATCTCTCTCTGTAGTTTTCTTTCGTACTCCCATTTGTCACCCCTGTGTTCTTTTGAAATCACTACCACGAGCATCCGCACTGTTCATCACTCCCTTATGAATATTTACATGTTTGTGGAATCCGATCTGGAGGTGGGAGAAGAATTAAATCTCCATTTATATAAAAAGAAAACATCTCGGCTGAAGTTTAGCAGAGAGAGGAAGAGTTTGAGGTTTGCTTAACTTTGACATTTAATGACTTTCGCCAACACCTCTACCTGCCATTTAGATAAAAACCAAATCCTGCGCTTTATATCAGGGTATATATCTGAAAGAATAAAAACACTCTGAATGTGATGGCAGGGGTGATAAGGTTCCCCACCGTTGCACAGCAAGTGTGATGGGGCTTCCCTGCTGACAGCACCCAATTGAAACTTTTTGTTAGTTCAGCTCAGTGGCGTATGTTCCCTCCTTGGTTTCTTTTCTTTTATAATTGCAGCATATTTTTTTGTAAAATCCCATCTTATATTCCATCTGGTGCCGTCTCCCCTGCCACCCAAGTTTTCTTTTCACCTCTGTCTGTCTCTGTCAAGTTCTTTTTTTCTACATGAAGCGTAGGAGTATCGCAGGAGGCAGGGGAGGAAAGCAAGGACAACGGCTGCACTTTGTCTTTCTTTTGTTTTGCGTCTCAAAGGCCTGCTTTCCAGCTTGATTACCATTTGAGCTGCTTTGTGAAGGAGCGAGGCATCGCTCTCTGAGGGCTGTCAAACACTGTCCTGTTTTTTTTCCCCCTATTGTGGCCAGTCATGAGGAAAGATACTGAAGAGCTGTGTTTGTGTTTGTATAACTGTGCAATGTGCATGCTTGCTTTTTACCCCTGCCAGTGTGCGCTGAATTTTAACATTATATTCATTAATTTAAGTTCTTCATCACTCTGATTAAATACTCTGCTTTAGTATTCATTGTACCAAACTCAAATTCCTCTTGAGTCTCACTCACAAAGAAAATCATAGCTGTTGATGTTTTCATCAGTGAAAATGTTTTTTTTTTTCATTTCACTGGCAACATTTTACTTTTAACACTAGAACAGCCAACATTCCATGTATACCTAGAACCGCCAAGAGGTCATTTTGACCTCCATTCATTCTAATGCAAAAAGGGTAAAATGACTGCATTTATGTAGCCATATATATTATAAACCCAGCCAGACACACAGTTCAAAACACTTTATAGTAATTCTTCACATTCATATTCACACACATACTTTACAAAAAATAACAATAGTGGTTGCTAGGCAACCAGTATAGACGACTCTTTATTTGTCTATTTTTTGAACAGTGTGTGTACATAAAAAATTTCAAAATTGTTACAAATTTCTGAATTCATGTCCATTTCTCATGAGAACAAGGGATTGTCATTGTTATGTTCAATGTTTATTGGCAGTGTTAATTCGTTATCTGTTTTACCCGTTTTGACATTTTCTAACGTCTGAACTGGTGTTGTGTTGTGGGATGAGGTCAAAATGACTAACTAACTAAATAACTAACTATATATATAACTAACTGACAAACTGAGTGACTAAATGAACATCATTTAGCCCAGATTGCAATCATTGGAAAATTAATTTTATACATTTTTATATATACACACTGTCCGAAAAATAGAAAAATAAAGAGTCAGCTATACTGGTTGCCTAGCAACCACTATTGTTATTTTTGGTAAAGTATGTGTGTGTACATGAATGTCAAGTATTACCATAAAGTGTTTTGAACTGTGTGTCTGGCTGGGTTTATAATATATATGGCTACATAAATGCAGTCCATTTACCATTTTTGCATTAGAATGAATGGAGGTCAAAATGACCTCTTGGCGGTTCTAGGTAAAATCACTCTTTTCTTCGCTCTCTTTTATATCAGAATCACGAAAACGCATAAGATGATGTAGAACACACTTTTAGGAAAAGTCACCGACTGGGAGACATAGGGGTTTTACGTAAACAGAGTTACGCGCATTTTAAGACGCGAGAGAGGTCAAAATGACCTCACGGCGGTTCTAGTGTTAATAGCTTAGTTTATATTTGTGACAACTGCTGTGGGGAGTAGTTGCAGGCAAAAAGAGAGGCTATAAAGCCAGCTGTCAAAAAGTTCAGACTGTTTCCAAATAAACAAAAGAGTGGGTGGCCCTTAGAATTCAGCAAAGATGCATTTAAGCTACTAAACCAGCAGCATATTTTTTGGAATATTATCAGCGCTGGAGCTTTAACTCTCTTGTTGTCCTTGGGTGAAATTTGGCCTTGTTTCAAACGATTTGTAAATCATTAATATGGTTCTCTCACTGTCTGACAATAACATAACACCAGGCTTGAAAAATGTAATTAGTGATCGCTATTTTCATTTAACTGTGGGCATTTTATTTAAATTTTTTATCTCTAGTCTTCTGAGGTCAAATTTAACCAGAGATCACATAACTGAAACGTTGACACAAACCTGTCTGTGATCGTTCATCAACATAATTTCCTCTGACCCTCTAAACTCAAGGCAGTTAAAAGCTTTGAGAAGGACCCTTTAGATTTTCTCTACCTTGGCACCATGGAAAGGCCGCTTCTCTCACCTTCAGCCTCAGTGTCTACAGCACCAATTACACAGCTGGGTTTCTGCCAGTTCCTCAAGTCACCAATGAGAAAACCCCTCTTAAATCCCGGTTTTTATTGACTTTGTCTCAAGTACAGTATATCAGGCAATATTCTCAATGTACCACTGCTGCAGCCAAGGGCACCGCAGTCCTGAGATCCAGCTTGGTCGGGTATCAAACCTGAATCACCTCAAATCTCGTACTGTAAAGCTTGAGGTTCATCTTTTGATAACCATCAGTTTGAACTTGTTACCCTCATTTACCTCATCGATAGACTCATTTTCTCTCCCACTCTTGCTCCTGTGTCAGTTGTACTGTTCCCACATTGCTGATTAAAAGGCAGCCGCAACACCCACCACAGCCATTAAAAGCAAAAAGTTGTGGCAAAAGGACAGACTAAACTCAAAGGCTATGAAATGACATGTTGTAAAAGACCAACAACAGCGGTGTAACAATGGCACCAGAAGCCAATTATCTGAAATTGTTGTATCAAAGGACAGCAGGGTGAGAAACTCAATGTGTGAATCATGGGCTCCCTGAGCGTTGAAGGCCACTGCTTCGTGGCTTCGTTTTCATGATGGCAAAGAGAGGGCATTCTAAAACGTTTGGTCTGACAGAGCGGCCATTGTATGTTTAGTGTTACCGCACTTTCCTTCCACCCACTCCTCAACCCTCTTACGGCATCTCCCATTTCTCTCTGGCTGGGTTGCTCATTTTTTCTCTGTCTTCCTTCTCAGCCTCTTCCTCCACTCTCTCTCTCTCCCTCCATAAAATGGCACATCCATTCCCACCCTCTATTTTTTTTTTTTTTAACATTTGTTTTTACATCTGCAAATGAGATGTGGGACAAATACAAGCTTTTCATCTGGCTGCATTGGACATGGAGATTCACCTTCCTCGGCAAAGCAAAACGATTCAACTCTATTATCTCTCTGTCAAACATGCTGCTGCTACCCACCCTGTCTGTGGAAATGAGGTGTTTTTTTTTTGTTGTTGTTGTTGTTTTACATTGCTGGGGAGGATAGTAGAACTGGCAATGAGCCGATAGATATAATACATCGGTCTAGCACTTTTTCTGACCATCTCTGATTGTGCTCAAAGGGACAGGAAATGGAGAGAAAACAGCCAAGGCCTTGTATTTATTGAGCGCTGGAGGAGAGAACAAGGTTTCCGATGTACTGCATTTCAAGTGGCTTTGATGGGTTGCATGGATGTGTTAACATAAATGTATACACATCTCTAGCGCTGTGTATATACGTGGAAAGAAAACCCAACATTAAACCCACATTATGCCCAGTTGCATGTGTTTTTGTTTTGTGGGATGTTTGTTGGCACACTCCTCACACTGACCTGAAGTTCACGTTGTGTTGCGTTGTGTTGTGCATAAAAAATAATACGTTTAGCTCTGCATAACAGAAGCTTTGCTCCCTGACTCTTCTCTTCAAAAAATAAAAAATGCACATAACAAAATTTAGCTCAGGATGCACATTATGTTTCATGCACATTAAAAAATACACAAAGGTCAACACGATAAAAAAAAGACCAGCAAATTACTATTTGTCGTATAAGCACTGACATTGTAAAGGAGAGGATAGATGTGTATTGCTGCGTTTTGGATGAAGTCATGCTGGTATGTGGCTTATGCAACTACTATACACATATTATTATTATTGAAGACATATTTCGTGGACACATGAATGAAGAGAATATTAACAAAGGTCCCAAGTGTGAGAAACATGTCACATCCAAAAAGAAACAGCTTTAATTTTAACAGTAACAGTACTGACCAGTTAAAGAGCCTGAAAAATTTCAGCAGTGACGCGAGACATATTTCCATAAATCCAGCATGCTGTTGTTGGTGACCTGTTCATCTGTTTTATTCCCCTGTGGGTTTTTTCCCTTTTCTAATATCTTTGTGCGCTTGGCAGCAAAGCATGACTAACTGCTTTTGTCTCCCTCAGACCACTGTGTGGACTGCAGCATTCCACATCCTCCCATGCCACTGCTCTTCTGAAATAAACCTCTTTGCAGCTCTGTGGGTCTCGTCTGCTGCGATTCCAAAACCTCTCCGCTGTTTCCAATTAGATAGTATCAGGCATAATCAGTGGGACGACAAAGTGCGCCCATGTAACTCACTTATTTTTCACCAGTTAAAGTGCCAAATTAATTAGCCATTACATCAACTGTTAATTCTGCCTGCCAAGTTAATATGCATTGTTGGAGCAGCTTGTCACAAACGCACAAACGTCCTTATTAGAATTCTGTGAAAGATCTGCTGAGTGTATGATGAGGGAACAGACACAGTGACGGGAAGCGTTCAAAGTGTCTTTCTTGTTTATTCTTTCTCAAACATTTTTTGTATTTCCTGCCTTAAAACGTAAACAGCTGATATTAGTGACAGAATTAGAGATTGGTGTTGGCCACTGTGTAAATTGGGTCGATGCAGTGTATGACTGAATAATATGCAGAGGAAATATTTACATTATTTTGGTAGATGATGGTAATTTTTATTTATTTATTTATTTTTAATTATGATGATGTCATTTTTTTCTTATTCGTACCAACTAAGCATATTTCTTGACACAGGCGTGGACATCTTCGTAGCATGGGGCTAATTCTATATCTATGTTTTATTAAAAAATGCAGCTCCTTTGATTTCGGTATTGCACTTGGCAATATTGTGATTCTGATTACATTTTGATTAATTGTCCAGCCTGAGTGCAGTGTGATAACGGAGTAGGCCTCGTCGTCTCCTCCCAATCTCACATGCCTCTTCAAGCTAATCTGCTTTCAGCCCACACATTTGTTAGATGAAACACACAAGCGCACACACAGATTAGTTTGTTTTTCTTTGAGTGCCCTTAACGTAGGTTTGTGCTTTGAAAAACCAAAAAAAAACCCCAACAAAATCTACCAGTCACCACAAAGCCCTTGGTGTTAAGCCTGAATTCTGGCCTTTCTAACAATGTCATCACAGACTGAAGTGGATCCTGTTCATTACACCCACTGGATTGAAACATGCTCATTCAGTATGCAGGTGAAGGCCTCACTCAGATGGATTAACGTAATAGAGTTTCACCAGAGCTGCGTCTACTAGAACCAATGGCACAGCACCAACCGTCAATGTCACCATCCTCTGAGAAAGCTTCAAACTGAACATCTCTCAGACAGTCGTGATAAGAAGTATGTGTGATCATTACAATAATAACAATAGGTAATGATAAAACAGCCACTTGCCTCTTATTCTTCCGAAGCATCTATGTCTGTGGATAGTTATATGCACTATGTTTGCATATGTACTGTTTATATCGGATATGCATGCTTCTCTTGGGAATTGTAGTAAACTCCAAACATCATTTTCCTGGCTGGCCCTTATTGTTGTCGGCTGTGATGCCCTTTACAAGTGGGGTTTTATTTATTCATATTATTTTATATATTTGTATATTTTTTTCCTTCCTTTTCTGTAATTGTCTGGGATGGTAGATCCCTCTGTATTTAGGTTACTTGTTTGATAAAATTGAAAACAATGACAAAGCAATACTGATTGCATAATGTATTAGGAAAGAAATATGAGAAAATACAGTACCATGACCGAGTACCATTTTATCAGCCAGCTCATTTTTTTTCACATTCATCTTTTCCCCCAAATCTGGATTTTTGTTCTCCCATATCGTTTCTCTTTTTTTCCCCTCCTCTTCATTTTTATTATCACAAAATATATAGTAATTGAACAATAGAGAGTTCACTGACTGAAGTCATTTCTTTGTGCAGTCACACGAGAGAATTTTTTGTCCTTGCAGAAGTGTAGTGGCTTGGCCGCTGCCAAAACTCCCTCAGTATGTGCTCTGTCCTTACTGCAGGACTAGAATACTTAATTACTCCTCAACACCAACACAGTCCACACCAGTTGAGGTCGTTTGTGTGACCAGTACTATGCAGTGAAAGTGATGATCGCTGAGGTCTAGTTCTTTTGAAAAGACACACTAAAGGTTGTTTTTGTCTTTAGAGTCCACTGAGCTGAACAGTGACATTTGTTGTGCCTCTCTCTGTTTGCCACTGTGTGTGTGTGCTTTCCACTCTCTCCACTCACTGTTTATGGTTGGAGTGTGGTTTGGCATTTCTGCAGGTGGTGTCCTTCCATCATTACAGCATGCCAAGACAGGCAGCTCTTCTCTCTCTGTCACTCTCACCCCCTCAACACCCCCGTCGCCACCTCCTCTCACTGTCTGTTGCTACTGTGAGAATAATGCCTGTGTGTGATGTGTCCGTAGAATGTAGCACCTGTGCTCTGTTGCAAGCTTTGGCTGCTGTCCCCCCCCTCTGGGTTGGATATTATTCCCGCTGGCACCCACACACAACACAACAACACGCACACACACATGCGTTCCCGTTCCATCCGTTCCTCTCATTCGAGCTCATTCATATGCTACAAGGGATTTCTATTTTGCTGCCTGGATTCTATTCCTTCCAGGGTTGTGGGAGTCCGCACCTGTGGGGTTCATGCACACACATGCGCACGCGCACACATTTGAGGCACTGGATTTGTTTGTGTGCTCATATTTAAGCTGTTGTGAGTCTGACTCTGGAAGCATTCAGATTTTGCCCCCTGAGCTCCAGCTGCGAGGAAAATAGGTAGAGGCGCTGTGAAGGAGACATGACAAATAGGGGAAGGAGAATATCGAGCTCCAGCTGCAGCAAGAGATTCATTTTGAAACGGGTTTAACATTTTTTAGCATTTAAAGAACCTAGGGACCTGTTAAGCATCATCACTCCGAGGCTTTATTGCCTCTTACAAAGGATGTGATAGTTCCTACCATTAAAAAAAAACGGGCACAGGTTGTGTGAACGTCGGCTCAGAAAACCTGCTGAACACATAGGAAAAGATATGTTGGATACAGTTTGCAGGAATCAGGCAGGGTGCCTCACAGATGAACTGTGTGCGTTTCTATAGGTGCAGCGGTGTGTATGTGCACATGCAGGTGTTTGCACGCGTGCAAGCTGTTATATAAATGACAGTGAAACTACCTGCAACCTATATCAGTTTTCTGCTGCTACATTTTCCTGTCAGTAGGTTGACTCACGCAGCTACATGTGAGTCAGCTGAGTTTGACACCACATCCCTATGGACAAGACACACACTGCAAGGCTTACTCGCACATCCACACATTGCAGCAGCGGCAGCCAGCTCGGAAGATGAATGAAGTAGACATTAGTTATAAAGTCGAGCTGAAAATGTCTATCATTGCCCTCATCACATAAATGCTACGTGGCCGTTTTTACTTGACTGAGCATCTCCGGGAGTCTGGCCTCGCAACCTCGTCCCGTTAGCTGAGACAAGCCTGCAGCCCTCAGCAACTTTAGAGCTTTATTCAGGTCAGAGAAGAACAACAAGCTCTCCCCAATGGGATTTAAATGTCCCACCCATGATCCAAAATGTTAAACAAGAGGCTGTGCCAAAGCCAAAAATAAATCACTTAGAGTTCCCCAAAGGAAGTGTTGGAGAATCTGCATTTCTTTTCAGAGCGTTGAAGTTTCATAACTGAAGGTTTTTGTAATCAAAACTAATCAGTATCAGTATTTGTTCATGTTTTACAAAGGGTTTAACCTGAGCTATACAACAATGGCTGCAATCATATCACACCCAAACAGGGTTAGTGTAAAAATACTACACAGCTGTTGGATTTTTCTTTGTAATGCACTGGTGCTGTATCAGCTGGTAGCACATGTTCAGCTATTGGAAACTGCAAAATGCAAAAACCGTGCTTTATAGTCAGGCGCCTCAATTTTGCATCTGAAATTCCAAAGTACACTGAATATATAACATGCATAGGTAGGTAAACAGACAGCTGTGCTAACAGACTGATACATAATGAGGACTTAGATCTTTTTATAGGCAACTAGCAAACCTTCGCCTTTGTTTTGTTATCGAGGTATACAAGAGAATGGCAGACTCCCCCCTGCTGCTCTCTGTTTGAGAAAATATGTCTCGCTGCCCTGGAGCTATGAGGTCAAAGTAGAATATAAAGTAAGGAGTCAATCGTCGGGGTGAAATGTTCACTTACTAACTTGTAAACTTGCAAACTCCTCCTGTTAAGGAAACATGTCGGTCTGGGAGGTCCGTGGCGCTCCGGGGGTCATTCCGAGTCGTTTTTTCCGTCAGTTTGCATCACATTCTGTCATCTCAGGTAGTTATTGCTTTAATGTCACCCCGAAATCAACCAGAGAAAAGAACTCGGTCCTGCCCTCTATAGCAATTCAGAGAGTTGGCGGACAGTGGTGGCCGCCATCAGCACCATGAGAGAGAGGAAGTAGAGCAGGTCTGAACTCGACTTGGAGTAAGTGCCACAAGGACTCTCTTCTCCACTCAAAGTATTTCATAGCTGATTAAAGCTTGGACCAGGACCCGCCTGTGACCAATTAACAACCAGAGCTAGAGCCTATTTAACCTGCCACTCTCGCTGAATCCTGAACAGCTCTGGGAAGCAGAAGCAGTCCCGGCCTGTCTTACACTGTTGCCCCACAGTTAACAACAAAGACTTTGGAGTGACAGCGAGTGCTCGGCCTCTGTGTAATATTTCAGCTCTCGAGAATGTGAGGCGATAATCTGGATCCAAACCCAACTTGTCTGACTAACTGCCCCTCTCTCTGGAAAAATGTCACTTATCCTGTCTGCTTTGACCTCCCCACAGAGTCTCTTTTTATTAAAAAAAACATTTAAAAAAACCCTTTACTATCCAATCACAGGAGTGCATTTTTTCCCCACTCATTGCATTATGAACCAAAAAGGCTATGTTCTGTGTGACGACATCTTCTCCTCTTCTCTTCAGTAATTCAGTAATGGATTTTGTCTTGTTTTCTTTCATGCTGTTTGGTTTGACGTGTCAGTCACCTAACAGAAAGGAAAAGGAGAATGCATGTTAGGCTACAAAATAGAAAAAAAGGTGTCTGTTGGTGAGCCTATACCCAAAGTATTTAAGCATGTAATAATTTGCTGTCAGCTACTTAACCCAACATGCATCCTCCCCCTATGCTTCCCCTTTTATTTATTCTTTTATTTAAAATGTCTTTCCTTTGCTGCTCCTTCTCTCCCAGCATTCCCTGTGGTGTTTCCTCTTTAAATGTCTCTGATTCACTAATTGAGAGTTAGGCTGATGAGAGGGCTTCAGGGGCCAGACAGACACATGTAGCATGCAGTGCTGTGCAGATGCTCTATGGACACACACACACACACACAGATGCAATCATGCGGTAACCAACATTCCTCTCACGGCCATCTGGGAGTTAAGACGTCAAGATGTGTTTGTAGCCCACTCAAGAAATCGCGTAATTAAGACT
This sequence comes from Decapterus maruadsi, assembly GCA_030347415.2. Classification (NCBI taxonomy): domain Eukaryota; kingdom Metazoa; phylum Chordata; class Actinopteri; order Carangiformes; family Carangidae; genus Decapterus; species Decapterus maruadsi. Next base: position 18,714,026 of record CM064893.1, on the reverse strand, counting down.
GCTGTGTGCACGTGGGTTGTGTGTAGTTGTTGTTGTTGTTGTTGTTGTTGTTGTTGTTTCTGAGGTTATAAGACGTGTTTTTTAATGACCCTATGTTTTGCATGCCTATCTACAGACTTCTTTTGTCTGGTTGCTCTGCACATCAAAGGCACAAACAACATCAGTTGCAAGTGGCAAAATAAAACCATTGTAATTCTCATTATGCCACACTACTTCTCTTATACAAGCAGCTAACCCATGTAGCAAGCGCTGGTTTCATGCAAAGCAATTCAGCGGGTCGCGTCAGACTCACATTCTTGACAAATATCCACCAGCAAGTTTCTCTTTGAAAGCATGCATTATATTCAATGAGTTTCTGAGACTACTGGACTATTTAATAGAAAAGGGAGGCAGAATGGTGACAGCGCAGCGTGAGAGAGACACCCCCACGCTTCTGGCAACATAAATATAAATATACCTGCTCTTCATTCACTTAATGGTTTTTCCAAGCTCTTCTAGGCAGTTGCTTGTGCAAAATCTCTCTTTCTTTATCGCCCTATAAAGCACAGACTCATTTTATTTCACCAGCATCAATTCAGCAGTTGTCCTTTTTCATTTCTCCAAAATAATATATTCTCCCCTCCCCAATATTCTCTGGAGCATCTGACAGACAATATGGGGCTCAGTGAATTCCCGAACTCATAATCCAATTTCATAATTCACAATTCCCCTTTCCTACCCGCTTGCCAAGCCGAGAACAGCAGAAGCGCAGAGGGATATGTGCACTGACGTGTGGCCTGTCAGCGAGTGTGAGCAGACGGGGTTAGAGGTTTTGTGCAGCCCACTGCTCGGAGTGAAGAATAAAGTGCAGGTTTAAAAACAGTTATTTCCTCAGGTGACAATTGCAGGTCCCTTATCTGCACAGCTCTGAGATCAGACCTACTCCATGTCTTCAGAACCCTGGATGTAACAGGGTTTTTCCAACCAGTGTCAATGGCAGAGCCAATCCTCTTAATTCTGACTTCTGGCAGACTGAACAGCACTAGGGTTTTGTTTACACTGCCATATAATTATTTCTATAAAGACAGCCTGGATCTCTCTGGATTCCTGTCCTGTTCTTGTTTCTTAGTGACTTCACCTAATAATTCTCTGCCTTATTTTTCTTTCTCATGACCCTATAAGCTGTGTATATGTGTGTTCGTAAGCGCCACAGCTCTTGCAACACTCGGGTCCACGTCGTCCTCTCAAAAGCCGGGCGAGGCCTCGGCTCATTCCTTGGCTGTGAACTCAAATGTCTTGGCATCCATTCATGGGTACACAAGCACGATATTGAATCACACAAAGAAAGAGAGCTCTGATTTCCCCGCTGGGTTTGCCCTCTGTGGCCCCCTCGTTGTCACCCCACCCCCCCTCCCATTGGGTAGCACAGAAACACATCATAGCCAGAGGAAGGGAACTCGGATGATGTAACCGTGGACCACGGGCGGCGGGACGACGCAGCGACCACAGTGCTGTCTTTTATTTCTCATTAAAGATGTGACAGTTTTAGCCAAAGTGTGAGATGATGCACATTACCATGAGCTTTAACAAATGTATAAATGAAAAGGTCAAAAAAGCTGTGGGCCAAAGAGGACAGATCACTAGCGATATTTGTCTGTGTGGAAAATCCTGCGTGATAATTATGCCACGTTGTAGGCAAACATTGATCAGCCCATATTTCTACATCCCGGTATGCATTAATCAGCACGCTAACTCATTGACTAGCGCTCAGTGGGGGGTGGGGTGACAGTAGACCAGCTGATGTTTAATATGGAGCCCCACATAGGTTAATGATCCAGCTTGGTGAGACACTATGACACGTGCAACAGAAAAGATCATTTAATGTTCAGCCTTATTGTTGAAAGCTCTTCATCTCTGGGGTGGGTGGGGATATTGTGCCTTGCTCAGCGGCTCTGCAGCAGGGGTGTCCACATGTTGCTATTCTTCAATCTAGATAACGCATTGACTCCCCTGCATCTCAGATTTGATTCTACACGAACACATAAATAATTGTGGTAAGCCAGCTTTTTATGCATTTATTGCCTTGCTGTTGCCACTGCAGGACCACTCTCAAGAATTAAATCGTAATCCGCTAATGCTGGGTAGATACAGGATGAGGTAAAGTCTGTGAAATGCCAGCAATGGAGCACCCTCAGCCTTTCATACGCACATGATGAGAAGGCTGCATCGTGCGATGGCAGTTTTGCCGGCTTGTCAAGTTGATTAGAAACCCCCATCATGAGTAGGAAGGAGCTAACTGTTCTTGTGTGACACTATACGTGCCAAGGTTCCTTTCATGCCATCAGGGAATCAATGGGGACTTGATTCTGCATGTGGCATTTTTTTTCTCTTCTCTGTTTTCTGCGGAGGCGGTGTGCAAATCGATGGCTTTGAACTCAGACGAACAGCAATTCAGATGGGAGCCAGACGTTTAATGAAATCCTGCCCACCAGAGACACACTCGGCCAATTCGCCTGATGTAGAAAAATGTGTGATCTTAAAGTAGATCTCCCAGATAAAAAAAAAAATTCAAACATACCCACCGATTACCCCCCAAGTGCATTCACTTAAAATATGCTGAGATGCTAAGATTCATAGTCACATTACAGTGTGTTGAACTGTTGCCCATTTAGCTTTGACCTACAGTTCTGAATAGGTGAGCGGTCTATGCCAAGCCAATTACTTAACCCTGACCCCGGGCGACAGGGAAGCAGAGAATCAGAGAGACTCTGGACTTGGTGGCTGTCTGTAATCTTGAAAGAAAAACAGTGAAGCAGTGGTTTAACTCTTATGTGGTAACTGGAGACCCTCTTGACTTTGAGCTAGTGCTGCTGGGAGGTGGTGCACACAGACACAGGTACCACTGGTGGGACCAGGACACACAACCACACACACAATGAAACACAGATAATATGATTAGTGGGGTGCTAGTGCTGGAGTCTAGACTGGAGGCCTCAGGGGTTTGAAACTGTCTCTCTTTCATTTTTCTTTCAACTCTTATCACATATAGTGCCTTACAAATGTATTGTCATGAGGGCTGATAGAACCTCTTTGTTCTTTACAGAGCGGATGGAGAGGCCCCAGAGCCATCTATTCTTATTCACCTTTTGTACACCAAACTCTCTGGGGCCATGTCCAGCCTAATGTGGATACGCTTCAAGACAACTTACAGTATGGGTGCTGGGTGCTCTGTCCACACCACTATTGTTAGGTATTTTTTTCCCCACATTTGAACCTATGTATAATTGCAGAGTACATTTCATTGCTGACCACAAGTATTCATGCTCATTTATTTTATTTTCTCACTATAGTACTGTTCAGATCATCACAAACTTGTTTGCATTATGTAGCCTATACATTTTCATTTCTTAATTTTTTTAAAGGGGATAACCTTTGCCTGGACAGAGGTAGAATTGTTGTAAGTGTAGCATCACGTCATCAGCCTAGCAGATGCTGGTTCATCTTTTTAACTTAAATTACCACATACACACAACAAAATATCGAAAACAAGTACTGTTGCATACCAGTACTGGTTCCCAGGAACTGGGAATCGGTACCCAGGCTTGGGGAGTAACGGCTTACGTGTATTGGCGTTACATAATCAGTCTGAGAACTTATTTAGGGCTAAATTGTTTATTTGAATTGAATTGCAGGGAAAATAGCCCGGTCTTGGGCACTAATGTGGAACCAAAACAATGAGCAAAAAGGTGCTGAAATTGAATGAATGAATATAGATCTGGGGGAAACACCCTCTGCACACATGATTGTTGGTAATGTAGAAATATTGATTATAGCAGCTTTTAGTTTACCATTAAAAGTAAAGGCTCCTTCATCAGTGTGTTTGTATAACATGGACCATTATGGTAGAGTAGGGGTGTGTTAATTACAACAGAGTAATTGATTTTGTATCTCAACTTTGTGCTTTAACAAGCAAATAAACACCATGGAGATAATGAAATACGACTTCAGCGTGACCCCATAACCAGCGGTTCTCTGGTGCTGCACTTAAACCCACACAGATGCAACACACAACAGTGACCCTTGTTCACTTCCACATCACTTTATGGAGATTGCCCGTGCTTTTCATGACTGAACAATAGGTTTGAGTGGCATCGTGAGAGTTGGAGCAGGATTAGACCTAACCTCCGAGGGCTCTCTCCAAAGCCCCTTTTGTGTGTGTTTGTGAATAGAAACATGGTTCCCTGAGATTCTCTGTCTGCCTGCCAGCCAGCCGTGTCCTACATGCTGTCTGCATCTTTGCTTCAAAATTTTTCCCCCCTTCCCTCCTAGACTGTGTAGGTCTCTTGTTCTGGTTTAGTTTACGTTTCACATTTTGCGGTATCTGTTTTTTGTGGTCGGGCGATTACTTTGAGGCCTGCCTAATGTGCAAGGACAAAGAGCTGCCTCTGTCTGCTAAATGTGCCTAAATGCAACACCAACGCCAGTAGTAAGCTGAGCAGACAACTGCCTGTAGTCCTTGATATTACACTGGAAATCACTGTGTCTGCCTCAGTCTCCCCGTGCATGTTTGAAGAAATGGACAAATGATTTGATCTATCGCTTCACAGCAGTTCCCTCTTCTCTTTTCCTCTCTAATCAAGTGTTTCAACTGGCCGACAGCATCCGGCCAGTTGTTTGTCTTTTCAGCTGGCTGAGAAAACACAGAGGGAATCAACAAATCACTGCAATAATGGCTTCAATGTAATTGGCTGCCCCGGCCAGTAATCATGTGGTAGAGCTCTCTGATAATAATGGAACATCTTGTCTCCCTGATTGTTTGAGGCCATCTTGGTGAGATGTTAACTCCCCCACCCCGCCCACTCTCTCCTGTCTTTACAGTAAGGGACATGTGGGGACTGGGGAGGGGGGTCGGAGCCTGCGTGACCAGTAAATTACATGGGGACAAATCACTATGAATTTGCACTTGATTTTAGATTTAGCAATTACTTCCTGTTCTCTGCTCATCCGCAAAACGCTATAGGTTATAATTGAATACACAGATAGACTGTGTGTATGTGTTTGCAGGTTTGTGTGTGAGTAATTTTGTTTCCATGTGTCTTTGTGAATGTGTGTGCATGATCAGCAGCCCTCTCCATCTTCAGAGAACTTGACCTGGTTTCTGGTGTCAAGTGCTAGCATGGTCAGGGGTGGTGAGTAGGTGCTCCATTCATCCTGAGTGGAAAGCGTTTGACAGTATCGGTCCACCATTAGGCCCCATGATGGATGCTGCAGCGAGCGGGAACAGATGGGTGGAGGCTGGTAAATCTCATGGAAATGAGATTTGTTTGTAGGCATAGAGTCTAGATTTACTGCTGGAATTCATTCACCCAGAGCATTAAGTATTACAACAAGGCACTCGCTTAGATATATTCATTTTAAGGCAAGAGAAGATGAAACTTACAAGAAATTAATATGAAAAAAAAATCAAATGGAATTGAATTACATTAAGCACATATTTAATTTCACCCATTTTGCATAAAGTCAGTATATTCACATCATATTTCTCAGAATGAATGACTTCTGCTATTTCACCCTAAACAGTCTATTTGTGAGCCTTCATGAAACAGTGTCTGAACCGATGCAACAGATATTAGCTGCTGCAATTCACAAACAAGAACAGTAACATTTCAGTGTAAGTGAACAGTTTGATAAAGTTAACAACTGAATCTAAGTTTGAGGTGTTTACTGCTTCCATCTGAAATGCTCTGTGACTCCATTCGCATTTTGTGTTTTCTTTTTTGCGGTGAACCTGTTGCTGCACCCGTCATTCCATGTGGTGTTATTGTTTTCTGTGCCTCCCTTGTTCTTGTCTTTGATATCAGACTTGCGCTTGTACGGTTATTCTACTGCCCTTTTCAGTCCCAGGAGATTTGCATCTCAGGTACCGGTGACATCTCTGCTACCTCTGGTATCTGACTGTTTTGTAAAAAACAACAGCATTTGAATAATTTTAGCAGCAACTTGGTGTCTAAGTTTTGCTTCTGTTATCCCTATTGTGTGCTTATGTTTGTGGGCTTGTTTTTACTTGCTCTCACTGTGTTGTTGATGTGTGTTTGCGCGCCCAGAGCGAGGACCCTGCAGTGTGTACATGCGTGTTTGCCATCCTTCTCAGTTGTTTGCCCCTGTTTGCATGGATGAATACAAATTGTGCTGAGTTCCTTATGGCTACAGATGCTGTATGAGTATGATTTCACTCCCCCCCCCTCTCTCTCTGTTTTCCTCACACAGACATTGCTCTGCTCCTGGCTGGCTTCTGGTGTTACTCGTGTCCCCTGACGCACGCTCAGAGTCATTAGATTTTTCGGTGTTATGAGTAATATGGTCACCCCCACTCCCCGATGTTTCTTTGCGACCCTCGATACGGACCAAAAGTGTGAGTGCTGCTGGCTTGTTGTCGAGAGCAGTGAGCGTCATGTACATTTTTGCTGCTCAGTATGCACCACTACTGCTTATTTTTGTTTCTTTGACCCTATAAAGTAGTTTTTCTGGAGTTGGAGTTGCATCCACTTCCTTCTATGTCTCCACTGTCCCTGTCTTACCGCTATGTGATTGCTTTCTCCATCTAATCCTCTTTCCTCCTGCTGTGGAGACCTTCCCACACCACATTTTTCATTTGGCTGCGGAGAAATATTTTTTTTATTTAAAAAAAAAGAAGGGGTGGAAAATTAGCTCCTCTGCTCTTTTGCATCACTCACCACGTCCTTTTACCTCTGCCTACTGCTCTCCTCACCTTCACCGCTCCCTCCTCCACTCATCCCCCAATCTCCGACTCACACCTTTGCCTCCCTTACGCGAGGTGGACCAGAGCTTATCTCTGCTCCGGCAAACATTCATTCGCCTCCACACTGTCCTCCTCTCCTCCGTGCAGTCCTTTTACCCCTCATCTGCTCTCCTTCTCACCTCTCCGTGGCTCTCCTCCTTTCTCCTCTTCTTTCCAATTTCCTCTGCTCAAATGAGATGTTGTGTACCGAGGAGAGTCCTTATCGCCAGCTGCTGTCTGGGTATTAGGTGGGGGAAATGGGCCTGTAATGAAACAGAGAGTACTGCTGTGCAAACACGCATCCACCAGGTTTGTAGGTATTTCGGAGTGTGAATGGGAATGTATACACGTGTGTGTGTGTGTGTGTGTGTGTGTGTGTGTGTGTGTGTGTATTTGTGCGCGTACATCCAGGCGAGTGGCTGATTAAGGTCACCCTCTTTCTCATCTCATTACTTTTGCCACTGTCCTCCACTCCTCTTCTCTCCCTGTCTCGCTCCTTCAGCCTCTTCTGTCTCTTGCCATTTATCTTCCTTCACGCCTCCCACTGTCTGTCTCCCTGCTCGTCTTGCGCTCCGAGCATTATCCCGCCCACTGCCTCAATCTCTCTCGCTGCTGCTCCCTTCTTTTTACAATGTGTGTTTGTCAAATGTAATTGCGCATAAGTGATTTGGCTCTGTGCTGTATGTTTTGCAGAATGTAAAGCGCATACTGTGAATTTGGGTGTGTGTGTCTGTCCCTGTCATTCTTATCCACCTACACAACCCTCATCCTGCGCTGTGGTCCGTGCCCTCTCTGCTCCGCTGTTCCTCATGCATAGTGGATATGTTTAGCAACAGTAACTCAACGACACAGGCTCCCGATGCTTCCCACACCGCTGTGTTGTCTGTGACAGTGGTACGTCTTCTGTCTTTGCAGAGCTCGTTTCAGAACGCACGCCATCAACTTAAGGAGAATAAGCTTTTGTGTTCAGCAGCAAGTGTCTCTCTGCAGCGCTCGGCGAGTGGCAAGGCTTTCCTTCCTTTTTGGCATGCAGGGATCACATTTCAGGAGCTTGTTTGAAACGGGCTGATGGCTTAATTGGATAGCGGTGAGCCCTAAAGACGGCGTAATTCCCGTTTAAGTGTGTCAGATCAGTGAATGATTAGGCAGAGTCACTTGCAGAACCGTTTTGCCCTCTGACTTTGTGCCAGTGATCAGGTGAAGCTGCGATTAGACGTCTGGCGAGTAGGGATGGCTCGTGTCGACACAGTATGTGGAATAAATCAAAATTTCACCTCAATAAAGCGATGGTATTCAGCACTAATCTTTTATATAATCCTCAGATTTATATCATGGAGATCTTCAAGATTTTCCACTGTAAATATTTGTGAACAAATATTTGAAATTCATACCAACAATCAAAGAGGCTTTATGTCAGACTTTTAGTCATGTGAATTATAATATTTTACATTGATCTATCAATCTGTCCAATTTTCACGCTTTTCTATAATTTACCATGAAGAAAAATAAGATATTGCTGCTGAACAGATACTAAAAAAAATAAAAAATAAAAATTGACAAAAGTTGCAATAGAGCGAGAGAGCGATCGAAAGGAAGAAAATGGAAAGATTGTGTCAGGTTAATACAAGCTCACGACTCGGGGGACGGCTTGTTTTGGCTTTACAGTAGGTGTGTACATCGACAACAGGAGAGTGTGCTGAGTGTTGCTAAGGGTAACAGATTGAAATATGCTTCTCTGCCTCCAGCTCATGCTCGGGTCAATGTGGTTGCCCAAGGCGATGGTTTTCAACATTAAATCCTCCTACAGGGTGAATGACTGGTTGTCCAGGGAGACGGCTGCACAGTCTCCGGTAGCTGAGGCTGGTTCATATCTCTGTCCATCGGCAGTCGTTATAGCTTCCCTCCTGTTAATTTTGCCCAAGGTTAAACAGGATGAGGAAGGGTCTGTCGTCTGTGCGTACTTTCTGTGTTTACAGAGGTTCCTATCAGGTATGCGCTGCTTGGCTGAGTGGCTCATGAATGGCTGCATGGTGACCAGAGTTCAGATATGGGTCATGACACATTGCGCATCAGTCACAGATGAATAAAGCGTGGCAGCTCTTTGCCTTTTCTCATTCCCCTTTCCCTCCCGCCTCTGGAATATACGTAGAAATCTAAGGGGGTAATGTATAATGAGGGGTCTCACACATGAGTCAGTGTATGTTATAGGGTCTTACACTGCTGTAGGAGTGCATTAATAATAGACTTAAAGGTACAGTATCTTACTGTATATCCAACTTAGTTTTGTGAACATAGATGTCGTTGTTAATGACAAATCAAGTAACTCAGCAGTTGGAGAGCATCAGAGAAAACCAAGGGGGACTAAAAGTACATCAGCGTCAAGTGCTGATGATGAACAAGCATAAAAAGTAATTGCTTACAATCAAAAAGGAAAACATGTCTCGTCGTTTCTTATTTACTTTTAGATAACTATTTAAAAGAAGGCAAGATGAAACATTTGTACATCATTAAGTTTCAGTTGACATATTTTACAGTCTTTCCATAGGTTGGTGTTGAAAGTCTGTGAGTGAGCTTCCAGATCCACTTTTGTCATTATTCAGGCTTTTCACCCACTAAGAAAACTGCACATTCATTTTCCACAACTCAACATAAACATTTCATCAAAAGATGAAATACTTAATGACGCTCACTTTGAAGTAATCTCACATCAGCCAAGATGTCTGCAAGATGTTGACTGTAACTCTTGGCCTCCATGACCTCATGGTATCCAGTTAAAGTGAAAGGTGATGAATGTAAAGTAGTGACATTAAATGAGTTTTTGATCTTGCATCTTGTCAGTCAGCGTTTTGCCAGTCTGTTCTTTGCTGTGTGTGTGTGTGTGTGTGTGTCCTCTTGTGTTTGTTAGTGATGTTGCCAAGGCTGTGAAGACACACACGCCTCAGATGTTCTCACACCAATGTTGGACATGTTGTAAAGTGACTCGGCAAATCAGTGGAAAACCCAGCGATCGATGCTCAGTCTGTACTCAAACACTTACCAACTGGGCATCTGTTCAATTAAACACATTCAAATGATTTTGTGGCACCATTTACTCATGTTGACATGATCCTTTAAAAACAGGGATGGAATTATCACATTTGCTTTGTCGATTCAGACCAGGGCCGGCCCTGTACATGTGGGGGCCCTAAGCAGGATAAAATTGGGGGCCCTGCCTCACAGTGTACCGTCAAATATTTATATAAAAAAAACAGCTGCCGTATGCAACCCTTGAGTATTTTATTGTACCTCTATCAACATGATGGTGAGGAGATATTTTATTACTAATTAAACAGTAGCCTATTGCTCCACCTGAGACAGTAAAAATTATTTTACAATTATTGTTTACAGAAAATAGTGCTAATGAATGTAGGCTAGGTCCAGGGGGATAGATTGTACTAGGCCTACTATTTGTAAATTACACTCTTTACTTCTGAGTGTTTTTTTTAAACATACAGTTGATATTCTGACCCTGGCCTGCACAGTAGGAGCAAGTGATTACTGACCCATTATATTACTGCCTAGACTGAAATTTGAACCATAAATGTATTTTTGTGTGGTGGCCTGGGAAAACCCTTCACATGGTGGGATTTTGACATTTTCATTTTTTGATATTTCCATAAGTTGTGAGCTGTTCATAACTGTACTGAGAAAGCCCTCCCAGATCAAAAGTTATGGTCATTTTAATCTAGGCCTATCATGACCAAAAACTTGAAAGGTGACAAAAATGGCTTAGAACATCTGTGCTGTAACATTCTAAAGACGAGCGGACCATGGATGATAGGCTACAACTGCACATACAAAACATGAAATATCCTCTGAACTATATATGATAGAGACGAGCAGCAAACAACGTCTGAATCGCGGGGTTTTCCGCTTTCCGAGGGTCCTTGAATGTGCCATCGGCATGTAATCAAGTGATACCTACAGGAACAGACGCTTAGCATCGATGCTAAACCAAACCGAACGTACGGCGCGATGCGACGCTTACACATTGTTTTACAAAACATCAGCAAAACATTATACTGTAACTTCGGAACCGTTTATGATAGAGACGAACTGTAAAAAACATCTGAATCACGGGGCCCTCTGCTTTCCGAGGGTCAGTGAATGACACCTGGATCAGTGACAACAAGACCTGAAAACGGCAGCTCTCCTCTGTCGCTGCTGCTGCAGCTGCAGCTCCGCTGCTCTGTGGCTCAGCTGACAACACTTGGTAGGATACTCGCCACAAAAACATAATAATAAGTACTTTCCCTTTTGTTTTCTGAAAATATTTATTCACCACAATGTAGTGGGGGTTAAACAAAATATAAAAATCGCCAAAATAGGAGTTTTCCACCTATTTTGGCTGTTTGACAGAATAGAGCGTTGGCGACATCCGACGGGTTTGGGGGCCCCCCATTGGCTGCGGGGCCCTAAGCAGCTGCTTAGTTCGCTTATAGGGAGGGCCGGCTCTGATTCAGACACAGCTTTATTTTTCCTTCTAGATAGTTTGATTGAACAATTTCATCTCTTTTCCTTTCTTTGATGTTTATAAATGCTTTTTTTTCAGCTTCGGGAAATAATGGATGCAAGATGTATTGCAGGGTTTTGAATGACTGAAGATATTACAAAGAATATTACTATGAATCACAATCAGAATCTCAAAGAAAGTGATAAGATGTGCCCGCATTTGCATATTTATCACTTTGAAGTGTGCATCTTCGCGGAGGTTGTGTATCCGCCAGAATCGATGTGTGTGGTGTCACCCTCAATAAAAGTCACACCAGACTTTACTTCACTGTTAAAAACTACACTTTCATTTCTTTTTTGTACTCAACAAAAGCTATAACCCTCACAGACAGTTATATTCACTGCAAATCATCCAGTTTTTTTTTTGTGATGTGACCTCGAGTCAGAAGTTAAATGAAGAATCATGTAAACAGTCGTAAGAGCAGGAAGCAAGCTTGCCATGGAAATAAATAGTTTATTGTTTGATTTGTTCTGGGGAACAGCAGCATCTTTACAGCGATGCTTGTGATATTTGTTAAAACTACAACATGAAGGTCTACAGTAAGATACAAAGTAATGCAATGTTTCATTAATTGTCAATTTAAAAAGATTTTAATAGAATTCTTCATCATCATCATCATCATATATTTTTTTGCCAATCAGCTAATCTGCCAATGTTTTGATCAGCGACTAGACGTTGCCGCCGGCCACAGTTACAACACACATGCACAGATTGTCCCCTCTTTCTCTTTCTGCTGAGTTGTTCTGTTGATCAACGTTCCCTCTCGCTCCCTTCATGTTTCTCAGCTTTACACCGGTTCCCTCCCCTGCCTTTTCATTTCCCAACCATCGGCGGTGATGTCGATCAATGTGTTGCATTGTTGCCTTCATATCTGCAGCGTGAACAGTCTCCGCTGCTGCTAGAGGATACGGAAAGAAACACACATGAATAATTTACGCCGAGCAGGAATATGTAAACGGGTAAACAGACACAAGAAACTAAATGCAAACAATTGCAGCAGCCTGCATGGATTAATTGCTCGGCTGAGCCCCTTGCGTGCTGCGCGCTGGAGCTCTCTGTCCTCTGTGACGGATTCGGGGTCAGCAGACGATGGTGGCCGATTTCCATAGCGGGATGAATGAGTGAACGGGTGGATGGCGTGCTGGCTGATGCAGGAACAGAATTCCATTAGAGTTTCATGCATTTGTTTGCTTAGGTTTTACGTAATTCTGTTCATGTGGCTGAACTGTTAGACATGCAGGTTTTCTCGTTTCGCAGCAGAGGCATTGAATTTACATTTTGCACCTCAAAAAGTTGGTAATTGCGAAGTATTGCTGTAATTGGACTGTTCATTAGAGAGACGCTGACTCGGCACTTCCCTCCTCAGTACCAATGAGCGGATTCTTGTGTAATGAGGTTTCTGTGTATTATTATTTTATTCAAGAACTGTGAAAGATCTATGCGCTAAAGAATCCTATAATTGAATTAGTCCACAGAATAAGCGAGAGTGAACGGCGCCGGCTGCTGTCACATGTGACCTGCTGGACGCTGTGGAGTTGTTAACAATACTGAGTTATCACCAGTAACCAGAGGATGATGTGCTGAAGGGGACTGTCGGCCTGGAGGGCAGAGGAGTGGGAGATGAGACGTGACAGAGTGGCCCCATTTGAGGTTGTCATGGGGCCCAGGAGTGACGACACTGACCCAAGACGAATCTAGGCCCAGCTGGTACCCCCGATCGACTCGTACAAGTTGCCTGATCATAAATAGCCAGGGCTGCAGTGCAGGGTGGAGGTGGTTTGTCATCGGGCCTGGCCCCAGCCGGGGCGCTGACTCCCGGACGAGAAGGGAATTTATCACTGTATAGTGATAAGACAAGGCTATTATTGTTTCTGTCCTCCTCCTGCTTCTCCCCCTCCCTTGCGTGTAACACATCACCTCTTCCTTTTCTTTTCCCCTCTCCCTTGTTCCCCCTTCCTCTGTCCTCATTTTCCCCCTCCTGTCTCCTTTCATCTTTTATTCTCATATTGTAACCCCTTGCCACCACCATCCGAGCACTTTTTTTTTCTTCCTTTTTTTGGTTTCCGTTTCTCTCCATTATGCCTGTCCTCCCGCTCTTTACCAGACTTCTTCCATCTCTCTTTCTCTGCAGCGCAAGGACGATTTGATCAGCAAGGTAATGACTCCTACAGGGATGATGATAATCAGATACTCGGTGGACAATAATGACCACACTGGGATTCTACATGGAAACCATATTTAAGTATTAATCGCTGCCGACACCTCGGATGGGGGCAGAGAGTGATTGAGAACAGCTGAAAGACGGAGAAGAAGAGAGGCAGAAAAGATGAAAGGTGTATAGAAAGAGTAGCAAGGAATGAGGTGGTGGAGAAGAGAGGCAGATGGAGAAATGGAGTTTGTGTGTGTGTATGAGAGAGAGAGTAGGGTTATTTAGGGGTCAGTCTTGTCTCAAGTGTTTTGAGGTTTCTAAAATAGTATTTGTCTCTTAGTGAGGTGTAGCAAAACGCTGCATTTTTCTCTTCCTCCCTCTTTCCCTCACACCTCTGCTCCTCCTCTTGTTGATCCCTCAAGAAAAAATGTCTTTTTTTCCCCCTTCGTTTTGTATCTGGCTCACAAGGAGCCACGAGACTTAAAGCTGGGGTCTCAAACTCTCAAGTTTATCAAGTGTATTTTTTTTATTTTTTTTAATCTTCATCTTTTTTCTTTTCTGGATGCAGGCCGGATGCCGACACCCCAGGCTCCTCTCTCATTGTCTCCCAGCGCAGCAGCTCAGCTGTCAGGAGCACAGAAGATGGATGAATTATCACAGAAAGGTCTCCTCTAGCGCTCTCAGCTCATTTAGATGCTCTGTTCCACTCTGACTCCCGGTAACGGCGTGACAACGCGTTAGCCCGGCTCCGAGGCCCTCGTCGTCTCTCTTCTCTTTGTTTACAAATGTATGCTAATGAGCGAGGGGGGCTCAAGGAAGCGTGCGACCCCTACGTGCTCTTTCTAATTCCTTCCCCAGTGACACATCAGCTGTGACAGTTGTGGTTCTGCAGCAGCTCAGAGAAGCTTCCTTATCTCCTCTACTGTGATTGGAGCAGCTGCCTCTGGGTGTCACTGGCAACTGTGGGGATAGCTTGTTTTGTGTGCATGCGTGTGTGTGTTTTTGTGTGCATACAGTATGTGTTTGTCCACTCGCTCATAATAAACACCGCTGAGACTGAGACCTTTTGGCCTTTATGTGACATTCCGCAACAATGCACATACGATGTACAGACACATCATGGCATCCAGGGAGGATTTGTTATTCGCATTTGCTGAAAACCACATATGGCTGTTGAGTGTGAGTGTGTTTGTGTTTGTGTGTTGTGTGTCTCTTGATAAAGTCTATCATCCTCACTTTCACTTATGTCCTGGTAAGAAGCCGCGATAACTTCTTCTCTTTCCTATCTCACCCGCTGGCTTTGAATTTTTTTTTATTTTTTAAGTATCTTCTGTCACTGAATGATTGAAATGTTTTCCTTTTGCACCCTTGTCTCCGTGGCAACCCAGTGTAGGTCCAATAAGCTTGTAGACAGCCAGTGGAGTTCACAGAGGCCCTGGGCACTAAGCAGCAAGAGGAGATGGGCAGAGGCAGACAGCCACTCAGAGGTGTGCAGGGGGAGTGGGATGGCAGGTTGCAGAGGGATCTGGCTGTTTTGCTCTGGAGCCTGTGGCCAAATATAAACCAGACAGAAGATTGACACAATCATATCGGCTTATTTTTCCCCCGCTTTTTGTCCAATATGACCTGGGTTGCCAGCTAACCAGCCCCTGAAAATATCTATCCCACACTTAGTCATAAATAGAGAGCAAGTTTTATCAATGATGGAAAAAACCCGGCGTGTATTGGAGGAATCAGATATTGCTCACTATATCTGCTGATAGTCAAGTTCATTGCTTTCCGTATTTGAAACTGAAATGGCTTTTGGCCATCACCTACTAGACCCTGTTTAGCTGCCAATAGTGTAATATAGATGAGAGCTAAAACCTCAACAGAGCAGATAATATTTGTGTTCAAGCTTCAAGTAGAGAGCAAGTCAGATATCAACCTCATTAGAGCTCAGACAGGCTTTCGAGATAAGCACCAGGCACTTCCCTGGCTTTCACAGGCTTTTTGATTGTGGATGTAATCTATTGACTACTTAATGGCACTCTTTGCGTTTCCACACAGTGGTGAGTAGTGATGAAAAATCCATAAATGGACTTGTCTTTCATATTTACGCAAAACCGTACGGCTGTAACAGCTCTTCGCAGGCCGCCTTTCATTCTGAATGCAGCAGACCACCTTGCACTAAACCCCGTTGCCGCAAATTGCCAAACTCATGTTCCTCTGAAACGCATGTTTAATTGATTCTGCTCATTAGGTTTGCTTCAAAACAATACTCTGCGAGGATCAGTGCAAGTGTGTGCCTGTGTGTGTGTAAGCGAGAGAGACTATTGCATATGCGTGTGTCTCTTTGTAGTCCGATGCTGCAATAAGGTCACTCCATGCAGGCTGTCTATTAATCTTTAAGTGCACTGGGCCCTTGGGCTCTGATTTTATGTTTGTCTCCATCTGAGGCATTTTGTTTTTTTGTTATTTGAATTTTCCTAAGTGGCGGCTTTAGCGAGCTATTAGTAGAACACAAAACATTACAGGAGCTTAGACGAGAGAGTGGAGGGGAGAGAGTGAAAGAGAGAGGGAGAGTGGGACCTCTTTGCCCCTGACCCATATTACAGCACATTAAGCATCTCGACAATCCCTCTCTCCCTCTCACTCTCCTCACTCTCTGCCCTACACACCCACAGGCCTACAAGCACATTTTCACTCTAACTGCATCCTCTTGCGCTTTGCTTTCTATCTTTCCCCACATCAAGTTCTCTCTGTCGTTCCTCTCGTCTTTCCTCCCTCCACTCCGTCACAGCCCCTTTGTCTCTATTTATCTCATCGCCGAAACCCTTGTTATGCCTCTTGTCTTAATGCACCCGCGCTTTCCTCAGAAGTCTGCGTTGTTAGTGCTGAACTAAAGGCCAGGGAGTGCTGCACTGGGCTATTCATCAGTGTCACAGCAGCCCTCCACTCTGCTTCATTACTGACTGTCTAATGGTACAGATCAGTGCAGTTTATTTGCTATAATTAGCCAGCTCCATTTGGCCAACACGGGGGCTCAGTAAAGCCTGCTGCACTTGTGCTGCCCCCCTGCCATGCCACCCCTGCGTGTGTATACGAAGAACGCTTGGCTGATGGGCCTAAAAGAGTCATTAAAAAGACTACACTGGCACTATCGGTTCAACATTCTCCATCGCCTTGCGTCAGCCGTGTCTTTTAACGCCACGCCTGATTGCAGCGCAACAAGCCGTCATCCTCGTAAAACTTTATAAGCTCTTTACAAGAGCTTGTAAAAAGTAGTGGAGTATATTGAAAATGAATGGCAGAGAGCCGGGGACAGGGATGCAGAGGGAATGAGCGAGCAACCAAATCAATCAGTGAGTGGCTGACTGACAAATGACAAGTGAACATGTGAGCCTGCAGCTCTCTCTCTCTCCCAGTGGTTACAACTTCTTCTTCACTTCTCCCTCCTCACAGTCGCTCTCTCATCCTTTGCATCCCACTTAGCTTCCTCTTCCACAGTCATCTCCTTGACTTCCAATTTAATATCCTCCCCCATACCCTCTTGCATTCTCCACTCTTTTCTTCAACCTGCCCCACCCCTCACTTAATCTCCCTGTCTGTCTCCCACTCTTGTGTTCTTAAAAGCCTCAGCCTCTTGTTTCATCGTCCTATGCAATTTTAATCTTCGTCCTCCAGTGGTGGGGGGGGAGAGGAGGCGGTGGGTGTATTTAGCATTCCCCCACAACCCATGGTGCAAGCTCAAGGGGGAGTAGAGAGTACGTCACCAAGATGGAGTCACAGTGTACTTGCTGAGGAGAGATCAACCCTGTCAATAATTTATGCAGAGCATGCTGTTGCTGTGCACTTGTTCCTGTAACTCTTTTGTCTGTTCTTCCTTCCAAACCTCGTTTCATGTCTCTACATTTGATTCTTGCCCCCACTTCATCACACTTGTTCACCGCACATCCTTCATTTCCACTCATCCTTTATGCATGCAGCGAGTTTCCTTCTCATTTGGTTGCCGCTCTATCAAGTAAACTTACTTGCTGATGCAAATAATCTGTTCCTCCAAATGGCAAATCAGTATGATGCTGTTTAGGCAAGGTGAAGAGGTTAATTTGCTGTTACAAAAAAACAGCCATGACGCACAACCTGAGTTACTTTGATTCAAGTGGAGTCGCTCCAGCATCTCGGAAAACAGCTGGCCCCGTGGGATTTGAGTGCGATAAAGAAAAAGAAAGCGTGTAGTCAGCTGTAGTAATGCAGTCCAAAACACCTTGGCAGTGAGGAAGGTCAGGGGCAGATGGCTGAACAGGAAGGCCACATGCATGTAAGAGCTCCGTGCATTAGTGATTTGCTGAAGGACACGCCTGAATGCATCTTGTCAAAGCTTCAAGCTGTAGCGAAGCACCATAAAGAGACGAATAAGCTGCAGCGGTCACATGTTCATCATTTCTCAATGATCAAACACATCTTGATTTCGCTTGTGCCACGTTGACGGCAGGTTAAGAATTTCAAGTAAACAGCATGAAATCGTCCATCAGTCCTGCCTCATGTCAAAGGAAGCAGGTAGTGGTAACCGTGTGGGAGGATTTTCTTGCACAAATGAAGCCCCTTGATACAACATTGAGCTTCATTTGAATGCCAGAGACCACTAAAGCATTGTTTCTAACCGGCGGATCCTTTTCTCCTCACTTCCTCCAGCAAAAATGGTGCCAAAACTAGCATCTTACATAACCTCAAAATATTAAAAGGAACACAAGTGACCTTGGGGTGGTCCAACAGCCCACACAGACTCCAGGTCTCAGTCCAATAAAGGCTGTTTGAGGTGATTTTGAAGGTTTGCAGTGGGAAACTCTGCTCGAAGCGCAAGATAATAGGGAGAGATTCTGACATCTTTACAATATATTTAAATCTAATTTAGCTTGTTGTTTTTATTATGGCTACACAGGGTATGCAGATGCCTGCAATTGCTGCAAGGGAAGGAGTCTGAATTTGTACTGGTGCCACTATTTATCAAATCACATGGGCACATGAGCAAGAGGTTTCTGGGTTCGAACCAGCCGGCCGGCTGGAGCCCTTCTGTGTTTGCATGTTCTCCCCGTGCATGCGTGGGTTCTCTCCGGGTACTCCGGCTTCCTCCCACAGTCCAAAGACATGCAGGTTTACTCTAAATTGTCCATAGGTGTGAATGAGAGTGTGAATGGTTGTCTGTCTATATATGTTAGCCCTGCGATAGACTGGCGACCTGTCCAGGGTGTACCGCTGAGTCAGCTGAGATCAGCGGTATAGAAAAAATGAATAGATGCAGTTGATAATTCAAATTTGTAAAACCTTAATGGTTTAAATTGTGAAGATTTAATATCGGCTTTATGTAATTGGGTTTGGGACTGTTTGTTGGGTAAATCGCTTTAGGCTTTGTAAACTTTTTGTCGTGGGACATTTTCACAAACTCAGTTATCAATTGATTCATTGATCATGAAAATTAATTTGTATTCCCCTGGCTGGAAGTTTGCATTTTGAATCGCAAGCATTTGTGGCTGTGCAAACTACCTGTTTGTGTTTGTGGTCTGTTTGTTTGTCCTCCATTAAGGTTACGTATTAAGTGTGCTTGACTGTGCCTTTTCAAAGGAGACCATGTGGGAGCTGCTCTCTATATATAACACTGGCAAATGAATTGTGATATTGACCGTTGGCATTTTCTGCAACCACGTTTAGCTGCTGTGCCTGACTGCTGCTGCCATTTCCTCCCCTGTTTGCCAGAGGGGCTGTTACATGGAGCAGATCCCAAGGGCTCCTAAACAGATTAACTATTAGTTAATTTGTTGTGACTGAGAGTTGTCACATGCGCTCAGACTAAACCCATCTTACTTAACCACCTAGGGTTTATTTATCTCTTTTTCAGTGATAAGTTTTCTTGCCTTGTTTTCATCTTGACTGCCCTTCGTTGCACTTCTCGTAGCTGCTGCTGTAGCGTACTCACCTCTCTGATTCTGTCATTAATATTCTGCTGTATCACCATTCTGTCTATCACTTAACATACAGCGGAGCAATGCCTCGCAGCGAAACCCCGCAGTTGTTGTCAGTCTTGTTCAAAGATAAAACAAGACGCAGATGCGCAACACACGCCCGCGCATGCATACATTGTTTACATATACCCGCAGACACGCCGAAATACACACACACACACACATACACGCACATGCATATTGGCACACGTACGGCGGAGATGAGAGATCTGACAGCCACAGTTCTCTGAAAGCTATCGAGTTTAGAATATCATTAGTTCAAAAGGAGCAGCCATGCAAGGTGAACTTATTACTCACTACTCAAAAGTAAAGGAAGCCGGGAGAAAGTTTTCACCGAGCCCCACAGTCTCTATCTGCAGATTGCACTCACATCAACCTTGGATAAGACTCTGTTTATTATGGTTTTTAATGCACTCTGTCACAAACTTAATCTACAAAACACTCACAAAAAACAGTTACTATCTGTGTCCTCTGGAGGTTACAGAAGTTGCTCTCCACTATCTTATCTGCACAGTAAATAGTGCTGCTGTTTTAGGGCCGGGGATATGAACAGATTAGGTATAAGAGAGGCGGCTCCTGAATGATTAGTATTCTGCCTGGTCTCCTGCTGGTGGTGGGGTGGAGTGCGTAGTCGATTGGCTTCCATTAACCTGCCAGTCCGCTCCTCATCACTTCATTAGAGCCAGCGTGGAGGCTCGAGGAAGTCCCGGGACTCAGACTAGGTGCAGCTCAGCATGGGGGTGAGACACAGCTCGCACCGCACACTGCTGCATAGTCTACATGAGTGTGTAAATGCCTGTCCCTCAGTGCATCCTCCTCGTTCAAGTCCTTTTTTAACTCTGGTGCTGGTGCCCCATGAGCATATGACAGCAAAGCATGCTGGTTACTCAGATCACTGATTTCATCCTCGTGGTTTGTATGACTGATTCACCAACACAGAACTGTTTTGATTTGTTCATCAAACTGCTCACTGAATATTATTTATGACACAGTTCAAATGCAGCACTGCAGCTCCACATGAGCCACACTTGGTGCATAGATTTAGTCAGGACGCATGCACACACACACACAAGCTTAGTGCATGAGGGATATGTTGGCAAAGATTGTTTGAACATTTGATATTCTCTCTCTCACTTTTGCTGTCACACACACACGCTTTTCAATTCTCATTATCACCTTTTGCGTAGATATTAGAAGAATATATTAACAGTAAATGTTCTTTTTACATTTATCCATATAAAGAGACTCTTTGCAAAAGGTTGACTAATGATTTAAGTGTTTCTGTAAGTACCAGCAGGAAGGTATTTCCACGGTGCACTTCACCTAATTTCTGTATTTTTTTAAATTGATAATTGTTCCCTGACTCTGTATAGGGTGCAGAGGAGCATATAGTGCTTTTAGCGCTTAAGGACTTTTTTTGTGAGGAAAGAAGTTCAGTCAAAAACGATTCTCCTCACACATCAAAAGACGATGCTTGAGGGACCTAAAGAGGAAGAGAAATGATTTGAAAGTGAATTCTTTGTTGAAGTTTTCTTCCTAATGTTGGTCGACAGCTTTCTGACATGTGGTTGATGCTTCCAGAGGTGATTTTGCTTTGTCTTACTCTCAATCTTGAATGCTTCCTGAGTATTTCTTTGGCATACAAATCACAATAGACTGTGGTCGGCTTATGATACAGATGTGAAGGTTGCTCAAAAGGTTTGTTTGTTTTTTAAATAATCTGGGAAGTTCTTTTTTGATTTCTTTTTTTTTTAAAGTAAATTATTCACAGGTTATTCAGTTTTGGTTTCAATCCTGTCGCTTATTTCATTTCCAAGTCGGACTGATGTGAGGTCTTCTTGCTCTGTATGTGCAATCATATTTAAGGTCATCACTTACATAAATGAGGCCAGGCAAAGAGGAGTTTCTCCTTGCTCCCTGGTGCATTGCCTGCTTGTAATAGTCTCAGATAAACGGTTAAAGGGAGATGTGCTGCCAGTTGACTCATGCTGCAGTGACTCACACAGTGTGTACTCAGAGGAAGAGCGAAAATAAACAGCACAATGAAGCAAAAGATAAATTGCAACGCACAAGAAATGAATTTACTATTATTTTATTATTTTCCATTGGGGGTGCTTTTAGGTAATTTGCTTCACTCTATTTGCCGTGACATATTCTTTGTTGGGATATGGTTTGCTCATGAAATGAAAGCACGGAAGCGTCCTGAGGCATTTAGGACTTTCGACAAAGGTGGTTTTAGTTGTAGAGCAAGATCAAAACTTTGAAGCTAAAGTGTCCTGCTATTTTTGGCTCAACAATGGCAGGAAAGTGGGGCCTCGAAATGAGACGAGGTTCATCTTGTCCGCTCTTTGGTGTTTGCTCTTTGATCTGGTGGCGCTTTGATAGACCCCGCAGGCCGTACTTAGCCTGTCCATGTCAAGTTGGACTGCAGGTTGGCGGCTCTCACATCACAGTTCCAGTGGCTCCAATGATAATGGCACTTGCTAAAAGCTTCCACACCTCCCATTGTGGAGTATCATGTTTATATCCCTTCTTCTTTGAGTTGCATTGACCTTTCCGATGCGTAAAAACATACAACACGATGTATCCTCGCACTGTCTGTGAGAAAAATGAGAAAACCGTTTTTAGGGGAATGCATTTTGAACATGGCAAGTTTTTTCCCTCCGCTTCAGTTATTCAGCAAAAGGAGATGATTTTTCAGATCAAAGGAGATTCATACTACAGTTGTCTGGAATCAGTGAAATTGCAGTGGGAATAGAAAGAGACAGGCAAGATGATATCCAAACAAAAGAGGAAAACAGATCATCTGCACAGATTTATGTTTGCCGGAGCCTTTCATGAGAGGCCGTACAAATTGTACCAGAGAAAAAAACTTTAAGTTTTGATACATTTTATTTTTATTTTGTGTGTTTGTGTCAGCCGTTTCCTCTCTTCCTTTCTTCGTCTCTGTACATTTACATGTCCTTTTTGTCTCTTTGTGTCCCCACCGCGCACACAAGCACACACACCACTTACCCCCAAAGCCCCCCATCTAATTCAGCCCACTCAGACTCATTGTTAAGGGGACATATTGGAAAACCATTAGTACTCATTATGTTTTATTGCCACCTGTTCTCCCCTCTCCCGTCTTTTAATCACAATCCATCCTCTGATGTGTGTATGCATGCGCGTACGCAGCAGCCACCCCTGCTCAGCAGACAGTAATGAACCACTTTCACCGTAATGCATTTGGGACACTGAAAAGTCACCCACTCCTCAGCTTTTTATAGCGGAGTCAATGGCATAGGCGCCACCTTTTATGGCAGTCCATCTGAGCTGCAGCAATGTTGCGCATTCATGAACCATGTCAGCCAAATGGGATCAAATGCAGTACAATACAAATAAAAAGGAATTGGAGTGAATAGGGTATGGATTCCCTTTTTTATATGAACTCCTCGTGGAGGCAGAAACCCTTATAGGAAACTTTATGAGTATCCATTCAGTCCTTGTAACTCCAAATAACCTGGCTCTCATAAAATGTTGAATATCCTGTTACAGCTCTGTACTGAATTGTGCTCAGGTTTGATCGTCCATGACAATGTGTGTGTGAGAGTGTGTGTGTGTGTGTTTGTGGATATGTGTGTTGCTCTTTACAGGAAGCACAGGGATTTGGCAGTTTGGACCATATGCTCTATATATCGGACCCACAAAACGCACACACATATTGTATATAGGCACAAACACACGCACACGCACACTCGTAATGAGTGGATTTGAATGGTTGTTCTCTCCCGGCCAAGGCAACTGTCATCATTGTGCTGCAAAAGTCCCATAATCCATCTGTGGCATGACAGCATCCTAACAGCTCCACTCCACAGCAAGAAAAGCTATTCTTTATGTCCCTCGGTTTCTCAATCTCTTCCGTTTTTTTTTTTCTTCTTCCATTTTCACCCCCTCCCCTCCTCACATTTCCCCTCTGGCCTGGCTCTTATTCTTCTCTCTTGTCTCTTTTCACTTTTCTCGTTACATTTTTTTTCTCCACTTAATCTTCTTTTCTGTGGAAAGTTTTATCCGGGATTGATTATGGTCGAGAGGCTCAGTAGAAAGGAAAATGAGTGATAGCTCGCAATTATTGTTGACCACGATAACGATGGTAATGAAGATGTTCGTAATTATAATTATGCCATCGATGATGATGATGATGATGATGATGATGATAATGATTGTGATCAGAAAGACAATGATGCCATTAATGAGGATGATTAAAATGGAGATGAGGATCATGGAAATGAGGATGATGATGATGACTGTACAGTATGATGGTGATGGTGATGATGATGGTGCTTGCTGGCTTTCTGAGCTGTGTTCATGTTTTCACCTTGGCCCAGATGGAGAGAGACAGATGGAGGGGACAGACGCCAGCCGCAAGAGGGACACTCGCTCCTCAGCCGGCCACCACAAGAGTGAGGACACCAGCGACAGCAGGGAGGACGAAGCTGCAGTGAGTCTTTCTTTGTTTCTTTCGCTGTCTGTCTTCTTTTCTGTTACACCACTCTGGACTGAATATTAATGTGATGCTCCTGCCTAAACACACCCACCCCCCTCACCCACATCTCTCTGACTAAGCAACAATGAGGTTTGTTGCTCACAGAACGAGGGAGGAAGTTCCTCAAAGTCAGACCTAAGTATGAGCACAGATATCTAAACTTGTATTTGGAAGAATACTTGAGGAAAGGTTTTACAATATCTGATATTTACAGCACTTGAGTATTAAAAGGTACTTCCTGATAATAGTAATAGTACAAATGAAGTGCTGTAAATAGACAACACAAGCGGAAATTTTGAGAAGCCTCCCTTCCTTCCTTCCTTCCCTTAAGTAGCCTAACAAAGTCATTACTGGACATTGATACATTTGCTGTTCATCATGAAACAAAGTTTGTTTTCATAATGGTGAGAGTTCAGCCTCACTCTTCCTGAGCTAAAGTCTGGCGATGCTAAATCACCTTTCATTGACATTTGGGACAACAGCACTTGTTCCAACATTGCATTTTGAAGTCACACAAATGTGCAAGGTAAATTAATATTGAAGTAAAAGTACACATTTTATTTAGGACATGTAGTATAGACATAAATATGGATATTCAAGTAGCCACTCCCAAAAAAAGAACACCTAAGTACTGTAAGTATTGTTCATATGTTACATAAACACCACTGATTGCTCGTGTGTGTGCGTGAGGGAGCTCATCAGCACTGCAACAATCACACTTCAGATCTTAATTATAATCAAACACATTGGTCTCCTTTCTTTGTGCACCCACTGATTAGTGCTCCAAAAAACAGCACCCTCCCTCCATAATGGAAAAGAGATTAGTGATGAAGCAAAACAAAATCTCTGTACAGGTAAAGATGTTGATGAAACGCTGATGTAGATGGGTGAATTTCATCATTCGGAAACTTTTCTTTAACTTTAACCCATCCTATAGCTTAGCCTTGTGACCTCACCGCCCAATATTCCCAGTTCAAAATGTATTCTGAGTATATGATGCATTTGAACCTCCTCCCCCACCTCCAGGGTTTATTTCTTTGATAGTGTTCTTGTTGAGGGATGTGGAATTAGACAGAGACAGATATCAAAAGGCAGACCATGAGACTGAGTTCGATCGCCGCGAGAGATCGCTCACTCTTGGTACGTGCAGCACTAAACCACTGAGACAATCTCATGCTTCAACGCTGAACTCCCCCGACAGTGGGTGGATTTCAGGGTTAAATACAGCAATTGTGGACCCACAGATAAGTTCCAAGTCTTGCAGAACCTGCAGAGCAAAATTAGCCCCAACTGTGTGCTGAAATGCCAAACTCCTGTTGGTTCCAACAAGCCGTCCAAATGGGGATTATTATCAAAAGTCCTCCAAAAAAAAAAAAAAAACTGCTGCCGTTTTTTTTTTTTTGACAACAGTTATCCAAATCTGTTCTAAGCTCTGTGTGCAAATGTTTACAGTCTGATCTGAATGTCTGCTGAGATGGATTACAAAGAGAAATTTCTTGCTAGCTCATGCTTGGAAGGGATAATTGGGGTGAGGGGCCTGCTACAGACAGGATGATGTTGATTTCTAACCACGACTGCGTTGTGTAACTGTTTGTGGTTATCTGTTCTCTACAGGACAACACATTTCATTTAAAAAATAAGATGGACAAATGAGACTTTAAATCTGTGGGTGTGAAACTTGGGAGCAGCCAGAGACACGGTGTTCTTGTGCTGTTCTCTTTTATCTCACTTACACATATCGAACCATTTTCTGACCATGTTATTAAAGTTAGAAAGAAGAAAAAAAAGCTCTTTTTTTAAAAAACGCTTTAAGATTTACCGCTAATCGTTTGGCCTTAAAGCAGGCAATTTCTTATCAGCCCCTCCTTCCCCAATCTCAGTTAACCAGGTTCCCACCCCAGCGCTTGCCACTCATGTTGACAGACTGTCCACACTTAAGTAGAATCTTGCCTGAGACTCATTTATTTGTAAGACAACCTGGAGTGCTAGAGAATCAGGCCACGAAGGCAAACAATTTGAAGCAATTAAACGTCAACTGAATATTTTGGCCTAATGTGAAATGTTCGATGTTAAAAGAGCCCAAAACCACTGAAGAGCGAGAGCCGTGGACAGATACAGATTAATGAGCTGTGTCAGATCCAGTTATTGGTATTATGATAATAAAAAAAAGCTGCTACCTTTCTGCCTGCTGGATAGGATCATTACCCAGGGCTATAAAGGAAGTCCCTGAGACGGTGCTGCATGTGGAATGAATTCAGATGAATTAGACAGTTAAGGATCAGTAGCAGTCGAGTTTATTCTAAATGTTGTTTTTAACCTCAGCCAGGGAATAGCATCCACCCGGGACAGGTTTTTAAATATCCATGATGATTTTGGCCCACACATACTCACTGAACACCTGCTTTCCGGATGAATCCAGTCGACCAATCATGAGGCAACGGTGCAATACATGAAATCCTGCAGATATAGGTCAGGAGCGTCAGTTAATGTTCACATTAAACATCACACTGGGGGAAAAATGTGATCTCAGTGGCTTTGACTGTGCCAAAAACAATGAGCAGCAGTTCTGTGGACTGAACACTTTGTTACTAAGAGAGGTCAGAGGAGAATGGCCACACTGGTTGGAGCTGACAGAAAGGCTACAGCAACTCAGCCACTTTCTATATAAGCTGCGTTGAGCAGAAAAGCTTCTCAGAAAAAGAATGAATAACCAAATGAAGATTTAAGTTCAACCGTGGCTCGGATACAACGACAGAAGTTCACATCAGATTGAAGGTAACAAAAAGCGCAGCCATGTAGGTTTCTGCTGCTGAGGCTCACAGATGGCCGGGTCCAAACTTGGCATCAACAGCACGAATCCCCGAACCTGCCTTGTGTCAACAATGATGGTGGTGGTGGTGTAATGGTGCTGGGGATAGTTTTCCCTGGCACACGTTGTACCATTTAATATTATTCAATCATTGTTTGAATGCCACAGGCTATCCGAGTGTTGTTGCTGACAGCGTGCATCCCTTTATGAGCACCGTTAACTGTTTCCTAATGGCTACTTACAGCGAGATGATGCACCATTCATGCCACAAAGCGAAAAAGTCTCTCAAACTGGTCTGGCAGCTCACACATGATATCAACATGGAGAAAATCTCAAAGTATTTTTTCCAACATAAACAGTCCACCTGTTCTCCAACCTGCATGTGGTGTTGTAACTATTTTATAGGAAGTGTAACGGCACTCTAAAATACCATGCATGCACCGTTTGGGCTACACACATGCCGCAGCTGCTGGAGTTTAAGACCCAAACACAATTAAAGTTAAAACCCAAATTGTTACGATATTGCCGTGCGGCTGTCGACTATCTACGGGGGAACGGCAAAGAGAAGAAGATGGCATATCACATTCTATAAAATGCAGACGTCTTCAAAATCGATTTAAGTGAAGGCTTTAGGAAATGTGTTCGAAGAGATAAGAGTCATGAAGGGAAGTCGGCAGGGGTGTTTCTGTACGGCCCTCCTCTAAACTCTAAACCTGCCTGATAGCGTTAGGACTCCTCTTCTGTAGCAGTCAAATGCAAAGCGGCTCTCAGGATGAGTCAGTCCCGTGCACTGAAGCTCAAATATTCGGCTGCACTGTAAGCATTCTGCTGAAGTCACGGAAAATGTGTCGGAAAGTTTATGGCACGCTCCTTATGAATTTTAATGGCCTCGCTTTGTCATTTGTTCCCTAAACAACAAGTGATAGATTTGGTTTGCATCAAATAATGATCACTTAGATGAACTGTGCTCATACTTGGATGGTAAACACGCTCTAAATCATCACAATTACGGTATAGGAGATGGAATCGGCCCGCTACAGGAGCTGCTTATTTGGATTTATGATCTTTTGAGGATAAGACTGAGCCCAATTTATGGTTGTCTATAATACCACACTATTTGTGACAAGCTCTATGTTCTAGTATTTCAGATGTGCGCACGCATGTCAACACAGCTCACCCTTAAGACCTCTCTGTTCAGCTCTATAGCCACATCTCACTTCATCCATAATTTACATATCCATTTACCAGCTCTTTGTTCCAGCAATGTTTGACCCGAGTGTATGTGTGTCTGTGTGTGCGAGTTCGTGTGTGCGAGTTCGTGTGGCTAGTCGTTCAGCGCCGACATCTCGAGGAAATCCAAAGCAACATAATGTGAGGCAGCTCCAGTGAGCGCTCTCCTTCACTTACAAAATGCCAGTGCCAAAGGTCAAAGCTGTAGTCTGTGTTTCCAGGCCTGATAGGCTGAGATAAGTTAAACACTGGATGTGTGTGTGCGTGTCTTCGAGGGGAAAAGATAGAAAGAGAGAAAGGGGGGATGTTCAAGTGTGTTTAATGTGCTGTAATATGGGTCAGAGGGACAGAGGGAGAGTTTGTCTTCTCCGTTAAGCGTCTCTAATGTTTTGTAAAGCTACGCACACACTCGCACGCACATGCATACTCACCCAGATAGATACATTGCTCACTGCATAATCAAATTTAACAAGTCGTGTATTTGACCTGCAAAAGTTCTCCTCACAAACACAAGCCAAGCATGCAGCAGGTCTCCACAGTGTAAGTTAAGGCTTCTGGTAGAATCCTTGTGAATGTGTCCAGCACTTCTTCTTCTCTCTTCTTTCATGTCAAATGGAGAAAGCGGTGGCAGAACAGAGGAAACACACTACGGGGAGTGCTAAACTGACCACATACTGTAGGAAAGAGGTAGAGAAAAAAAAACATGGAGGATGGTAAAGGATGAGACAGACAAAAGACAGGCCATGGGTTGATTGGAGGAAACAGGAGAAAATCAGGAGCAAAGAGAGTTGGGAAGATGAGGAGCTGGATCTTCTGTAGAGGAAGTAATTACATTCCCCCCCCACCCTGCCTCTGTGAAAGGCTGTGACTGAGCAGCAAATGTTTGCCTCGGCACCTTTTCTGTCTTTGCCTGCAAAGTACTAAAATTGCAGCTTAAATAGTTGGCAGAGTGTGTCAGAGGGTTGGCAATTACAGGGACTGACTTGGGCTGTTTTTTTTTTTTTTGAAAGACATGGAATATCTCTCAGGCCACCTGCTTTTCAGGTTGTGTGACTGTGTGTGCTTCTCTAGGGGAGACTGTAAACGGTTACCACTTTATGCGACGAGTCTGACAAAAAGGTTTTATAAAACAAGGTGCATTTTTGTTCTCGTGCCATTCGGTGTTTTGACCGTGCATGTTTTCTGTGCGTGTTTATTAATATAGATGAGATGTGGATCCTGTACTGGGTTTCTTGGCTTTTTCCTGTCTGGAGGGGATTGCCTCTGGGGGTCCGCCCCTTCATCTCGTGTTCAGGGTGAGAGGAACGCACGATGAAGGCAGAGGGGAGGGCGGGGTCTTCACAGGAAATGAGAAAGGCTCGAGGACAAATGGAGACAGAGGACAGGTGATGATTTGATGAAACTGGAAAACATTGACATTGACTGCAAGATAAATGAGGGATCACTCAGACAGACAGGACAGCTGAGAAAGAAAAAATACACACAGACGTAAAAACCAATATTCAATTGTATTGTAATAATTTATTTATATAAATGTATATCTTAGTATTTTCTTCAAACTAAATGTGAAGGCAGTGAAATTGAAATCATTTCAGCTGGTGCTGTCAGATTCATACATCAGACAGCAGCAGCAGACAGAGCTGTGGCTCTGATGTAAAGGGACCGACTGATGGTTGTCAGCTGATCAATACGGCGCACAAACAACGCGCACACAGTGCAGACTGTAGTAAAACGTGTCCAGTTGCTATTCAACGGGAAGTTGTCCACACTGTGCTGTTGTGCACATCCAAGGGGAACCATCACCTGTCTGTGAATCATCAATCATTGCAAACTGAGTTGATAGTGATGGTGGAGGTGACTCTGGGGGAGGCTCAAGAACGTGAGTTGTTGGGTCCAAGGCCAAACACAATCATTCAAAACAATAGTTTCTTTTACAGTAAATTTTCAATGGGAGTATGATGGGAAATGCTCTCCAAATAATCTGATTTATCAAATAGTGACCCTGCAAGATCCCCAGTCTTTACAAGATCTTATAGCAGGAGACATAGGAGATGCTGTCTTCATATATGAGAGGAGAGGAGAGAGAGAGCGTGGAGATATTTCACCGTGGGGCTGAGAGAGAGGGCTGCACCATTGTCTTTCACCTGACGGAGATTTTAATCATTGTGGCAATTTTGCAGCAGCTCATAAACCGCAGTAGCCCGGCCTCATTGTTAACCTCCAATTGCTTTCAGGGCTGTAAATATGGCCGCCTCACATCACTACGGCCTTGCTTATAGTTTATGGGAGATGGGATGGCGCTGGCACTGGCACTGGTAGCCTTCCCTGAGAATGATGAGGAGCAGAGAGCACGGAGTGTCTAGTAAATAAACACATGGCTGATCAGCGAGACTCAATGCACTCAACTGTGCTACACAGGCTTGGCTGTGATGACACAATGCCGTGGCTACTATCTGGGTATTAGGCTTCATGTAATCTGCAAATGGACCCAAACACAGGGATTAGCGTCATAGCGTAATTGCTCAATTTGACATTTAGGCTTGACCGTGGAGATCGGTGACTCATTTTTCAGGTACCCATTACATTTATTCAGCATCCCAGTTTTGTCATGGATCTAAAAAGGACAGTCGGCAGCGAATCAGCGCGATGACTCCAGGTGGTGAGTCAGTGGCCTCAGCCTTGACATTTGGTTGACAGAGTTCCATCCTGCTGGCTGATTGGATCCAGAGCCAGCCAAGTGGAAATGGATCTCCCATGAGACATTTGGTACATCAGCCAGAGCGCCCTACCCCGGGATGTCTGAGCGTGCACTTTTGGTTTTCTGCCACTTTGTCTCCTCTGCTGCTGAAAAAGTTTAATGTAATTGTTGTCCTAAATCAAGGACTCCAGAGCTGACCTGGTCCAGAGAGCCTCACGAAGCATAGCTACAGGTTGTCAGAGTAAAAGGAAAATAATGGAGCAATTACAATTGATCTTTCTCTGCTGCTAAATAAGCAAGACAGTAAGCTGTAAAATATGAACTTGTGGCAGCTTTGATATACAGGAACCAACCGCTGCTCCAAATGGAGCTGGCAATGTTAGCCACAGTTCACAAGCATGCACGGATGACGTCTGATTTTGTTGTCCAGAAAAAGGCATGGTCACAGTCCACTAATGTTATACAAGAGATCACTGGAATGTGACAGTGATATTGTTTGGACTTCAACCACAGTTACTATTGGGAGAAGGCTTTTTAATTGCTGTGTGTTGAATAGTCCTAAAACGCCTTCTGAAAAGAAAAATTATGTTTTGTATTATACAACGTCTTAAAAGGTTAAATCCAGTTTAACAACCTGAGTCCCATCTGCAGTAATAATAACAATGAGTAATAATGAGTTGGCTCACAGAATGCATTGTTAAGATCTTTCAACTCATTTTTATTGATGTTTGGGTTGCACTTATCTTAACCTTTTTGTTTGAGCGTGATAATGTTGCTGTGAAAATGAGACCCCAGTTATTTTTAAAAGCAAAGTTTCATCTATTAGTCACAGTCCTGGATACAACCCACTCCAAAGAGGAGGAAAAGGATTAATCTGGTGTTTACATCTTAACAGTCAAACCTTTTAAGTAGTGGTCGTTAAGCAGCAATACGTAACCCCTTGATAATTACTGTTCCCTTCAATGTACACGATTTCACTTCAAACGGCTGAGTTTAGCCACAAGCTGATAACTAGCTGTAACCCTGCAAACAGTGAGTTCTTCCCTGTCATTTTTCAAGCTTGGGGATGTTGACAGCTCCGTTATATGAGGTTGTTTGAGGGTTCAGTCAAGAATTGTTTTTCCTCTGGGTGCTTCAGTGCTCTCACCCAGTCTCACTATCACCTCTTAGGCATTTGTCAGCTTGGTGCTGGTTCACAGATGGGGGAGACCCGAGCTACAGGCCTGCAAAATACACCCAGGCAGCGCTCCAACAGTGAGGTCTGCGCTGCCTTCATACTCTGCTACCCTCCAACCAGATGCCAACAGAGTGAGAAAAAAAACTGTTTTTCAAAACCAGCAGCTTGGTGTGCTGTGACAGTGTGTTGTAACAAACAAACAGTCAGAGATGTTTTCAAAATGGACAGTTCGGTACAATACCTACATCCTCACACCAACCAAATTATCTCTCCTCCTTTTTAGGCATTAAGAGCATTTAGCTTTATTTCCATCCTCCATATCCCAGATAGGGGGGGAAAGAATTACACACTGGGATCACGCTCAATCCTTTTAGGCAGTGTATTGAAGCTTTTGCCGCTCTTGCTTTCGTTCCTACCAGCTGGCTCTGTTCCAGCTGCGGTCAGTGCTAAGCTGTTACCGGCTGGCTGTTTGCTCTGACTGCTCTGAGTCATGCTGGGGCCATGCTGGGTGAAGGTCATTAGGTCATAAGAAATGACACTGGAGCATATATTGTATCTGCCTGTCTGTCTCACCTTGCACCCTTATCTCACTGTTAGGCTGCATTATACTGTAGATGCCGACAGAGTGCGGTCCAGGGACTGTTGATGCATGGGAAGTTGATGGATTCATTGCAACAATTCCCATCCACCAACTGTAAAATGAGTGTTAGAGACAATCCCATCCTCTCAATGGTAAGTTGTAATTCTGCAAAATTACTTTGGTTTGACAAATCAGTCTCTAGACAGGGTTGGCATCGGGGCTTGGTGATTCATTCATTTGAATTCAATCAAATTAGTTTTTGCCCTATGTGAAAAACATCATAAGACTTGAATTATTTCAACAATGGACTCTTGATGATCACATTCATGAGAAGCACAGACTTGTGTTTGTTGAAGAAATATATTTCAGACTGAATTGTAAGGGGAAAACATGAACTTTATGAATTTATTGATAGAAAAAGAATTAGTATGTAATGGGTCTGCGCTTGTGGTATTTGAACCCTCTGTGTTAAAGGGATAGTTCAACATTTTGACATATTGGCCCATTGCCATAAATCCCTATACTGTAGTTTTAGGAGTAGGTTCGTCACCTTTAATTGTTGGTGCAAGCTGTTTTTAGAATGGCGGAGCAGAGCCATGCAGCGCTACGCTATGGAGGCTAATGGGATCTCTTGGTTGCCCTCATCAAAATACACAATCCAACAACTCCAAAACGCTCTTGTGGGCAAGTTGTGACCTGCACATTCACCACGCTATAATAAAGGAACGTTACAAGACAGAATTGTTTTTTAAGCAAATCCAGAGACTGCTTGCTGAAAAACTGTTCCCGATGGGAACACGTATCAGCAGTTTTGCATGAATTTGCCTCTAAAACGGCTCCGTCTCGTAACGTTCCGTTATTATTTCATAGCGTGGTGAATGTGCAGGTCACAACTTGTCCACGAGAGTGTTTTGTTTGAGTTGTTGGACTGTGTATTTGATGAGATTGATGAGGGAAACCAAGAATTCCCATTAGCCTCCGTAGCATATCTCTGAGCAGCTCGCGGCTCTGCTCCGCCATTCTAAAAATAGCTTGCACTGATAAATAAAGGTAATTAACCTACTCCTAAAACTATCCCTTTAAGGAAAACAATAGGGGGTCTGCAGGGTTAAATAAGAGGATAAAAGGAGCAGGACCCTTGAACAGAGAGAACTGATGGTCTGAGGCCTTGCAAACACATCAGCCGCTGCAAGACAAACTTGTTCAAGTGCTTAATGTTTTAAGTGCTTCTAGAAGGCTGGATCATAGAAAATAGCCCAGCAGGGGAAGTCATCAGTATAAAGTGTGCGTCTGCCAGATTTAAACAAGCAGGTGTTGTCCCTGTTGCTACCCGATAAATGGAAACAAAAACCAAGCACACCTCAGTTTTTCTTCTGCTCAATAAAGACTCTCAAAGAAACCACTTAACAATAGAAACAAGGCAGGGGATAAGAGCCGTAGTGAAAACTGCTGAACAATAGAAGTAAGCATCCGCTGTCTCTCCACATCTTTCTTTGCCAAATCTCCCACTGCTCAGGCATTTACTTGACGAGGGGCAGATAAGGGAATTTTTGGCTGCGTGTAGCGCCAAGGGTACGGATGGATAGGTGGATTCATTCTTGGTGTGGGCATGTTGTGTTCCTGTGGGTCGAAGGAAGAGGAGGAGCGCATTCATTTACATTCCTGTGGGAGCGTTTCCTGCTTTCATCAGTATTCCCTCTTTGCCAGAGTTACAGCGAGTGCCA
Organism: Decapterus maruadsi; assembly: GCA_030347415.2. Lineage (NCBI taxonomy): Eukaryota > Metazoa > Chordata > Actinopteri > Carangiformes > Carangidae > Decapterus > Decapterus maruadsi. Next base: position 18,679,805 of record CM064893.1, on the reverse strand, counting down.
TATCTTTGAAGAGTTGGAGGGGATTTTGTGTTTTGCTTCAGTCTTCCTCAGGGGAGTTTTCTATAGGTGCCAGCTTTTAAGTGTCGCTTTTCCCCCCTCAAGTCTGCGCTCTTTCATTGGTGGCCTCCAAACATTAGCGGCTACATATGAGATTTACACTGGATGTAAATCAGTGATGTTATTATGTCGTACAGAGCTGCTGCTGCTGCTTATGACTATGTGTATCCGTGTAGGTGTAGAAACGTGCTGCTACAGGAGTCTTTTAATCTATGAACCTTTCACTTACAGTAAGTGTCTATTGAAATAGTTCTCATACAGAAACAGCAGAACACTTTCAACGTAAAGAGTCAATCTCTTTATTTTTCTTCTCACACTCTTGTCACACTCTTTCTGTTCTTTTGGGATTTTTCTTTTGTGTTTCTCATCCTTTCTGTTTGCTCATTTCCTTCCATCAAACTTTACCATTGCCTTCTCTTCTCTCCCCTTCCCACAACTCATTGGAGTGTGTGTTTCCAGTCTATGATATATCGTCTCCAGTGGTGAACCAGGCCGTTGGCCTTACTCCTCATTGATCTCTGTCGTCCCCACGCTGTCCGGGCAGAGGCCAGACACTTGGAGCCTACTGATTGATCTCCACAGGATCTTTTTCTGCCTCACCACCCATGGTCACCCACCTTATTCTCTTCTTCTCTCCAGCTCTTTTATTTGCCCTGTCATCACTTCTCTGCAACTTCTGCCTCCTTTACTTCCAACTTCTCCCTGGCATGAAAGAGAATCCCCGGAGCTAGCATTTGCCGCTAGTTTACATGTTAAAACTTTACTTGACCTCAGTCATGTGTTAAGTATTCATAAGCAGTGCATATCCGCAACTCATTAGTTGATAGTTGAAGCATACATACAACATTATGAAACATTTATCAACTTTTTTTAATTCACATCACATGATTCTTAACCTTTACTACTTACCATGTTTTCTCTGGAGCTTCCAGATGGCGACTGCTGAAGTTCATTAGTGGATAGAGTTTGCTCAGCTGTGATGGAGAGTAAATTAATAAATGTTTATTATTAAGCATAATTAAAAAGGAATATGTCCAGTCAATATGATATTATGTTGTTATACTTTCTAAGTAAGTGTTTTACTCTAAATTATTCATTAACTGTTTATAGTTGCTACTGAGTGTTACAGTTGTTAAATAGATTAATTGATATATTGTTAAACATTAAAGATAATTGTCTGTTTGTGGCTAAATTAAGATGGTGAAATGGTGTTAATATTTACACATCTATGTCATTTAATGCAGCTTGTGCATAATTACATTTGTCTCTCACTGCAATCAATTTTGTTTTTATTTAGAAAATAAAATGTATTTATCATCATGCCCATCTGGAAGGTGATTCACTGCTCTATTTAAGGTTTACTGTAAACTGGATGTTTAGAGAAAAGTCTTTCTCTCTACAGTAGGCTACTCTCTACAATAAAAGGAGCCCACCCATCCTTTCTTCTCTTTATCCACTGCTTATCATTCCTCCTCCTCCTCCTCCCCCTCACCATCTTACATCATTCTCAATTAGTGTCTTCACAGCCTCCCCTACTCACCCTCCTCCCCCTCATCTCAATGCATTGTATAGGTTGGAGTAAGTACAGTAATATGTATAGCATTAATACTGAAAGTCCATTGCTTAGGGTTCCAGCATAATTCTCATGTAATGACACAATTACCATGCCATAATATTTTAGTCAATACAACCTGCTGCACTTGACAATTACAGATTTCACCTCTATGATTACCATAGAAACCACAGTTTGAGTTTGACCTTTAAAAGTCTTTGTGAGTGGTGAATGAGACAAGCCTCATTTAACAGCTTTTCCAATCATGCTGCACACATCAGATACAGTATGATCTAACACATTATCTTCTGCTGTGACAACTTGCATGTCATAACAACACTTCTTGGGGTAAAAAATGGATATAAGCTTAGATACTGACCATGGATCTGAAATGGGCGAGATAATGGAAAGAAGGTTATTCTTCTTCTTGTATCTGATCCAGGGGTAATAGCCTAAACAGACAGACCAAGTAGTCTATTAATCCAGCTACAGCGGCAGACACCTCAAGCTGCTGAGGCGCTTTGTTTGGCTCTGTTATTATTGTCAGGATATCAATTCCTTTAAGCGTCCTCCTGGATTTATTCTGTCATTAAACAACCCGCTGTCTCGATTTTTTTTCTCACTTGAGCCAGTTGAAGTTTGCAGGTGTATTGACACACGAGTCAATGCGGCTGGCTGGGAGGCATGCATGGATCCGGAGTGGCCATTTTCACAGTCTTGCGAGATGGCAGCTGGCGGGAGAAAACCAATTTTTATTGGCTTTTTCAATTTGCGCCTGGCCGGACAGTAGCAACACTATGTTAATTGCAACCACTGAATCAATGGCGTAGTTTGAGTGAGTGTCTCTTTGTCTCTGGTATGTGCTTGTTCATAATTGAAAATCCCAAATCACATCTCCTGCCACTGTATGTGAAGAAAAGGCTCGCTGAATATAATTAACAGGGAATTACACTTTTGACACACATTTAACAAGGTCAAATTCAGTACTATAACCGTCACATTAAAAATGTATAAATTAGAGATTAGTCAGGTATTTTGTGGGTGAGTGGATGAAGTCCTTTCTTATTCTTAAAATACAGCTCTACAAGACCAATATCAGCATCACCACATGGTCGTCCTGGATAGAACAGTTTTGATCATCGTTCTGCATAGGTGACCCTCTCTATTGTTATGGCTTTAGGTGGCTCAATCAACAGTTTCGAGCTTTTTGCATGCAGCAAATCTTTCTCAGGGTCAAGAGGATTCAAAAGATCTTATGTTGCTAAATGCAACTACAACTGCCTGGTTTACCAAAGAGATTTATGTGGAGCTTTATCTGTTATGTGCATAAAAAAAGTGAATAAATTGATAAAAATGGAAGTTGGCAAACAGCTAAAAAAGAACAACAATGCACAAGCCAAACATCTACAAGAGTCCCACATGGCAGTGTGGACTAAAAGCACTGGAAATCATCCATCTTTTCCATCTCATGAGCTTCAGTAGTTGTAGCACAAAACACTGATTGGATCATTGTCCATGACAATAGTGTGTGAAAAGTAGAATAAGAATAGTGCGTATTTGGCTTTTTTGTGTGGAAAAACTGTAATTTTATTGCAGTTAAGTATTTAAAAAAATGTTTTTGGGTTTGGTTGGATTTGTAGTGTGCAAGAAGAACTGGATAATACACAGGTTTAATGATCTGTTTTACTATTCTCACCGTTGTTTGTCTGTAGGAAAAGAGAGAATCAGATCAGACCTGGGAGCTGACCTGTAGCAACAGCTCTGTCACAGCCAATCATTATCCTCAGGAAACTCTGCAACAATGCAATAAAAGGTCAAGGATCCAATAAGTGTTTCATTTATTTTCCAGGAATTGTATGTGTAAGTAGAAGACTGATATAAGACAGGACATAATTGACACACAATGTAATGATATTAAAAATACGGTTTATTAGATTCTTTGTACACAAGGGTCTCTCACCACATACGAAAATGCTTGAGAATGCTTTCACAATCTTCATGTGGAAGACTGCAGTAGTGAGCAGTGTCAAACAGTGATGTGGTGTGAAGACTCTTTATATCACAGGTATACTGTATGTCTGTACACTGCATGCCATCTCTGATCTGACAAGACGCCTGCAGGTAGATGAAATTAAGACCCACGCACCTGTTTCACAGGGATGGAAGCTGCAGAACAATGTGGGCGTGCTGTATGAAATAAAGGAGGACTCAGTGTCCTGGAATGGGCTATAAATTACCTTCCCACCTCTCTGCAGGTGTCTAGAGAGTGGATAGATGGTCAGGTAGAATAAAGAATGGATGGGTAGTCAGAAAACAGAAGTATGGATGCATTATTGGTTTGAGTGAGCAGATACAAAAAAAACAGGCTGAAGACAAAGGAGCATCTTGGGAATATGTGTGTGTATGACTGTGAGAGAAACAGTGATGGAATATGATGAAGATTCATTGTTCTTCTTGCTGCCATCCATCTCCACTAACATGCGCAGACACTGCTGAATACCCATGCCACCAAGCTGGTTGCGAGTTTGCTATGTGGGTGCTAAAATAGAGCTGATGTCAAAGAGGTTAGAGACAGAATGATGAAATGTGAAAGTGAGGAAGAGAAAGCAATCCAAGTGTCAAAATAGTGTACAGGTGATAAAAAAAGTGGGCAATTTATGTGAGGGAACAGTTTGTTTTTTAGATATGTAGAAGAGACATGTTTCACGCAATACAGGCTGTGCTGTGAAATCTGCGAAGCTGACGTGAAATGCAAGATAGCAGCCATCCACTGTGTGCACCAACCACACTGTCATTATTATAAATATCACGCGCACCATTAGAAAAGTTGCACTGTTCGTGTTGTGGCAGAAACTATTATGACATTTTTTTCCCTGTTATGGGAGAATTTTTTTTAGGGCTCAGCCCAAATGTTTCTTACACTTTGAAGCTGTAACCAAGAAGACGGAAATGTTATGGAATTGTCTCTCGCTGCTGCTGCTGCAGCAAAAAAGGCTTACTCATGGTACTTTCTCTCTGCCAGGTTATAATTTCTGAATAAAATTGCACAAATGTTGGGGTTCAGCAGTTTGCAGCGTGACTTGGAAGGAACTGTTGAGCCAAATGAAGGAAGCACGTCGCTGTGAAGTGGCTCCAAGGCTGTACAGTATGTATATATAGAGGAGAGGGCTGACGGGGGCACATTAAACACAAAACAGCAGGGGCAGTTTTAATCACTTCTTGTCTGTCTCGTCTGGGTGACAGAGGAGAATGAGTCTTTTTGACAGCAGAGACCAGAGCAAGTTGATCCGAGAGCTCCGAACAGGTGTTCAGTTGATGGAGAAGAGCTGTGGAGGAGAGAGCGAGAGCTGCAGACACATTCATTCACAGTTTATTACAGTTTATGCCAATTGCTTACATCCTAAAGAATGAAAGAATGCTTAGACCAAAGCTTTGAAACCAAAACGTATTGTAACAATACCTTAAACACATTGTAACCGTTCCTTAAACACATTTTCTGCCTTGCACTTTGTTTGCAATTCGTCAACACAGACACTTCACTCTAAAACTAAATTATTATTGTGAAAAGACTTTTATTTAAAATGCAAAACACGTCTGACAATTTAAAATAATGAAGCACACACCTGAAAACTCCACACCAACCAGTCTGACCTTTAGCACTACAAATAGGGCTCAGGTAAGCCGTTTTGTCAACTCTGCAAACACGGAGGCACCTTAGGCCCCTACAACACTGGTGAACTACATCATGTAGTTGTACAGGACAGACCTGAGCAGCCGAAGTTGGTCGTCATCTACAGTAGGATTATGTTAGTTTCCATTAGGCTACTCCGGTCTGGGACTGACAGGTCTGCTTCATAAACCATCACAATTTAACAGCGTTATACTGTTCTTGTCCCCTTACTCCCTATTTCTAAACTCAAGAAATCTACTCATGGCACTGGAAAGTATACGACCACCAACCACATGCGGAGATATTGAGGTGTGGTCAATTCAAGGTTGGAATCACACACAAGGCTGTATTTTGTCTGATGTTTAGCTAAAAAGGACATTGTCTGTAATGTGGATAAGGTCTTGTGGCCAGGACTGTTGAGCAGGAGAAGATCCAGGAGCTAAAGCAGGTGTTGTAAAAATGCTAACCTCACTGTGGTTTAAAACAGACTGGTCATTTGAACCACACACATACTGCTAGTGTGCATATAGAACCCATGCATGGGTGCAGAGCTACACAGCAGGCATAGTTTTCTCTGAGAAGAGGGACTAAGATTGAACAGAAATGTGAAGGTAGCTAAAAGAAGGAGGTAGGGAAGGGATGAAAAGGTAAAAATAGAAAAAAGTCATCCACCGGTGCCACAGGCTCTGGTGACACATCACTGTGTTTATTTAAGGTAAAAAAAATATGTGTCTGGTACGGCTACAAGCTTTTCTCATCTTCTCCACACTCCCACCGGCTATTCTCACAAATTAAAGGTACCCCAACAAAGCAAAGTCAAACTAATGGAGGCCTTTTTTAATCCTTTATGCATATTTTCACGATAAGCCTTTTTGTAGTTTCTAGCGTCTTCAAATAAGGACTTTTCTTGGCGCTTCAGGTGTAAAGTTGTTTTTTTTTTTGCAGTCAGGTCTCTGTTTTCCTTTTTGCTTCAGAATATTTAAAAAAAAATGGAAAAGCTGAGCACAGGATTTGTTCTGATGGATCTTTTCTTACCCTGCTCCCATTAATCCTAGTTAGTTTTGAGTTGTACAAGGTCTTTAAGGAGACTTGAAATAGACTGCTTGGCAAACATTCCTAAGTGCACTTAAAGAGCTTACATAATAAGTGGTCTTTTCATACATCTATTCAAGGATGGGGCGATTTTGTATTAAGTTTTCATTTTTCTCTCTCCGGACTTGGAGAAAAAAGTTAGATCACACTAAATTAACAATGTTTTGAAGAGGAAGGGAGAAAAGTGCTGGAAAATTGCCTGACTAAGAAGTAAGGGAGGAAAATAAAGGAGGATGGAGGGATGGGGAGTGCTGGTCAGCAGAAATGTCAGTTGCCGAAATTGGCGGGGCAGTGAGGAACTTACACATCACACATACTGCATGCGAATTGGGTTTCAGCATGAATTACACAGTCAATATGTCTTGTTAGCTGTACATTTCCAGGATGTAACAAATTGTGTAGTGGCATGCAGTTAAATACATGGCTGTATTTATGATTATACTGCGTTTTTTTTAACACACACTTCATATTTTACAAATTATTCTTTTTTTCAAAGCTTTCTAAAACTACTTTCTAGTCAGAAATGGCCTTGCTATTTTTCCGTGTATCTTGGGGGAAGTTTTATGCCCTTAATTTGACTGCTGACAGCAGAAAAATGACAAAAAAAAAACGAGACACTGGCAGCAAAATGCATTAACACAAACTGGAGATGTTGCAGTTCATGGTCAGCACCTTAAACGACCATCAGGGAAGAACAAACTGCCTTTGGTTCGCCTCAGGTTAGCTGCTGCGTGCACGGCTTGATCTACCAAACAGAAGACGCATGCAGGTGAGGCAGAGCTCTGAAAGTCACGAAGTGAACAACTAACACTGTGGGAATGTTTTCTTTTCTGACTCGAGGAAACCTATTGTCGGCTTGTCACTCACTGCAGGGGAGATAAATAGCCATGAGCTGTAATAGTCAATTGACAACAGCTAAAATTGCTGCATCTCACCTCCCTCGCACTCCAGCCTCATAATAGAGCCACACCTCCGGCACCGCTTGCCTCTGGACCTTTTCACTGCACACATTCTGACTTTGTCAAATACAGGTGCAACTAATGGCTCCATTCAACCTAGAGATGCTGGTGCTCCTGTGATGGACACTGGTAATTGGGCATGCCAGGATGGCCTGGTTTACTGGGACTCCAAAATGGCATGGAGTCATTGTTAATGGGTTTTTTTTCCACGTGTTTCCAGCCCCTGTTAGAACCGAGAGCTTAGTGTATTTTCTTCCACTGCTGCACAGGGTTGATAGTATATGTAATCACTTTCTTCTTAATCAAAATGACTCCACTTTCGAATCCACATGCAATAAACCCATTATATTGTCTTATGAAGAAGGAGAATGGTAAGCCACTCTGTTAGGGCTTTTTCTGTGATAATGGCTGACTCGTGGTGTGTTATCCTTTGTCAATGCTCTTAACATATTCAGAGCAAGACGGGGGCACGTAGGCCTCCTGTATGAGTGTTGCTATCAGTGTATTTATTCAGCAGGGGTAAGATGAGAAGATTCAAGTATTGATTCTCGGCATAGCTAATCTCTGCGCAATCTCCATAATAGCAGTCGGGGTCCTCTTTCTGTGTTCTCTTAACTTATGATTATGGATAATGGAAATGCAACCACCTTCTATCACCTTGCTGTTGGCAACAACTCACTCCTGAGCTCAGTTTTTTTAATACATGAAGCATGTAACTCTGCGTATTTGTGTGTACTGATCGCAAACGTGCTACAGTAGGACAATCAAAGACACCCTGACACATACACCAGTATGCATGATCTTGTAAATGCAGGCGCATATCTGAGTTTACCATCATCGCTGTGTTGACATGAACTTGAAACACAAAGGTAGTGTTTTTTAATGGATAGAGATCATAGTGAAATTGAAAGCATGTGCATGTGAACAATGGGAGCAGGGTGGGTTAGTGAGAACGTGAGTTGATATTCATGACGAGGCTAATTCATTGCAGTTCCTATGATCTTCTATTGTGAAACTTTACATAATGCTGTTCTTACATTCATAATTCAGCTTAGTGTTTTAATGTAATTGCTAAGTGTGTTTGTGTGTTTACCTAATGCCACGTCCTTGGTTTTACATCAGGGTAGCTCTGCTCTGCTCAGTGTGGAGTAGGCAGAGGGAGTTGCTTCTTGTCTCATGCTTTGATATTGAACTAGATTCGCTGAGGTTCTGGGTGACGTGCGTGGCAGACATACAGTTGATGCACACGTTTAGAAAGCAATAGCAGAAAACTAGTTTCAGTGCACGTTTAGTTTAGTCATCGCACAACTTCAGGAAATTGGTTTGTACCTTTTTGATTATTGTCGGCTCAGTTCTTCATCTCTATCTTATTGAAAAGAAAAGTAACACCAGCGGGAGTTTTAACACCTGCAGAAATAAGGAGAAATAGACTTAAACTGTAAGCACACAAACAAACAAAGAAGCCTGTATGAAAAATTCTGTTGTCTAGGAGAAAGTGAGGAGTTTGCTGAAGGTATTACCTCTACGTGGTTTACACAGTTAATCCTTATAAACAGACACATTCAGATTAGCCTCTGCTTTTTTCCACCCAAATCTTCTGGTTAGCATGCTAATTAGCATTTTCACACAAACAAGAGTAAGTGTGAAACAAGTAAACACTTACCAGATGTTTCAGTAATTTGACTGATGCGACACATGGGACCTCGCGTGTAAAGTTGTCGTGCTTAGAGCTGCTGGTAATATCCTGCTCCAATTTATTTTAGTGCATTTCCGAACAAAATTAAAATGTTATGATGTTTGCTGTATTGTCTCTCTCAATCCTTGCTGGTGTTAAAACCACCAGAGAGAGAAAAGTAGCTGAAGTCGTATGTCTTTTTCTGAGAAAGTTCAGCCTTTTTTAAATATTTGAAGGATTCAAAAACAGCGGGAAATTCAGTGGAGACTGTCACATTTATCTGTCCATCTATGATGAGATAAAGAGTGAAGGATAAAATGTCATACACAACATAAATTAGTTACTGTGAACACACTTACTGTATCTCCTTAAAGCATGGACAATCTGTTTGTCAGTCTGTGCTTCTGTGTCCATCCCTCTCTGAGCCCCCACCACCACCACCACCCTCAGTTTCTCTGCAGCAGGCTCACTGTTGATTAAGGTCACTGAGCACCAAGCAGGTCGAGGATGATTGGCAGTTGAGTGTTTGCCTGTTCTGTTTACCAGCTGCCCTGTGTCACACCCCATCAGTAGTTATCATCAGCCTGGACAGACAACCCACTGCTAATACAGATGAAAGACCGCTGTTCTTTATTCCCCTTTTCCTCCAAACCATATAGATAGAAAAGGTAAAGAATAATACATGTTGCTCAGGCAGTAAAAAGAAAAAAAAATGCAGCTGACTTGAGGCATAGGGAAAGCGCACCATAAGGCTGGATTCTGGCTTTGATGCTGGATATCTGTCTTAACTGTCTGCATCTGTTCTCAGCCTCCCTCGAACCATGTCTCCTCTTCTACTGCCCTGACCTTTATCTTGTTCAACCTCTACAAACATTGAATGTGTAATGATTAAAAGCACCTTTAGCTGAGTATTTTTCCTAAGGCTGTACTGGAGCACCTCTCCAACAGTTTTAATTATAGTGCAAAGATTACAAGCTATCAAACAGAGAGTTTAAGCCTTGCCTGCTCTCTCCCCACCTCTAAACCATACACAAAATCCTGCCCTCAGTTGGACATACAAATATTTGCTGTGAAGATTCTTCCATGTTGCCAAGTTATTTCTACTGTATTAATATATATTTAGATAATATGTGGGCCAGAGGGAATAAACAAGTTCACAATGGAGACCAAGGACTGCTATTGATCCTAGGGAGACTGCAACCTCACAGCCATTGTCCTCACATGGCTTCTGCACTGATGTGGACTCAGGCATGACAGAAGCCCTGCTACCTTGTCCCATACCTAAATCAATAAATTACACAGTCCACGATGCACGCACACCTCAATATATGCCGCATACATGTTGTTATGAACGCATGGTTACATCCATACAATCCCAGCAGACTTATACGCATTTAGGGCGCACATCATCATCACCACATTAAAATCAGTACCCATGCTGGATAATAATTGCTCATTCTCTCCTCTTTTTTTCCCCCCCAAACTGTCTGCAGTTTTTCCTCTCACCATCCATCCATCCCCCCCCACCACCTCTCTCCCCTCCTTCTCCTCCTTTGTGTCTTATTGTCTCCCTGCCGTACTCATCTCAGTGCCATTAATCTTCCAACCAATGAATTGGAGCCACTGACTCTATCACTCCTATTATCGACTGCAGCCGTCCCTTATTTATGTTCCATTTTTCTCCCTCTCTTCCTCACTCAGCCCTTCTACTGTTATTCCATTGACCGGCATGTAATTTCTTACATGAATAATGCAAGCAGCGAGACAAAAATAGTTGCTCTTGGCTGGGATTTGTTCTGCAATAGTTTAACTGAATGCACTTGGGCTGATTTCTATTCAGCAATGCCAGCCATTTTGTTAAAAGGGATAGGGATTTGGTTGTAAAAGTATTGGGGCTCCCAAAGCTGCATTCTTACTGAAATAGACTAGAACGGCTGATTGTGAGATCAGGGTGCAGATTTATTCAACGACTTGCTCAGCGCTCAGGAGTGCTGATCCAGGATCACCGAGGTGGTTCCCGGGACAATCCTATTCATTAACCGGCAGCCGCAGCAGCCACATCAACATATGGCGGTCTATGGGCAAACATTATATTTCACTCTCCAGCAGTGTTTGCTGATGTACCAGCATTAGACATCAAGCATTATATATATCAAAGGGGGCCAGCTTTCGCCAGGAAGCTTTCCCAGCTTTTCTAAAACAATGGGCTGCATTGCAAAATAACCTAAATGATCTCAAATTATAGAGAATGAACAGCTTTGCAGGCCCTAATTGCTCAATTTACCTACAGAGTAAGTACACAGCGTTTGACTGAAGGCAGCCTTGTTTCTGGCTGTGTTAACTCAGTTTTTTTTTTAAATATCTTATTAAATAAAACAATACTGTACTGATCTTAAAGAACAATAACTACTCATAAGCGATCTGCATTTGTGTGCAGATCAAAGGCCAATGACTGACTCATTCCTCACAACTCTTTCTCTCCTCTCAGCCTCCGAAAACAAGGTATACTCGGAAACACAAAGTAACAGACTGAAGAAACTGACGGCGCAGCACCAGCAGGAACACGTGAATTTTATCATGTGCCATTTATTTTTCATTTATCATGTAGGAACACTCTCGCATACAGGTTCGAGGTGTTGCCATGGAGCGTGTTGATAGACTGTCAAGGACCAAGCGCATTTCACCACATTTGAAGATATTTCTAACAAACCCTGTAACCCTTGCTGTGCTTGTTTCACCATGAAAACATCCCTGGACTTGCATAAACATGCTTTTGAGTACCCCTCCAAGACTCTTGTGAGTAATTAAATTATTTTCTGCCTCCCGGTGTTGAGATGCCATAATTGGTCCTCCAAGGTCAGACCAAAGAGAAGTAAGAAAGAAAAAAAGAGCCACATCATCTCAGTCCTTATCTGACTCCCTTTCCTTCGGCAAACTGCAGAGCATTCTGAAAATAATCGCACATTTCCTGTCGGCTCCCTGCACTGCTTTCTTTGTCACTTAAGACCCTTCAACACCAACTAAAAGTATATGCAACACAACGCCATTGTCATCTTTTCTGTAAAATTCTGCAATGCTTCAACTCCTCAGTCCATGCTCCTGATCTTCAAACTTCAGATTCCTAACAATTGGGGCACCATATAGCTCAGTGGGTTGAGTCGGCGCCCCCTATATATAGTCCTTGCTGCAGCTGGCTCTGCATGGTTCGATTCCAAAATCTGGTGGCGAAAGGCCCCCAAAAAATATACTTTACAACTACCTTATTACAAAACACTAGAATGGTAGGCATCAGCCCAGTGCACACACCTCTTTTCCATTTTTTGAATTGCACTTTATTAATTAGCATTTCAATGAGGAAAATTGTAAAATTAAGCTTGGATGAGGTTGTTACGATTGCTGTCTTCTTTATAATATAGTAGTTAACATATTTGTCTGGAAGTAATTATAGAAAATCTTACTCAGCCATGAGAAGTAGCTTTTATTACATCTTCCTTGCAGTGGTTAAGCATAATGCATTTCAGGAAACCTACATGTTGATAAAGGGTTTGATGGATGGAGCTTTTCTCCTCCCTGCAACTGTTGCATAGAGAAACAGTGTGTCCATGGTGTCATCAGTGTATCTGGAGAATCCATATTTTCAGTTGCAGTCACATCACACACGGAGGCACAGTGCCGGTGAGTGTGTAAAACTTCACACAGCTCTGAGGTACTGCTCAGAAACCAAGCAGAACCTGGTCTGTTTGGTCTGTTCACTAAAGAGAGGTGGGAAAAAGATTCTGGCAGTCTGCAGTCGCCTCAGACTTTCTCTGTGCCAGGGGGATTTCTGAGGAGTAGACTGGCACAGCAACTGTGCAGAACCTTTCAAAAGGTTTCTCTCTTTCGCTCCTTTTTCTCTTTATTGCACCATCGGTCACTTTTTCTCCCTTTCGTATTTCTTCTCTGTATTTCTACCCTGTGTTTTATGTCTTTATTTTCTCTTTCACTTCTCTGTCTTTCCCCTTAATTTCACCCATCTCTCTTATTTTGCCATTTCTCTCAGGTTGTGCTTCACACATGCTGTCATCTTGTCACAAAGACTGGAAATGTCTGATCCACAGTGATGCACTGCCAGCACCTCCGCACTGTCTAGTATCAATATGATATCTGAATATCTGCCTGAAGTATCAAAATCATATTCTTATGTAAGAAACACCACCATCATACTGTAGATGAGGGAGAGGGGCTTGTCCAGACATTTTTGATAGGTGTGGCCCAAGTGGGGCACTGACTAATGGTGGAGTGGCTCAATGTGTGAGCATGAGTGCCCTCACACACATTTAGTACTGATATCATGTATGCACATGCACACAAAAACACACACCCACACATATTTGTTGGCAACAAAAAATGCTTGACAAAAGCCATGAATAAACAAATGTACAAAATGCCTCTGACTGGGCATACAGTATAGCCCCTCAGTTTTTGGGATGGCACCTGGGGTGGCCAATCAGATTTCAGGGGTGGCCCTTGCCACCCAAGACCACTCTGTAAACACGCCACTGATGAGGGACACATCACAACTTCTTCCTTATGATGAGTTGTCGTGAGTGATTGCTATAGTAAACATCTTCTAGGTCTCTTTGCTCCCAGCAACATGTCTTAATGAGAGCAGTGAACATAGGCCGACCAGGATCCCCTGTTGATTCAGTGTGTGATAGGTGGAAAATGGTAAATATGTAATATAATATATATTGTACTGTTATTATGGTGGGACTTATTAACATACTTTATATCTCCATGGTGGTTAACATGAATGAAAAAAATGAAAATAATGTAATTATTCCAGTCTAGTTATTAACTTTAATATTACAAGTCACTGGAAATGAAACTTTGATTTGTGGGCTTCTGGGGCTGTCTGAGCTGAGCTCACTCACACTATCATGGTGGGTGGGTGAAAAGATTTGTGGAACAGGTTCTGCCCCCCCACCTCCCTTTCCTTTCCTTTCTCTCTTTGTCTCTCTCTCACACACACAATCCTCCTTTCTTCCTGCAGACTGCTGCTTGTTTGTATTTAATAAGGGAGATTAATTAAGCTCATTGGTATTCTAGGACACTGGCTCCAGCTGTTTCCCTGGGCTAGGTTCAGCAAGGTCACGATTTGAATTGTGCTGTTTGATTGTGGGGAGTCAGAAAGGAAACAACTGGGAGGCCAGCACCCACTACAGCGAGGCTGCATGGGATGGATGGATATAAGTGACAGGAGCTCTGTGATCAGACAAGTTGATCTATCAATCAGTGCTTTTGTGGCTAACATCTCTGCTGTGCGTGTTCATACATGAAACAGCTCAGTTTAGCTGTAATTAATTGCTAGTCTCCTTCACTCTCTCTGTCTCTGATGCATTGCTTCCACAACCGACAAATGCCCACATCGTTCAGGCCCATTTGTCATTCTGTTTGAGAGAAAGTCAAAGTAAATAGCAACGTAAATACATGGTAAACAGAAGGTCTTGTTTCCTCGAGGATTTGCTTTAGCAATGGGGTTCAGACGTGCTGCGGTGCACTGATGCATGGATGTGTCCACTTCCAGTGTCCTGCATTTCAAAATGAAAGAAAAGTTGTGACTTCTTCATATGTCGTCAGATTCTGAAGCGGCAGTGGCAATAATCCTGCAGCTGCAGGCCACCGCTGCAAAGTATTTGTAGTGGAAACACGACATCACTGCATACTCATCAGTCTGATTGATATTCCGTGGTTTGCCTTGATGCAATGTTTAATACATAAGGCCATTTGACAGGCCCCTAGCATCAACTTTAATTATTAGTGAAACATGATAACACAGTTCTGGGCTCGGTGCCAGAAAAATCTTTAAAAAACGTATAAGATCTACTCTTAAATTAGAGATCATAACTCTAAAGTAATGACTTGTGCAAATGTTACAAGTGTTTGTAATAGGCTGTAAGTAATGGCAACATCTTGCTGAAGTGTGAAGTCAATACACATGTTGAAGAAAAAGAGATACAGCTGATGAAGAATGTAGTGCAGCCTCAGGTCAATGAGTTTAACTGTACCTTTTTAGTATTGCATCGATAAGCAGACTTTCAGTTGGATTGAGCTGAGGCAGCGCTTTAGGAAAGTGTAGGACGGTGGTGTCCATGTGAATTACGGTCCAAACTCGAGCAGTGATTTAGAGTTTGGACTTTTAGGGTTGACAACAAATTATTTCTAAAACACTGCCTCTTTAAATTACAATCAGTGGCCACAGATCACAAAGTCCTTTAGCTACATGGATTATTTTCCCCTCTTCATTCAAACAGCCATTGCACCTGTTCTAATAAAGAAAGCTGATTAGTCGTAAAGTAACTGCCTGTCACGGACAGGAGCAACGCTCTTGGCTCTTGGTTTGTGCACAGTAAGCACAGCAATGTCACTGAGACAGTTCAAGGTCTAGATTTTACTAGAAGTGATAGGAACGGCAGCAAGAACGAGTTTTCCAGAGAAAACAAGAGAAGCAACAGCTTGTAGGCTACATAAAGACACGGTCTTCGGTGCAAAGTGTTAATGAGGAAACAGATGTAAGGATGTGAATGTAAAATCAGGACAGACCACTTTTTTTTCTTCCCTCATTTATGGTCATTATGTAGAAACATAACTAGCGCTAGATCTAGAGAAATAGGTCAAAATGTGAACTAATGTGTAAACTCTATATTGGCTTTAATGAAGACTGTGCAATAAAGAACCAGCACTTATAATTCAAGGTAATCTGCTGCTGTATAAAACACATATTAGACAAATAAATTAAGATGCAGCATCACATCAATATCTCATACAGATGTGAGATGTGTTGCTTCTAGCTATCAGGCAATGCCATAATGTCTCTGTCTTCTCAACAAGGCCATGATTGATAAAATGTAATATTTTCTCTTAATCACAAGATCTTGATTTTGTAATTTTGACATAATCATTATTATGAGATAAGGTTTCCAATTATTGAGATCTAGTTTCCCAGTGTTTCAACAGCCCATTATTCATTTAAGCTTTATATTTTACTGACTGCTGACTGAGCCCATCACATAGTTTAAGTCTTTATTATGCCAACTTTGTTTCATGGCGTCTGCCAGCTGATGCAATGTGAATGTTGTGTCCTTCACTGACTTAAACTTCTTCTGAGTGTTTTCGTGTCAGATGAAGCCAGTGTGTTTACGAGTCTGTGGGTACGCACAAACACCAGGAACTTTATTCTCGTCTTGCGGCAGACATGAGGGGAGTCTGTTGTCACATTTCTTTATCATTACCTTTCCATGGCCCCTCTGTATTGCTCTCCCTTGGAAGTTAAAAAAAAAAGTAATCAAAGGCACGGTGCCCGACAGCTCTTTCTGTTTGCCTCTTTCACTCTAAAGATTTCTTTCTCTTCCTCTGATTCTTTCGCAAACACTGGCACGTTCTCTACAAAAGCCCCTCATTTCCAAGGTGCTGAAAAGCTTCTCTCCATGGAGGTATGTCTCTCTTTGACATCCTTGCTAAATGGCGGATGCTTTCCCATTCATTTAGCAGCTCTGCGACTCGGTTTCCCCTCTGGGAGCCTGGGGGTCTTTTATCTCCTCACAGCCGGTTGAGAACCTGCGCTCTTCGCTGCTCTGTCCTGCCCGTCACACCGCAGCATTAGCATGCCTCTTAGCAGACCACAGAGAAAGAGCCCTGTGGTGCTCTGGCCGGGGCACTGGGCTAAATCCCAGATCAGGGGGAGAGTTCAGACTCCCTGGAGAGGAGGTCCTGGCCGGCAGGGTGGATGGTTGGAGTATGTTAGAGATTAGGGTGTTTGGAGAGTCAAACGCTGGATTTAGGAGTGAATGGCGAGGAAGAGATTCCACAGAGTCTTAATAGTAGCCTTCTGGGGAAATAACCCTGTTCCCTTAGCCTGCTCCTTCGTGATATACGTGCGTGTGTGTGTTTGTTATTCTCAGCTGTGTGGAAGGCACAGTACTTCCCGCTTCATGCCTCGATGAATAAGAAAGAGCTGTTTTAGCTAATGATGCTACTTTATCTTATGTGTCGGTTATGCATCAGATAGAGAAGAGTTAGTGATGGATGTTTGGATTCATGGCTGCATGAATTTAGAAATTGAGATTTAAACTGCCATTCATTTGTCTTTCCCTTTATCAGTGTTTCATCTCTGTAATTAAAGAGGAATAAATGTGTCCTTGTGTGTGTGTGTTTTTCTTTTTAAGGATGATGAGCCAATCACAGGAGGGACCAATGGCAGAGACAATACCCACATCCGGAAGTTCCTCAGCCAGAGACACAAGAAAATTCCATGGAAACCAGAGGTAATGCAAATAATTGTCTTTCCACTTGCTCAGGTTTCCTCAGCGATCTTCCTTTTAACCTTTCTTACACCTCTCAGAGTGGTTAGTGTAATGCTGAGGTCCCTCAGTTGCTTTGCTTTTTATATGACTCAACAGCTAAACCATGATCACGACCACATCCACTTTTCAGTGATTAACCTTTGTGAAAATGTTTTTATTAATGACTGTTCATCTCTGGTTTGGTAAGTAAGTGTTTGCTTTGAGCATCCAGAAAGTCTGAGAGCACTTAAACATCGTTTGAATAGGAAAGAAATGTCTGAGGCCCATTTTCTTTCAGGCATCCGTTGTAAGAGCAGATGACAAGGTCAAACAAACCTATTATCAGAGGAACAAATGGTACCTAATGGTGATGACGAGAGGATGGTAATATTTCTTCCGAAGCCATTAGCATGTTGTATTTAAAGGCACCTACTGTAGGACTAGATTACGTACAAGTTGATGTGATTCATGCTAATTTTTCAGCTCACTTACAGATGTAGTAGTTTACACAACCACTGTAACAAAAGAAGCTGCGGACGGGGCAATTATATCACAGAGTTGTGATAAGGGAAGAGGCTCTAGATTTGTTACCTGCTCAGCAGAGTTTAATTAAAGGATCGTGTTGCGGTGTGTGTGTGTGCGCAAGGGTGTGTGTCTGCAAGCCAAATCCGCAAAATGTGACTTATTAGTCGTTTGCTACCTTGGGGTAAAGTTTAACTATCTCTGCTGAGCACCACAGTATAGCTCCAGGCCAACTATAAAGAATCTTAACAGTTGACACACACAGACAGATAATAGGAAGTTACTGTTGCAAAAGTTATTCCCAGGTCGATCAGTTGGACTGCAGATACTGTTACTGTACTTTTTTCGAGAGGATTCTCTATCATTTACTGCCTTGTATTTAGCTTTCAGGCTGCTCCTGCAAAGCATTATGCATGTAATCTTCTACACCAGCCTGATAATGCGACAGCGGCTGTTGTTTTATTTTGGCACGCTCTCTCCCGGGTGAAGTAGTCTTACTGTAAGTTCGCCCGCCTTTGTCTGTGTGCCTTCCTTCTGCTGCATAATAAATCAAACCAAATCATCCAAGATGTCATACAATGCTAAAACACATTCATAAACCCACGTCTTTCAGTTTTATTACTTTGTTTCTGTTGTAATAAGCAATGACAATCAAACTACTGGCTTGTCAGTTTGGCTTTGAGAGTTGTCACATGTGGATGGTATCTGTTTTTAATGCAATGTGCCCCACAAACATCTGTTGCCTGAATATTTGAGAGGCCTGAATCTAAATGCGAACGATGCTTTTGGCATAATTTAAAATGGTGCTACTTAGAAAATGAGAAGTCACATTGATATGAAACAGCCAAGCTAGGCTGGCAGCCAAACCGGCTATCTGAATCTGAACCATGTGGACTAATTGCACAAATGTAAATGGATTTCATGGCTTGATCACAGGGAGACACTTTATTATGAACATCCTGTTGTTTTTTTACTTGCCTTTTTATCGTTTTGTATGTGAACACTGTAAAACCACAGGACGCCTTTGCACTCAAAGACTTTGTACATGATTTCATTGACCAACCATGATTTCTTATTCATGGTTTGGGTCGGAAAAGGCAAAACAGCCTCAAAAGGGAAATAAATTTTGCAACATCCAGAGCAATTACATTTTGCATTAGGCGTGAATGACGAGCATCAAAGCTCGCTCGTAGGACTCAAAATGCCATCGCTTTGACTCGTTTCCAGCCTGCTCATAAAGCAACACGTCATTTAGTTTCTCCCAATATTCTGCAAATCCAGCATAATTCCATCAAATTTTCCACACATCTGTATAAACTTGCATCCTCGAGAACACGTCCTCGTCTGATGTCAGCCTGAGCCCAAGTCTGTCAGACAACCGCCGAGTGCAGCAGCTCTTCTCCTTTTCCTCACCGGCTACGCGCCCTAATTACCAGCACTAACTTGTTTTCCTGGTGCACAGCCAAGATGGCAGAGGTCTGAGGGGCCACTGGGCTTGCACTGTCAGAGGCGTCGGCTGAAGCTGGTGGAGGTAGAGCGCTGCCATATGCCAGCTGTCACACACTGACAGAGGTCACAGGGGCATCCAGAAGCATTCATACGAGCGGCGCGAACAAAGCTGCTGCTCACTAGAAAAATTATTGTTTCCTCTAATGCATGCACTGATAGAAGATATAGGGACAGAAACACGAGAGGGGGAAAGGTAATATATTTTAAATAAAGTGCTGTGATTCTGACCTGCGTTGGCACGAGCAGGTTGTTTTCAGCCAATGTTAGCGACTTAATGAGCATCCCTGGCTGGTGAGCTCATCCAGAGGTGGCTGTGGATTAGTGCAGACATGTGGCTGTGGACTGGACATACAGTACTCTGTGTGTATCTGTCAAGGACACCGGCAAGTCAAGGACATTGACATTGGATAGAAGTCAGAGGGAGATGGAGCTGGCCCACTTTTTTTTATTCTTTATTTTTTGAAGAGTCAAACAGTAGCCAGGCATGAAGGGATAAACAGTCATTTCCAGCAAAGCCGACATAGATCCATAGAGAATTTTTAGCATAATGAACACTTTTATTTCATCAGGAGCAGAAAGAAAAATGATGGTAAGAGGGATTAGTGATACTTAAATCATTGTAGACTTTGATATTAGCGGGGCTTTCATGATTTCTTTACATGTTACTTTTCCTCATTAAACCCACTGTGAGCCCATGATTTTACATGAATCATCCCAGATATGTTCTAAATGTGAAACGATGTTAATAAGTTATTCAGTAGCTGTTAAATTAAGTAGGTCTGCTGGTTGACTGAGTGACTCAGATGTCTGGTCCTCTTTGTCTTGTAAAGACAAAGCTGCAGATGTTGAGATGAAGTATGTATGTGGTGCTTTTGGTAGAGCAGCTTTGGACAGCCTATTATTAACCACTCAAGTATAACAGCGCGAGGAAGATATTGTGGCCCGGTACAGACACATGATTCAGGTGGGAGCAGTCATCAGTGCTGGTTCCTTGCACAAAAACCGTGCAGTGACAAGACTGGAGGAGGACTTGGATATCTCTCTTTCTCCTGTCTCCCACCCTTCTGTCACCACACACTATCACATGTGAGAGTGACTTGACATGGGTGAGGATGATATTTTTCCCCCCTCGCTGTTCCCTCTGTCTGTCTATCAAAAATGCTCAGCAAATAGACAGAAAGGAGGTAGAAGTGTGATTTCTCTCATTACAGTTGGGTGAGTGATCGACAGCTTGTGGTAGGAGATCAAAAAAATAAAAATTTAAAAAAAAATCTGCTCATCCTTCATGCTCCGCCTCACGTTTCACGTATCCTCTGCAGCCATATCCATCCCCCCACATGTTATATCCCTGGCATGACAGAAGACATGTAATTGTAGGACAGATGGTAGATTATACAAACCCTCATTACAGTAGTTGATGAGGTTGGAATCTAGATCATATGAACCTTGTCTTCCGTTTTTTGCTGCTCTGCTCCATGTGAAATGAGTTCTCATTAACTCACCATATAATCTCTTCTTTCAAACCTCTCTATCTTTGAACCCCCCCAACATTTTCCTTCACTGTATCTACCTACTTATCCCACTTTCATTTCTTTCCTAAATTACTAATGGGCAGAGACAGATGAGATAGGCAGACAGAAAGGAAGTATCTCCATGCCCTTTACCAGATATCGGACATATTTCATAACATGGTAGTACGTGATAGAGCAATAACATTCCTATCGCAGCCACAGAGGGAATAACTCACACAAAACGTTATCATTTGATCATTCATTCAATACAAATAGTTCAACATGTCAGCTCATTAAAACCACAGTTCAGCGTCATGAAGTACCAACACAGCGCGTTAAAGGCATCTTTTTCTATACGCCCTGGGGGAGTGAGCTGACTGGTATTGTACTGTATATACCCCAGTGTTCCTCAGCCAGGAACATCATGTCTCACTTTTCTTATCCAAGGGGGATTTACAGTGTCAGTTGGTGCGATTGCTCGTCAGTGGGTGCGCAGAGCGGCCATTTGTCAATGCCTCGCTGCCAGCAGGAACGCAGAAGGCTGCACCAGATTTCAAGAAAAAGGGAGACAGTCTCCCAGAGGAGAGAGGGACAGAGAGACAGAGAGAGAGAGTCTGATTTGTTTGCCGCTTGATAGTGCAACCAGATGGGTGAGAGAGTGGAGATATTGGAGAGGAGCTGGAGACGGAGATACGCTAAGACAAGCTCGCAGGGTGAGGGTGTGGGTATGTGGAGGAAATGTGTGGTCTGAGGGAGATAGGCAAGACAGTGGCAGTGTGCTTGTGAAGAGCGGCCTCTTTTAGGCTGAGCTGTGTACGCGGCACTCTGTTATTCTGAACATCTTCATCAATCAGTGGTTCTGTGGCTCAGCTCCTCTTTGTGCGCCTTTCATTTCCTGTATCCTGTATTTCTTTTCTCTATTCAGTGGCATTCTTGTTCGTTTTTGACAAATGGCATTGCTTTCCTTCCTTCCCTTCCTCTCTCTCTCTATTTTTTTTTACACGTCAGACTTTTACTTTAATGTGTAAAAATAAACATCCCACTGTTTTTGTATTTCTAGAATAAAATATCCCCCAGTTTTTAACAAAAACTTGTGTTTCACAGTCTAAGAACAATTTACGGGTGCACCCACGGTGGAAAAGAAATCAAAGACAAAGAAAAAAAGCCAAATATAATGTAATTGACACACTCTCTACATCATTCATATCATCTGTTAACTGCATCATGTTCCTCTTCTTGACAAGTAACAGCCGACTCCGGCAAGCAATAGAGAAAAAGCAGCCTGTTTAAATATCCCCATCAGCAAAAGCATCATTACAGTAAAAAAGACACATAGCTGTGTCTCACTAAAATGAAAAACAGAGCTGTTTGTATCAGTCATCTGAAACTATATCTTGGAATATATTGGCTATCAGGTGTCAAAAAATGTGCATAGCTATTATTTGCTGCATGCTGCTGTTGTTCAGCAGTGGAAGAGCAGAGCCGGTGTTAGTTCTGCTCCCTGTCTTTGCCTAGAGGGATCTGTAATTAACCTGACAGCTAGCCACTTTGTGTTTTTCATTGCTGCCTACCTACACCTGTACTAAATGGAACAAGTTACCTCTGATCAAACAGACAGACAGAGCAACTGTGATTGACAGACGTGGCTGGTTTGATCTCCTAATGCAGCGGTGCCTGCAGCCCCTGGTTACTGGTGGGGAATGTGTTTTTTTTTGCAATGGGTGCACACAGTGGAAACAGTTCTTTCTTAACCTATCTGTCCTTTCTGTGTGGATTAGCAGGAAAGCACAGAGGGCTGCCCCTCGGCTTTGGATGAACAAAAGCAAAAGACAAACAAACAAACAAAAAGTAACAAAGGAAGCGTCAGTCGTTTGGCTTGTTTTTAGCCAACTACTGAAGTAAATGTTAGCTGACAAGCTCTGAGACAGAGACACAACCACATCCCTACATGTCACACAGACACAAGAATGCAAATCACCAGACTGTTGATGTGACTGTCTATTTATCCCAAAAACAAGGACTCAGGAGGGAGATGAAAATGAGATAGAGGCAGTGTGGAGAAGTGACACCCATCAGCTGAGCTTGGGCATGCTGAACACAGAGTTTCGATATATCAACTCGGTTGGCAGCGCACAGGTTGAGATGGTGGGATGGAGGCAGACAGGGAAAGGTCAAAGGGAAGAGACGATACAGATAATGGCAGGACCAGATTCTTTAGCAGAGGGGAGACAGAAGCAGAACTCAAAGGGAAAAAGCCAAATGACAAAACTGGAGCAGGATAATAAAGGCTGAGTTTGAGTTAGAGCAGGTGAAGAAAAACATAACTTCCTTCTTGTCCCACTCTTGCCCTACACCCGGCGAAGGCCAGAGCACGGACAGACCTCTTACGTTTGCTGTCATCCACAAAATAGAGCCAATTACTCTGAAGTGTCCCCCCCAAAGCTGCCTTCACAGCCTGTGGCCTCTGCAGGGCTACGCATGAATAATTAGAGAAAGCTGCCCGCTTATAACTATTTGACAAGAGGCGGGGTGATGAGAGGGCCAAGCCAAAAAAAGGTTTGCTTTTAAAACCCACGGGAAATCTATTAAAAGCTTTACGTAAGGCATATTTACACAGGCACTAGTGCTGTCTGCTAAATCTCTCCAAACTTGCTATGCCACCCACCCACCCAATCTCGCTGCCACTCCCTTTTTAAACATCACACATTCTCATTCATCCTTCTGACTTGTTGATTTGATTCTGTCAACCAAGCAATATGCCCGACTCTCTCACTGTCTGTTTTTTTTTTTTTTCTATTTGCATTAGTCATGCCCCAAGAGGGGAAAATCAAATACAGGCACCTTAAAAGCTAAAAAGTAAAATCCACAGTCACACTGTTTTGGACTGTTTGCACAACAAAAATACCTCATGGTTAATGCATGAGCTGTAATTGGTGTGCTGCTGTCAGCTCGCAGGGCGCTTAGTTGACCGTACAGAGCCAGGAGAGAAGTGGAAAGGACCACTTTGGGTCAGGCCATCTGTTAGAAACTGAAGGAGCATCACACCCTCCTTCGACATCTTTCTCCTTTAAATGCAGACACGGTGGCAGAGTTGGACACCGGGAGGCTTTTACTCTGAAAGGTTTTCCTTCCTCACCTCTCTAATCCCACTGATGAAAGGACAACAGGATTTGTGCTTCTCTGTGTGTGCGTCTGTTTTGTTTGTTTTGGTCGTGAGATCACTCTCAATTTCGCTATTGATTGATTGGACAGCTAACTATAAAACTAGCAGCTACTCTGCACACACAAAGACCACCTCCATCGAATGACATTAGGGTCGAAGTAGCAAAGCCAGCTTTAGCTTTGATCCTCAATGTGCCGTTTCACATAGTCATTTGGAGAGAGGACAGCTTTCTGCTCGACTTCTGTGTGATGTTCCAAATATCTGTGGCAGCATTACAGTGGCAGCCTGCTGGGACTCCTGTCACACATTAAAGGATGGCCTATGTGTCTGTGCGTGTCTGTACAGTATATGTTGCTTGATCTTCCGGTATGAAGGGTTAGAGCTGGCAGGTCACACTATGACGACGTCCACAGGCGTGACGCTAAGCTGCACTGTGCAATGCATGAAAATGTGCAACCACGTGCCGGCGCTTCTAGTCGCATCTCTGGCTTTCAGCTGTTTGCTCTCGTGCAGAAGCGTGTGAATGAGGTGTAACTGTAAAAGCCTTGTGCTATCTGCAACGCATTGAGGAAATCACACCAACCCCGCTGGAGTCTGTCTCACTTCCTGAACATTTAAATGTTGACAATTTGTCGTTGCACAGGGTTTTTGTTTCTTCCACTGCACTGATAGCAGGCTAAAGCTACATAAGTCATCAGTGAGCCATGTTTTCATGAGCAGACCCATGTGTGTGAAAAGGAAACATTACTCCAAGGCTGACTGGTTTCACCATCTGTCTTTGCTGTGTCCTGTGATTTCCCGGTGCAAATCAGACAAAATGTCAGACCGTGGTAGGGGATGAGCTCAGACAAACTGCCCCAGACATGCTCAGATTAACTGAGCATGTCCCCCCCTCTCGTCCCCTTTCACTACTCACGACAAATTCTCTTTCTCCAGGACAGTGGGAACATTTGAAACTCCTCACTGCAGTCACATGTTTCGGCAAGAATTCATTTCTGCTTACGTAGTAGAGAGACATCACAAACTGCATGCATTCCACTACAGAAGTATATCGACTGAAACCAGCGCAAATGGAAATCTCAGTGTAGTGCTGAAGCGTAGCCTGCCTATTTAATAGAAAATGTGATGCTGTTGTTACTGTGTGCACCAACCTTATTCCTCACCGCGTGTGTGCTTGTGTGTTGGCAGTATAAGGGCCAGGCCAACCTGCATGTGTTCGAGGACTGGTGCGGCTCATCCATTGCCCAGCTCAGGAAGAACCTGCACTTCCCTCTCTACCCTCATGTAAGTATCACAGCAGCCTGAGTGACATGAGCTGAACGATACTAATGTTACATCAAACTGTTTGAAAAAAAAAAGTCCTCCTCCCTTGTAGTGTTGTTATTACACCTGTTCACTCTCATCAAGCACAAACAGTATTTTTAGCTTACAGTAACACTTGTCATTTACCAACTGATTAAGCAAAGCTCTGTGAGCTTGTTGAACATGTCGTCTTTGGCATCCTTTGTTAAAATGGTAATAGACTGAGGCTATAGCAGAATAATGCAGGCTTGATCAATGAAGAAGACATTGAAATATGGTTTCTACTTGACAGCTTATTTTATATACTTTTTTTGGTACAGTTTTATCATTGTTTTTATTGTGTTTCTCTTAAAAATGGGAAGAACAAATCTCATTAAGAAGTCAAGAAAGATGATAGTTGTAGGTGATACATTTCTCTATACAAATATATATTTTTTAATTGTATTAACGTACTGGAACCAGATTGCGAATCCAGCGTTATGCATATCTCGTGTTTAGCCAACAGAAGTTAATCTGCCCTCGCAGGTGTGTCCTCGGGTAGAGCTAGCCCTGATAACGAGAGGCAGAGTAGTGTTAAGGCATTGGAAGTCAAAAGAGCGTGTCAGTTTTAATGAATGGAGAGACTTGCATGGCTTCCTGTGAGCAGCTTATCCACAGAGTTATTAATAATCTGAATTTATTCAGGAATATATGGGCTCCATATCTGCGAGAAATATGTCGAGATGATTGTCAAGGCAACTGATAGTAATGTATTCTCTAGTATGTACATAATTGTCTTTGGTCGATGGGGGAACATGAATTGTCGTACTGATGTCTATAATCACACGCTGAGAAATGTGCATATTTTTTGTTTGTACTTTTTTCTTATTACTTTTATTTTAATATTGTTTTATTATGTTTGAATATTGAAAAGCACTAACAGTAGGAGTTTCAATCTAAAGGGAAAAAAAACAGACAGAGAGCTAAAACTAGGTTACATACTGACACAGTAACATCCAGGTCCAGCCTCCACACAATGAGGAACTATACTACTACTGCACTGTTGTTTTCTTTTTCTGGTAGTTAGCCTGCCAGCATATGGACAAGATAACACTTTTGTTTCCCGAATTTTGGCTTGACTGAGTTTTCACTCAAAGGCACTACACCCAAAGCTATGCTTGAACAGTGGCTATTTGGGGGAAGCAATGCTAATTAGTTAATATATCATGCAGAAACTGATGGATTTTATCATTTGTGTTTGTTTCTTACTGTAGACCAGAACCACGATCAAGAAGCTGGCAGTGGCTCCAAAGTGGAAGAACTATGGCCTGAGAATATTTGGCTTTCTTCACCCATACAGAGACGGTAACTAGCTCATCATATTAGTGAGGCCCTCCTCTGGGGCTGAGAGCCTCGGAGCATGTGTCCTTTATTATAAGAGTAGACAATTTCCACAGCCCTCTTAATCTAAATGCTTCAGAGGCACTAATATAGTGGATATTCACATTTTTATTAGGGCTGAATGCCAGCGATCTCACAGCTAAATCTCATTGCAGCACCCTCATAGGCTTACCCTTGAGCCCAGTTGCTATGGGAACTGAAAAAGCCTTAACATCCAATATGAAGTTATTAATTAGATACCGTTCATTTCACTCTATGTAGCCTTCGCAGCTTAGCTCTCTGCATCTAATGGCTCAAAGGTCAGATTATATTCAGGATTCTCACAGGCACTCAATGGTTGCCCTTCACTGTGCCAGAGGCAGAGACCTTATAGATGCCCCTGTATATTGAGTGGTGTTGAGAGTAAAATGTTTGGAGATGAATACTATACAATTAATCCATCCATGACAGCTCAGATTTTGTCAGTTCCAAGTATATTACGTTAATTATGGCAAGATTTAACCTGGTAATATTATCTTTTATATTTTAAAGTTTGCCTACTTGGAGCATTCTTACACAGCTCCTTCACAAAGTATAACGTATATCTACAATATGAATTGGTGTTTACAATAGCAATTCTGATTTCCTCACCCCAGTCTTCAGAAGGCTGTCAAACAACTGCTTAGTTTCAGTATAAAAAGAAGACGTCTCAGGCAGCAGCCGCTTATGGGAGAAACACTTTATTCGGCTCCTTCTATTAATAGTTAGTTGTTAGACAAAATTGACAACTTTTTTACAATCCTCAAGTATCCCGATCTCCTTCTAAAAGTGGAAAGCTTTAATTAATTGGCTGCACATGTGCTTTCTGTGCTGCTTCTGCTTTAGATTTCTGCCAAAATGTTTATTTGCATTCATGTGCATTGGAAATTCAGTCGCGGTAACCCTTTTGATATATCACTGTAGCCAAATGTGTCATTACTGACCACAGCCGGAGGTGGTCTGGATATCAAATTTTAGGTGCATTTTTTACACTTGAGAATTTATTCCATGAGATCATACGCTATCTGATAATGCTTATCTGCGATCGTATATATTTCTACTTCCACTAACACACACTTTGATCATGTTTTTCTCCTCCAGGTGATTTCCAGTTCTCGGTATCGTCTGATGATAACTCTGAGCTGTGGCTGAGTCCTGATGAAAGCCCTCTCAACACCAGACTGCTGGTCTATGTAGGACAGGTAAGCACTGTGCTGCACTCTTGTATAAGATCTGAATCAGAGGGAGCCACTCAACTGAAAATCAACAGGGTCCTAGCGTTTTTTATGCTTCGTGATTCTCAGCAAGTTTGCTAAGTACACATTTCCAAGATTACTATCCCTGCTTTTAACTAATATTGCTTAGCAACAAGCTTTGTCTGCAGGAAGAAATTGAATCACCTGGGGCCATAAATAGTTCCAAACACTTTAATTTCATGACTTAAATAGCAAACACTATTACAATATAATTATGTATAATCATAAACCCCTGTAAAAACACTTTCACTTGTGCGACGGAGCCAAAACATTATCATTAGACCACACAGGGAGGGTGAGCTCTAAATAGCTCTAAATGACATCTGATGGATTTTTCTCTCAAACGGTCATGCGCACGATAAAGGATCAGATATTAATCTCAAAAGTATTAAGTATTAATCTTTAAATGTATTTATTAATATCCCTATGATCTGACATCAATGCTGAAAAAGCTGCTGTTACGAGGAACACAGCTTCCCGATCGGTCAATGACATAAGCCTTAACTCTCCCATAGCTCAATCCAGCAGGAGGGACCCTGAGCGATTTGACCTTGTTCGTCTTTAGTAATCACCCGCTCACCTCATGTCACCATCCTAATGCTCAGGCTATCGCTCAGCTCCAACACGCAGCCCCGGATACAGGAGACTTAAATCCTCCTGTAGAACATCCTGTGAAAAATGGTCTCCCTTTCCCATCTATCCTTGAAAGACCCTCTGCCCGCAATAGAATAAAAGTCAAGCTGTGTTGTATTACAGCCACTAATAAAGTTTTCCAAAGTGGATCCTTCTGAAAAATGCAAGAAGGACAGGATGCATGAGGTTGCCCAGTATTTGAACTGCACCATGCGAGTGCACTGGGCAAACGTGTGTTAAGAGCAAAAAGGTCCGTCTATGGAACCATCTGCATTCCAACAGGATGTGAAGATGTCACCAGGTTCCATGGGAGCTGAGATTAATTAGCCAGCAGCGAATATTGATGTGACATTTAGCAATGGCGAAATATCATCTAGGTAATGGCAGGGGAGCAGTGCTATGGCCGGGGATCATTCATTTTGCCACTGGCAGACGGACTGCCTCACTGCCTTCACTGTCTTTAGAGACACATTGTGGGCTTCACGGATAAAAATCTACCACTGGACTCCGTTCCTCATTATGTCATCCATCTGTCTCAATCAGTTCAGGGGGAAAAAAACTTTTCACTCATGGCAAGAAACGATTTTATTGATAGAGGAGCTGAAATGTTTTAACAATTTACACAATCTTTATAAATTAGTGTCCCATGCTACTGACGTCCTTGCTTATGCCCCAAAGAGTTAAATCAATGTCTTGCTATGGTGATTTTTAAGACCTTACTGTAGCTCTAAAGTGCTACTACTTTATACTTTGATCCTCAATTTTATGCCGTTTCTTCTAATATAAGACATTGCTGGCAATTAAGATGACTTTATTTATTGTTTTAAAACAATAAATCAAACTAAATAGCGATAGCACTACTGTAAATGTAGCATGATAAGTGAGCACAAATCAATTACAACAACAATTTTATTTGAAATTTTAAATAAAAAGAGGCTTAAACAACTGAAATGATGTACTGTAGTATCCATATCAATTTTCTGTTTTGTGCTCTAGCAGGTACTGGAGTTATTATAAGAAGTTACAAAAAAGATTTTTTTTTCTAAGTGAAATTTGACCCAGAACGGTATCTCAGTCAAAACCTAGCTTGCAGAAAATTAGACGACTTGAAAAAGTGATGACTTGAATAAAAACTTTGAAATTGTTAGAGTGTATTCTCATTGTGAGTGTCGGATTTTCTTATCTTTCTCCCTAATATTGACTCGGCTGTAATTCCTCTTTTCGTGATCTGGCTCACAGCTCTAAAAATACACATAGCATTGTAAAGGATTGCCTCTTGGTGTCCGTGGCCACAACAGTGTCACCCTTGATAATGAACTGGCTAAATGTGGAATGTGCTGCCGTGAGACATTTAGCTGCAACAGGATAAGAAGCTGGGAGCTGTGGTGTTTCTGTGGAGACCCCCACCCCCACATCAGCACTTTGTGACTATAGCTTTTGAGTGATACACAAAATGTGACAGATATTTCCTAATTTCTCGCAGCACACCTTCCTGAAGTGATGACATCAGACTTTCTCACACACATACACCTAAAATCACACACAAATATAATATATAAAGCAGTGCAAGCCTTCATACTGGTTCTCATAGACAGACAAATTCAACCTTGAATCACCGTTAGTTCCTCTGTTCAATCCCTTATGTGTACCAGCTGGTCACTGTTGGAGAGGAGGGGGGTCACTCCAATAAGAACACTCTCCTCGGTCCTGCTGGGTCATTATCTGTGCGCATACGGATGTACCTAATGTGAGTGAGGATCATCCATTGTCCCGCTTCAGTATTAATCATATTTTTTGCCCACAGCTAATCTGTAATGAGATTTTCCTTCAATCAGAATGTCCAGACAGCTCCCGCCGAGCTTCCCACAGACCCAGACCAGGGCTCGTCTGATATTGAGACAGCCTTATGAGTAGTGTGTGTGTGTGTGCATGCAACTATGTAATGCACATGTCTCTGCCGAGCGCAGACACATGTAGGCACTGGTGTGTGTCGTGAGTGCTCTGATACTAACTTCATAAAAGCTGACTCGAAGGGAGGTGCGCTGGAAACTGGATGTAATCAATATGAGGCGCCAGACCAACAGTAGCTGCTCATTCTCAGACAGACGAGACTTTGTCACCGTGACAGTAACAGGCACTATTTCACAACTGGAGAGTGTTGTTCCACAGTGTTGAAAAGGTCGGTTTTCTATAGACCTTTTATTTTTCACAGGAGACATTTTAACATGACAGAGAAGCAAATGTTTGCCATTTACTTGCTTCAGTTTTAGGAGCTGGTTTTCCGCATGCTGAAATCATTCACGTGTTTACTCCCTTCTCACTATAATGAGTTCATTGATAAAAGAAAAAGAAAATAATATATAGGCTATATATACACTGAGACACAGTGTAGTTAATGAATCTTGCTGCAATGCATGTTGGTTTATGATTGTTTAATGACCACTGGTTGTACATTACCATCCCTGATGCATTGTGGATACTATGAGCCCACCACATAAGATAATAATAACTTTCACCATACATACCGACAGCACTACAAAATAGAAAATTCACTTCTGGCTATCCTTAATGCTAATGCCGCCTCTGCTTTGACCCATCAAAATCTCTCCTGTCAAAACAACAAAACTATTCTGGTGTTTTTCAAACACTTTAGTGCCAGATAGAGTTGAGGTTGGAGCATCTGTCCAGAAATGATAAATAGCACAAAATAATAAAAAAGAAAACAATGAAAAGAAAATGGATACCCCAAGATTAAAAATTTAAACCTGCTTGGGACAGGCAATCCATCACAGAGAGCAGCATGCCTTTGTCTGCTTTTATCCTTGCTGCAGTTACATTAGCCTGCTCAGAGCGTTTGATGCAAACTGCTACTGCTAACAGCTGTATAACCACCCATTGATAGTGCAGCTTTGACAACAATAAAAACAGACACAAGGATAATTGTGATGGATTATCAGACTCAAGCCGGTTTGTTGTAACTGCAGGTTGTTGTTGTTGTTTTGGGTTTGTTTGTTTCATTCAAAAATGAATCTCTGTGACCAATTTGAAGATGAGGGAAATTCACCATTCAAAAACCTTGAATTGATTCAAAAGGGCTCCGTGAATACGAAGCCACTCACAGGAACCAATTATTGCTGCTTAATGGGACAAATGAACCCACGGGTTACAATCAAAACACAGTTTTGTTGGCTGCAA
This sequence comes from Decapterus maruadsi, assembly GCA_030347415.2. Classification (NCBI taxonomy): domain Eukaryota; kingdom Metazoa; phylum Chordata; class Actinopteri; order Carangiformes; family Carangidae; genus Decapterus; species Decapterus maruadsi. Next base: position 18,647,990 of record CM064893.1, on the reverse strand, counting down.
CTCTGACTGCACCTGTATCACTTTTTATTATCACTTTATGAAAGGTGCTATATAAATAAATAAAGTTTGAAGTATTTTCCCAGTTGACTTGATTAGACCTGTGCTGTCACTGTTGTATGAGCCCCTGACTGCACACACTGAGAGTGTTAACAGTTTGTATAACCAGACCCATTGATGCTTCAGTTTTAGGAGCTGGTTTTCCGCATGCTGAATCATCATTCACAAAAATGAGTATAATGAATAATCTTTATTTTGATATACCAGTAGGCTACTTATTACTGTATTTTTTTCCAGGCCTACAAAATGAATTAAAAGGGCCTTGATGCTGTTTTGAGTTTTACTGCTGTTCCTTATGCACAGTTGAAAAATCCATCTAATTTGGTTTTCTCCTCACTAATCTTGTTGGCGCAGTATGAATGCAGTGCAGAGTGGATGTTCGAATCCTCTAAGTACAGTAATAAGTCGCAGACACAAGTGATAGTGATATAATTAAATAAATGGTCTCAGTGCCTAAAAGTAGAAGTTAATACTACTGTATTTAAGTATGTTTCTTGTCATAAAAAGTTTGGAAACATTATATCTTGCATGTTTTGTCATTAACTTCCAGTATAAAAAAATGGCCAATTACCTTATATTATTATTACTGTAAACGAAAGCTTATAATGAAGTGAAGTCTTTCAGATTCTAAAGCTGAAATGTGGAGATGCCGCTGGATCTCACCTTTGGTTTCTCAATTGTTTACCAGCTTTACAGGTGACAATATATGTGTCTCACTGAGGAAACATTCACTTGCTATACCAAGAAAAAAGTACACACAGATAACCTAAAAGCATTAATAACAGCTCTGTCCCATTCAGTTGTATCAATGAGCTACAGTGTACAATGCCGGGGTTCATGGCGCTGACTCATTCAAGTGGAATGTGGCCATTATTTCAATAAAAAGAAAAGTCTTTTCCAGTGTCCTTTTGCCTGCTCTTCTGTTTTCTACCAACATGCTTATTGAGTAGCATGAATGTCATACATCTTTTCACATGCCTGAATGCCTGCCTGCATGATCCCCTGCACGTGCTAGAAAAACGGATAGACATGTGAGCAAAGCGTGCACGATATTTTCTTCAACAAGCTCAACTTAAAATGAAAAACCACGCCGACAGTGAGGGAATAAAATAAGGAGAAAACAGCATGCAGGGGTTATATCACAGGTCACCTGTTCCTCTATTACTTCTCTCTTCTCATATGGCGAGAGAAAAGGAATAGAAGAATAAAGGAGATACAGGAGTAATGCCTCCATATTTCTACTGCACAGTCACATTTCTTCTATTGCTTGACCCGGTTTTGTGTTCCACTTCTCGGTGATACGGGGCCACTGGCCATCTGAAAATTAGTTTTATCAAAGTACCCTCATGTGTGGGTGAGATTCACACAGAGACTAGTGTTTGTTGCTGTCTGTGCAATAGCAAAAGAGAAAGAAGAGAGAGCGGTTGCTTTAGAAAAAGGTTGGTGTATGTCTGCTCGGAGTTGAAGAAATTGAGTCCCCAAGTTCCCTCTGCCTTCTACAGGAGATATCTGAAGTAGAGGGAAAATATGACAGTAAGTCAGAGATGGGGTTTGTTTTAAAATGCGATATGAAGTGTAAGTGTGTGCGTGTGTGTGTGTTGGCTGCTTGCCTCCTGGTTTACCTCCTGCCTGCTGTACTGTGGTGAGGATGCTGCTCTCAATAAGCAGTGACTCATTGCTCAGCGGGAAATCATGTCCGTTCACACTTGTGTGTGTGTGTGTGTGAGTGTAAATGTGTCTGCGCGTTTCTCATGTGCTGCATGTGTAAATGTACCTTGGAGAACATCTGCCACTTTCATTGCAGAGCTAAAGGCACTGTGCGCGTTGTCCTTGTAACAATGTCTTTGATCACCACCTTTGTTCACGAACAGCTAATTAACCATCTGACAAAGAAGAAGAGAAAATACCAACCTTTCATTTTGGAAGGAGATTTGCTCCTTGGCACTAATGTTTTACCCCGTTGTTCAAAGCCACACATTTTAAAAACCTTCAATTTTCTTTTTTTTTTCCAGAAAAATCGAGGTCAGAGTGTTTTAATTACTGACACATTCTTGTAGAGATGTGGGAGAAATACTCATAAAGTATGAATTGAAAATTTTATGATACATCATCTGCATATATTGTGCTTGTGTAATACATCATATAAATCCCAACAATTTGCACAGATTGTGCCAAATGGTTTCATGTCTACTGTGGGAACAAATACATTATCATGTTTTATGCCTGATCCCACTTTTGTTTTACTTACCTGAAAAAGATTTGCTGTATTTAGAGTCAGTGATAGATAAAATATGAATGTTTTGTTGCCGTGCTGACGTTGCTGTGTGATCACCCTCTTTTTCATCCGGTGAACAACAGCTCTTTCACAAGAAAGCAATTCACTCACAAGGAAAATATAAACATGTGCGTACAGCACCTTGAGACATTTTCAAGTTTCCCATTAATATTCGCTGCAAAGTTTTAAGTCACAGCTTTTCTGTCTTCTTTCTCTCTGCTGTGAGAGATTTTAAAGTTCTCATGAGGTGCGTACTCTATTCAGCTGTTTGTCTAAGTGTGACTCAAGCTTGGCCGCCTTTCTCAAGAAACCAACAGCAATTTTCAGTGGATTTGCAGATTTTATTTTAATAATGATTCCTGTGGAGGCGTGAGCAGGCGCCCCGTATACAGAAGCTATATTCCTCCCGGTGGCCCTTTGCCGCATGTCATTCCCCTTTTCTCTGTCTCCCCATTTCCTTCCTCTCTCCAACTGTCCTGCCAATTAAAACGAGCTGGAATATGATTCTTTCAGCAGACGTCCAGTCACAAGACTGGATGAGCTAAAGAAAACACAATGGAAGATGTTGAGTTACAGTCCTCATTTATTGATGAAAATGCAAGTGTTACAGCACACCCTGAACTCATCCTGCATAAAACACACGTAAACATATCAAGAGAAATTCAGACCATTGTAATTGATTGATAAGCAAATTGTTTATCTGATCTGAAGTGCCATCATATTTTGCAGCCAACAAAAAACAGATAACGTAGTAATGCAATATTCACAAACCGGCCATAGGAGAAAAGGGTAGCAAAGTTTACCAAGAAGACCAATGACTTCTGTCAGAAGAGGACTGGATTGTAACAACATTGAGTTACGCCACCCACTGCCCCGGAGAGATGACAGCGATAAGCGGGCCGTGATTATGAGGTTTGTCAACAGAAAACACAAAACCACACCGTTAAAACAAGGAAGGAAATTGAAACATCTAACGTACTCATCAATCAGCACCTGACCAAACAAAACAAACAAAACAAAACAAAACAAAACACTGATCATGGCAGAAAAGCACGCCTCATGGAAAACTGGGAAAAAATCAACACACATGGACATCAAACTGTAAAGTATTCATTTAACTAAACGGGACACCAGAGCAAGCCAAAGTTCTGGTCATCAGGAACATCGAGGAAATGGACAAATATGAATGATCGTCACAATCCGGACTGTAAGGTATAATTACTCATACATTACCATCGTGACACAGTCTGAACGATCTCATTCATCTACTACTGGAGACAATAGGGATATAACTCAAAAACAATACAATGACCATAATTTACTGGACTTGGAACGCGACATAGATCCAGACAATAACTTATTCTCTAACATCAACAACAATTGCTGCTATTACACAGTGGAACAGTACAACCAGATCATCAAAACAAACAGCAAAGTGTCAATGATTCATTTCAATAGCAGAAGTCTGTATGCAAACTTTTATAACATCAAGGAATATTCGAGTATTGAAGCATTCAAGGACTGGATAGGGGAAATGTTTTCAAAAACTAATCAAAAAGTTGTTTTCATCTGTGGTGACTTAAATATTGATCTGCTCAACCTTATAGAGAGAAATCCCACATGAGAAACACACACACATGAGGAAAAAGTTGCACAAAGCCCTTTCGTGGCCCATCTCCCCTCATCTCAGTTGCAGCTACATTAGCTTCTTCTAGCACAACACACCCAAATCGCATATCAAACACTAGCACGCTGAAACCTGAAATACTATTTTATCACAGTCTTGTCAGAAGGTCTGTGATGCACACTGTTGTCCATGGACCATTCACTGTTAAAATTTAACAACCGTCACTGCTAGTTAAAAACTCCCACTTAATTTTACTGTAGACTATTAAAACGTAGAAAGCCATAGTTTTTTTTTTGTTTTGTTATGTTTTTTTGTCAAATTAGGCACTAAATAGACATAAAAGCCCACACTGATTTAAAACTTAATTACAGGCAGTCTCTAATTACAATATAATGGTGTATGCTCTGTTTCCAGTGTACAACTGCAACGAGTTTAAAGGCTCACACAAGATCATATCAGCATGTGTGAACCTGCTCTCCACTCGCACACATTTGCCAAATTAAATATTACTTACTGTTGGTCATTTACAAAAATGGTCTGAAAGAAAAGTTTTCATCTTGAGTGTAAACTCTCACTTTTTCATTTAACTCCCTTTTTTTATTCTTTTATGCTGGAGGAGGAATGTATGAGGAGACTGTTGGTGTGGAAATGTGCTACAGCGGCAGCAGCAGCATGCTGTGGGCTTCAGAGAGAGAAGGCACAGTAGCACACATTGTGTCTTCCTCCTCTCCAGCCAACTGCTTCACAGAGACTCTCAGAGGCCTCAGCGCTGCCAGGGGCCTGCTTGGTTTTTGGACGGACATTACTCCATGTTTTTGAGTTGTTGTTGTTTTTTACCCACATAGCGGCTCTCTTCAAATGCCAGAAAACACACTCAGAGGTGCCGTTGTGTAATTGCCGTTTCTTACATGTACATGTCATTATCTTGTAGGTATGTGTTACTGTGTGTGTGTGAGCATCATGGTACCCAGAGTGAGGATCAGGAGCTGTTTACAAGCTGAAAGACTCTTGTGATCTGTCAGCACCACACACCACAGTGTTTGCTGACCAGTTTCAAATCCGGACGTGTGGCCAGCACAAACAATTAAAGGCCATGCCCACTGTGATCTTAGCCTTATTCTTTCATTATGGATCAGCAGCAGCAGGGGGGGCCCTAATTAGTCGCGTTGGCTTGCTGAGGAAATGAGTGGGCACTGATTCGACCGCAGGGCTGAAACAGGAGCCCCAGGGTTTCCGATGAGCCGGCTTCTTAGAGACAGTTTTGGCAGGGAACGGCTCATTCTCATTTTGTGTCTGTTTATAGCCATTAGCTGTCGTCTGTTCGCTCTCTTTGCCTGTGAGAACAACCCTCCTGATTGACTCCAACTGTTGCGTTGGGGAATGTGATCTAGTTTCCCCAATTACTCTTCATTTCCCACACTATCATAACCGGGGATGTGATCAGGATCTTGCCGCGACCAATCTGTTCTCTGGATTAGAAATCAGCTGATGAGCTGAGCACCGCTCCTCAAACAGACTAAAACTCATAGTGCTGCTGTTTTTGGCTCGCAAAGTTGATTTCTAAATAGGATGTTTCAGATGAATGAAATGACTTTTCGGTGGTTCTCAACATTTCTTATGCTCTGCTCTTACACTTTCTCTCTCCTGCTCCATCTCTCTGTCCTTCTCTTTCTAACACACTCTCTCTGATCTGTGTCTCCTGCCTTGTGTGTTGCAGCTGGGTACAGAGTGGACCGCTCCAGGCGAGTTCAGCAAGTTCAGGTCCCAGTCCTCCAAGCCTGTGCAGTAAGTACCTGTGACAACCACGCACATTTTCTTAACAGCCCAGTTGCTTGGCTCTCAACCCCGCTCTGAGCCGAAAGACAAAGCCCTGCTAACTTCTAACAGAAAGCTTGACAAATGCCCACCTCAACTGGAGCACCTCATGTGGTCCCTGGTCCTGTGGCTGTAACCAGCAAAGTGTATCTTGACCTGTTCAGTAGCCAGAGACATAACTCTGCTACACTGCTCATACAGTATGCAGAAGGGAGTTGGTGGTTCACTGGTGTTCACAGGACAGTAGGAGCTAGGTGTCTTCTGGGTGTATCTTCTGGGTACTTTCATGTATGGATGAATTAAGAAAAGACTGGTCTCATCCTCACTCTCCCACTGAATGTAAGATGAGATTGTATTAACCTGTCCAGTCCTCTCACATCTCTCCTCCAAATCGCCGGGAGCCTGCTGGAATAAAAGCACCTTTTAATTTGAGCACTGATCTGCAGCCAGTTTACTTCCAAAGTCATTGTAGAGTTGATACGATTATGCAGCGAGAGAAGAGATCCTAAGTACGGTGTTCCTATTCCTTTGGGCTCCCACATTTGCCTGATTGGATGCAACACACGCTGCAGAGTGCTGCCTTAAATTATTCACACACACACAGCCAGTGGTGTCAGTGGTGAAGGTTCCAAGTATTTTAGTAGTTTTGAACGGCACAAGCTGGATGAAAAACACCCGACTACGAAAAAGAAAAAAAAAAGTTTTCTTAATGTTAAATAGTGAAACTACTGAAAACTGTCAGTACTGTCAGTTTCAATTCAAATAATCGATGTATAAAAACATCATTTTTGGATGATGAAGTTAGAAAACAAAGATTTGTATAACAGTAACATCATTTGTTCATATCAGCATGATGCAGTTATGCTTAATGTTGATAACTGATATTGCTCAGTGTAACACTATTGCTCAGCACGCATGCATAATAGAAACACTGATGAGCTTTGGCGCTGTGGTGACAGCAGGTGCGTAAAAGGATCTCTCTGATTGGTGACAATGAGTGCAGGGGGAAACTTAGGTGAGAGAATTGTTGAAATATTCGAGTAGTTTAAGCATGATTTAAAAAACCCTATCGTCTGTTTTATTGAAATACAGCACAGATCAGAGGCCCTGATCCCTCACATCCTACTGGCCATTTGTCTAATGTGTGGTAAACAATCCATCATGGATATAACCATGCTGTGTCAATACAGTGACTGCTGTAAGATCAAGTCCAAGCTATGACAGTCAAATGAGGAGGTGTGCTACAATAATACCCCCTTTGTCTGGTTTGCAGTGTTAATGTGACACATTCAGTCTGGTTCACTGTGTCACTCGAAGGTCTCACTGTGTCTCATCATTAATGTTAATGTTTCATCATGTGTCATTCAGAGAAGGATTATCAAGAAACACAAAGCCACAAGAAAATCTTCAATGCTCATTTAAAACCACGCATCAGTCGCACATTCTGCCTTCTTTTGCTACACATAGACACACACATGCGTTACGTAATGAATGAAAATTCATTAATGACTGAACCCAGGCCAGGACCTGTTGGCGAGTGTTTCTGTTTGTCTGTGCGTGGGATTAACCGGGCCTGGTAAGCACAGCAGGCGCACCAGACAACAAGGGAGCACAGAGAGATGACAAAAGCTGAAGTAGAGAAAGAAGAAGAAAAAGCGGGAAAGGAAAGTCTCTTATTTTCTCTTCCTGTCTGACAAGCGTCCTGCGATCTCCTGCAATAACAAGACAACAACAGAGTAGCCGAGCGTGGAGGCAGAATATGGCAGGAACATTAAAAAGGTTGTGCAGTGGGGGACTTTCATTGTGACACTGCTTGTGTTGTGACCTGTTACTGTGTCTTTTGGGGAGAATGGCTGCGTGTTTATGTCTTCTGGGTTTAAATAGAAACTGCTGGATGGTCTGGTTTAGTTAGAATAACTAAATAGCAGGTGGTGTCTTGACTGTATGGGATCTATTACAACATCAACATCACCTACATTAAATTTCAACACTAAAATCCATGCTTGACATCTTAGTAATGTTGATGTGTGAAGTTATTTATGATGCCGCTGTCAGGTTGTAAAATATGGTGCATCAGAGATGAAACGGTTTGGAAAATGGTTATGGTTTTAGGGCTGGATAGGGCTAATGACTGCAGTCAGATCTGTGTTTATTGTATAGCTACACATTTTCACATGCTTCAGGGGAAATGTGTAGCTATACAAAGACTGCATGAAAGTCAATCTTAAGATAATTAGGAAAAATCTGGTTCTATGCTTTCCGTGTGTGGGCGTGCAAAAGACATATATATAACATATTTGAGGAAATGCATGCCTCTGTGAATTACCGTGCATGTGTTTAAACGATGTGCCATTTGAAATTCCTCCCTGCATCTAATGACTTCATTGAAACATCTCAAAGCGAAAGCAGTTTATTCCTCATTCTCCATGTATTCCCTCTTGCCGTACCAAGGGACACGGATCCCTCACACGCCATCAACCTCGACCTGTTTATAGACGAGCTGATGTGCTCTTGAGTGTGGCAAATTATGTGTGCAGCAGGATTAATCGTTGTGCATTCATGAAATGGTATTCCTCAAATTAGATGGGATAGAATTGAAATGAGGAAATTAGCAGTGTGGAACAGGACATTATGTCATTATTTTCTAAAAAGAGAAATTGCATCAGAGCGTGTGTACGGTAATAATAATCAGTCATTAGACAGATTTTATCACCTGGTAATTTGAAACATTTGTAAGCCTGATAAAATAAAGAAATAACCAAACAAACTGAAATGAAGTAGGTGTTTCTACTCAATTTATAGATGGAAGGCATCAGTGAAAATGATTAGTTATTCCATCTAACGTTACAGCCAGTCCTCGGCAGCATGATACGCTTGTGTAATTTGTTTTCCAGAGAAAAGGTTCAGGGCCATTTGAGCCTATTTACAGACTCAGTTCTACCGCAGTTAAGTTGTGCGCACAGCCTTGATCAAAGATGCAATTTAAAACAGCTCTCACAGTTTATGCGCCATTGTTTGTACTTATTATCATATTGGGCCCAGAACAGTATGGAATGGGAGAAAGCCAAAGTAATATGGAGTATAAAAGAATCGGGGTGAATGGTGCAGAGCAGAACATGAACGAACAGAGAGCAGCCTTCAGAAATGTAATTGAACAGAAGATAGAAGAACACAACAGACACTCCCACTCTAGATAGGTTAGGTTTGTTTTGGTTTTCTCTCTCCTCTCTCTCTCTTTTCTTGTTTCACGCTTTGGACTGTGGGTATTTATACGTCTCGGTTCATTGGAGCTGTACAGCCGAATGTAGTAGAGCTGACTGAACAGTGACTAATGGCTGCTGCAGGGTTGAATAATATTGTCAGGGAATGAAGCATATTGTTGTTGAGGGGTTCACTCGAAACACTTCACTTGCCTCTTGGAGGTCTCCGTGCGATGCAATCAAAGGCTAGTGAAACCAGCAAACACAGCTGTAAACTCATTCATACGCACGCACATATGCCACAGAGAGCGGTGTCATGCCCTCAGGACAAGCAAGGGCAGCAGTGCTTGACCAGTAAAAGCTAAAAATAGACATCAATTAACGTGATACGGAAGCGGATGCAATATGTTGCCTTACGTCTCGGAGCAATGTTGTGCTATTGACGGTTTGCAATCATCTTGTGAATTACTGCCCTCTTGTGGCCACTGCAGGCTATTGTCTCTTCAAGCTAGGTAGGCCACCAGTTGTAGAAGTAGCAATTTAGTAGTATTTATATAGTTGTAAATATTGTCTGTGTCTCTATTGTCTTATAGCTTCATACAGGCGACAGCCAGAGCTGGAGGCGTATTGTTTTTAGGTTGTCTATTCATCCCATCTCCTAAACTCAGCAACGCCTTGATGGAACTTTGACAAAAAAAAAAGTTTGCATCCGTTTAATTGAAGATTACTTTACAGATTTACATTGTTGTGGTGAAAGGTCAAAGGCCAAGCGCATGATGACCTCACAAAACATGATTTTAGCCTTAACACCATCTAAAGAATTATCCAAAATAAAGTCCTGCATGTCTTGTTGACAAAGGATGCTTAAGGATCATTTACTCACATTATTAATGCACATTCACAGACGTAGATGGAGACGTTGCAGCAGCAAGTAAATGAGCTCATTGTGATTTATCATCATAAATTGGTACTAATCACCTTGGTCGATGCGTGTGACGACAAGGAGTAAGGATGTGATATTGTGCAGCTTTTAATAACTCTTTTTGTATGAGAGTACAAGTAGAAACATGAATTCAATGTGCAGATTTATATTTAACTAGTTTTTAGATCTACTTGCTTCTCTGTAAGTCACTGCACGCCACCACCATTCAATATGTATAGTATAACAATTAAAAACACCCTCCAGTTGGCAGTCCCACTGTGGTTACTGCAGTGTACCCTCGTCTCAACCTTGCCACATTTCTCCCATTAGCTCACCACTCTGTCTCACTCTCTCTTGCTCATTTTTACGGCCCACTCCTTCTGTCTGATTCAATAGAAAGCACTAGAAGGGGAAGAGCTGTAGAAGGCTCCAGGTGTGTATCTGTTCCAAGATCGAGAGAAATGAAGCTTTTCCTTAAACACCTGTTCGCTTTCCCTCAAATTAGTGTTTTGTCTCCATCAGTGGGGTGTGGCCATTGTGTTGCTGCAGAGTGTGAAAGCTTGTTCAAGGTGACAATTTGAAAAGATGATATAGACAGGAACGTTGGATCAGTACACCTGTTAGGGAGATCTTGTAGTCATAGCCACACCACCTGGCTATGACCACCTGGAGGTAATGAGTCATAGTGTTTAGTGAGTGTGTGGGAGTGTGAGTGTTTATAGAGGAGAAATAGTTTTGCTTATGTTCTAACTCTGAAGTTTGTTTTTATATAACTTGAAATTGTCCCTCTGGCTGTCTGGCAGTCAGTTTCTTTCCTAAGTTCTTTGTGGCTCCATCTCATTAATACTTATGTATGAGGTTTTATACATGGTTGCCCATAAAGTCGGAATAATTTAGTTTTCAGACACATTCCTCTTTTTTATTCTATTTTAATGGTTAATTGTGGCTTGGATTCCACAATGATATTTTTGGACGAGATTGATCAATAAGGTTTTAAGGAAAACATTTTAATTAACATTAATTCCAACTTTATGGGCAACTGTGTCATTAAATGAAGTGTAGTAAAAGCCTCATGGTCTCTGTGACATACTTGAATTTGGCTTAATATTATTTGTCTATGAAAACAGAAGGAAAATCAATCAGGGAATAGTCATACTGAATTATCTGATTGACCATTTAGATAATATAAGTTAATACCCATCTAATTAAGTGCAAATGGTGAACATTTTACAGTTTCAGCTTTTTAAATGAGAGCATTGCTGTTATTTTCTGTTTTAGATCTCATTAAAATTAATATTGTCTGTGTTTTGTTGGTCAGACAAAATAGCAGCAGTTTGAAGGTGCCACTTAGGAAAATTATGATGGGCTAAAATGGACTATTTTCTGCTTTTTACTCTCTAAGTGATGTATCAATTCAGAAAATAGAATAGACATAGACAAAAAAAATAAATAATTCCTAGTTATAGCCCAACATAACTGAGCCATCTAATCACACTCAAAGCTTTAAACACCAAAAACCTTCCTTTCAAAACAATACCTTGCTCAGTTTGAAAGTGCCCCCTTCCTTTGTCTGTCTCACTGGAGTTTCTGTCTCCACCTCTGCTCAAAACTGTGAAGTGATAGCTTTGCCATGCCTGCTAGTTACTGTCACAACAGCTTGATGAGTGACAGTGAAGTAGTCAGATAAGGAACCCAGATAACCCCGTCAACACTATCTCCACTCTCTGACACAGCTAGCAGAGCCTGCGGCTGTATAGACAACACCGGAGAGATTGACATTTACTAAAATTCTACAAACTGAACTGTGCTGAGTTGCATACTGAACCCGACTGACACCGCACTTGATGCCGCACTTGACGTCGGGCATTTTCTGAAGCCTTTTAAGCAGCTCTGGCTGAGATGTGATTGACAGTCCATTCAAGATTAAAGGAAATATTGTTTGAGATATCAGTAAGTAATGAGCTCTGACAGAATCTCATCAGCATATGGCTGGTTGAAGTTCAGAAAAATGCAAAAGCCAAAGTCAATCACTCACTCACGACATCACTGTGTTTCTTAAGTGTTAGCATCAACTAGCATGTGTCTGCAGCCCCTGGGGTCTGGCGTGTCGAGACTTTCACCTTCAGGTGTAATGACAAAAATTAAAAATGGCTGCTGCAGACCTTTTGACAGTGGCGTGGTAAGGAGGAGAGGCGGAAGCTGATGCCAAGGTTATCTGTGATGCTGCAGCTGGCATTTTAAAGCAGTGTTCACTCAACAAACTGCAGTAAATGACATTTACACCCAATCCTCCACAGATATGTGGGCGCTGATGTGTGCTCTTCCTTGATGTGTGGGCGCACTTGCATGATAGTTTACGCCTCCTTATTTTTCAAGTCGACTTTTCTTTCCCCTCTTAACTTTCTCCACTTCTTCCTTTTCATCTTTCTTTTCCTTTCACTTTCATACTACCGCTCCCAACTTTACAGAAAACCTCCAAATCCCAGTAAGAGTTACAGTAGAAGGAGAGAGTTGTGTCTTTCCAAGCAACAATGACCAGTTATTTCGTTATGGGATCTCTCAGTATCTATAATTGAATCACTTAAGCACTGCTGGCTATTAGCTGGCAAGGAGACTCAAGCATTTAGAAAGAGAAGTATGGCACTTGTGCTCATGACATTATAGGAATACAGATTGAGCATCTTGCACCTGCACTGTCTCATTATATGTATGTATTCACTTAAATGTGTATGTTTCCCTCCACTCAAGTTAATTGGTGTAGCAATTGAATTATAATGAAGCTTTTTGTCAGCAAGGTGCAATGACTTCTCTGTCCCACTTTGCTCGCCTCATGCTTTTCACTTTGCCATCTGTTTCTATGAGTGATGGCAGCCTGCTGAGACACAAATCTCTGAGTGTGTAAGTTTGTGTGTGTGTGTGTGTCCGTGTGTATAGAGAGGCTTATGTTTAATCAGAATGTCTTTGGGGGTGCTGATGCTCACTTCTTCAGCGGTAAAAGACTGCAGTATTGCGGCCGTCTGATTGGCAGTAATGCATGCACCAGCCCATGACACAGAGTTGCTTCCAGCCAGACGTGATCAGAGACAGTAATGATGACAGAGGGTCAGCTTAGAGGAAACAGAAACACGAACGGATCCGTGCCTCGACCAAAATCCTCTCTCCGAGCTCCGCAGGCTGTTACTTCCTCCTCCCTTTGCTCTGAAACGACAGGTGTGTGTTTTTTCATATCATGTCCAATCAACTGAATTCACCACAGCAGGTGTGCTCCAATCAAGGTGGGGGAACATCTCAAAGAGGATTCTGAGAAAAGGGAGGTACCTGAGCTAAATTTCAAGTGTGGTAGCGGAAGGTCTGAATAGTAGTAGGCTATTTTTTCCCATGATTTCATTCAGTTTTTGTCATCAAAGGGTGTTAAGTATAGATTGGTGAGTGAAATATTTTGGTTTTATTTGTATTCTAACAAAAGGCAGCAATATAATAATATGAAGAGAAAAAAACTGAGGGGCCTAAACACTTTTCAGATGGAAGGCCAATCTTTAAACATGGTCACTTAGGAACCAGTCATTTTATTTCTCAGCTGGACTTTGTAAACAGGAGTTGAGTCGGTTTTTTATTTGTAAAGTGCCAATTCACACTAGATGTGATCTGTTATCACTTTTCAAACAGTGCAGGTCTAGACCTTTTTCTTTATGGTTTGTCTTTCTTTCTTTATGATTTATTTACAGTGACCCAACAATTCTCACAAGAACAAGAGGTGAAGAGAATAGTGAGCACTGGGCGATGGAGGGCAAAACACCTCCTTTTAAGAGGTATAAGGCTGGGTGGCCATATGCATCGATTGGAGTGGGAGAGAGATATAGAATGTGCAAGCAGGAGAGAAAAGAGACCAAAGATAAAAAGAACTGCGTGCTATAATATTCATTTTAATGATAGCGATAGCAGCAACAGTAACAACAATAATAAAAGTAAATACGCTATTTATTTTGGCTACATGTATTTTCACACATCACACCACCAAGTGTAGACTACATACTGTGTGATGTATGTGCTGTGTGTGTGACTGGCTCAAAATAAACTACAGTTTCCATGTGCAGTGTGTACCAAAGGAAGATTTTTACACTATGGCTCACCGACACAATTTGGGGCAATAGGAATACAATGTATCAATTCATGACAGCAGCAGGCAATCCATGTTAGTAGGATCAGTTCATTTTTGTTGACAGCGCAAAGATATAAAATGTGGGCCGTGATGAAAAGAGCTCACGTTTATTGTTGCTGAGTATGTTCTTTATTTTCCTTTATATATCCTCACATTCAATCCACTGACAGCAGTAGGAGTGTTAACACCGAATCAACATGTGAAAAGGGTGAGAGTGGAGGGACGGTGGAGAAAAAGCATAGAGCACATTACGCCGTATTAGACAATTGCATATGGGGGTAAATGGATACGCTGGAAAGAGGAAGAGGAGTCAGTGCAAGAAGCGACGGACAAGATACAGGAGGAGAGAAGGGAGAAAGAGCAGGGGATGAAGGAGAGCGGTGGGAGATGAAGCGAAGGGAGGGGATGGAAGAAAGAGGATTTATTGAGGCTGCAGGGAAGAGCAGCGTGATAGCTCTCTGATGGATTAGTGGAATGCATGAGAAATGGAGTGAGGAGGGGAGAGGTTTGTGAGGGGAGAAAAGTGAAGTTTGTGCATCTCCTTGGGGCAGCTCTAAACACTGGTATCATTAATGTAATTGAGAGGAGAGCACTCGCCAAGCGCAGTCTTTTGTTTAAAGGCCACCTGTGGGTATTAGAGAGGGGGAAAATCAGGCAGCAGGAGGAGGAGGAGGAGGAAGAGGAGGAGAGAGACGGGGACAGGGTTGACAGTCAGATAGCATTAATGAGAAATTGAGTTGGGAGGAAGAGTGAAGATACTGCGAGAAAGTAGAATGAGGAAATTGTTGTAGCCTGCAGGCAGATAGGAAACAGACAGCGTGATGAAGGGAGAATACCAGAGAGTGGACTTGTATTTACTGAGGGCAGAAAGTACACCGTCTCCATTTCACTGTACTGTTGCTCTGCTCGCTGCAAAACAGCCCAGTAATAGAAGGTGTGTGCATGTGTTGATGTGGGTCAGTCAGTCTTCAGGGATGTTGTGCACCCAACCTTTTGTATATTTATTTAGACAACCCCGTAGTAAAGAGTGTTTCTTGTGAAAGAGGCTTTGTCTCTCAGCAGGGGAAAAAAACCAACCTCTCTATACGTTTTCATACCAAATAAATATTTCATACGTCAGATCCAGACTCCAGACTCCGGCAGACATTGTTTAGCTCCAACAGTTCCATCTTGTGTTATCCAGCCCAGTCAAGCTCATTTGTCTGTCTCTATCTGTTCAGCCCAAAGAAGAGGAACTGGAAACAAAGAGTCCAATTAGTCAGGCAATTAGACTTGTTTTGTGTCCTCTACTCATCCTCTGAGTCACATGCTAATAGCCATTCTTTCCTCTTTCAGCTCTCATTTGCCCTTCACATGGTCTTTTATGTCTTCCTCTTTTTTTGTCCCCCATCCCTCTTCCTCCGGCGTGGCGTTCTGTATGAAATCATGTCTCAGTGATATTTGCTGTAATGTATTTTTCCTTTCAAGATACAGAAAGCATTTATAATTCCCTCTCTGTTTCTGCTGTTCATTTGCTATTTATCGCTCCTCCTTCATCTTTCTTTCCGCCTGTCTCTCTGTCTCTTCATCTCTTTCAACCAGAGCCCGCCTTGTCATCCATCACAGAAGGACTGGTGTGACCAGTCTGCACACACACACGCGCACGCACACACACAGATTCATGCACGTGCAAAACACTGCTGTCCTTCCTACTTTGTGCTCCTTTTGTTTCCCCTCTATCTTTCTGTGTCTTTCTCCCCAGAGTTTAATAGAAGCCTTTTGGCCAGTCATCTCAAATATTCATATCTCCCCTCTCATCACTCTTTCTCATTTCTTCCCATATCTATATTTGGACCAATCATGATTAATTTACGTCTTGTAGTTTCCCAAAGAATAACCGTCTACTTCACACAGAATTGAAAACAAAAACAATACATAGACACAAAGAAATGATGCAAAGTCGTTTGCAAACAGGAAATAACTCTCTGCAGAGAACCACAGACTCAATCCTGCAACACTTAAATGTCTCACCTGAACAGTGGAACCAAATTTCATGGACCAAAACCAAAGTTGTTCAACTGGCCTGGCGCAACACTGTTGCCTAAATGTCTCACTTTCTGTGTGGAGTTTGAACGTGGGTGGACCACCAAAAAAGCTTTCCAGTCAGCGCCCCTGACCAAAAACTTAAAATCAAACTGCTCCTCAGGGATGGGTTAAATGTTCAACTGGTACCTTTAAAAATGACTTTAAATCGCAAAGTGAAAATCCAAAGGAAATAGTCAAACAACAGATAGAAAAGTGTGAAAAAAGAACTGCTGCTTATCCATCTCAGTGTGTTATGATCCTTTTGTTTGCTTCAGTCTTACTCTGTTCTGTTGATACTCCTGCTATCTCTCTCTGCGTGAGAGAGAAATGTATGTGTGTTGTCTTATCTGGTATCTTACAACAGGTAAACAAGTTTTTATTGGCCGAGCTGCCAATCTCTCACCGCTGAAGTCGAGGCTCACCGTGTGTGTTTTTAAATTTCCGAGAGCTAGAAGAAAAGAGATCCTCAAATGTTGACAGACAGTAGTATGTCGAGGATGCATTTTGAGAGCTTTGAGTGCATATCTGTGTGGCTCTTATCTCTTTGAAGTGCACAGTCCTTCGTATCTGCGGTTGTGCATCAGTCCGACTCGGAAACACTGTGGCGGCAGACTGCGTCCGCTCAGCTCTGACATTAGATTATCCCACAGATGGAGTCAGATTATAGTTTGAAACAGACAACCTAATGAATGGTCAGGAAATGCACTAATATTCCCTAAAACCATCCGCAGGCGTCTGCTCGGGGAACAGGAACTCGATAAGATGAAACCGGCAGAAATATCAGTTCCAGTTCAGGATGTTAAAAGAGAGACGTTACATGTCACCTCAAAATTAGATTTAGAAGGATTGGGATAGTGAGATTTTATTGCCCCCTTTTAAAACCCAGTTATGTTTTGTCTGATTGTAATATATTCATGTGATAGATATTCTTCATTAAAGATATAATGTTGCGCTCTTTTTTATAATTCTGATTACTCACTTTCCCCACATTATCATTAAAGTTTAATCTAATCTAGTCCAATGACCGAAGTGAATGTAAAATAAGTAATAAATTACTTTCTCTCTTTAAATGTGGCTTGGCTCGGACTCTTGGTTTAGGGAACCAGTGTTTGGTTTGAATCATTTTGGAAAAGGGCAAGCTGGATGCCACATGCTGAAAGTACCACTTAAGTTTTCTGAGTGCCGTTTCAGCAGCTGCACAGACGTTCCCTATTCATGAGAGAGTGACCTTAGCACACTGTCACTGCTCCCCTGCACCTGCAGTGATTTATTGGTTACAGAACACTGCGCAGCCGGTTGATGCGGCGGCATTTTCTCTTCTTTGTTTTCTTTTTTTTTTTGCACAGGGCAACACGCGCCCTCCCACCTCACCCCAACCCCTCGCCTCCCCCTGGGCATTTGCCCTTTCCTCGCAATTCAAGTCAACCGCATCTGCAACCGGAAACTCACGCAGTCACCATAACAGAAGTCACATTATTTAGTATATTTATATCATATATTTGTTCTTCAGCTTTTCTATCTGGGTTTTGCACTGTTGGTGAGACAAAACCAGCAGATCTGGGAACTTGTTTCTGTCAGTTTTGTGCAATTTTATAGACTAAAGGATTAAAAAACACAGACTTTCTAGAACAAAAATAACCTACGCTTTACGTACCTTTGTTTCCGCATTATCTTCTGTTTTTTTTGTTGTTTTTTTTGTGGGACTATTTTCAATTCAAAACACAGACTTCATCAAAGAAGATGAGCTCGTGTTTGTTTCAGGAGACAGGAGAGAGACAGGGGAAACATCACAGAGAAACAAGGCGCAGGAAACAGAAACAAAGACAGAAAATGCAAAAAGAAGGAGCAAACCATCACGTACTATAATGGATCAGAGCGCATGAATATGGAGCAGCCAAATGACTCCAAAGTAGCATAAGTTACAGTTATGAGTTGCCAGGCTGCAGCAAATGGAAAAACCTAATCTCATTTATAGGAAATGGATTTTATAGTGTATAGTGCGGTTATGTCTTTATAGGAATAGGTTTTCTATTCAACATTCATGCTTAAACAAACTGTATATTTGAACACATTATTTGATGTCACACAATGTGTGTGCATGATGCAAGTTTGTGTTTTGAGAGTTAATTATGTGTGTGCAGTGTTTGGTTATGTCTCATTCAGCAGCAGATGCTGCCTTATTATCTGTGATGTGTTTTTGGTAAGAATAAAGCCTTGTTACTCAGTGCGTCAGTGCTGGGAATAACATACACAGTGAAACTTTAAATCAGACCTTCACTCTGTCTAACTAGGAGTTCCTGAGAAATACTGGCGCTTGTAGTATAAGCGAAAAATGTTGATTTATGTGGAGCATCGATTTTTCTTTCTCCCCAGTCGCAAAAAGAAGTGTTTTATTCAGGACCAGAGACTGATAATATCCTGGCTCACTGCCGGCTTTTTTGCCATCTGGCCTGTAGCACTGCGTTATATTTTAGGCTGATTAACTAGTTTATATCCAGGTTAAACTGGCATATGTTTTAAGACTATTTTGTGCTTTTAGAAGTCAAACAGTTTGCCTTGATCCACTGCAGTCTCATTAAAACTGGATATTCCTTAAGTTTTTGATGACTCAAGAGTGCACACAGTTGTATTTCTCGGGGGCTGCACACAATAACTGTTGGTATGCTCTCATAAGTCTTGGTCACTGAGCGAGAGGGCCTAAGGTGGATGAAACTGCAGCAGCTTCTGTTATAGAAATGTCCTTTTTTTTCATCAGTGTCAAATAACTTTCTCTTCGTTTCCTTTCAGCCTGATCTCATCCAGACGATACTACTTTGAGATCCTCCACAAGCAAGATGACAAGGGCTCGGATCACGTGGAGGTTGGAGTAAGTGGACTGTTCTGTTCCTCTGCACCAATTTCTCTCAGTAGTGGTTTAATACACCTCAGGCGAAAGCGCAGAGAAGAGCCGGGCTTAATTTCAAGATGAAGTTTTCGAATGAGAGCCCACACGCCTTGTGGGAGCCTGTACTTAGAGTGGGAGGGCAGATGATAAAAAGAGATCACTGGTGTGTGTATTGAATGGAACTGTTAATAAGCCTCTGGTTATTGTCATCGTGGTGACCATCATCATCAGCAGAGCAGCAGCAGGAACACAGAAGCTCATTGTCATTTTTGCAGCCTTTAGGTTAATGATTTTCTCTTCTTCTCATTCTGTCTATATCCCCTCAAAACTCTGTCTGAGTGCTCCTGGCTTCTTTTCTCTGCTAATATTTATGTCATTGTATTCTTGGTTGTTTATTCCTGGGTCTTATACATGTAATCTCCTCTCATTTATTTTTTTACCGTACCATGTTTCCACTAGCCACTCATCACTTTACTCCTCCTCCTTATCCACAGCAATATTTCTCAGCCTCACAGCCATTGTCCTTTCTCTGCTCCTCTGGTCTCTCCAGCCTCTAATCTGGTCAGCGCTGGGCTCAGAGTGGCAGCTTCTGGCTGCCAGCTTTAAGAGAGCGTTTGACAGGGTGATGCGGGAGCACCATGCTGAACTCGGTCGCTGTGTGTTGCCGAGGATGATCACACATTAAAAATGAGATGCAGGCAGAGGTCTGTGTTTGAGCGTATGAAAAATCAGACACAGTGACACTTAGTAGTCTATTTTAATATTCATAAATTGTCACAGTCAGGTGGAAACTACCCATGGCAATGTTTTCTCTGAAGTTTCACGCAGGCGGTATGAAACGTCCTGTTAGTGGTAGGTCCCCCAAGTGCTATGCAGTTGTTGCGTTGTGGGTTGTTGATGTGGGTGTGTTATGAATATTCTGCTGATGATGTGCAAGTGTGACTAATAAATTAAAGCCCATGACAGTCAGAACCCAGTGGTAAACAAATACCTTCCCCTTTATGTGGAGAGGCTCTGCAAAGGACAAACAAACTGAGTTGGTGAGATATGACGCAATAAACGCTGAGAGGATACGCTGTTGTTATGTCCTTGATGTTTCATTAATGACTCCTGCTGGCTGGTTGAGCATCTGTGTCCAGGGCAGAGGTCGCATGAAGTTGATATGACTTACCTGTTGTCAAGTAGTTGCCTATTTACACATGGAGCACTAAGATAAACATTAAAATTCATGCTGGGCCGGTCGTCTCCAGGAGGTTGTTGATGCATTTTTTCATTAAAAGTGACTGCTTGGTACGGATGAAAACAGAGTTGAGGACCAGGTGTAAGACCAAAACAATGAGCTGAAAAATAATAAAACATTAGTTCTTAGGGGAACTTAAAAGTAAGAGGTAGTTATTGCTGGTTTTATCACTAGAACCTTTTTTTCTCCTTATTAAAATGTGGATTAAAGCAGCTTTGAAAACATATTTAAACCTAACTCTATGAATAGTCTCACTGGTGTAGTACAGTATGTAGAAACATACACATCCTTTTGTTTCCAGTATGACCATCTGTTATGTTAGTATATGTATAAGAGCAGTGTTTCTTAAACTTTTTTCATAGCAAAAAAAAAGAAAAGAAAAACTGACCCAAATTAGACCAAGGATACCCATTTCAAAATGTTTTTTCCCAGAGTCCCCACACGAGATGGGGGAGCCTTTTAGATGTTTTATTCTAAAAAGTGTTTTAAACTCAGGTCCAATTATTCTGCCATTCTGTTACTACTGTTACTGTCACTATGCCCCTTATGAGAAATAGCGTCCAGAGGAGACATGTCACTGTCTACATCCTCCTTGTACGTGGACAGAGTCAGCTAGTATCCTTACCAATTACAAAAGAGGGTGAGGGAAAATACTTTTAAAAAAAATTCACATAAGAAACTCACAAATCTTTTGCACTTGCAGTTAAGATTTATGGCCTTCAGACTGAAGGTCTTGGTCTCTTTAATCAGAGCTCACCGGCTTCATCTACGGACAAAGGTTGAATTCACACAGCTGCCAAGAAGGGGAGGAGAGGAGAGGGAATAAGGAGGAGGAGAGAAATGGGAGCAGAAGTGTGGAGAAGAATATAGACAGGGTGTGAGTTGGAGGCTTTTATAATAAGTATTTCTGTTCCTGCTACCTTGTGCTGTTCTTCTCATTCAAATCATCAACTTCCACACAGACTCTGCACGACATCCAGACAACTGTTGGTGTGATTATGTGCACGAGCACATCAAGGTCATGTGGAAATCCATCTCTCTCTCTCTGTCTGTCCCAACCCTCCCCTGCCCTCCCCTCCTCAGCCATCAGGCCATCAAAGTGGGTTTGCACTAGTAGAAACAATTTAATGAAGCGTATAAAAGTCATGCAGCAAATCAAGATTGTGCGCAGTAATGTGTGTGTGTGTGGTGTGCTTTCTTAGTAAGGCCTGTATGTGATTTAACAGTGGAATACATTTCACACCTTGACAAAAATAGCAGATTTACCGTGACCGGCCCACAACAGCATAAGCCCTGGGCTCACATAAATCCTCAGAAACCCAGGCACTCATTTGTTAAAGAGCAGATACTGTGGATTCACAGCTCTTTCGTCTGTGTTCAGTGCCAAGCGATAATTGCACGGTCAAAGATTGGCTGGTCTTTGGGAAACTGTGCTGTATTTGTTTAACTGTGCTTTTTAGAAGCGAAAATAAGAGTAAATAGCAGATACCAGCGCACAAGTGCAGTGTGAAGGTTACCTGTTGGCAAGAACATTGCAAAGAGCAGCCTTGTTGTCACTGCGTTGGTTCATTTTATTTCCATTGTGTGAAGGAATTAGAGAGAATGGCCGCAGGAAGGCGAAACATAAACAGCAGTGGAGACACGGGATGGAAACAAGTGTATTACAAGTATAAACAGCAGGCCAGTGAATGAGACTGTTGAGTTCCCAAAGCCGCACTCTGACTGAATCTTTTCCACTCTGCACTGTTTTCCCTCAGTCAACTTCAAATAAACTCAACTCTCTTTAGAGTGATGACTGTTTTTATTTATGTATTTTTTTAATGGATTACGTGAGATGCAAGGAGATTTAGCAAGGCGGTAGTTTCATTAATGTTATATATATACTATACATGCCATCTGGATCTTTGTCAGTGAAAGACGGGATCTTTCCGCTGGCCTAATGGAAAACGTCTCTTGCTAGCCTTGTGACAGAATGAAGGAAAGTGTCTGCAATTAAATGGCGTGATTGAGAGGAGGGATAGCGAGAGGAGGAAGAGAAGAAAGTCACGCCTTAATTAGTGATGGCAAGTTTATGGAGAGGCAGAGGTGTGGGATTTAAATGCAGGATTTTAATGGCCCCCATTTTATCACCCCTGCCAGGCCAAACTTCAAACTGCCCACCAATTCATACTCTCACACACGCACCCATTTACCATTGCCCCCGCACACTCATGGGTGCAACATGTAGGCCCCTCAACATCTGCCTCGCGCCTTCCCTCCTCAATATAAATCAGTGGTGGTCGGTGTGACCTGGAGCCAGCTGTTAAAATATATAGTGTGTGTCCTTATATCGTGGAAATAAATTGGATTTCTCTCAGCTTTTTTACCACTTCAACACCTTTTAGGGTTGTGTCTAGTTCAGCAGCTCTCAAACATATGGAGTAGTTTTTTTCTGCCTCTCTTCACTTTTAACCACACTTTTTTAATGGTACTTTTCATCTCATTTACTTTACCCTTTATCATTACCATGCAAACCTTTGCTTTTACGTATCTAATAAAATCATTATCTTCAATCTTATACACAACTCTGCTTTCTGTTTGACAGGACCATATTAGTTATATTCGTGACATCATGACATTTCATTAAGTTTTGAGCCTTAATCAGTGTATGGAAAAATCATGAACATTGGCATTAACGTTTACCTCAATGACAATAGACAATAGATTGTTTTGATGCCTTGTTCCTCTTCTTATCCTCTAGGCAGCATCAATGCCAGTCAATACTAACTCTTATGAGTGTGGTTGTCTCTCTTCATGAGCTTGAGGGAAAACTGCGAGACGTGCATATAAACTCTCAGCGGCAGTCACTGCTCATAATTGAGAAGATCACATAATAGAATCAATTCTTCTTCTTCATGTTCATCACAATCTCCAAACCATTTTTATGAGAACTTAACCATTTTGAGCCCTGGGGCAATTTAAAGCCGTTAGCAGAGCTGCTGTTGGCATCTCAGTTTCTCTCCTTTGTGCAAGCACTTCTTCTTGTCATCATGCAGATTTCATTCGACACATTCCCAAAGAGCACCATCCCATACATAACGTACCATTTAGCATTAAATAGGAAGCTACCGTATATAGAGGCCCATCCTTACTCATTGTGTCTTGAGCAGTGCATTAAATTTTATTAGCCTCGAGGCTGTAGCAGTTTCTCTGCGTGTCATTTAGCTGTTAGGCCACACAGTTTCGTTTTGTTTGTTCCCTTGTCTGTTCGCTACAGAGTGTACTTTTAGATTCACATGTCATCCAGTAAATTTTCGAGCAGCTGGAGATGACAGACATTCATGTGTATTCATGTCATGTTGAAAGTTTCAGATTTAATTCTGTTAAGGAATCTGATCACTTTATATTTTTTTTGAAGTATTTTATTAATTGACAGGATAGTTGAGACTGAGAGAGACAGGAAATGGGGAGGCAGACAGAGGGGTAATGACAGAGCAGGGGAATCGAACTGGGGCTGTTTAGCCTCTGCATATTTGGCACCTGCTCAAATCAGTGGCAATGGCAAAGCCATTTTAACATGTCCATTAAGTCTGTGCTGTCATGCTCAATTACACTAAATGCACTGACTCCTTTTTGTCTGTGCATTAATTTCTACCTGTATTCAAGTCAGCCTGATGATTCCTGTGTTATCTCTCCTCTTTCCTGTAAGCGTTATGTTGACCAAAGTCCCCGCGTGTCCTCATCGTATATGGAGAGCAAACACACAGGATCATTTTAAGAAGTGTGTTTGGACATCCTGTCTTGTATGTTGGACTTGTATCTAGTATGAGTGTCAGTGTGACTAACTACTTTCCACTCAGAGCACATAGGGCGTCAGTGTAGTCCCACTGACTATGACGTGCCTGTAATTGCTATGGATATTGGACTCATTTGTCTTTCTGAAATGTCTGGTCTGAGAGACTTTGGCTAATGTATAATTCAACATAGAAAATCAAACACCCCGTCTCTGTATCCACCTCCTCATCTCCCTTTGAATATTGTTCCTTCTTCCCCAGGCAAGACATGATATGACATGAAAAAACAAGTCACTGTTTTCACGTCAGAGCAACAGGGAATGGATAGTGGCGTTTATCCTGGAGCATGTAAGTGTTTAGCTCTGTTTAGTTGTCAATTGAAATAAGAGCATAATCAGTCACGAGCTGTAATATATATCCTTGTTTCCGTGCCGTAGGTTTTGGTTAGTGTTTTATTTTTGGGGTAGGTGCTTTTTCAGCTCCTTCTTCACTGTCTGCTTCTTGTCATCTTTCATTGTATGAGGATTCTACAACAGTATCAGCAAAGCATCAAAACACCAGCAGTCCTCGACACTCTATTCATGCAGGTACTTGTTCATAGCCTGTCAGAAGTCTTTACTTGATGTGCTGCTGCCAGGCATCTGTCAGTGGGCAGCACCACGGCTCCGTGCTACTGATTTTCCATTAGCAGCAGTGGTATAACTGAGGCTCTGTCTCTGCTCCTACCAGAGTGATCAAAACAGTCCCTGTATCTCATTAGCAAATGGAACTTTTTCCTGTCATTTTTTGTCACTGCATGTATTATTTATTGTTCTTGAGGAGAAAAAATCCTTATGATTTATAGTCATGTATTAAACAAAGGCATAACTGGTCATTTTCTCAGAGTGCAGCTTTGAGTAAACTTTATCCCTGCCAATGATGTTTTGTAAAATAATTCTGTCTCATAAAGTTATTTGTATTGCAATGATCCTCCCCCTCTAATCTGGAAAATGCACTTATTTGCAAGAATGCAAGTGCATTTCCCAAGATATCAAGTATTCCTCTAATAACTCAAAATGAATGCTGGTAACCAAGACAGCAGATATACTGTACTGCACCTCTGAATCAGATTGCACTGAAGAGAGGAGGTGGTGGTGGTGGTGTGCATTACATTAAACTGTCCTATGAGCCATAGGAGGAAGAGAAGTGACCAAAAAAATAGGTGTGGCATCATAAATAAGGGTCAATCTTTCTTTCTGTCCAGACATAAAAAGCACAAGGATAAGATAAGAAATGAATGATATATTCTGTCTGCCTGTCGAACTCCTCCACTCTTCTTTAATTACAGCACAGCCCTTATTACAATCGAAGTGTGGTTATGAGTTTCAAATAAATGCAATTACACTTTAGCGGGGCAAATAATACGAAAACTAAAAAAATAGTTCCTCTTAAGAAAACAAGAAACAACAACTCATATTTTGCAAAGGCAAATTTTGATGACCGTCAATCAACAATGTCATCATCACTGTCAAGCACTGCAAAGCTGTCACCACAAACAGTATTGCAGTTAAAAGGGAAATGACAGTGCAGTAAAATAATTCCCTTTTTGTGAACTAAAATATGGAGCTACACTGCAGGTTATTAATATGTGCTTTCATGTACTTGTTAGCTGTCACTTTGCCTTTTTTGCATTGTAACTACAAGACATTATACTTGACTTGTTAGCAACATGTCATTCTCAATGAAGTCAGCGTTTCTTCGAGCAAACTGTTGTCTGGCAACGTGAGCACATAGACAGGTGGCTGACAGCACTTCCATGTCGTCTTCATCCTTACAAACACACAATGAGTGATCAGAGCCATTTCATTTGGTTTATTAACTGTCCTGGCAGTAGTGTCAACTGTCTGCGTTTCTACCTCAGTAATAACCTTCACTCTATTAGTGTCCGGTGATTGTTTTGTACGTCGGCTGTGACTTGGATGTCACCGCATTAATTGGACTTTGGACAGCTTCATCCACAGAGATCAATCGTGTTGTGTATTTGAGAAGGATTACAACAAAACACCCTGTCAAAAGTGGGCCAAAACTGTGTGTCAAACTCTATACGAGACTCAGCTGGAGGCCCCGAAGTCTTTCCGGGATTTAGGAGATTTTTATCTCATGGGCACACTGGAGCCCACTCACTGCAGTCTTTCTCACTCATTATCTTATGTGTCTTTTTGTCTTTCCTTCCCTCTCTTTCTTCTCCCTCTATAGGATCACCCTGGCTAAATTCTAACCCTAAGTAGTTAAGAGAAGACACATAAAGACTAACAAGCAAGCCCTCCTGCATTATTTGCATTTTTGTATCCCAGATGTAGCTCATTCCTCCAGCTCATTTGTCTCACTTGAACAACTTTCTGCATTATGTATGTTACATTATGTATGTTAAAGGATGCATGTTGTATATTCTATGATCTTGTTATTTGGAGATTAATTTAAATGAAAGACCAAAAACACACTGAGTTAATCTGTGTATGTCAGTGCTTTCCAACTTTCCTACTCTGTCTTTAGCAATAAGTTCAAAGTCCATTCTTTACAGACCAGTAACAAGACATCATAACAATTTCATACTGGTACTTACTCTTTGGGCTGGATCTAATATAGTTAAAGTTTGCAAACTTGATTGCACGCGCAAACGCATGCAGAAGCTATACTAACCGGGCGCCTGAGGTTTGCAGTGGTTGTATTTCAATCTTGTACTGTATATGTCCCAACATTTTAAAATAGACTCATGTGTGCAGTGGTGACCCTAATAACTGTCATACACTTTCCAGATTTCCTGCCATCACAAGTTCGGTGTAAAATTTAGATAGGGTGCTGCTCTTATGTCTGATGCCCCATGCAAACCCATCTAGCCAAACCATAAAGATTAAAATAAATAAAAAATGTCAACACCATGTGTAGCTCTGTACTGATCTCACCTTCCCCTGATGTCGTCAGGCTTGTTAACGTCTGTCTTTTTTGTTGTCCACTGACTTTCCTCTGTTTACTACTCCAGCAGTTTGGGCCTGAAGACAGGTTTGTGTGTGATTAAAACAGAGAAAAGAAGAGAACAGATAGAAAGCACACAGGAAACCAGTAGTCCTCTACTGAACAAATAGACATTGACAACAGCTGGGCAGCCTTTGTCCATTTGTAGCTGTCAGATTCAAGGAAGCATCTTTCCTCCTCTTTGCTCCTCTTGTATTCTCCTTTCACCTCTACTGGGGTTGTTGGAGGGTTTTCATAAAGGAGCCACTGCTTACAGTTAAACCAAAAAAAGAAAAGAAAAGACAGAACAAAAAAAGGAAGCTGTTCCCTTTAAAATCGGGGCAGAAAAACTAAGAGACCGCTCTCTTAAGTTCTGTTACTCTAATGGCACCTGTAATCAAGATTGACTTTTACATAAAATTGTGGAAAGTCACACAATTTCATTATGTCATTACTTCTGTGTCAACAAAACAACTTCATGTCCGTTGGGCCTCAGGCTTATGGAGCAGCTGATTGAATTGAAGGAAACAAACATAACACTTTGCTCACTGAGAAGAAATAAACTCCTCCTGATCATCAAGGGATAAACAATTACCTGTGCCTGAACCAGAGGCAATACCTATGTGTGTGTGTGTATACCCTTATATATGAGTGGGTGGTCCAGGCATGATAGAACGTGATGAAATCAGCCTGCTGGCTGCCTGTTGCCATTTTGCTCCACGATTGCTACGTTTTATTATTTCCCCTTGGATATTGATTTTCTTTCCTCTCTCTTGAACTTGCGGGGCCAGCGAGCAGCCCTCTGTTTCTTCCTGCTTCTCCTGTCAACACTATTTCACCGAAGACGCACCCATACCCACACACACACACACATACACACACTTTCACACATATGCCATGTGCGCACACAAACACACATCAAGATTCACACCAAGTCGATGCTTCCCTGGGAGGAATTAATCAGAGAATCTATGGGGCCAGACAATGAAACTCCCACAAAGCTGTAAATTAGGACACACAGGTGCACATGCTGTATTTCAAGTGTTTATGTCTGTGTGTGTTTCCTGTGCACTTAAGGCTGATGTGACAGCAGCGGGGTGTTGAGCTGCAATGAGCCTTGAAGATGATGGACTCTTTGATGACCCTCTCTCTAGTATATGCACGCAGGCAGCTGAAACACATTAACCATCGTTGACACTCATTTGAAATCTAGCACTCATTCAATCATGCTTCACTTCCATTTTTCCATCATGAGTTGGGTTTCTCTTTGCAGAAAACAGATCCATACCCTGTCCCCACCTCCAAGTGTAAATAGTAGAATTGACGATGGCTGCATTACAATTAGCTGCTTCAGTTTCAGGGTTCTGCGTGCGTGTGCGTGTGTTCTGCATGGTTGGGTGTCATGCTGTCGTGGCGCACTGTCTGAGACCCTTATAGACCAGGTGATGTTGTTATAGTAACACCTGTTCTTTTCCTCCTGCGAATCAAGAAGTCTGCTGTGATCTTGATCTGACAGGCTGCTGTACTGTAGAAGCAACTGTCAATCATCCAGTGTTTCCATCGCTCTCCTCACTGACTTGACTGACACCTCTGCTGCTGCTATTAGAGTCTTTCTCTAATGCAGGTGTTTTAAATCGCTGCTTTAGTTAGATAAAATGAAACCTGTTTACGTTACAACCCATATGCGATTCCCAGTTCTTCTTTTTTTTAATGTCCTTCCGTGAGTCAGACTGTGTCAGCCTTCTGACTTGACCTTGAGGACAACCACCCTGAAATAACGACACAGTGTTGAAGCTGGAGGTGGCCCGCTGGGCTGCTCCCTGCTGCTGCTCAGCATGCTGTCGCACCATGTCCTTGTTTGTTGCTCTTTGATATGTGCACTTGCGTGGATATGTGTGCTTCCGGATTATTGTACCAGCGTTCGATGTGAGGGAATAACACAGAGGAGTGTAACAAATACTTGATTTTGGCTCTTGCATGTCAGAAAGTGGGGTGCCTATTAGTGCTACATGAATGACAAGATGTGGAGTGCAATAAAATCTAAAACCGTAGCTCAGCTGCCTGTGTGTGTGTAGTTGTTTTGCATATACATGTGGAGGCATTTGAATGAGCCCGAGGAGAGTGTTTATATTTGTATTCCCGACCTGAGGGTTGGAAAATGACCTGTCTCCTGTGATTAAATCCCGGTTAACCAGAAGTGACGTGGTAATTGTGAAATCTATTTAAAAGAATTGTAGCTTGTCTCTCTCTCTCTTTCTCACTCCCTCTCTTCATTTCTCTCCCCATGTCTCTCTTTGTTTTCAGGTCATTACTAGACCTTCTTTTTTTACACCTTCTTGTCAGCATTTTATTCCTGCGGCTCTGTTCTCGCTCTTCCCATGGTTTATTTTCTCTTTTTTTCCCCTTTTTGCTCTTGTTTGCACATTTCTCCTTCCTTCCTACCCCCCTCGCAGCTTCATGTTTCCTGTGCTTTGCTCATGTGCCACATTTTTCCTCCTGTTTCCTTGTCTCTCTCTGGTTAAGTGTGTTTATACAAAAGAGAAAAAAAACCCTCTGCAGCATCGGATCGATCCTGTGATGGCGCTAAGATTAATATCACAGTTGTGTCACAGTTTATCCTGCAAACACTGATGGATGGTTTCTGCTCACCTTATACTTTCCACATGTTGGCATTTCATTTTCTCTTCTCACCCCAATCCCTTTTTTCTTTCACACACAGTGGCGTCCGTTCCTCCCTGGTCTGAAATATGAAGTGATAGACTCAGCCTACATCTCCCTCTACACAGGTAAGAGTTACTCTAATGCTAAATACACAGCATCCAAACCCATTTTGTC
Organism: Decapterus maruadsi; assembly: GCA_030347415.2. Taxonomy (NCBI): domain Eukaryota; kingdom Metazoa; phylum Chordata; class Actinopteri; order Carangiformes; family Carangidae; genus Decapterus; species Decapterus maruadsi. The sequence goes on along the minus strand of CM064893.1, from coordinate 18,618,148 downwards.
ATCTCATCTTGGAAAGTAATGAATCTCAGAATGGGGTGTTAAGTTTTCTGATGTTTGCGCTGAGACGCTCATGAGACTTTTAAATGAAAGTGAAATATAGTGTGTGCTTTTTAGCTGTGTGCTTGGGAATAAAAAAGAGGAAATGAGGCTAAAAAAGAAAACAACTTCATCAGACTAGTCTGGTATCGCACACAAAATCAGCTTCCTTTTTTTTTGTCTCCAATCAAACTCATATTTATTGTCTCAGCGTGACATATCTTCCCTATTTGAGTCCAAAGAGAAGATACAGAACTTAATGGATGCTCTATTTTTCTCTATAGATGTCACTGGTTGCAGAGATGAGAGCTCTAGATTCTGAGTGGATGTCTAACCTCTGTAGCTCCAAGAATAGCAATGTGTCACAGGGATTCAGTATCGTTAACAGGGGGAAAATGCCAGCCGCACAGAAAATGATGTGTGGAGTTGTCATTTTGAGCAAAACTGCAGTGTTCGCTGGATGGATGCCAAATGCTGCCTTCTTGTTTAGTACCAGCCACGACAGAAAAAGGGGGTTTCATCTGACTTTCTCACCATCACTGATTTTCTCCCTTTTGTCACTGTGGAAAATGTTAAATATTCATCCCTGTTTGGCAGAGGAGAAAAACACATTTTGTGGCTTGTCCAGAGATACTTGTTCTCCCGTGTTATTCAGTTTAATTAGGTCTCTCATTGGATTCTAATTAACATCATTGTGTGCTCAACAGTTGTAGCACTTAATAAGAGCATATCATTCACTAATACTAAAGTAAAAGCCTCAATTTCATCACTTGTACAACTTATTTTTCACAGAATTGTAGCTATATGCAAAGACAAACTATCCTGGAATAACTCTCAGGAAAACAGGCAATCATTGTTCCAAACTGGTAGATTGCATTTGTTCAACCATTTAACCGTGTTTTGTTTTGTTTATTTTTGACAAATGATTGTTTATTATGTCAGCATGATTGTTAATGGTGCGTTACTTGACATTTTAATTTGCAGAAACATTCATCACAGCTCTGATATGATTTCTCATGGGTTCAAGCCAAGTACAGCTCATAATTTTTGAGATTATACTTCTTATTTGACACTTTGGAAACACACATAAAATCACAACCCAGATGCTAGCTGATGGTTGATTTACAAGATCCCAAAGACAACACAACTCAAACACAACTGTCTTCAGTGTCATGTACAGTACATGAGGTATGCTCAGCCCATTACACTGATCATCACAAGTAAATGCCTTACCTTGACCCTTGAACCACTAATCAATAATTCAAACTCCAACCCCACACTCCATGTGAACCATGATGCCTATGGATCAAAATAAATAGAGGGAATATTCTACTGTATTGTTAGGATTTCAAAAACAGATAGACAGTTAGTCTTGGTGGGTGCATATGTGAGGTATGCAATAAACAATTATTTTCTTGTTAGGAGTTCAAAGAAAGGCTTTTTGTGTGCAGCATGTAAACACTCACAAAGATACACGCAGTGAATGTGCACACTCCACCTCCCCACCCCCTCGGAGGATAAAAATGATGCTGACCACCTTGTTAATTATAAAGCATTTCTCCCATCAGGCCCTGCTCTTGACATGCCATTAATCACACATGCTCTCTCCTCCTTCCCTGATATCGATTGGTATAATTATGACTCTCCTCTGCTCTGTTTTTGTTTTTCTTCCAACTTTTTTTTTTCTGATCTGCTCACTTTAGCTTTTGCTCTTTCCCTCCTACCCCTTTGCTTCCTTTGCTCCCTTCCTCTCTGAATCACTTTTTGTCTCTTCTCTCTCCTTTCTCCACCATTTCATGGTTGTTAAGGATTTATGATGATGCTATGCCACACAGATAATGTGCATGATATTTTCTTTCCAATAGCTGACATCAAATGTGTCTGTCAATAAGATCAAAACAGTGAAAGCAATAATGAATCTTCCTTATTCTCTCTCTCTCACTCCACCTCTCTCTCCTTGTATCTCTCAGACGAGTCCAGTTTGAAGATGAACAGTGTCGACCACATCCCTCAGACCTTGGCCAGTCACATCCATCTCCCAGACGAGACTCAGTCTCAGGGTGCGGAAGGAGGCAGCATCACGCGCCACGGAGCAGATATGCTCAAGCCAGACCCCAGGGACACCTTTTATAACAGTAAATCTGACAGTCATCATCTTCCATTTTTTGTCCTCATCTTGATTGTCTGGCCTATCATTTTCTCTGATTGTCTGACGGAGTGTCTGACCGACTGTCTGGCTCACAGTCCAGTGTTGCTTGATTCAGACTTTTTCATCTGACTTGATATGTCTATTCTTTTTTCTCTCTCTCTCTCTCTGTATATATATTTACCGCCTCTCTTTCTTTCTCCTCAGCTCCTATGATTGACCCCTCCCACCTGGAAAATGTTCTGCCAGCCTGTCTCTACTCCCCAACCTACGTGGTCAAAGATTTTCCCATTGCTAGATACCAGGGCCTGCAGTTTGTAAGTGCCGTCCTTATTAACCAAAAATAAATGCTACTCAGATATGTTTTGGTCTATGTTTTAATTGGTGGTTTTTGCTAAAATTATCACAGTGGGGTCATCAGAAGTGCACTCAGTTAAAGCAGTAGTAGTCTAAAGTAAACCTAAAAAAAACAACAAGTCCCTCACATTTAGATCAACTGGTTATAGAAGAAAGAGGCAGACCTGTTAAGTCCACCGTGATTGGATTTCACCAATCATCTCTCCCTTTGTGTGAAAACACATAAAAGGAGCAGGTGGCAGGTAGTGTTGAGTGCTGCTTCCCTCTGTAGGCCAACATGAGTCACTGCAGCAGCTGCAGAGACCAGTGACGAGCTGCAAGCGAGAGACACAAGAAACAAAATCCATTTTAAGATTTGACGGAACACGCTGTGAGAAAAACCAGTATAATTGTGTTGAGCAACTGGTTGATTTTGATTGAATGAATCCTATCCTAATTGAGTACTGCTTAATGAGAATTATCTGTGTTTCCTAGCAGTATTTCATCTTTGATTGACACAGTGATTTCCTTCAGGTTTATCTATCGTTCGTCTACCCCAATGACTTCACACGGCTCACCCACATGGAGCGAGAGAACAAGTGTTTCTACAGAGAGTCTCCTATCTACTTAGAGAAGTAAGGATGGCATTGTTTTTTATCTCCTAGAGAAGATAGAAGATTTGTCTCTGTCTATATCTGGCTGAATACAATTATGATACAGAATAAAGGTTGTTAGTGAGTGTCTGTGGGTTTGATAGCAAATTGAAGACACACTGCAACTTCAGCCTTCTGTTAATATATATGTGTGTGTGTGTCTGTGTCTGTGTGTTCATGTGTGTGTGTGTCGTCTCTCGCTGCGTCTGCCAGGTTTGGTTTCTACAAATATATGAAGATGGATGAGGAGGAAGACGACAGACCGTTCTTCTTCCCCAATCCAGATGGTAACTAATAATGAAAAAACACACACTTCTGCATGCGCACGGGACACACATTTTGTACACTCACACTCAATCATCTTTGTGCTCGGCTCCAGATTTCCTAGAGGAAGAGGAGGTGGTCGAAGGCGAGGACGAGGCAGAGATCGTTGGCACGCAGGCGCCCAGGAAGCCCTCTCATCCCAGCCAGAGCAGCCACACCTCCAACCCATCCCATCAACACTCAAAACCCGAGCCGACGCCAGCCAGCAGAGGAGGCGAGGAAGAGGAGGTGGACCCTGACGAAGAGGAGGATGGAGCAATCAACAACAATCATATCATCCGCCACAGAGAAAGGCGACACTTCCTTCACAGAGATGGACAGATAGGGAGGGATTTGGACAGAGAATGGGGAAGAGATCACACAAGAGGAAGCATGAGACAGGACCCCAGGAGGGGACGGGATGAGCCCCAGCACGATGTGCTTGAACCTGATACTGACAGTGTGGTCCGGAGTCGCTCCCTGTCCTGGATCCACCCTGGTCCTGTAGAGCAGGTTCCTGGTAGAAAAGGAGGAGGAGGAGGAGGAGGAGGAGGAGGAGGAGAGAAAGGAGCAGAGACTCCGCCTAAACTGAGCAAGTCTTCGCTCCTTTTCCCCCAAAAGTCCTCCCTCTCTGCCTTCGCCAGCCGTGCCAAGCAGATCCTCAGCAATTCTGCCCACAGCAACAATCCCTATGACAACGGCAACAAGCTGGCTGGAAACAAGAAGGAGGAGAACAAGATCTACATCACCAGGCCTCGGCCTGCCAGGGAGAAGGAGAGGGAAAGGGAGAGGGAGAGGGAGCAGCGGCGAGACAGGAGGGAGGAGAGGGCGTCTCGCCATCCCAGGGAGGTGTTCCCGGGGGTCTTTCTGTACCAAACTGGGAAGACGACAAGACTGGTCAGCCTGGGTGCCAAAGGACATGCTGGGGGAGGGGTAACAGGAGGGAGGAACATTGTTAGTGCCCCACAGCTCTGGCCGAACCCCCCCACAAAGGGGGGTAAGACATCTCCTCACAATGGAAGCATCAACACACAGAATGAAAGTGTGCAGAAGTCTGTCAGGAGGGCAGCTGTGGCGAAACAGCTGGAGAAAAGCAAGAGGATGGGGGAGCATCAGGATTCAAAGACCACCGGCACAGCCGATCCACGCAGCAAAGACGGCCCACTGACCCCATTATCCCATCATCAAGATCCCCTTCCCCCTCTTGTTACCCTGCCAAGGTCAAACTCCACAGAAAACACACTCCAGGGTCAAACAAGGGTCACCTCTTACCTCAGGATCTCAGAGATCACAGAGTCCCAGCAGCAGCCAGAGCCAGACCCCAACCCATCAGACCTAGACCAGGACGCAAACCGCTCCAATCCCGACCCCGACCCCGAGCCGGAGCCGGAGGAGGGCGAGCTGTCGGACTACAGCTACGAGGAGGTGGAGGCTCGGCCGGGGTGGGCGGAGGAGAGCATCAACTGGCAGAGGACCTTCTCGGTCAATCCCATGGACTTTGAGCTGCTGCGCTCTGACTGGAACGACCTGCGCTGCAACGTGTCGGGCAACCTGCAGCTCGCAGAGAGCGAGGTGGTGGACGTGCTGGCGCAGTACATGGAGAAACTAAATGAACGCAACGGAGGGTGAGGATAAAGGAGAGGGACTGAGAATAATGTGAGACTAAAAGGTCTCGTGTTCCCCCGCAACCTTGTAAATTCAAATGTGTTTAGCTGTTATGTAAAGCTAGTAGTAATTTCAGTGAGAACATATTGGTCATGCCCTGGTGCTTTGACTTCATGTTCACAGACCTCTATGTGCTGATTACTGTTTTCTGCAGCAGTGCTTCCAAACCTTGTTGTTATTTGCGTGAAGCAGCCTAGCCATTAACTTTTTTCCCCCTGTTTTCATTTTCCTCCCACATCACACCATGTTGGCTTCACAGCAGCACAGATAATGAGTAGCAGCATTTTTTGAAGTGGTCTGCCTACAGTCAAACAATAATTAAGCCCGTTAAAAAGATGTAGAAAATTGTGTTTTCTTTTTGTAGTCTTTTTTTGTTTTTTTTGTCGTATATTATTCTTCAGTGCTTGTGCATCCTGGCTCAATCCTTTCTCTTCTGCCCGCGCCCCCAGCATCTACACCCTGCTGCGGATCATCAACGTGGAGAAGCGGCGCGACTCGGCCAGAGGGAACCGGTACCTCGTGGAGCTGGAGCTGATGGAGAGGGGCCGCAGCGTGGTGCGTCTGTCTGAATACATTTACCTGCTGCTGCACCGCGGCAGGCAAGGGGAGGAAAGCCTAGAGAACACCGACTCTGCCCCAGCCTCTGCACCAGCTTCCGCCCCCTCCCCTGCCACATCCAGCCTCGCCACCCCGCCGCCCCCTCCCTCCACCAAGTCCCCCGCGCGGCCCGGAGCGACGCCGTGGAGCACTGCCTACGCTAAGCCTCTGCTCTGCCAGCCGGTCATGCTGCAGTGGAGGAGAGATGTCATGGTGCATTTTGTGGTGCCGGGTCAGTCAGTTTTCTCAGCTCTGCAAACTGAATAATCCTTACAGAACCTGCACATAATGCAAATTAACATAATTTGGTTTGGTTTTCCTAACTTGCGGTCTACTTTTTAAAAAAATGTCTTCTTCCTGCCCTTCAGTGAAAAATCAAGCTCGGTGGGTGCAGCAGTTTATCTCAGACATGGAGAATCTTCACCGCCAGACCAAGGATGACAATTTCAGCATCATTATCGTTGACTTTGAGAGTGAAGACATGGACGTGGAGCAGGCACTTAGAGAGAGCACCGTGCCAAGGTCTGCGTGTGATTTTATGTGCCCGACATAATCAGCTGAGTGATGTGACTCGGAAAGTGAACATTTCCAGTGATTTGTGTGTTTGTTATTGTTTTGACAGATACGAGTATCTTAGGAGAGAGGGGAACTTTGAGCGTTCGGCAGGACTTCAGATCGGAGTGGACACCATTGAGGTCAGAAAAACAAAACGCAGAGGCCAAGACAACAATATGTGCGCTGGCAGGGAAAGAGCCACTCACTGAAGGGCACACACTCACACTGACCGCGTGACCTTTACTGGCTGATGGACAGACGGAGGGAACGCTCATGCATAATGAATACATCACGACCGAGCTGGTCTGTCACACTCACAGGCTGTGCATTTCGGCCTTATCTCCGAGCCTCCTCCTCTTCCTCCTTCCCCTCTCCCTCTCCCACAGAGCCCAGCTGTGGATGACAGGGAATCGCTTAGACAGTTAGCTGCATTTCCTCTGTCATGTGTATGCCATAGCTGTCACATCCACTCCCTCTCACAGGTTATTTGTGTGCATGTTCTCTTATGCCTCTTCCTGGCTGTCTCTGTATCACATACACGCACGCCCACCCCACCCACGGGGGGGCGTGGAGCGGCTGGAAATTTGGACAGACGTTAATCCATCAGTTGAGTGTCAGCGCTGTCACGGTGGGATGACAGGACTGTCACTCATGTCTGAATGACCTGCAGGGCTCTTGGAGTGAAGACAAGCCACTGATGCTGAGCCCGGACTTTTTCACTCTCTTTAATCCTAAAATCCCATATTAGGCGCATGTGAACATGCACTGTCATACCCACAAAGTTACACCAGCTCATACAGACAGAATCCCTCACACATACGCACACATCTTTATCCCAGATGTAGGGAAGACTTAGACACTATTTAGATGTAATGCATGTGTACATTACTGTGCATCTGTCTGTCCCTCTTGCAGGATAGTCACAGCATCGTGTTCCTGTGTGATCTGCACATCCACTTCCCTCTCAACATCTTGGAAAGCATCAGGAAGCACTGTGTCGAGGGACGCCTCGCTTTTGCTCCCATAGTCATGAGACTCAGCTGTGGAAGTTCACCACGAGAACCTGACGGTAACACGAATTAACACACACATTTCATGAATGAATGCTCTTGTCTGTTCTCACACTGTAATAATCAAATTTATATGTTAACATATTTAGACTGATTCCTCAGTTACAGACGACTGACTCTTAATCATAATACATTATACATTTACTTCTGTAAGCATCAGTCTTTATTTTTATCACATGCAATGGGACTTGTCGCTGTTATTAACATTCTTTTCATCCTGTCTGCAGGTTACTGGGAGGTAAATGGCTTTGGCCTATTTGGAATCTACAAGTCTGACTTCGATAAGATTGGAGGGATGAACACAGAGGAATTCAAAGACCGCTGGGGTGGAGAGGACTGGGAGCTGCTGGACAGGTAACCTAGCAACAAGCCAGCACGATAACCCCATTAGCGTTTTTCTCAAAGTTCATTTTTTTGCTGAGATGTTGACACAACTCCATGGTAACTTTTGAAGTTGGAGTTAAACTTTATTTGCTTTGCAATGGGATGTTGTGTTGGACTCGGTTCATTTAAGTTCTACAGATGTTTACAAGAATAACCCCCTGGTTGTTTTTTATCCCTTGTGGTTTAGAAAATGACATCATTTCACAGGTTCCTCTTAAGCATTTGTGTGCAGATTTTAAGACATGCATCCCTCGGATTTCTGTCTCCACTGAAAAAGAATAACAAGGGCTCATAGAATATCGTTTTTGGCACTTTTAAAGTTTTATTATTCATTGCTTTAGCAGGCAGAAATCCCTAAGACGCCTAATTCAAAAACTGTCCCTGAACTGACTCTTGAATAAAAGCAGAGTTAAAAGGTTTAGACAGACTATTGAAGACGGCCCCTGGTCACAGTTTCCAAGATCAGTTGCTGTGGTTCCAGTCTTTTCTCCTTGATGAAAAATACTTGTATCTGCAGGCGCTGAAAAGTCTTACAGAGCATTGATTTAAATTCCCCCAAAGACAGAGTTAAGAGGGTATTTAGAGGTCTTATTTAATTTACAAAGATTGCGAATATTGTTTTCTTGAGAGAAACATTACTTTTACTTTTTGGCTGTTGGGCAGAAGCAACTACTGTATGGGCAAGTGCTTATTTTAGCAATCACTGAAATTGATTGGTCCATCATTTTGATGCTTATCTGGGTCGATGAAATAAACCCCTCAGATATAAAATAACTACAAACAACACAACATGACCTTTGTTGTCATATTCCCTTTATGCATCTCTTTGTGGTGGTTTTATTCTCTTGTGTGATAGTTTGTCTTGTCTTGTAAAGTTTTCAAGTAAGCTTGTTGACTTTCAAACGAGGCATATCAAAGAGGGACTGCATACAGTGTCCCGTAGATCTGTTGAGTAATCCACAGACACACAGATCCAGGCCAGGTTGATTATATTATTTATTAATTATATGACATGGGATAAGTTCCTGACCAAAATATCATATAAGTCTCAATAAAATGTATTTAATTAATAGTTGAAGGCCAAATTGTTTATTGTCCTCAATGTGATCTCACCATACATGGACAGCATTAAATAACATTTCTGTGGTAGTTAATACTGTTTTCTGTGGCACCCTGAGAGAACACAGCTATGACCCAGTGTTCCTCTCTCTCCCTCCAGGGTGTTGCAAAATGGTTTGGAGGTCGAGCGACTTCGCTTGAGAAACTTCTTTCACTACTATCACTCCAAACGAGGCATGTGGAACGCCCAGAACAAGAAAACTCCTAAAGGATAGCGCCTCCTGCTGGTCGGAGGGAGGATCCTTAAAAAGCCTACCTGCAGATCCACTGTGTGTGAGAGAGAGACCTCTGGTAGCTCGCTCACTGCCTGAACTCTGCCTTTCTTGAAACCAGGCTCCTCTTCTGGGACGCCTCTGTTTCGTCTTCGGCCCCTGTTGTATGCTTGTCTGTATGAGGAAACGGTGTCCAAATGTGAGCTTTTGGAAGCGAGCTGTTCACGCAGACAGACCTGAGTCATCATTTTGCCTCATTGACTGAACTACTGTACAGGGAGAAGAGAGTTATTTTTGTTCTCCTTCTCTCTGCCCTTTTTTCTTGGCGCAGTGTTTTCAGACAGACTGGAAAGCAGCTGTTTTCGTGTGTGTTTGTGAGGACGCGTGAGTATGTGCTGTATATATACAAGTGCGTGTGGGTGTGTTGCCGCTTGTGTGTGCTTAATGATGACAGGAAGCACCTTTTTCTAACAAGGAGATGTGAAGACAACCTAAGATCTTTTTTTCTAACACGCTCTCACGTGGGAGCCTTATAGAATGTGTCAACATGTTATTCCAATAGATTCAGACATGGTGGCGTAGCTCGCGTAGAGGAACTATGGTTTTGGTAAACACTATTTCTAAATACATCAACTACTACCTGTTGAATATCATTGACCAGTATGACCGAGGTGCTGACGTTTTCTTGATATCTGATATCATAAAACAAAGTTTCCTTATCGAAAAAGCCCTTTTCCAAACAGACACTGACAAATGCATCACCTTTATGTCTCCTCTCTTTCTGTCCCTCTCTCTTTTATCGTCAGTTGATTTTCAGCATCATGCTAATTTGTGTATTTGTATTTGTTTAAACATTATAAGAGAGCCCTGATGTTGTTTTGTTATATCAGTTTTACATCCAGATTACTGCGAGCTATCGGTTATGACTGGATTAATTTTGTTTCATCGACAAAATTTTGTTCTGCTGTTTGTTATTAAGTGGGATTTTCATTTGTGCGTACATGCATATATTTGGGGGTGCTATTTTCTGTTTTAAAACACTGAATTTGTGAAAGGTTTACACTTTTAAACTCTACTGACGGTATCCTCCATTCCCTCCAAATCTCTAACCTCATTGTCAACTGGAATATGAAGCTGTACAGGAGGGGAGCTGAGGACTACAGCAGCTTTCTGACATTTGATTTGAAGTTATCGACCCGTGTTGTTATTTTGTTTTGTTTTGTTTTATTTTATTTTATTTTATTTAGCATTTTCTGAGGATTGCATTTCATGTATTAAATCTGAGGGATTAAAACTTGATCTCTCATATTAGAATACCACAGAGACAGGTTAATGCTAAGCTGTTGAAAATGTCGACACTCTTCTTTTAAGCTTGTATAAAGCTCCAGCAGGAGGGGTTGACCAGTTCATGTGTTGGACACGATGTGGCAAGGCATGGCTGTTTCACAAATGTGTGCCTTTATCAGGGTTTGGCTGCGGGCAGTTTTTAAACTACTCTAATGACAGAAGAGGGCAGGGACAGACAGAAATCTAATGTTATTTATCAGCAGGCTGTAATGTCACTGTAAATTCAGATACACTGTAAAAGAAGGAATTATGGTTCTCTTAAACAGAGTACAGATGTGTCGGTCTGTTTGTTATATTACCTTAGAAGCAAGGAGTGGTCTTTGCAAGCCAGTTGTCCCCATTGGTGAAATAAACAGAGATGTTACAAATGACTACTGAGAGGGAACAGGAGGTGTCATGGAAACTCACTGGCAGCTGCTGTCCAGCGAGATCCCACCTGCTCCCATTACTTTGGCTGGAGGCCGGGCTACTAATGCCTCTGTTTATGCAACATGGTACTTATATTGACGGGGAATGGCTGGAGGGCTCAAGACTGGACACGTATATGGATGAGAGCTAATGATCTGTTATTGACTGTATGATTGTCAAAAACGCCCTCCAAGACCCTCTCTTTGCCTCTACAGGAAAAAAAAAGGTCTATTCTGTACGTCATTTAACATTGACATGGGATTATTTAAAGAACAAAAGAAACACATTAAATATAAGAATATATATATGAGAAACATAAAAATGAAAAATAGGAATATACATTCCAAGGTAATTTCTGTGAAATTGTTTTGTAGAGAAAAGGTTTTAAGAATGTATTGTACTTTTATTTTGATTTGTTGGGTTTTTGCAAATAAAATTTTATGCTTACGTCCACATCATTTTTCAGATGTGTTTTTATTTTGACATTTTAATTAGTATTACTTACTGTTGTGGTTATGTAGTATCAACAGCTGTAACAAATGGAAGCAACTACAGCCTGTAACAACACAAAAATGTCACATGGGCATTGAGCAACAGGTCAGAGAACTTTGGCTTCATCACTTTTTTGTGTCCCCTGGTAACACTTTTTTAGCAATGAGTGTATTTACAGCACACATGTTGTCAAATTGATGAGGATGTTTTTGAATTCATGGAGCATAAGTGTATTCACATGTGTTCTCTTAGGTTGCAGTGCATTGAGTTCTCAGGTCTACCTAAAATAACTTCATTTCCTGTCTGACCACAAGGTGGTGCTGCACCCTACACAAACATGCATTGTACCTGGTAAGGTATGGTTGATATGAAACACATGCAGAGTTTGAACGTATAGAGTTAAATTTGGTAAAAGGGTAGCATGATTCACCATCGGAATAAAAAAGATAATTTCTATGAGTTAATATGGAAAACACTGCATGAGTTCAAAATCCCCCTCTCACATGCTCACACCCACATGAACCCACACTCCCACGAGTGTCAGGGATCACTACCTCTATGCAAACAGTTCAACTGTCAGTGGTCACGTGAATATCTATCTCATTTTGATAATTTCAGTTAGGCAGCATGATAAAGCTTTTTTTCTTTCCAACAGTGGATTGTATTGAACTCTTATGGTCTGTAAGGCATTCTTATATACACCCTATGAATAAGTGAATGTAACTCAAGACCTACTGAAACGTCAAACCTATTTCTTTGACTCTTTTGTAAATACAGTTTATTCAGTTCGATTGAGACATTCAAACAGAGGACTGAAGGCCCATCTAGCCAAGGTCTCAATAGGTTCTGAATGCATTTAGCTACACATGCAAAGTAAGTATTATATCATATAAAAGCTGTTTTTACTCGAGGCTGACATCACTGTCCAGCTACTCACTGTAACTTAAACTGATTTAATATCACATTCATTGTGTTTTATGACCAACGCAGAGCGAAAAGCAAACAGTATGAAACTAACAGCTTGAACCCCAACAGGGCTGGTATGTTTTCAAACCACATTTAATCATTTGCAGAGTTTTTTGTTTTGAGTTGTTGCCCCCCTCCGGTGTTTGATATTGCTATGGGTGGTGCTGGCTTGACGTATGCTCTGAACATGCACATACACACTCACACTCTCTCTCCCACACATACACACACTCACACTCACACTCACTCACAGACCGTGAGGTAACCTCTGTCTACACCACAGCTACACGAGGTCTGGATGAGGCAAGCGCTAACCTCCTGTGATCTCTACGCCCTCAGCTCTCACTTAGACTAGATTTGACAAACAGCGGAGGTTAACTGGTCTGAAAGGTCGACTCTGTTTTCAGTTCCCCTGACTGAGTGATTCATAGACTGTAAATGTGTAGGAGTCAGTTTTTCCACTTTAAGTATATGTAATATAGCATGTCTAGTATTTACAAATCATGTGCAAGAAAAAACATTCATTACAGTCACGTTTACAATGTGTTAAGAAACACACAGACTGGTAGAGCAAGTGCTCTGCTCTAAGCCCATTATGTAATGGCAATGGATTCTGGGAACACACCCTACCTGTCTGTGTGAGTGCTGAGTGATGAAAAGCAGGTAGTTACAGGCTTCTTCGCTGTTTGGTTGATTTCACCTTAGTCGTATTACACCACCAAACAAGAAACAACAAACAGACCACATGGTAATCTAAACTGTGCTAAGTTTCATAAGAGGATTTGCTCACTCAATCTTTTGAAAGCAAGAGCAACCACTTTTTTAGTTGTTGTTAATGCCACCTCCTTTTCTGCACTGGTACTGAAATAATAGCTACACAGGAGAGGACTGAATATAGGCTGAGCCAGTACAATGTTGGTTGACACATTAAAAAAGAGAGGGAAAACTAAGTTATATTATCTATATGTTACTGTTTTTATTTGATTTCTGTCTTCAGTGTGTGATCCCGGATAGAGTGAAAAGCCAAGCCGCAGTAAATCAAAGCAAACACTGCTCCACCTCCCACACTATTACAAGGGCTTAACAGATACAATGTCTGTTACAAGCTGCAGGTGAGAGATTAGCTAATGTGCAGGCAGAAAGCCAAGTCTCCTGTGAGTCAACATGAGCCGATAACTGTCTGCTTAGTCGGTTATTTTGTTTCCAGTAAACTGCTCGGGAAAACGTCCCCACACTTGTGAATGTCCAAATGATAAGATAAAATAACTATGCATGTGTAAAATACAATGCGTTTGTTTATTAGATCACACTGAAACGGGAAGTAAACCATAATAGTTGAACTGAAAGGTGCGTAACTCGTGCGTCAAAAGAAAAGCCCGCTTTATAGGTCGCACGTGCTAGGGGGATTTGTTTGATGCTCGTTTGAGGCAAAACAAAGTTTACTTATGCACCCAAAGTTACGGCAGAACTGAAGCGAGTTTTGATTGGCTGCCGTAGAAGTAGGACCTCATCTGATTGGTTCTTGGTGCTGCTCCCGTGTTGTCATTCAGCAGCAGTCCCTCCCCTCACACATCTGTAGCAGACTCTCTCCGGCAGGCTGCTCTTAACTAGGCGTAGAGAGACAGAAGAGCGATGAGGTAAAGTCGGAGTTTTTCACGGAGCTTTGCGAGGAAACGAAAGAGTTTTGCTCTGTTGAGCAGCAACGCGGAACTTGTGCCTTGTTTTATCTTGAATGAACTCGGACTTGGCTGTGTTCAGAGCGCGGGGAGATATTTCATCGTGATTTAAAAGACTGTGGACATTGGAGGAAAGTTTAAATCCCTGCGCCGCTCGCAGGGAAAGGTGAGACGGCTGCAACTTTGATTTTACCCGCTGACCACCTATCTTGACGATAAACCAGGGCAGGTTTAAAATACAACTATCTAGTAGTAGCCTACTGTATGGTTTTCTCTGCTTTTGCAGTTGTGTTGTTTCGACGTCCCACACTAAACTCCGAGAAGCAGCATGTCTGACAAGTGCTGCCCTGTGTAAACCAGTTCATCCTGCTCAGCGGGGAGTTTCGACGGCTGCTTCAGTGACTTCCAGGTAAACCGCTGGCGACGTTTGCAGCTCTTTCAAGTCATCCTTGTAAAAGCCGTGCCACCACCATGGCAGGTTTGAGCAATGTCCACATGAAAACCCTGGAGGACCTGACGCTGGACTCGGGCTACGGGGCGGGGGACTCCTGCAAATCCCTCAGCCTGTCCTCCTCCAAGTCCAACTCCCAGGCCTTCATGACGGCCCCTCATCGGGGCAACTGGTGGTACTACTCCGGCTCCATGAACAGCAGGAACAACAGTTGGGACACCGTCAACACTGTCCTCCCCGAAGACCCGGAGGACATCTTCTCCAAGTGTCCTCGCTTACCTGACCTGGAAGAGTTCCCCTGGACCGAGGAGGAGGTGGCCAGGATACTGCGCAAAGTGGCCGACAGCGGCAGCATCAAAGGCGGACCCACACCTGTGTTCTCCCCGGAGGCCGTGAGGCGGCTGTCCGCTCTGCTCCGCCGGGCTCTGATCCGCATCTCCAGGGAGGCTCAGCGGCTCAGCGTCATGCACTGCCGCTGCACACGCTTCGAGGTGCAGAGCGCTATGAGGCTGGTGCTCAGCTGGGCCCTGGCCGACCACTGCGTCTCCGCTACGGTCAAGGCGATCTCCATGTACAGTATGAGCGCCGGGGAGCTGCTGAGAAAGGGCAAGTCTGCCCGCTGCGGCCTCTCCTTCTCCGTGGGACGCTTCTTCCGCTGGATGGTGGACACCCGCATCTCCGTGCGCATCCACGAGTACGCGGCTATATGTCTGACAGCGTGCGTGGAGGCTCTGGTGGAGGAGATAGGAGCCCGGGTGCTGATAGCCGAGAGGGGTCACACGGGGCCGGATTCGGGGTCAGGGGGCACCACGGTGAGTGCAGAGGCCCTGGACGTGGTGGTGAACAATGACGCGGAGCTGTGGGGAGTCCTGCAGCACTATGAGCACCTGATCTGCGGGAAGAACGCCAGTGGTAAATATATTTTCAAATCCCTTTCAGTGTTTAGTGGCTTTGTGTGTAAAAGTGTCTGTTTCAGTAGAACTTGATGCCATAGCCCTAAGATTTTTTTTTCCTGTCACACTCTCTCCTTCCTGAGTGCTGGTCACCATCTTCCATTGCCTCAGTGCTCACGTGTGGAAAAAGGTGAAATGTGGCCCGCAGTTGGATACAATGCATACTTTATGTGTGAACATTTTGATGGATTTGTCACTAATTTGACTTGTCAGAATAGGAAAATAACAGTGCAGAGGCGTCTGTTGTGAACAAAGAAAGTATTTTCCCTCTGACCAAGGTCATGCTTCGGGAAATGACTGATGGATTCTATGGTGAACAGCCCAAAATTTGATTTTAAACTACTTCACCCTCATTGGTCAGTTACAAGATTGAGTCCTCTCCTGTCACTCATGCTCTGCTGTTGTGATTTGGGGTGCACTGAGCCTTTACAGCCCAGGCAGGAGGCTTGTCTGTTGACACAGCTCTCTGTTTACGCTGACTTCACCTCTATTCCCCCCGCTGTGTTGGCTGCACTCCTTCGAAATCACTCCCTTCTTCCTTTTTCCTCATCCTGCTATCCTCCTCTCTCCCTGCGCTGGATGAACCCCTCTCACCCACCACCTCCTCATATCTTGCATCTCTCTCTCTCTTTTCCTCCTCTTTCTCTTCCAGCTCCAGCTGTGCATCCTGCTCACTGTCCATTTATTTTCTCCACCCTCACATCCCTCCTCAATCAACTCTCTTTCTCTCGCCTCTTTGTCAAACCCTAGTGGACTCCGAGCCCTCTTTCCGTGGCTGTTTTGGCAGCCCAGTGTTGAATTGATTCATGAGCTTGTGTTGGGACAATGTAACCGGCCTTTGTTTTGTGGCCCACTACCAGCTCCCTGGAGCAGAGCTTTTTACTGTAGCACAATGGCCTTTTGTTGTGTGATCGTGCAGCTTAGCCCAACGCAGAGGGGGTGAAAACAAATGCTGGGGAAGCTGGGCACACAAGCCTTCATACCCCTACATAGACCATTACACAGCAGAGAGAGAGAGAGAAAGAGAGTAAGAGAGGAAATAAGTGGAGGCATTATAACAGGGCTTCAATTAGAAGGCTTCCTATTGATCTAGTGTTAAGATGTTATCATCTAGGAGCACCTTACTGGCCTGCGTGTGTAGAAGACATTGCCAACAGTCTAAGGGCTTGAGATCAGTCAGCACTTACTTGCACACATGCATACACACTCATTCAGTAACTTGCATTTCCTATTCTGTGCGCCGGCAACCACCAGTTTCATCATAATGTGTTCTCCATTCCAGCCTGCAATTGCTGAGAAGAGTGCAGTGCATTGGAACTCTCTGTTATCTTGCCATATGCTTAAGTTGGAGCAATTTCATTGCAAAATAAGTTAAAGGGCAGCTTTTGTCCCAGTATTTAACCAGATGTCTTTTGGTTGGGTTATGACTGGCCTATTTTGGTGAGTTCATTCACTGGTTTTGAGAAAGACCGGCATGTGTGTGTGTATAATAACAACAGACCATTATTCTGACCACCCTAGTTTTTTATAGGCCCAAGACTGGGTCATTGAAGCCACATGCCCCTCTACCACCTTACCACCTGACACCCCACACCCTAAACCTGGCTTTCAGCCCCCTGCTGTAGTCCCTTTCTCACCACAATCATCAGTCTAAAAGCAAAGAACCATTTTCCACTCACAAACCAGACTTAGATTGGGAGAATAGACTACTGATTAAATGGAAGGGCACAGTCTGATAAATACTCCCTCCCTCTTGATTTCTCTCCCTTTCTCCAATTCTTTCCTTTTCTCAGGGGCTGGCCCACATCTGGAACTCTTTAAGTCAGAAATGACTTCTACGGCTCCAATAACAATTCTCAAACTCCCTCCCTCCTGCCCTCTCTTGCTCACTCTCACTCTTGGCTCTTTCCTTTTTTTTCTGCCAGTGCGTTCATGTCCACTTCATCTTTATCTGTTTATTTCTTCTGGTCTACGGGGAATGCATTAGAGGAACTCGCTTGTGATGTGCCAGGATCTTATTCATTACTCATTGCACACACTCGTACGAGCACGTTCACATACACACAGTCGCTGAAAGCTATTTAGTCTGGTTTTCATGTGTTCAAATGGCTCCACAGTATACCACTATGCATAAGAGTCCATTTGTCATTCATTTATCCTCGCAACGAAATAGAACGAGCAGCTTTTCCCTGCTATGATTTGTATTGATATTACTGAATGGGCATTTTGAAGGACAGAGTAGTAGCTGTATTAATGGACCGTGGAAGTACATACAAAATCATTGATCTTCATAACTGGCACACAGATGTCCATTAAAAGAACATCTGTCCTATTTTAACTGTTTCATGCAAATTCTCATTATGAGACTCTGCATCATACCTATCCGTTGGATATGCAAACTAGACACTAGAAGTTTGCTAGTCCAGGTTTAGTTTAGCTCTGTCGAAGCTTTGCAGTTGCCAGGAGTGGAAGACTGTGTGAGCTTGAATGTGAACAACTGTATGAACCTGGAGCAAGAACCAGTTGAAAGAGGGCATTCATGCTCAGCAAAATTTACCTAGATAGATAAACTTTGATTTGGTCCAGTACTAACAAAAAACAGAGCAGAGTTTCTCTGCTCCAGGTCTATAAAGGTAGTAAAAAAAAAAGGAGGCAGTGAGTAATGCGTTTTGAGTGCCCTGAGAGAACAGGGCATATGATTTGCTGCTCAGTATTTCCCTAAATATGTATTTAGCCCAGAAAGAGGCGTGGGAACGCTGGGCAGAAAGATGCAGGGAGAGCGGCCCAGCACTGTGGTCACACAGATGGGGAAACCAGCACTCTGAAAATACACTCCCTGCTCCACAAATCTGGAGTCGGATCAAATGCAGTTTTGGAAAACATATCGGGACATTATGGGGAAATGGACTTAAGTTCATCCTTGTGTGATGCATGTGTGTTTCAGCACGCAGCACATTTGCCCAGGACTTAACACCAAGCCTGTGTTTTGGCCTGAATAACTGCACACAGATGAATTTAGATTAACTTTGTGCGCGCTGTCAGTAGGCCAGTGTGGAAAGAGTTAAGACCTTAAGTCATATTTGCTTAAGTGGATAATATAGGTTAATCCATTACCAAACACTGCAATTTATGTTTGGGTGAGAGTGTTATGCGAGTGCATGCACCACCTCAGGCTACACACACACACAAGCGTATACAAACACACACATACCCACGCACATGCTCACACACTGATGGTCCATTTCACTGTTTGCACTGGCTTCTTGTCCTGTCCCAGCTGTGAAAACACTAACCCATTAGAGTGCTGGTGTGCACATGTGTTTCAGTGTGTTCAACTGTGGGTGCTTCAATGTACTTGTGTGGGTATATAGACTATTCTTGGAAAACCGTGAGTAATGCTTTCACAGATATGACACCACAAATGACTTGTCTGGCTATTTCATGGGTTCTGGATCCAGTTGGTTTCACATCGTTTGACACAGGAAATTTATTTTATAAAATTAATTGATTATTTAAGAGTGAAAGTCAAATAACCGCGTGTCTCAGGTTGTTTGCTCCCCTGTGTGCAGCCCTGTCTTAACTTGCTCTTCTCTTCTTTGAAACTTCACAGTCATTATCTTAATCTCCTGCCTCACTCCTCCTATTTCATTACAGCAGCATGAGTCATATGTCTTAACACTGTTTACAGTAAAGCACTGATAAGGAGGAAGCAAAGAAAGATGTGGATGACATCAAGAAAAAAGGGGCAGTGGACACAAATACAGACCCAGAAATAGCGACATGTTTTTTTTTTAGTCTTTCTAATCACATTCCTGGATGATATTCGTTCTGTCCAGAATGAACTGCTTATTTGGCTTGTTTAAATTGGAAAATGTGCAGCCGCGTGTCACATGCATTACCACAGAGTCGTGGCCGCGGTTCAAGGAGGGAGTCTGTCCTGCACGTTGGGTTGGGATTGTAGCTGATGAGGGAAGCAGGGACGACTGTCTGGAAGATGGTTGGAATCTTGGACCATGACAGTTCAGTGCATATCCTGGATGGCAGTAATGGTTTTGTTGAAAGGGACAACTGTGAAGTCTGGCTTGGGAGATGGCACAGCCACATGCACCTGTGTTGGAGGCTATAATCATTTTGAAATCGGAGTGTTAGGTGGCAAAGGTCAAAGGCTTAAGGTCAGTGAAGGCTTCCCAATAGAAAAATATGCAAGACTGAGAACTGAGGAGAAAGTGTTGCCCATTTTTGCCACACAGCTAATGGCCATACTGCTGATGTGCAGTCACATAAAAATAATCTGTTCCAGGTTTAAAATATTTACTTTTATGTAAGGGAATAGATGTTCCTGTATTAAAATGAGAAAAACATGCACACATACCTGAATGGGCCTGGGCAGGTTTTAAACCTTGCCTGCAGGTATTCATGTAACCCACTAGTCCTTCTGACTAGAAGGCCCGATTGCTGATGCTTTAGGATCGATTGAAAGAAAATACAGGCATTGACCATCAATGCTTAGCCTATACTTTCTTGAACATATTGGCCTTGGTTGCCGCAGGTTACCAGATTTTCTTCTTATTTTGTCCGTCTTTCCCACTTAATCAGTAACTATAGCAACATCAGCCAAAAAGGGAAATAAAAGAGGTAGGAAGGCAACATGACAGTGACTCAACACTGGGTGTAATAAGTGAGACTGAGGCTGAGGTGCATGAGAAAATGCTGTTTAACTTTACAGCCTCGACAGAGTGATGGAGAGGATATCTCTATAATCTTACATTTTAAGATTTAGCCCCTAGTAGCTCATATTTCTGTTCCCCCACTCACACATGCTGCTGTAAGTCAGACTGTCTGACCTCTACATTACATTGGAGCGGACCAGACGCCAAAATTGCTTGTGCAAGGTGTAAGTGTTGTTAACTAAATAAACATCGCCAGACAAAAATACATTTGCCGACATTTAATTTTGATGATATAAAAGAAAACAGACATTTTTAGATGCTTCCTGGATTTTGTAAGTGTAATATTCAGTTCAGTGTATACTGTAACTGTGAATTAAAATGCAAAAACACAGGGGCATAATAAGCTGCTTTGCTACAATAAAAAGACTTTTTATTGTAACCACCCCAGACATAAGCCAAGTACAGACGGTCTATTATTTCTCCTACCACGTTATCCATCTCACAGCTCCACCACCCTCTTACTCAGTCATTTAACTCTGGAGATGGCTTGATTAAGTGTCACAAACTATGGTTTACAAAGGCAAAGACACACAGCGCTCCATTCAGTCTTTTCAGCGTGCCTGTTTCTGTGGCAGCACAGATCAGTTCTGCTTTGCTTTCAAACATTTGTACAGAGTAAACTTTGAAGGACGCTCTGAGTCTCTTGTCAGACCACAAAACCCCACAAAAACAATCATCCTACCCTTGAAAAAAATCAATGTCAGCCATCACAGTTCTTCTAATTGTTAATACGCATTAGCTGGCACGCAGCACTTTCTCCGCATGTGTGCTCCAGCACAACTGAAGCCAGTTATTCACAGTCGATACAGAGCAGTCCTGTGTCTGATTTGGTTGTAATATTTGATTACACACAAACAGATCAGATGGGCAGACTGGTGGTGGTAGTGGAGGTGGTGGTGACGGTGGAGGGGTGTAGATTAGGACCAGGGAGTGTGTACTTTAAGTGGAAACAGATTTGTCTGACTGGGGACTGGATATAATAACCCCTTGCTGTGTTCTCTGGTGAAATCTGCTGGAGTCACACGGACTTGGCTGGATGGAGACATGGAGAGATAGAAAGCGTTTGAGGGAGCAATGGAGCTGCAATCCCACATATCCTCTCTGATTGGAATCTATGAAGCCAGGTCGGCCAGAGCCAGATCTCTGCAGCAGCTCAAGTCGAGTTTGTGTGTATGTGTGTGGAATTGCTCCTGTGTATGCATGCGTGTGTGCCAAAGGGAGGGCCTGTGATCATTTCCCATTGCCGACTCCTAAAAAAAAAAAAAAAAGTAAGAAAAGGACACAGCTTCTTTTGGATGTTCCTCAGCCAAGTGAGGAAAGTGATGATTTTTTTTTCTTTTTCCTTTCAAGCTTAAACTGCTGTTTTTGTAAACGGGCAGAAAGAGGGAGCTTTTTGTGATGCTGTCAGTGACCTCTTTGTCCAGTGGAGTCAGAGCGGCAGTGTGTGGAGTCTCAGATATATTGCACTGGAAAAGCAAACACACTTGTCTGTAGACACTTTGTTGCACACACGACTCCATCCTTGTCTGTTCGCCTTTCTTTTCTCAGCAGTGCATACATCCAATGTTATTTATTTACATATAGGTGTACATTATTTATGATGACATTGATATCTTATATTTAAGATAGACACAAGGAACAGGTGGGTGCATTTACATTGTTCGATTCAACGTAACTCTAGGTGACATACTGTACACACAAGCACCAGCCCATGAAACTTTTAAAAAAATGTATTGGTACACTGCCCCTGGTACAAATACAGAGACAAATATAGACACACATAGTGCGGACAAAGAGAAGAAGATGCTTTCACTCCGGACTTGCGTGACTACCAGGGTTGTGAGTGTACATAGGGTGGGGTAAGAAAACACTATCGATAGACACTAGACAGAGACACTCTGTTAAGGACCTCCATTCCTGCTTCTTTACTGGCAACCACCTCCCAGTTTTGGTTTTAGGGCCAAGAGTTTTTTTTTTCAAAGTAGAAATAACCGAAGTACTTCTTGCAATATACCTGCTCCTTCCAGTCAGGTCCTGCCTCACAGACCATCTCCAACAGGTTGAACAATAGTTTACAGCTTGCATGATGTTTCACAGCCTTTTCCTCAGCACCCCAAACAGCCGGCCAATTTTCCACAGGGAGCAGTTGGAGAGGGAGAGAGAGAGAGAAAGGGAGTGAAAAAGAAAAAGGAGGAGAACGGAAAAGTAAAAGCAGATTTTATGACATGCTTGTTGGTGAATGTGCCAGTTTCTGTCG
Organism: Decapterus maruadsi; assembly: GCA_030347415.2. Taxonomy (NCBI): domain Eukaryota; kingdom Metazoa; phylum Chordata; class Actinopteri; order Carangiformes; family Carangidae; genus Decapterus; species Decapterus maruadsi. Next base: position 18,595,792 of record CM064893.1, on the reverse strand, counting down.
GCAAAGTGCCCATCCCATCCCAGCAGGTTAACTGAGGTGCGTGTGTATGTTTCGTGCCCTTCAGTGACAAGCAGGTCACCTTAGCCTATGACATTTCTTCATGTTTTTTTTTCTTTTTTCTTTGATGTTGTGCTGCTAGACTGTGACACTGATGGCATCTGTGCCTTTGAAAAGGACAGCAACGGTGTGTGTTTTGGCCCGGCGTTGCATTCCTGTCAGCATGCTTGATTGAACATTGATGGAGTGGCAGTTAACAGAGACATCCGCTGAGATTTGATGGAGATGGAGATGTGCGGATGTCTTGTCCTCCTGTTTGACCAGGCCCAGGGAGGAGTCGCTCTCTTTGGACTAAAAGCACTGAGACTACTTTACTTTTTTTTTCCACTGACTTTCCAGTAACAGGAATGGATGCAGCAGGTTCCCAATTAGTTTTCACTGCTACTATAATAATGCTCATTACCGCTTTCCTCCTCTTCCTCTAAACACCCGCCCGTCTCTCTCTGTCTCGCCTCTCCTCATTGTCTGACGCTGGAATGCGTTTGTTTGTGCGTCAAGCCTGCAGCTTCGTCAGCAGCAGCACCACACATGTAAACATCAAGACTCAGTGGCTTAATCTCTTTATGCCCACATCACAGGAAAACATAACCTCTCCTTCCACAAAAATTGTGCTGATAGCCAAACTGCTATGGATTGAAGTCAGTGTGATTCTCCTGTTATGCTCCATCAAACCTGGTTATCAGCCCCCCCACTGTGCTTTTTGACTCTCTTTTTTATCTGTCTTTCCAGTGTTGTTGTTGGTTCTTCTTAACCCACATTGATCACAATCGCCGACTCTAGTCCTCAACTTTAGAACTCTGTGCTCTCCCTTTTTTTGCCACAACACCCAGCTTGCATTCCAGTTTTAGTTTCCAAAGCTTTTCCATTGGCAACCCCCATAACCAGTGCCATCTCCTAAAAACATCACCTGTTGGGTCAAGGTCATCCAGTTAGACACATGGTCATTAACAGAGCCACAGCAGCGCACGCAGCATATTTAAACCCAAAACCATGTACAGTAAGGCTTCCTGGAAGTCCCTCGTGGTTAGTGGAGGGAAGGAGCACATTTAGAGCGAGGGCCATATGGAGAACACATGTGGGCACAGGAAAACAGACTCTGTCAAGACAGGACACCCTCGGCCGTAGCCTTTGGTCCCTTTCTTTTGATAAGATCTGCACAGCACATCCACCACATGTGGACTTCTCCCTGGAACTAAAACAAACCGTTCATAGCTCATATAGGTAACAAAAAGATGACGTGTTTTTCTAGGGAAAGATCGTAACCAAGCGTATTTAGTGAGATGGGGGTGTGTGACATTATGAGTCCCTGCTGCTGCTGCTACTTGCTGTGATTTAAGGTGCTAGGTGTGCATAAACATTTAGATGATGTTTAGGGGCATGCATGCAGAGCTGGAACAATCATCATCAGTTGGCCTGTATTTGTGCTGCAAACTTAAGAGCCCTCTTATCACACAATCACCACGTCTGTGTGTTCCCTGGGGAGTATGTTTGGACTTGTGTCGACGTTTATGTTGTGGGGAAAAGCCGACTGCCCACGTGTACGGCTGCTGCATTAATCAAGAGCCGAGCTGACTGTGTTTGTGTTACTGTGCGTCTGTAGAGAATATTTCTCTCCGAGTATGATCTACACTAATTTGGGCTACATCTGTGTATAACTGTGTGCATGTGTGGACCCTGAATCTATTCATCCACCTCCCTCTGTGTCTCTTTCTCTCTCTCCCTCTGTCTCTGTGTAAATCTGCGTTGTGCTGGCCATCTGTGTGTCACCGCAGGGTCACAGACAGTGCTGGACAGAACACACTCGACCGATTGGTGGCCAAGTTTCCTCTCCCAGCAGCACAGAGATAATCTGCCTATTGAGCAACACAGGGTCCGAGGGTGAAGTTATAGAGGAGGGACCGGGGTGGCGCGCGTGGTGGAATGCCACACAGATGAAAGGACGCCTTCTTTGAGCGCGTTCTGAGAAATGGAATTTCCTTTTGTTCATCTTGTGTCAAACAGGATGTGTAGATGATACTTCTCTTCAAAAGATGTGTGCATGTGTTTTTTTTTTTCTCTCTCTCTCTTTTGGCATGCAGTGCCTCGTGTCTGCAGTACATAATTTGTGACTATATGAATTGGACTATTAATATCTCAAGTGACTTCTCGTTGGTAAGAGTGTCCCTGCCTATGCAGAGGAGTGGAGGCTGCAGAGGAAGTCAGTCAGACAGCAGTTAAACAGAGCGCAGTTTAAGCCAGGCACAGAGCACCCCTCAATGCCCCCCCACACACACACATACACACACACACACTCTTTTCCACCTCAAAGGGCAAAACGCAGCCTCCAAAAACAGTTGCAATGCCAACACGTTCATCATCTCATCAAACCAGGTTCTGTTTAACTCCATGTAAACCCTATGGGATTATTAAACATGTTAGGATTAGACATTTTGTTCCACCCGTGTGCCCTGTAGACAAAAGTGTGATTGATTTCAGCCCTGTACCGAACAAACGTTCTCATTATTTCCATCATAATCGTTTAAAATTAGGTAACAGTCCGTAAAGTGTGCACACTGTACACATACATACATGTGTCAACGTGTCAGTGCCCTGGCCTCATGGTGCTTCTGTTAAAGGCATTGTTCGGCCACTCTCAAGGGCGATCCGAGAGTAGTTAAATATCTAATGTACATGTAAGACCCAGCCAAGCATTCAACCTGACAGAGGTTAGGAGGGAGGAAGCTGTGAAGTGGGAGAGATCATCACACCTTGCTGTTATTAACTGAACACACCCAACAATTCCATGCTTTGTCTTTGCCTAATAGTGCGCTTTGGGGCGAGAAACTCTGTCAGCCGCAGAAGGAGCCTTTAAGCAATCCAGTCAGGTGCTAAGAAGGGTTGTGTGTCTGCATGATGGGGCTGAAAGGGGCAGATGTGTCAGGAGTTTAAGGTGGATGAAGGGGGTGGGGGGAGTCAGCCTGAGGGTCAGCGAGTCATAAATACTGCAACACCCACCCAGCAGGGTCGGCCAAGCACGGGCCAAAACTGTGAGCGGAGCACAGCTTTCATCCACTCACTGTTTTATTTAGTTTCGCCAAAGGGCTTTGTTTTGACAGGGGGTCTGCAGATAGGATCCACAGCGCAAGTCTGATGTCAGGAGAACAATGGAGCGAGTCGAGAGAGAGACAAGCCTGCACGTGAAGACGCAGGAAGGAGATGTCTTGATGTGTCTCTGTGGCTCTGATAACATTGTCTCTCAATGTCGGTGTCCGAATGGACAAAGATAACATGCGCACACACACAGCGCTGCACTCACCCATGAACGCACAAAGACAATCAAAATCACTTGAGATAGACACACAGACTGATAACTTTCAAACAGACAGACAGAGATGGACAGGAATGGGCTTTGGGGCTTTTCCTAGACGGAGGTGTGACAACTAGTGCTTCTTATTCTCATTAGGATGTCTGTGTGATGTTCGCAGTGGGTGAGAGATAAAGGAAAACAGATTCTTGACATCTATTTTGTCTGGATGGATAGTTATCAGCTCCAGCCCCATGCTGGCAGAGACAAACTTTAGCATGAGGCCCCTCTTCTTGTCCTGACCCCATGAAAACCTCCCTAAAGCGCCAGCTCTTTTGCTGCTCCCAGTGTTCCGCACACAAGTCTTGAAATGCCATCATCATCTCCTGCAGAGGGGAGCATGAGGACACCAATAACATAATATTTTGCACATGTGTGCATGAGACAGAAGAGTGGGTGAAGGACAGATGTTTGTATGTCTCTATGCATGCATTTGCATATGAATTCCCCAACTATAGTTGGATAGAAAAGAGATAGAGCCCCTTCAATTTTTAAAACGAGTTTTACAAGGTGTGGCACCCTGCACTGTTAAGTTAACCTTTCCAGCAGAGGAGAGAAGTGTTATTAAATGTGTTTTTAAAATGGTTTAACATGGCAATTTAGGCCCTAGGGAATGAAAGTAGGTCTAATGTATCTACCTTGCTCTGTGCTGAGAGGAATGCAGACAGGGAGCAGAGCGAAGTGGAAAAGGAAAGGCAGGAGTCGGGGACAATGACAAGCACAGAGAGGAAGAAAAAATCACAGAGCAAGAAATGAACCTGCCTAGTGGTTCTTGGCTCTAGTGCATTTCTGCTCTGAAGGCCATAATTACCCTCTGACCAACTCGTGTTGGTAGCTAGAGAGTGGTGAGGTCAGCAGTTAGCTGGCTTGCACAATGAGGTCAAGTACTATTCATGCCCTGGCTTGTGCATTTGCATGAAACTCTCCATCTAATGCTGCTGCTGGCTGTCCGTTCAGGCTATCTTTGTCGGGTTTGAGTGTGTGCATGTCTGCAAACTGGTTTAATGTGTCACCACAGTCTGAAAATGAAATCAGAGGAAGATTGGACTCGCCTCCCACCCCCAATCGACTATCTTCCAAACTTTCTCTAGCTTCCGCCTCTCTTTCGCTCAGCTCAGCAGTTGTGTCTCTTGCATTCTGCCAGGTCTCTTCTGGGCAAGGGTCAGCCAGAGACCTCCTGCACAGGGCTGCTGTTTCAGCGAGGCTTCTGGGAACCTGGAGCTCAGAGACGACGGCTGGGGAAGGCATCATTATTACACGCACTCACACACAACGGGAGCTCGATTTTAAAATGTGTGCAATAATCTCTGGGTATCGCGTTTGTAGGATGATGGCTGGCTCGCCCGGGCTTTCAGCAGGGGACGAAAGAAGTCTTCTTCTTTCCAATTCCTTCTTGAAACCCCATTACTGTCTTCATGCTGAATTGTTTCTCCACACAAGGGATTCCCAGCTTTTTCCCATCATCATTATTGTGTGTGTGTGTGTTTTATGTTTCTCCCAAGTGGCACAAGGTAAAACGTAGCTAATTATCACCCTGCAGTTTCTGCAATGGCTTCTGAGACTTCACAGGCTGAAATTGGAGAATGGGAGTTGTCCCATGGTAGGGAAACAATGTGTGTGTGTGTATGTGTGTGTGTTCCAAAGCTTAAGGCTCTTGAGTTGTCCAAACCCCAACTCTAAACACTTGGCTAGCAGTTGAATGAAATATCCCACGAGCTTCTCCTGTCTGTCTAGCCATTCGTGGTTATGGGGTTACCCAAGCGGGCAAAGCAGGGGCTGTTTGTCTTGGAACGGGGCAGGAAGTACAAGAGCTAAAAGTGAGGACAGGAATAAGAAAAAGAGACGGATTGGAGCAGAAAATAGAGATCGTGTGAAGTGACAATGTGTCATACTGTACAAAATGCAGGATGGGTGGGTGGGGGGTTGGGGGGCTGTTGGACCTGCACACATGCTCAGCTATCACCAACCCACCCAGATGGACCCGACAGTGGGAAAAGGAGAATGAAAACAGATTTGTCACTCAGTCTGGTGTTTGCTCAGGAGCTGTTTGAGTGCGTTCAAGAATAGTCCTCGCCCCCAATCTGCTGCTCACAAACATTCCTCTAAAGCACTCACACACCCCCACACCCCCACACACACACATGCAGCCCACTCCTTTTCAGGGTGTGTGCTGGGCAGTTGGGTCCCACTGGGAAGGGTAGAGGGGTTTGTGTGTTTTAGTGTGTGTGGTCAGGATGTGGCTAGCACCTCTCTCTCCAGTCATGATTTACCAACAATACCCACGGTGGTTGGAGCCCGACACTCAGCACATATTACAAGTCTGACTTGGTCGACCGTACAACAATCTGGAAACTTTTTTTTTCTCCCCCATATTCCCCCGTTCCCTGATTTTGTTCACATTGTTAAACAGTCCAGAAGTGTGCGTCGTTCATGGCGATTTATCGGTTGTTTCCTGCCAAGCTAGGTTTTTTTTTATTAATTTCCTTTAAAAAAAAAAGGGGGTGTAATGGGTAATATATAATGTGGCCAGTCTAAAATTTACATGTGTGTGTGCCAGGGTGTGAGTTTCTGTGAGTTAGGAAGCGCTTAAGGTCTGTCAGCTATTATTTAGTCATTGTGGCTTTGGGAAGCATTGTGGGAACAGTCAGTTGAAGTGAATTGACCGGGTCTTCTCTAATACTCAGGAAGAAATGCATTAACACACACACATGCACACACACACACACACACACACCCCTTCATGCACACGCTCATGAGAACTGCCCAGCTTCCTTAGCAGTTAAAAGGCAAATGGCCTTTGGCTTTGATATGGCTCGTACTTCTGGAAGTGCTCTCTGTTTGTAAAAGTGCTCTGGTTTTATAGTTTGAAAAAATATGATGGGATGGAAGGAAGCAGCAATCGAGAACAGCAAGAGTCTCTCTTGAGGTGGTATGTCTCCTTGTCTCTGATCCTTGTCTTTCTTTTTCCATCTGCTGCTGAGAGAAGGGGGCTTCAGTGGGTGGTCCACAGAGACCTGCGGAGCAGTATCCTCCCATGGCCTGCCAAACACACATGCACACGTACACACACAATCACAGACACATAAAAAAAAAAAAGTCAGATTAGACCTGTCAGAAGTTGTTGCGATGACCTTATAAAGTGGTTTCAATGACACACAATGAGTCAAGCCTGTCTGTAGCACCTGTAAAGGCAACAGCTGGGAACACACATTGAAACAAACACACCGCTCATTGTGCATACGCACGCGCACGCTCACCTCCCACAACTTTATTTGTGTTGCCGCTGTGCCAGGGCTGAGGAATGTGTGAGCAGGTGCCCCCTGCAGAGAGGCAGCAGCAAGCACTCATCACACCGTGTATGTGGCTTGTTCACTATCAGAGCTGTCAGACGACAACAGCGGTGACGTGGGGTGATGTGTACCTGTATGGAACAATTTCACAGCAAGGTTACAGCGGTGGCCTTCCCCAAGCTGAAGGACAGAACTTCAAAATGTTATGAAAGATTTATGTAAGCTCTCACTCTCATATCTGCCCATCAATCCAAAACAACTAGAGCTACATTCCTGTATTTTTTATTTTGACTGTCTGCCAAAATAAGCAGTCACAATTAGTCTCACATTAATACATCGGCACCGCTCTCCTTTCCGTATCTTCTGTTCTTTCAAGTGTTGGTTTTTACTTTCGGTTCACTCACTGTGCGTTGTGCGTGCACTCGGCTCGTTTTATCCACTGTTTGCTTCCTTTCCAGCAAGTGTGCAAACAAGTTTGGAGACATTCCCATTAGCACAATCATCTTTTCCAGGAAAAGGAAAGAGAGGAAAGTGATAATTTTATCAGTCTGAGCGTCAGAGTCAACATGGATGGCTCTGTAACTGCGCTCAAACATCCTCCACTGGGAGCGTGCTATGCTTTGCTGTGGTTAACACAAGCCTTTCAAACTCTCATCAAAGGTCGCCCGAGTCTGTGAGTTGAAAAGAAGTGAATTCATTTCTCCTCATTTGAGACAACGAACAAAGGAACAGAAAGAGCTGAGAAATGCTGAAGAATTAAATAATGGAATCCACCGAAAATGTAGTTTTGCCATCCATGCAACCCTTTTTATATTCTGCTTGTGACACACTGGGGAGGTCCTGATCCTCTTGTCCTTAGTGTGTGCACTTGTGTAGTGATAACATGAACACAATAAGGCTTTGTTAAACTTTTAGTGTGCCCTATAGTGCTGACCACCACATGGACATAGAGGAGGTTGGCATGAGTCTGAGTGTGTGACTTTAAGTGTTGCTTTGTGGGTGTGATGGGCTGAGGGTCAGGAGGATGCTCCTTTTTTTTCTCAGGCTCCTTTTGAGGTCTGGACAGTGGACACGCCTTAAACTTGAGTGTGTGTGTGGAGGGTGTGTGTGAGGGTCAGGGGGGAGCTGTAAACCCCCCCATGGGTGTCAGATGGGTCATACAGCCGGTTGAATGAGGTGACTGGTCTGGTTGGAGGTAGTTTACTGCCTCGTGCTAAAGAGGTGGACATCTGGCCACGCCCCGCAGGTCCCTAACACACCCAGGTCACAAACACACTGAATATTTAGAGCTGCTGTCATCTGCGACACTTACACATGGCCACATGATTTGTGTAGGTGATGACACCTCAATGCCCGGTGCATACCATTATATTATGTTGTGCCTGTGTGTGTGTGTGGTCAAACTGCACTGGGTATATTTCTCAGAATGTCATCATGTCTGTCTGGGGTTGGGTGGTCCCATTGATTTATTATGTTCCATCAGTACCATTGATTTGACTAATTGTATGGTGTTACCACCACTATACAGACCCACCCCCTCTTCCCTCCTACCATCCAGATCACACCTCACCTCTCCTCTGTCTTTCACAGTGAGGACAGTTTCTGTCAACAGTGTCATTGGCAGCAGATGAGTCAGACAGCTGTAAAAGGCCCAGCCCCACTCATTACTGCAGACAAAAGAGCCATGGACCTTTTGAACAAAGCTCGCCTCCATTCACCGTCCACTGCTGTGTCTCTGGCTGATGGGTTCGATTCTGCCATATTCCTGCCATATATTCTGGCTGTTGTAATGCCCATGAAATATGATGCAAAGTCATGCTCACTATCTTATCTATGTATTGGGTGGAATGAGTCTGCGGGTGGTTTCTATTTCCTAATGCAACTTTAATTGGAACTTGTATGTTAATGCAGCAACGCTCTTGGAATAGTGTTGTCGCGTCTATAAATGGAATATGGAGCCTCTATTGTTTTTTTCGAGTGCATTGTGCAGGTTTCAGCGCCTAAACTAAGATGAAGCACTTTTTAAATTGTGTTACTGCTAGTAACTCGAGAGGCTCTGAGTGCGCCTTCCACCGCTGTCTGTAGCTGATGCAAACACATAGGCCACACCTTATATTACAGACACACACACACACACACAAAATCATACTGTACCACACACTTACTATATTTTTATGTGAGTGAACAACAATCGGTGGCTGCCCAGAAAGTGGTTTTCCTTTTCCTGAGCTTCTTTTCCACTCTGCTGTAAGTCCAGAGATTTAGTTTTCAGCTACAAGAGAGAGAGGGAGAGAGAGAAAGAGAAAGAAGGGGGGAAAGGAGGAAAGGAGTGATTGAAAGAGTTAGTGAACCTCCACTCGTAATCATAATCCATCCACCCTTCCCCCACCCTTGTTTTTTTTCCCCCAATTTGACTCACTGCGCTGTGTGCCATGATTCTGCTCTCTACCCAGCCCAACGCGGAATGTTAATCAGCAGAAAGCTGCTTTAGATTTACAAGGGGGAATTTGGATCCAGTTCTTTGAAACGTCAAACTCCTAAGTCGCTCTATCAAAACTGCTTGTTGGACTGTGAGAACCGCGCTGCAGCTGGAAAAAGTTTATTTCTGAACAGTCAGGGAAGGATTTGGTGCAGTGAATTAGCATCCTCTCCTCTGAAGCTTTTGGAAGTCAACAACCTGTATCTGTGTGCGGATGACACTCTGGAGGGAACAGGGTGTAATTAATGCTAATATGTGAATGCTCAGTTCAGTGTGTAATTGAAAAACTGCGGAGGACAGAAGGAATGAAAGAGCTATAGTTGGGCTGTTATAAAATTCGAAGCTCAATCTAATAAGTAATGATGAGTCACAAGGTGTTTTTTTAAGGATGTTCTTCCAGCAGGTGTTGAAGTGATAATGAAACGGTGTCACACGTGTCCCGCACAGACACTGACGTGTCGAACGCTGAGGTTATTTCAGTCTCAATGTGAATTTTAAAAGGTGCCACGGTGTGAAGGTTTATATCAATGACAAAAAACTAATGAATGAGATTGTTTATAAGTTCACAAGGCTGAAACAGTCTGACAAGATTTAATATCTGAACACCAACCAATGGGCAAGGTTCACGTTTACTCGCCGCTAAGTGGTTTCAAATATACGTCACTCTTCAGTCTCAGAAGAAGTGTTGTCGTGCATCTCGTCCACCCAGAGAAGTGAGAGATCCACGCAGCCAACTGGCCAGTGACGCTTTAACTTTGCTGGATTTTCCTCTCCCGAAATGAATTTCCAACTCAGTCAGTGTGTGTGTGTGTGTGTGTGTGTGTGTGTGTGTTAGTGAGAATGACGGCGAGTTTGGGTTCACGTCTTTTGCTCAATGAGCGTGTTGTCCACCATCCAAACTGACTGGTCCTCTTGTCTTTGCTCCCCAGACGGTCCAGCTGAGAGAAAATGAGCCGATCACACACACAGAGTGAGAGCAATTAGTGCAAACACACACTTGCATACACACTTTGTGCTCCTTTGCCTATCTCGCTGCCCATAGTGTTATTTGTCAGGGAGCTGAATAGAGGGCAGCTTGTTCCTTAAAAGGGAGGTTAACTGTTCCTGTTTAAAAGGAGGGTGAATAAAACAGCCCTTGATCGGCTCCAGCCAATAAGGTGCGGCCTTTGCCGGGGTCGTGTGTGGTGAGGGAGCTGTTGACGCTAATGAGGATTGTTCTCTCAACAAAGGCGTATATGTTGTGTCACCCTTACACATTTTGCCTTTCTGATTTTACGTATATAGCTGTGTTTTGGATGGTGACATCATCTCAGTAGTAAAAGTGGATTTAATTATGAGAGGGTGGATTTGAGGTTAGATGTTTATGTGGATGTGTGTAATATCCGATGTCCTGTGTCATTAGAGAAAACAAAACCAGACTCCTATACAGTATTGTATATGCAGCCCCAGCGCTGTTCAATAAGCCAGGGAAACCTATAAAACTATGTCATCCAGTAATGGAGCTATATACCGTCCCATTGCTGCACAAGTGGCGTCACATATGGAAACGGGTAATGCTGAATTAGACTAGATAGCCACAGGCACCACAGTTGGCCCCGGAATTTAAAATATAAAACATGATTAGAGAGAGAGAGAAAGAGGGAGAGTGAAGGAGGAGAGAGGATGAGGGGGAGAGGGCTGAAGTCATGTTCAGGATTAGGGTTAGCTGTGTAGAGGAGCTAATGGTGATATTTTTCAAGTCTGTAGGAAACCAAAGCCAGCTCTCTCAAGTCCTACCACTCCTTATTTATGTCTGTGTGTGTGTGTTTGTTTGGGGTGGCAGTGGTGGTAAGTATGTTATTGCAGACCACATTTACAGCTTCATTGTAAAATGTTTTACACATTTGCGTGAGTTTGAGCCCCACAGATTTACACATGAGGATTTAATGTGATTCTAGGTATTTTATCGATCTTGCTGAATTTTCCAAATGAGCAGGAAATAGTTGGTAGCTCGTGGATATAGCAACAGCTTTATATTTCTGTATAGTTTTACACTGTAATGTTTGAATGTCATAAAACTTTCTGAAACCCGCTTAGCTCTCTCTTTTCCAGGATTCAGTGCAGCCGGGATGGAGGTTCAGATCTAATCTTAGTGGCTTTGCACCCTGGGATTCCTGGTGGGCTTCTAACAGCAGACAGATCAAAAAGTCTTACTTTCAGCTTACAGACAGGAGGTAGATTTCCAACTTTCAAATTGTAGTTTTTTTCTCTGTGTGTGTTTTTACTTCCCTAGAAAACATGTTAGCAAGTCAGACATCTTACACTGGATAACAGCGAGAGTCTGAGAACAACAGGCAGATCAAGCGCTTAAAATTCACATCATCCACATTCGCCAAATATAGAGACTTTCCTCTCTTTCCAGCTAAGCGTGGGTCTTGCAGTGATTAATGATGTGTGTGGGTGTTCTCACTCAGCGACTTAAGGAAGCCCCCTTTTTACACAGCTGATAGGGTTACTTCCTCTTTTAGCCCCAGCTGAGCACCACCTCTGACCCGTGACCCGCTGCAGTCGGGGGTCACCAGAGGTGTCAGGCAGTGTCGACCAGACCCCACTTCACTTGTCTATCAAGCTCTGTGATTTATCAGGCAGTGACAGGCATTTGTGTGAGAGAGATCAATAACTTTTTTTTAAGGCTTTTAAATCAGAACCATCTAGATTTGGACACACATATTCAAGTGAATGGTCACTTCAGTAAAAACTAAAAATGTAAATGTAAGCAGCTTTGGCTTATGAATGCTTCTCTGTCTGCTCCCGACTGCACATAGGTAGTTTAGATTTTTAAAAGACGCACTTTATATTCTGACTTGTCAGATGAGTGATTATTTTTAGCCCAAATACTATTAGACCACTTCAAGCTTGTAAATGCCCCTCTGTTCCACTGAGAGTCTGTTTGGACAGGGATCAGGAGGAGGGTCCACCAGAACAAGCAAACATGGATATTTTTAACCCTGTGTGCTGAAACTCAGCTGTAAACACTGCTGAGTGAAGCTGATACCTCGGGTCCATCAATGATAATCAAGTCTATTCATTGATTTCACAGTTACCTTGTCACAGGTCATGCTCGGTTCCTCGAACAGAAGGCCTGTGTGTGGCACACAATCTGTAAAACAGGGTTAAGAATGTGTGGGTGAGTGTTGGATGTGTGAAAAACAGGTGTTTTGAGCCTTTTTAACAGTGGAAAACAAGAGGCCTGCTCGGTGAGTGAAAGATCACATCTGGCCCCCGGATTCCAGTGACATGAAATGAAGTGTGAGCATGTGTGTGTCTTTTGTAGTGTGAAAGGCACACTCTGGAAGACGGAGGAGATCAGGAGACTGTGGGGGTGACACACACCCAATAACAGCTCTGTCAAACAGTGTACTATTGTGTGACTGTCCGCCTTGCAGCCTCCACACAGGCACAAGCTTCTGGCCTCCTGGCCCAGAGTGAGAGCTCCTTTCTGGGTAGAGGATGTGGCTTTGAGGCGCTCTTTCACCGGCTCTCTGATCTATCCATGTTTTTAATGAATGAAGAGGCTGTTAAAGGAGGCAAGACAGGTGTTCACTTATGTGTGTGTGTGCGTGTCTGTGCATGTGTATACACACCCTCTGTAGTCTTTGAGTTTCTCTATCAGCCCACTGAAAGCATACAGCAGGAGCAAAGCTGATCATGTCGCTCTGTCTTTCACACACTCTCTATGGTAGACAAAACAAATGTGCACACAGACCAATTATGGTCCAAGAATGTGCTCGTTTCAGGGCTGAGCTGGTGGGAACACGAGAAACTGAGATAGAATACAGCATCAACTTCAGGGTCCAAATCCTTTTTTATTATGTTGCAGAGAACGTGCAGTTATATAACCTTAATTAATGTATCAAAGTCACACAGTTCAGATTTTCCTAGTGAAATCACCAACATGTTTCTTAACAGATTAAAAATTCAAAATGCAATCCAGATTTGACTCATGGTGTCTCATATCTTAATATTTGCTGAGAAGCAATATCCTCCAAAGCCCAGATATTTTCCCTAATGCTGCCACCAAGCCCATGTTCCAAAAAAAACAAACAAACTTGGAGTCAAGTGGAACAAATAGTTGGGCAGTGGGAGAAAACACAGACATCACAAAGAGTGGCAAAGAAGTGGGGGAAGGCAAAGATGTGTTCACTGCAGCAGCTTGCTTTAGCTGCAACACACAGTTCCTTTTGGCACATATTGGCACGCTCAAAGTTGTTATGGTTTCGTGATAATAGACTGAAATTTGGTCCGACAGCGATGATGTGATGTAGCTCCTAAAAGACACCTAACCGAGAGTGACGGCTGAAAAATCTTCGACATAACAAAAAGTAGTTGCCGGATAGTTCTGACCTTGTTTCGACAGCCTGTCCAACATCATGGTGAGTGATAGCTTGGCTGAGCTAGGAGGAGCTGTAATGATTTTGAGAGATAGTTTGAATGGGCTGGGGACTGCCACAGGCTTTGTGGTAGGTTTCAGCTGTGATTTGTAGCTGGGATTCCCACACGGCATTTGCAGGGTCAACCTCAGAAATGAAGCCATAATAGCCGCAAAAGAATGAATCCCTTGTGCCACTTGTCTTCCCTTGCCTCACCCTCTTCACAGTCTCAGATATTCCTGTCTTCCTTCCCCAGCCCCTCCTCTGCGTGACTCATTCGTCTTCCACCAAAAGCTCTTGCAACCCGCAGTCCCACTCCTCCTCTTAGCTTCTACTCTCATCCCCTCCTCCTCGTCTTATCCTCAGCCTCTCCCACTGCCAGAGAGAAATGATGCATATAGTGCTGGAGCTGCCGGTGCTCACGATATTCGTGGTGATGGTGGGGACAGGCCCTGGTTGGCTTGCAGACCTACATCAGGCCCAAATGACGCAGGCTGGGGTTCAGCGGTGAAGCGAGCCACGGGGTGGGACTGTGGGAACTGCTGCGAGTGTGGTGGTGTGTGAATATTTGCCACAGCTTCGAAAGAATATGGCAGAATCAAATCAAACTGTATTAGCATTTCTTAAGATTTTGATTCTCTTTGAGACCAGTCTATTTAAAGCATGCTAAATATAGGCTGATAATGATAAAAGAAACTCCAGGAAGTGTCAAATCAGTGCCTTTTGACATGTTTGCCTTTGTAAAGAAGTAAAAAAAAAAGTGTTCTCTAAGCCGCTGCTGTTTAGTTTCCTCCAAAATAGTTTTATTACCTTATTTGACCACAAAAAACAAAAGAGGAGAGCTGTGCTTCAACAGTTACTGAAGCTTTGGACCAGTTCATTACTTTGGCTTAATTAGTCTATCATTAAGTTTCTATTTTGAATGTTTGTTTTTTTTAAGACTAAAAGACGTCAATGTGGGGTTCTTGGGGGATCACACTGCAGGGAGTCCAAATAGCTATGTTAATTTGCACACCAGTGCTCAGACACGTCCACTAATGCATTAGTTTTTCTCACACTCTCAACCAAACTAATGAGACGGTATCTCTTAAAATGGCTCTTACACCTTGAAAGGTGCAGGGTCTCCCTGACATGAGTTGGCAACGAGCCATTTCTGCTAGCAAGCCATTCACATTGCACGTCACATACAGTCACACCTAGTTGTCAGTCATGGAGGCCGCGGTAGTTATGGCTGCCATAAACCAAGGTTGGTGAGGCGGCTCGGCAGCGTATGCAGAGTATGAGTTAACACAATAAGGTAAGAGGTCCCTGAAGCACGCAGCAATGTGAAAGGATTGTTCAAGGCCTTCAGACGATAATGGGAGAAAAAGAGATTCACGCAAGGTCTTAAAAAAAATGCTCCAGATGCTCAGACAACATTCATCTGCGCTCAATGTCATTTGCAGGAATGGTTAACAAGGTGAAAGCCGAAAGCCAACCTGACACATCAAAGAAGTGCCAGCATACTTTTTTTATGCAGACAGTGAGCGTAAGGGTATGTTTGTGCTTGTGTGTGCAAACGGGGACGTGCTGAAGCTTGTATACAGATTGTTTGTCTGACGTGCATGTTCTTTGTAGCAGTAGCACAATGCTAGAGGCAGCCGTTTCCATTGTGTGGCAACGGGGAGTCAGCACATATTATACAAGTCAGATGGGCCAGAGAAAGTACGAGAGAGAGAGAGAGATGGGGTAGATGGAGTTGGAGTGTGTTTTGTATGGTTTCCCTTTGGCAGCATAACCCTGCCTGAGTGAACGTATTTTTAATTGTGTCAATGTTTTCCATTCATGAAGCACAGCTGTAAAGTGACTCTCTTCTTCTCTGCATAGCTCTTTGTTGGGAGTCAACATGTCAGGGGGCCTGAACCTCTCATTAAAAAATCTATCTCTTTTCTATAATGTTTTTTTTCCCTCATTGAACGGATAATGTTTATATCTAGCGCTTACAGTCGACCACTGTATCTCATAGGTTGGTTTTATAGTAAAATACTGTGTACCTGTTGAGAGCATGTTGCAAATTGCACTTCTGTGTGATTGGTTGGATGGATTCTTCGCTCCTGATCATTAAACCAGCAGTATAAAATGAAAAAAAATCTAACAGCCAGTACAGACGCACAAAACTACATTTACCCATGAGACAATTCACCGCCTGCAGCAAACTGTATATCGAGCACAGAATATGCAAAGAGACTGCCGATATCACAACTGCTGCTGCTTGTTTAGCGTTTCATTAGCTCCACCCTTGCCCGTCCTCTCCAACTCTAAAATTGCTTGTTGGATCATCTGGATAACATATAATTGTTACCCTCCAGATATTGCTTTGTTTATACTTGCAGGAGGGAGTGACTACGTCAAAAGTATTTATTTATTGTAGCACGTTTCATACACAGAGAGGAAGTTATAGGAGCACATAATACAGGAAGTGCACTGTGTTGTAATGATACATAAAATAAATTCATAAAAGAAATATGAAACAGAAAACAAATGCAAAGGAGACCAGGAATTGGAAGTGCCAGGTGAATGGTTAATGGAGGTTTCGAGTTCAGACCAAAGCAGTGGAGAGAATGAATATTTTTATTGGATATAAATCTTATATCTGTAAGTTTATCCCTTTTTTATATAAATGTTTGCTATAAGCACATCCAGACATTTATTGGTTACTGAGTAGTCATAAAATATTCTGTCCTTTGCTTGTGTTTTTTGTATCATGGGGTGCTGAGAAGATGAGACTTCCGAGTAAAAGGATGGGATTTTCCCCCCTCGTAGATTCCAGTGTGAATACAGTTTTCGGCGGAAGCACATGGGAATGTCATTTTAGGGATGGTAGCCCATCCTTTCCCTTTTGGGAGAATAGCAAGAGTTTGAAATGAGGAAGCACCCCCTGCACCCCCCACAGGCTGACTAAGTAAATCATAAACCTGCGCAGATGATCTTTCTTCTTTCCATTTCTCTGTTCTATCCCACATCCCCCCACCACTCATTTCCTCTGGCTTGGCAGAAAGCTCTTCTCAGACTCTGAAGCCAAAGTAAAGGTTAACCTCTGGGCAGCTGTGTTCACCCAGATCAACTAGCTGCACAGCACGCTCATTCTCCTTACAGTACATTTCTCCTTCTGCTTCTCCTACGTATCACTTCAGACAGAACTAATGAGCAAGCAGCAGAGATGTACTAAAAGGCAAAAAATAGTACTCAGTGTTCTCACCTTCACTTGTCATAACTTGTATCTATTTTGGCTGGAAAACAGCAACCGCAGGAGGTACAGCAGTGAAAGAGCAGGATGACATCTTCAGTTTATGTAAGAGTGATGTTATCTTCTCGCCTGTGATTAGACTCAGCTGTTAGGAAGAATAAAGGTGCAAACCTGGTGTTAAACAGCAATATCATAATTTGTCTGCCTTTTTCAATCGGAGGCAAACGATGCTCCTTACTGACATTGTACATTTTCAATTTAATTTCACTTTGACTTACACTCAAAGACAGTTGGTCTGGGTTGGGCCTACTGAATCTCCAGAGGGTCCATTTGGAGAGGAAATACCACGCATGTCTTAGACTGATTGCAGTTGCACCAAAACTCATGTCAGTAGATCTAGTACACTGCAAAAAATGTGATCCATGGGGTTGATTGGTAAATGTTTTCCCTTGCCTTTTTGATATAGTGCACAGTAAAAATGCTTCGAGGGGGATCCTGTCTCATATCACCTCCTTCAGTCCCACACTTTATTTAATTTAAGGTATTTGGAAACATTTACATGAAACACTAGATCTTTCCACCTAAAAACCTGGTGTCAGTGAACGGTTTTTCACGAAGGCATAACAAATTGCTATTCCTTGGTGTTTGTTTGGTTAGTCCCAGGGTGTTTTGGTGTAAAAGAAAAGGTCAGAGAAGGAGTTGTTGGAGTCCTGGCCTGCTGGTGGTCCTCAGCACACTGTTGATTGATGGCATCCTAAAGGAAACCTATACAAAACTGTAACGATTTTATACACTGCACTGCAGTCATATCACCTTTAACCATATTTTTATGATATGTCTGCACGAACAATGAATTTTTAACCTCATCATAGTTAATGTATTCTTTCTGTGAGGCCTTGGTCTGTGTCTGATGCAGTCTGTGTTTGTGCTGTTTGTATTAGCCTGACGTCACTGTTTATTTTCCTGATTGTGTTGAGAGCAAGGCTCACGTTCCCTCGTGTGTTTATTTGCCCTCAGCGGTGTGGATTACATGTTACCAGCATTATAAATTCCCTCTGTAAATACCACCTCAGCAATTGTTTTTAGGAGCTTCTACGGGAGCAGTGTGAATGGATATGTCGCTGAGGTTTTGGAGGTTTGTTTTCATGTTTTACAAACTTATCACCTTAATCCTGAATGCCATTCTCTCTTTGTTTTTGTCTCTGTAGGTGTTTTGTCTCTGCCGGCCCATTTCAGTCCCTACACAGAGAACCAGCAGACGTCTGTGGACAGCAGGGAGGATGCCTATGCCCAGCTGGAGCTGAGGACCCTGGAACAGTCCCTGCTCGCTACCTGTGTGGGCAGCATTTCTGAACTCAGTGAGTACAGAATAGTGTGACAGAGACTGTAATACTTTATATTAACAGGCTGTTTCACTTTATATATTTAATCTATTAAATTCCTCTGAGCTCCTTTAGAAAATCTTGTTAAAACAGACCAGTGAACACCCGCAGACTCAATAAACTTATAGTCATTTTTAAAGTACTTGCACATATTCTGAACATTTTTTAAACACACCTTGTCATTCCCACACTGTTGGCTGGCTCTGGGAAATGATAAACCTTTTCTCTGCCAGGGAAAAAAAACAACTATTTATTTCAGGCAGCCAAGTGCCAAGCAGAGATAATAAAATCACTTTGTTGTTTTTTTTATCACTTTCTGTCTCATGACAAGCCCCGTCTTGTGCTTGTGAAAAATCTCTCTTCTAAAAATACGAAATGCAATAGATTATCTACATATGGAATACTCTGATAGCATATTGTATGTCCCTGGTTTGTTTGCTAAGCAATATTCTTCAGACTACCTACTACATTACCCAGTCAAGTTAGTTAACAAAAGGGAATGCTTAGACTTCCCTGTTGTTCTCATTTCCACTGGATAGTTATAAGATAGACAGATGGGTTCCTTCAGAGACCTGAATTATATCTTTACAACTCAACATCTTGATGTCCGTGTGTGATGCCCACACACTGTACTCTACTGTACATGAGGTTTGTTTAGACTGCAAACTGAGATTGAGTGGCAGATGATGGAGAGTTTCAGTCGGTCAGTAAATGGTCAGAATAAGACAGAATATGGGGGTGCACAGATGGCACAGTTGGAAAAGGTAGGAAATGAAGTTTGAGGATTAAGTACAGTAGGGTTTAGATATGTGGAGGGGGGTCAGGGAAAATTATGGAAAGGTGAGGAGTGAGTTTGCTGGGGCAGACTGAGCGGAGGAGGGATGGAGATCAGTGTTGGTGAGAGCAGGGGTAGGTTTCCTCCTCCAAACGAGCTAACACTCCGCCATTTGTTCCTCCAGCACAAGGCCACGTTCATACACCACCGCCGTTAGTGAGGCATTAAGAAAGTGTACACACACTCTCAAACACAGACGCGCTCTTTCTCACTCTCACTCAGTGGGCTCTTTATGCCACAGCGCTGTGGTGGTGTGAAGGTGGGCTGGTCCAGGCAGGGCTGGCATCCCTCAGACTCATTCACGCCCACAAACACACACAGAAGTGTGTTAACTGATATCAATACACACAACAAAAACACAGAGGGCTTGGCACTCTGATCTGAGCCCACGAGACCAGTCAGACACAGGGGCATCTGTACTAGGCTGCTCAGTTCTGCTGGATCTCCAGACTGGACTTGGCCAGACACACACACAGCATACATAAACATGATGGATAATGGATGGCAGCATGGTGGACATGTCCTCTGAATTTCCAAAATTGTTGGAAATATAGTGTAACCAACTGACTGAAACTTGTCTTCAGACACACTTGAATGTTTCATTTTCAGCTCTGTGGTGGTCTCCCACCAGCTGTGGGAAACTGTGAGTGTCTAACCATGCACTAAACTAAGGGAAATATTACCAATCAAGATTTTACCAACCCCAAATGAAGTGAGCTTTGTGCCTAAGCCCATAAAACCAATTAGAAATCCGGGGTCAAACAGAGTCCAGATGAAGTCGTGGTTAAACATGTTTGTGTTTAAATTGGCTGACAGTACAACCGCCCGCTTCGAATTATCTCATTGTTTGAAAATTTTTATTATCTCACAACTTTGACCCGAGAGGTCCATTCAGTCAGTATGTATTGAAAAAGCTGTCATGTCACAGTTTACTTATTTTCCAGGCTTTCACAGAGACTCCAGTATAAGCTGTAATCTAGTATTTCATATCCCTCTGACCCCTGGAGCTCAGTTGAGCCTCAGGGCAAAACATGTGCTGGAAAGCCAGGGAGAGGCTCTCCATCTTGGGCAGGAATTCCTGGGAGACCTCCTGGAGGGACTGCTGGCGGTGGTTAACACAAAGGAGGCCCTTCAAACTTAAGTGGGGTCTGTTTTGGGAGGGTCTCTCCAATCTAACCCCCCTCGAAGTGCCTCAAACCTCCTAATAAAGACACACACGTACACACTCATGCTGCTAGAATTCCCAACCTTGGCCCCCATGCAGCCTCCAAGGCACAGTAATCTGGCTAGAAATTAACCCTGGGGTAATTACGCTAAATGACCGTTACACAATTCCAAGTTCAACCTAGTCTTCCTCTCCTCTGCTGCCCCACTCTTCCCCTCCTCCACATCCCTGTGATGACTTACATTTTGTCTCTTTGTTTGACTCCTCTAGCACCAACCATCTTCAAGCTCTATAGATTTGAGGTCTTCTGTGTTCTACCAGTGTCTGTGTAGGCTAAAACGCACTGTATATACAGTAATTTGACTTCACCGCAGCTTTGTGTACTTTCCTGACACTGTAGGTTGGAAAGCCCAGGCCGGTGTTTCCCCAGAAGTGGTGGTTGAGACAAATGTTGGCTTAAGCACAGTTCTTAACCTCGATTCTATCATGTGACAGTAACCTATACTTTCTGTTTTTCCCGGCGGAGTACAGCGACTGAACAGCGTCGATACAGAAACAGTTGAGCGGTTCATTAGAGACTGTAATCAACTGTTTGTTACCCCATTAACTCCTTCAGTGATTAAAGATAAATGGTTATTTAGACTGGCCGTCTGGCTGTGCTTACTGATAATGACACTGCTAATGGTAAATACTGCTAGAGACACTGAGGGGGAGGAATGAGTAAAGGGTAAAGTGGTTTAGTAGAAGGGGAAACCCATTTTGATTGGCAGCCCACAGTGTTTATTCTGATGTCTGGTGTTAAACCTCTTGACATTTGTTTAGTGTGTGAATACTCCTGGAACCACTCCAGGGAACTTTTGTCTTCTGGCACGTGGTTAGAAATAAAATGTCTTCTTAACTGTCTAATCATATTTCCGTTTTTCCAGGTGACTTGGTTTCCCGTGCAATGCATCACATGCAGCGTCTGAGCGCAGTGCGCCCGGGGCTGAGTCCAGCCCGCCACGCCCGTCCCCAGCAGCCCGTGTCCTGGTCGCCTGACGCCCTGCACACCCTCTACTACTTCCTGCGTTGCCCACAAATGGAGTCCATGGAGAATCCCAACTTAGATCCCCCACGCATGGCACTTAGCAAGGAGAGGTGGGAGTCATGCATGACTTTTTAGATTTAACATTTAAATATCAGTGGTGTGATCATCCATTTTAGTTTTTACTGTACCTTCAATCTGTTTCATTACTTTCTAATCTTCCTTTTTCTCTTCATGTTCATGTTATGCTTTGTTTTGTTTTCCTAATCAAATCTGTTGCTTGGGAGGATCTGATTTGGCTCATGAGATTGACAAAAATTTAATTAACACCAGCTCTGTAGCTCTGCACTTACATAAACTCAAATACACTAAGCTCTAATTTGAGAAATTGACACCTACATTCTAATCAAGCACACAGCAGACCACCTGTCTTTCTCTGGCATTCCCATAGCCCTCCCTCTGTTCATTGAAGTGTTAATTTTCTGTAGGTAAATTACAGGTAAGCAATAGCTTCCAGGTGCTAATGTTGGTCTGATAGAAGGGTGAATTACACACCACAGAGTGTGAATTAGGCTGAAGGCTGGTGGTTTAAGCGACAATAAGGAGGTGCTAATGGTCTGTAATTCTGTTGGGGACACCTCAGATCTACCTTAGGTTGTCTGTCTAGATAAATTATGGTAATTTGGATTTTTTTCTTTTCCAAAACAAATAGTTAAGCGAATTTAGATTATTATTCTTTAAGCATCATAGCCGGTCACTCGAGTTCAGTTAGTAGTTACTTTATTTTGCTTTTTGTAAAAACCCAAAACATGAAGTGTACTGAGTCACATCTCCTCCTAAACTGATTTAAGTTTTTAAAACTTTGTGTTTACAACAGTTATGTGCAGCCAGTAAAGGTAAAAGTTTTTCTGTGAGATCTGAGCACAGATGTATGGGAAGTCTGCAAGTACTTTTCTCCCAGATGTGTAGGTGTGTGTCCCAGAGCAACTATGTTAAAATATCAGTAGAGGGTGTTTTGCTATGTGTAAAGGTCAATTACACTTTTTAAACTTTCTAAACTATACGGAGACCTGTCTAAAGGTGACACTCATGCATATAAATGAGATGCAGCGCCAACTTAAGTGTGTTCACAGGTTGAAGGCATTTTGAGGGCTGCTGCATCGTCTCTCATCCAAACACACACACAAAGACACATGCGGACATGCATGCACAGAGAGCCAGCTGGCTCTTATACATTTAATAATGAACAGACACAGTGTTAGTGAGCTAAGGTGGGTTCCTCATTAGCATCAAAGGGAACAGAACTGCAAATATACGCCCCTCTTTTTTTCTTATCCCGGCTGCTTCTTCCAAGTCCTCAGATGTTTTTGATGTC
Organism: Decapterus maruadsi; assembly: GCA_030347415.2. Lineage (NCBI taxonomy): Eukaryota > Metazoa > Chordata > Actinopteri > Carangiformes > Carangidae > Decapterus > Decapterus maruadsi. Next base: position 18,573,207 of record CM064893.1, on the reverse strand, counting down.
GGGTGTATATCAGCCTGGTTTATGTTCGCAGGATGAAATGATTTAGCATCCCGTTATGATGTCTACCTCAGAACATCTGCAACATTCTGGTTTTCTTTCTAGACATCTCCGTGTGCCTGTATCATTACATGCCCCTCTGTGCATGTGCAGTCTGTGAATGTTGTACATGCAGGACAGACTCAGGTGGCAGAGGAAACGGCAATGCAAACCTGGTAGTGATTACATTTTGAGTGCATGGTAATGCTACAAACTTCTCTCCTTCAATGGGGCCTCTCCATCTCTTTGGCTCACCCTCTATTGAAAGCTTAGTAAAATCTTTGGTGGAAACCCAAAACCACCAAATCTGTGTGGGCCACATCATCAAACATTATAGGGGAGTCTGGTGAGAGTGTTATTGCAGAATCCTTGAAACTACGAGAGACGCCCTTTTTGTTATGATCCTGTAAAGCTGGTGCTTATAGTTGTGAGTGATGATCTTGAATCGGAGTATTAGACTGCATGGGGTGTGGGAGGACAGCCACCAGTGTTTGTATGCCTCCTTATGCCACAGTGTAGAAAAATACAGTTATTAGTACTGAAAGTTATTGGCCAATCTATTTTAATGGTAAAATCACAAGTCTCAGCAGCAAAAAGAAGCGCCGCCAAATCCCCCCTCTAAGTAGACCACCCCAACCACTGTGCTTCCTTCAGTGGATGGGAGGCAGCGCTAATGGATAGATGTGTTACTGTGATAAGAAGCAGCCAGTGGAGCTTACTTCTAACCACAGATGCATCCGATATGGTTACATCCCCCCCTATATGGAGTCTTTATGAGAGTAATCTGACTCGAGATCAGTGGTTAACCTTGACCCTTTGCAGCCCGTAATGGGGTCTGCTTCGAGATCTTATTGAAGTTTCTTACAGTGTAAACTCAAACACACTGGCCTCAGGTTATAGGACACAGAGCATATAAGGCCAGTGCAGCGTGTGTGATGTTGCCTCCTTTTTCTTTTCATGTTGGACAGGTTAGAGTTCAAACACACCTGACCACAATTTGAGCCGACTGTCATTTTTATGACCGGCCAGGTGGCAGTAGTGGAGGGGGGGCGTCGGCAGGGTTTGTGCACGTATGTTTGTGTGCGTGCATATCCCACTGTTCTCAGTGTGCAACTTTAACATGTTGGGTCAGTAGGCTAGCCAGAAGTGCTATCCAGTTTCAGTGATAACAAGCGTCTCTGCTTTGATGTTTCACTCGTGCTCTGGAGCTGAAGTTTCTGTTTCATGCTGAGGGGCATAACCCAGACATAGGGGTCAGAGATACAGGGAAAAAGGGTTGAGAAAAGAAGGAAAGATGAATTGTGGGATGGAGGCTATGTGGGTAATGGTACAGGCATGCTCCATCTGTCTACTGTTGTGGGCCACTGGCAAAGGTGCGCATGCACATATGGCCTCAGTTGATGTACATTTTTGAGTGTAGCTACACACGCACACAATAGTACTTTATTGGAAAACCGCCGTTTCAGGCCATTAAAGGAAAACACCACCTTCTTTATGCAGAGAATTTGGACTTCTCTGGATTTTTTCTTTTACCCACTGCAACACAGGCTGTGAAATACTGATTGATAAAGTGAAGCACAGAAAATCTGACGGATCAATGTGCGTTAAGTGTTAAAAGCTTGGCACGGTTGACTGAAGCAGCTTTAGAGCTGGATTAGTGCCAGTGCTGCATGCATGCCTGGAGGCAAGGCAAGGTAAAGTAGCAGAGAGGATGCCTTGTGGCTTCAGGAAAGACATATAAAGAGACATGCCCTAATTCGTACATGAATGAACAGACGCACACAGTCCAATTCGTGTTGAGTGCAGGCCATTAACGTAGGTATAAACTTTGATTCCCAAACCCACTACTCCTCCTCTCCTCAGGACTAAGACTCTCTTATCAATCAACGGCCACAGCACTATCCACAAACTACTAATGACTGCCACCCAACCCCCTCCTCCCAGCTCTTTCCCAAACACTCAACCCATCCCTATATCAGCTCCATCTTAACAGTCCCCTCTACCTCCAGCCAATCACCCATTGTCTGCTTGTTAACTGTCCTGTCTGAGTGACAGCAGATACTGTAGAACAGATGGAGTCAATGAACAGCGGGGAATCTGCAGGTTCATAGAAAAAGGAAGTCACATTTACATTATTTAAGCCATTTCAAAGCCTTAATGATAGAATATCCACATGAGATTCATTAATACAAAATATGAAAACAAAACAGATTTATTCATCTCCTTATCTGCCTACAAACCACCCTGCCCACTTATGAAAAGCTTTTAACAGCCTGTTAGAAAAAGTTTGCATTTGTGTTGGGTTGAATTATTATTCAATTCAAGTACATGTTACATAACAACAGTTTCAAAAGATCTGATGTTCACTTTCTGAAACCTTGAGATGAAATTACATAAAATAGAGATCCACTTAATATTACATGTTCTAAAGAATTGGTGATGAATGACAGAGAGAGTGCAGCTGTATAAAAGAGGCAGCTCTATAGGAAACCACAGGTAGCTGCTTAAAGTAAACATTGTGAGGAGAATATATGGCACTGCAGTGGCCCCAGTGCTCATTAACAGTAACTATAATCCCTATAGCGTGCACGCCACAGTGCTGTATGCTGGTGTAGCTACTGCTCATTCTTTCCCCCTCCATCTGTATTCATGATATGCATCTTCACAGAACAAAGGTGAGGCCACTGATAAGAATAACATCACAGCAGGAGCAAGGCAGCTTTAGTAACTCAAGATAACACAGGCAGCGTTCAAACAATCATTAACACCGAGGCTTCATAAGATCAAAAGCAAACAACAATAACACTCTCAACGTGTCATTGTTTACAGACACATTCTATGCACATATGGCAAGAGAAAGGCACAAACAACAAGGGATTAATACCAGATAACTGGCTAGACGTGGCGGTGCAGATGGCTATATCACCGAAGGTTTCTAATTGGATTCAGAAGAATAGGTGTGAGAGAGCGGGAGTGAGGCAAGAAGGAAAAAAAGAGTAATCAAATAATCCAGATGACTTTCAAAATGCCACGTTCACAAATACCACAGCAGACCTACTGTTCTGCTCTCTTCTATTCCTCCACTCATGTTTACCACGCTGCGTCTCCCGTTAATGACATTTTCTCTTGTTCCCTCAGGCTCAGGTCCATCGTGTCAGTCAGTTCTAATTTTAGCTCTCTCACTGCTTCTGTTTCTTCTAGTTCTCATTTTCTTAGTTTTCTTCCCACTGTTTAGATCATAGAAATTGTCTATAACAACGGCAGGGTGCTGCACCTTTTTTGTTTATCTCCCCTTTTGTGCTCCAGCTGTTTTAAAAATAGGCTGATTATTCAGAAACCACAGCCGCATGTTGTTTATCAAGCCACAGCGCATATTAAGTCATAGTTCTGTTCCCATCTTCAGTCATAGATTATGAGCAGAGAGCGCTGCTGCTTAACAATCCAACCTGGCAACCAAAATGTCAACACTTGTCATTTATACATGCGCACATCTGTCAGCTGGGCGTGTGTTGCACATATGATAGGGAGAAGGCAAACTGTGCATGGTATGCGAAAGCAAGCAGGTATGTGTGATCGGATGAAGTGAGGTGCTCTGTGCACTGTCATAATGTGTGGGTGTGTTTAAAGGTGACTCACTGTGCACTGGTCAACGTTGGGAGGAAGCACAGCCAGACTGCCGCATAAGTCATCTGGATGAAAACAATTTATGAGTTCCATCTCAACATAACTGAGTCGTGACTGTTGGAGAAATGTTCCACTCAGCACAGTCTTATTTGGTCCCAACCGATCCCAACAGAGAGTTCATTTGAAATCAGTGCTTTATTACAGGGAAGCACACCGACATTCCAGTTGGAAATAAATGTCTGTCACCTTATTGGGATTGTAGCAGGACTTATTGTACCAGATATAGGTAGAAGTTGAATTATCAATTGTTTTGTTTTTTCTTCACAGGCCATTCCTGCTGCTGCCACCTCTGATGGAGTGGATGAGAGTGGCCATAGTTCACGCTGAGCATCGCAAGAGTCTGTTGGTGGACAGCGATGATGTCAGACAGACCGCCCGCCTCCTCCTTCCTGGACTGGACTGTGAACCAAGACAGCTTAAGTAAATGAAAACACACACATAACACTCAGTAGGAATGTCATGCTTCATTTTTAAACTTGTTATAAAACTCCACACAATGATATGAGCCCTCACAGAAACAAGACGTTTTAAGTCTAAACCTTATCAGTGTCCTCTGATAATAGTGATAATGTGTGTTTATGAAGTTAATCTAATTTGTGGTGATGAAACAAAATGTAATTTCTCAGTCAGCTTTGTGCTTCCAAATTTGGATTTCCTTTTGATCCGATGAACTACAGATTTGTAATTTAATTGGTTCTCACCAACAGGTTTCCCAAACTGTAGATGAATGAATGTTTTGCATCTGCTGTGGCTAATTAACCCTCGCATGAAGCGTACCATGAAACAAATGATTTTGGCTCTCAGTTTAATTTGTAACTGAGTGGAGAACAGATGTGTGTCTCCTCAGACTCAGTTACCTCTCACAAACGAAGGTAAAGCAGTCGTTCATTGTCCTTCTCTCCCTCTGTCCCCGTCTCCAACAGACCTGAGTGTTGCTTCAGCTCCTTCAAGCGTCTGGACTCCAGAGCTGCCACAGACAAATTCCATCTAGACTTGGGTTTCCGGATGCTCAACTGTGGACGCACAGACCTCATAGGTCAAGCCATTGATCTGCTGGGGCCAGACGGCGTTAACAGCATGGATGACCAGGTACTGCTCATATATCTCTCGTCTTTACAGTATATTTGACGTATGTTGAGTGGATAACTGCAGAGAAATAGTACATGGGGAAGCACATCCAAAACCCATTTTAAAACCCTTCTTCATAAATGCATTTCTCCTTTTTGATCTATTCATTGCACTTTTTTTTGTGTTCATGACTCAGGGAATGACCCCTCTGATGTATGCCTGCGCAGCTGGAGATGAGGCCTTAGTCCAGATGTTGATCGATGCTGGGGCCAACCTTGATGTGGCGGTACATATGCTTAAACAATTTCAGATTTAGACAGATTTATTCAAATGCTACACTATATGTATACTTCTACAGATTCTCACAGGGGTTATATCCATTTGAAGCACCTAAATTCACAGAGGCTGTCTTTTCTTATGTTTTTGTGCATGAAATCATGGCCTGTAACACTGATTTGTCCTGTGCTGACAGGTTCCACCATGCTCCCCAAAGCATCCGTCTGTGCATCCTGATAGTCGACACTGGGCGGCCCTCACTTTTGCCGTGCTGCACGGACACATCTCCGTCGTACAGGTTGGAAACACAAGACGCACATTTGTAACTCACCAGATGTAACTTGTGTAGAAATACCATTGTGTGACATGCAGTGTGGCCGGGGTACTTTCTACTGTTCTGCTACATGTGCACAATAAATGCATTTTATCCTACCCTGTCCCAGGCTAACTGTGGATATAATGTTAATCCTTTGAAAAGTGGTTTGACAAATGTGAGGTCAGGGGTCAGGCCATAAATAAGTTACAGGATGTCAAACATTGCTTAATATAACAGATGTGGTGTGTCTCTACAGCTCCTTTTGGATGCAGGGGCCAACGTGGAGGGGGCTGCAGTCCGCAACGGACAGGAGAACACGGCAGACACCCCATTGCAGCTGGCCTCGGCAGCAGGTGGGCAAACACACATGCACATACACATACTCACACACAGTGCAACCAGGCACAGCTGACGTTAGAGAACTCAGTGGCTCTGTCCTAATCTGATTTATAGGAGCTAAATTACTACTTCACTGCTAAATTGCTACTAAATTATACAGGCAGCAAATATGTAATAGGGTCAATCAAATGAAAAGATGAATGGATGAGAGACTCTGTAATAACATGTAGCAAAACATCTAATAACAACTGACAAATACAAAGTAGTATGTAGTCGTTTTCCAACAGACCGCTGAGAGTAATACAGGACTGAGCCGTGAGTGACACACGGGCTGCAGCAGGAACGAGGAAATGCAAGGGTGAATGAAGGCACAGTGAGGAGCAGAGTGCTGCCTGTGGTTATTTAGAAGCCTCTGGGCAGCATTCCTCTGTGGGATCATCTGAAAGCCACACATAGCACTAGTGAAAGAGACACATGCTGCACATAGCAGCAATGACAGTATGTAAACAGTGCTCAATATAAATGGGTTTCCTTGTTTGAAAAAGCATGGTAAAGCTTCATTGATCCTTGGGGTAAAATTGAACCGTCGCAGCACCAAGTGTAATAAAACAAGAAGGCAGACATCTAGAGGATAAATGCACCAACACATAAAAAAAGGAATCACAGGAAACACCAAAACTAACAGAAACAAGTTTGAAATATTAGTTGGGGAAAAAATATGACACCTCAAGTATGGTTGTGCAAACTGAAGATATTTGAGGAGGATACTGAAGAAAATATCACTTTTAAATGTGTTATGGAGCCGTCTCTGTATATAATTGACTATTCATGTCCTTCCCAGGCAACTATGAGATGGTGAGTTTGCTTCTGGCACGGGGTGCTGACCCCTTATCAAAGACCCATGATGGAAACGCCCTCACGTCCTCTCTCTACGAAGACATGAACTGCTTCAGTCACGCCGCCGCACATGGACACAGGTATGGGTCACTGAACTGCAGAGAAGAAAGTAACAGAAGTAACATTAGTCATATCATGCTGAACCTGAGTCCACATCTGAGCTTTTAGTGATTCATCTCCTTTTTATCCTGTGATGGACTTGAAGTCTGTTGGGAGTGCATCTGTCTTTGAACACAATTTGGTGGTGTAAACCTCTCTCCACCTGTTCCCTGTGTGTATGTGTGAACACAATGTAGACTCAACACTTCACATTCCAAAGTGAGGGTGATGGATTATGTAATCAGAGGGGAGGGCAATGGGGCACAGAAATGAATGTATGAATTCCAGTTATTTATGATTTTTTGTAGAGGGGAATGACATGCAGGAAAGGTCTGCCCGATGCGGGACGCGAACCGGGGACGCCTGCGTCTGCATATACATGGGGCGGCTGCCTTAACCACTGCGCCACGCACCGCCCCAGTTATTTATGTTTTTGTACTTTCTTTCTTTGTCCTTTCCTTCCTCTTTTGCATGTCCTCTTTCTGCCCTCCTCCTTCCTCATATTTATCTTGCCAGGAACGTGCTGAGAAAGCTACTGACTCAGCCCCAGCAAGTCAAAGAGGACGTCCTGTCTCTGGAGGAGATCTTAGCTGAGGGGGTGGAGGGTGAGGAGGCAGGGATCTGCCCTTTCATCCCTCTCTCCCCCCTCCCTACTTCTTCCTCCGGCCCTGGGGCCCTGCCAGAGGTGGGCATACCCCGGCTCTGCAAGGCCAGGATGAAGGCTCTGCAAGAGGCCAGCTACTACAGCGCTGAGCACGGCTACCTGGATGTCACCATGGAGCTACGAGCTATGGGTAACTAGCAAGTAGCAAAAAGATCATGGGTTTACTTTTGAGACTGTGCATACATTGAGAAAAAACAGACAAAAAATAAAACCCTTCTTTCTCAACCAGGCGTACCATGGAAACTACATGTGTGGCTAGAGTCTCTGCGTTGTGCTCAGCAGCAGTCGCGGGCGGGGGTCACCCTCTCCCTCCTCAGAGAGTTCACTACCATCAGGGAAGAGGACTACTGTGAGGAGCTGGTCACCACAGGCCTGCCCCTCATGTTTAACATCTTACGTACCACCAAGGTACCGTCAAACTCAGACCTTCGTATTTCTGCTTCTCTTCCTCCTCATGTTTTCTTGTGATATAATGGCCTCCTCCCTGTTCGTTTTCTTTCAGAATGATGCCATTATCCAGCAGTTGGCGGCTATTTTTAGTCACTGTTTTGGCCCAGCACCCCTTCCAGCCGTCCCTGAAATGAAGGCAACTCTTTCAGCACAGTTGGGTAAGGAAACTATGATTCTTGCATGCATATGAACAGACATGGCTCAGTGCTTCAGAGTGGAACACTGTAATGGCTTTATGTTGTCACTCTTAAATGGTGTCAGAGCTTCAATGCTGCCACCATTCATTCATTCAAATGTCCTGATTTTTTCTTGGTCAGTACATAATCATTTAGTGTATAAAACCAAATGCCAGACAATACAATGTCCACCCTAATAGTAATACTAAAAGTAGCGAAACCTCAAAATTGAAAAGCTTCAACAAGGGAATAGTGAAGTGGATTTGCTTTTGGGTGGGGCTGCCTGGAAATCAACTTTAATGAGTAAACTCTGCTTTAGAAACATGACTAGAGTTATAATGAGGCTCTGTTTGTTTGTTTTCTGTAGATCCCCACTTCCTGAATAACCGGGAGATGTCAGATGTAACATTTATGGTTGAAGGGAAACCGTTCTATGGTCACAAGGTTCTGCTGATCACTGCATCTGACAGGTGAGTGCAGACATGCTCACATTGGGGAAACCAAAAACATTACCTCACTCCAGAAGGGCTGTGAGTAACATTCATGTTTTCTGTCAGGTTCAAGACTCTGCTGGCGTCCTCTGGACCAGATGGAAGCCCCAACAAGGAGGTTGAGATCAGTGACATCCAGTACAGCATTTTCCAGGTAATTAAAACACTTCTTCCCCATTTCCTAAATACTGTCATTTATGGCGTGATAGTCAATTAAGGTTGATGGGGAAAAACTTAAGACACAGATATACATGATGTATGACAAAACATAATATTTTTGTACTATGACTATGTACTGTATACTATTGTTCTGACCTCTGACCTTTCTGCAGATGATGATGTCATATCTGTACTGTGGAGGAACAGAGTCGCTGAAAACTAATGTGGCTGACTTATTGGAGGTGAGAATCACTAGATAGGTACACACCAACTCTATGCATGAAGAGTTTTGTAAATTACTGTTTTTGTAAAGTATAGAAACTTATTCTACTCCACTGCACACTGTAATGAAAAATAGAAACCATTTCACCTTCACCTTCCATTTGCTTCTATGCAGTTGTTTTCCACACAGAGAGCAGCTAGATTTTAAACAATACTTTGCTGATGTCGTGAACTCCACTTTAGGAAAAAATTAAATTTGTGTTCACACAGTTAAATGATGATTGTGTTGACACATGCTTCTCTTTTCTCCTGCAGTTGTTGTCAGCAGCCAGTCTCTTCCAGCTGGGGGCACTACAAAGACACTGTGAACTCATCTGTTCTCATCACATCAACCTGGATAACGCAGTCAGCATCTACAAGACAGCCAAGGTAACATTTATACTTACACGCAATGAGACAAAATGTTATACCATAAATCATATATTTTTATGTGGCAACAATACATGACCGTTACATTATCCTGTCTTTTTCAGGCTCATGGTTCTTTGGAGCTGAGCTCATTCTGTGAAGGCTACTTCTTACAGCAGATGCCCGCTCTGCTGGAGAGAGAGGGTTTCAGGACGCTGCTGTTGGGACCCCCTGCAGCCCGACAAGGGAACAGTTCCACCTCCACGCTGGTTCACAGCCGGGGAGACTCACCTCTGGAGGAGCTGGAGGCCACCCTGGCTCAACGACTACGCTCTCTCTACGTCACCTCCAGAGTCTGAGGACAACAGAATGGATGCTGAGAAGAGAGAGGACAGAAATAAGTGGAAGAACTTGGCAGAGTTTGAGCGGAAGTTTCCTTTTATCACTTGGCACAGGATCAGATCTTTTTATAGGGATGACTAAATGGTTGGAGTACAGATGTTTTCTCAGTAAAATCTGATCCCGGCTTGTGTAATAAGCAACTTCCACATTGCTTTGACACTGGGACACAGATCAGTGAAATATTTGGCAGCAGTTAGATTACGCTCTGCAGTCAATTCAGTGTTTTTCTGCCAAGCACTCCATCTTGACATTTATTGCAGTGTACAGCATGTTTATGAAGAAGAAAACTGGACAATGTGATGCTTTTCTCCGAGGCTCGGGAAGCTTAACCGGAGAAGCAACAGATGGATGCAACAGGTGGCAACTCTGAATCATGGCGCAATGCTGCCCTCTAATGAACAAAGCTGGCAATAGCAAGTATTGCCTTGGAGGATTGGGATCAGTGGCACCTCCTGGTTCTGACTGAAGCTATGTAAAGTGTTAATAGACTGAAGCATCTATTAAAGAATCAAGTGAGGCAGCCATGCTGGACTTTTGGCTTTGTCCCATTTCAACTAATAATGCAGAGTGGGAGGAAGGAGGTGGACGAAGTGCCTCCAACATTGTAATGTAAATTCTGGATTAACAAATGTACTTTTTATGTAACTATGTTTTTATTTTCTATTTTTAAAAGAGTACAACCGGAGAAACAACACTTACTGAAGAGTGGGATGGACCTTTTCTATTTAATGAGAAAAAAAGATGTGAGAGTATTTAACGGGGTGTTCCCTTTTTATTTTGTTTGTAATCCAAGGAAATTATTAATATTATTGTTTTTAAAAATGGTTTTGTGTAGCTGTTGTTTTTCCAGGTACACTTAGACAACAGTTAATTAAGCTTATGTATGCTGAGGTTAAATGCTTCTACACAGGTACAGCAGCAGAGTCTGACATTGGATTTGAACTATATAAGTTCTGTTTCAGTGCTGATTATTGTAATAAACTGGCTTACAAACCTGGTCTTTTTTTCTGACACTAACTATTCCAAACTGCTCAATGGTCATCTGGTTGTGAATTGGTAAAGACTCACCTGGAATAAGGGAACAAAATCAGACTTGCAATAGCACAAACCTACAGACAACATGGAAGTCCTTACATAAGCGGAAAAAAAACAACACATAATTGCAAGAATTGCTAGGATGGTGAAACGATGCACTACATAAATCACCTGTGCTATAAGCTTTACAACACTATTAACAAAGGAGTGCACTTACCCATACATGGACGAAAAAGGAAAACAAACACACCATAACTGAATGAGTTTATTTGTTTCAGCACTGAAGATGCTCACAGTTATGTTATATGGGGATTACATCAGTAAGTTTTGTTCCTGCTCTGTCAAAAGGCCGCTCTGGACCTCAGAATCATTGGATGTCCTTAGTGCTGCTAGCTTCCCATTGTAGAAAACAGAAAGGAGGGTGAACAATAGGGTATTGCTTTGCGTTTGTAGTACTGATATCCCCTCCCTGTGCCTCTTCTACCTCGAGTAGAGAGAGCCCAGACCTCTGAGCCTTCCAGAGAGAGGTACAGAGTAAAGGAAGCATCGTTCAAAAACTTTGTGCACAAGATAAGAGGAGGAGGAGGATGGGAAAGATCAGCAGGAGCAAGGGGACAATAAGAAAAAAAAGAAAATAAGAAAACAAAAAGAAGGCCAGAAATAAAACAGAGGGCAAAAAGTAAGGGACAGAAGGGGAAATTTAAAACGTTATAAAGGTAGTTTTGTGGAGAGAGAATTGATGAAGGCTGAGAGAAGGAGTGAGTTTTGGCATGGGACATTAACACTAAAGCCATGCAAAGAAAAGCTCATGTTTGACATGCACACAGCAATACAAGCTAAAAGCATAGAGCAGGAATCCCCAGCATGGTTGAGAAGACAATCAACCCCCAAGGTTTGTCTGTCTATTTACAAAGAGAAGAAGTCGACTGGGATCTGTGGTGTCCTTCTCCTCAGGCCTGGCCTACACGCACAATAATATGAAACTGACAAATATCGATAGAAGAGCGTATTCCCTCTCCAAAAAGAGGCTAAGTCTACATTCTTAAATTACTGGTAAATCGTTTTTTCCCAAGAGTTCCCACAAGTTCTTGCTCCCTCAACAGAGAGGTCAGGCAAATGAGAATTTGTGACTTGTCAATGTTCACATAATTCTGTCAGACCAAAACAAAAGGAAATAAAGTCTGTTATTTTCTTAAAATGTTGCCCCATTTACGAACACACAAGAGGGTAATAAATAACATTCAACTGACCTAACAGCTTTGTTCATATAAATAGCCAAGTAATAATAAATTAGGAATCCAAACAGTGAGATGAACAAACATGAATAAATAAGGACAAAAATACAAAAATATCCACAATTGCATTTATCATGTCATTGTTTTTTTTTGTTCCTCTACTCCTACTGCTGGTAAGTGAGACTAAGAGAGAGGTATGAATGGAAAACCATAGACAAAGTGCCGCAGATAACAGGGAACAGGAATGTTTGGAATCAGTATTAGGTCAATCAAACAAAGACAGAAATGATCATGTAACAAAAATACACAGACAAATTTAAAATAACAGTATGTGGCAGGCGCAGGTTTACCAACCTGTCCCTATGGTATCTAAGCATAGTGTCACCACTAGATATTTCTTTTTTTTTTTTTACATAAGAAATGATATCAGTCTGTACAACAGAATAGATCATTCATTTTTAAATACCCACATACCCACCCGCATCCCTCCCCCCAACCCTATACTATCATATCATCTTCCCCACGGCCCCCGCTGCCATGTTCTGCTCACACCCCGCTCCTCTCTGAAATCACAATTCCAGTCCATTTGCAGCAATAGTATTAAGTCTAATAAAGTCAATTAGTATTTTAAACCCAGTTTCTTGACAAAGAAAGTACATTAAAAAGCAAACAAATACAATCCAGCAAGCATCTGCGTCGGCTGTTTGGGCTTTCCACAAAACTCCTCCCCCTTCTCTCCTCCTCTGAATCAGTCAGTTTTTTTTCTGCATGTCTTCTTTTTGTTGTTGTTGTTGTTGTTCATGTTCTTGTTAATCCATCCCAGAGTTTTTTGTGCATACTGAACCTGTGCATGTATGCATGTATAATATGTTTTTTGTGTTTTTTTGTTGTTCGTATGTGGTGTCTTGTAAAATGCTTGTTTTCCAATTAGTCAGTGCACCTTGAGCTCGAAAAAACAGGAAAAAGGAAGGGGGGGGGGGGGGGGGGTTGTTGGGGGTGGGAAAGTAAGTGTGCGTTCTTGTGTGTGGATGAATTGTGCACATGTGTGTGTGTTTGTGTGTTCCTAACATGAGTGGGGTACACTACAGGTATGTTCAACGACTACTGATGGCTGACAGAGGTGTAGAAGGGGTGCAGAGGGAGATGAAGGTTGAAGGTAGAAGTCTGCGTGAAGGATCTGTTTCCATGGTAACTCCCCCCCCTGCATCCCTCACGCACACACCACCCTTTTCTGAGCGCACCTCTAAAAGCAGTCCTCCGTCAACAAATGTCCGTCTCTCCCGGCACGCTTGGGGGGGGTGGTTGTTGTCGTTGTTGTTGTTGTTGTAGGTGGTGGTGGTGGCAGAGGGGCGGTGGTGAAGGGAGGGCGAAACGGAGCAGGGAGCAGGAGGAGGGGCTTAATAGGTTTTCTGGATAATTCCTGGTATCAGAAATAAGTCAGGTCATCATACAGGTTAGCAGCAAGGGAGCAGGAAAAGAAAACAGTAAGGTTGGGTGGGGTGGAGGGGGGGTGATAATGGTGAACACTGAGTGGGTGATGAAGAGGGGAATGGATGAAGTGAGGTGTGTTTGTCGTGTAGGTGCAGTATGCTGTTTGTAAAATATCACTTTGATTCTCTCAATATATTTCTATCTATATAAAGTCATTTTATACAAAAAGAAATGTCCATAAATGATTATATACATCTAGCTTTGTACAGATAGAATATTCTCTCTGTGCCGCTGGCTTATAGTGATACTGGGATGGGTTTATGCGCTGGCTCGACTACACAAGTGTCTCAGTTTAAGACTCCTCCTGTGTCCCCAAAGACGCCACCGACAACTTGGGTCGTTCTCGGCCAGCGGCCGGGCTTTTGGTGTCATTACTTTCTGGCTCGTGCCTCCGGGCGTGCATGGGCGAGGGGCAGTGCTTGGAGGGCGTGCCAGGGGGGTAGGGCACCTGTCCGTTCTTCTCGTCTGAAAAAAGTTGTTTAATTACGTCAAAGAAGTTACTCAATGGGCTGCCTAGGTACACAGACGGGAAGAGAAGAGGACATAAAAAAAAATAGGGGAGGGGAGAAGAGAGAAGAAAGAGAACAAACAAACTAATGAACAATGGGGTTCACAGGAGAGAGACACGACTGCAAGTGAGACAGAGCAAGCAGAGGCGAAGGAGGAAGAGGAGGAGGAGAACGGAGAGGAGGACCAGACAGACACAGCGAAGGGTGAGTTCTGTCGGAGCAGCCACGACGGGGACCATGGGATGTCTGAGCTCCCGTAAAAACATGCTTTTGTTATAGCACCACCAATGAAAACAGACAAGTAGCCATTCCAACAAAAACTAGACATGACAGCAAATAAATATAGACTCGTCTTGAACTGATAGTACAGTAAAATTCTTAATCATATAAAATGTGGCTGGCTGCATAGAAGAAAAAAGAAAAAAGCGTGGTGTGCCATCTGTGTGCTCAAGCAGGTCTGACCAGCCAACACGGACACAGATGATGGAAAGAGGACAATGAGAAAGCCCGGAGTTGTCCTTGAAGGATTCAGAAAAATATGTCAGTGTCTCCTCCTCTGCTTTTGTCAAACTTATGATTTTCTTTTTAAGTTTTTTGCAGACAACATTAAAGAGCAGGAGGGGAACTTGAACCTCAGTTAATCAGATGATGTCTCATCGAATCAAGTTACGGTTTGGATTTAGAAGAGACAACCTTTAATCTACACGTGTCTTCGCTTGAGTTCAGAGTTGAGTTTTACACTTTAGCTCACTACACACACCCGGGCTGGTTGCATCACCTTGTGCTACTACTTTGAAATAAGAAGAAGAAGAAAAAAAATCCAACTCATGAGATTTCACGAGTCAAGGCTGTGATGAGTTGCATTAAGGTCAGAAATAGTGTTTCTACTTCAACTGAACAAGATATGTAGAAGCTAAATGCTAAATCATAACTCTGTGATTGCTATAAAAATGGATAAAATGCATGCGGCTAAATATGCTCACTTTTTTTCTGCAGGATCTTAATGGTCTCACTGCAGGTAGGTGGAGTGGTAAAGACGCCAAAACATGAGAAATCGAGCAAATAAAGAGTCAGTGCTGTTTTTGTTAATGGTGCACACACACACAGACACACACACAGCACATCTCTGGGAAGTATTAGTCACAAACAGCAGCACTGAACACTAGACAGAAGAAGCCATTTGCACAATATGTAGAGTCCTGTGGGCCGACAAATGAACAGTGACAACATCAGTAGGGGTAGGGGGTGCTGCACAGATTACAAAACAAACACACGCACACACTGGAATGGTCTGTGCATCAGTGCTTAATATAAGGCTATTGAAAACTGGAATCTCTTCTGTGGTTAGTTTGAGTTAAAAAGCCAGATAATTTGTATACACTGGCAGTGTGTCTGCAGAGGCATGGAGATTAGGATCAACTTCATCTAAGCATGAATGTGGGATTTTTTAAAATACTGTTTGTCTATGTGTGTGCATGTGTTTGTGTGCACATGCATGTATGAATGTGCCATGGTTGGTTTTGACTGCTCCAGCTGGAAAATGGTTGCAGCCAACTTCCCCCTAATGTTCCTTCTATCCTGTCTCATGTTTTCACTTCACTCCGGCACCAATCTGCACATTTTCAAAAAATGTGCAGGATACTAGGATACTCCTGAAACTAAATGATCTCAGACACTCAATAAACCAGAGACATCGTCCTCTTGTAGCGCTCTCCTGTGTGTCTGTGCTACGTCCTTCTACTCCACTCCTTTTATTGTTCCACCCTTCTCTTGTCTTCCTAAGCTGGGCTTCCAGGTATGCTGCTCTTAATGGTGATTAAGGAACACAATGACTAGGACCTGATGAAAGCCTTTTGTTTGACACATTGGTATGCAAAGCCATCTCTGTTCTTAATTACAGAGACTTGCTGCTGTTTCCCCTGAAAGGCTCTGTGGTCAGGAGGCACTCAAGGTGTGTTAGGTCAAAGGAAAGACAGAGGGGTGGGGGAAATTAAGTTTAACAAAGCTTTCAATCACCCATTGACCTGCTTTCAGATTCATATTATATTCGTTGATACTCTCAATGTGAAGGCATGAACTACACTTAAACTGACCTTTATTTAAATGCTTTGTTATATCCTTAAGAACTATTTATTTTCTCATACTCTCTAGGCTACAGTCTAAATTTCACTTTTATGTTGTCACCTCTGCTGCATGGAAAAAAAAACACAGCAGTCATTAAAACCTGATTTAATGTGATTGATTCTAATTTTACCCTTCCCACATCTCAGGCTGTTAATTAGCTCAACAATATACACAATCAGAGGTAATTGCGAAACTTACTAAGCCACGACAACATTTGAACAGGCTGTTAAATATCAAAACAAATATCGTTAACAGCTGTCGTGACTGACTGAATGCCGATGTGGAGGAGCGTCAGGAGAGATGCACCTCACACTATTCACTTCCAGAACAGCAACGCACAACGCACGACACCACATCTCTGTGACGGCTAAGTATCTGTTAAATAAGCTGCATCAGATATTTAGCTGGAAAATGGATTTAAAAAAGGAAGGATGAAAGACACAAACATGCACAGGACAAGAGATCGCTCCATTCAATCACACAAATCCATCTTCTATGTTAATTATTCGGGATGGAGCAGATATCCACAGAAAACAACAAACGAACACCCCCTCCTCAATTATTATTATTTCAAGCTGAAGGTGTTGCCTGGTCTGAACAGCAGGTGGAGCTGTTGTCAAGAGGATGGCCACAGACACTGACACAAACACAGCATTTGATTCACATGGAAGGACACGCCGAGAGCAGACAGGGAGGAGTAGATCCCTTATTTCTCTCCTCTATTTCTCAGGGAGAAGTGGACATAGCCCAGAGGTGGAAGAAAGGGTTCAGGGACTCAACCCTGTGACCAATGAGAAGACAGACAGGAAGAAGGAGGGAGGTTCTGGTATTGTCCACTGGGTAAAGAGTTAGGTGGTGTTTGAGGTTAGCCGACAGAGGTTTTTGCATCTGCACGCTGTATTTAGAGGAGCCAATAGAGGCCAGTGGACGGGGGGGACGAGGAGACAGGGGGACGGGGGTCCTACTTAACAGGCATAAAGAGAGGGAGAGAAAGAGCAAGAGAGATCGCTTGTCAGGTGTGGTGTCGGTGTCTCTGTCTCGGTGCGGTGCATTGTGGGAGAGCGCGTTGAGGTGCAGTGTTGTTGCCATGGTGACAAGCTCCAACGATCAGTCTTGGAAGTAGGAGTAACAGAATGCGAATCAGCTTCCACTCTACCTCTGCTCCTAATCTTCAGCGCCAGGGCAACGAGACAACATTTTGACCCGCGGTTGGTGCTCGAGAGCAACTCCCACTCTTTCATGGCAGCGAGGAGGCGCCGGCATGCAGAGGGAGACGCTTCGAGAAGCTGAGTGACTTGGGGGGGATTTCAAGCACGAAAGGGGGGGAAGAGGAGGGCAGGATTTGGCGTAGCCTCAGCGGTGAGAAGGTGTTTGTCAGAAGGGTGGGATGAGCGGATGAGGCGGTGGGGGTAAAGGTGAAGAGGTTTTTGGAAGGATCTGAAATTTTCTTTTTCTCTTTTTTCTTTTGTGAAAAAGAAGTTGTTACTCACCAGACAGCTGTTGGACACTGGGCTGGTCATGTGTGCTTAACAATTGGCTCTGAATCGTCTCCACTACTCGCTTAAAGCGCCGACTGGGTCCTACACACGGGACACGCAAAAACATAGAGGAAACACTGACATATTCAGATGCATTATACTGGATACAACGATCAGTGGGGTAAAAAAAAAAAAGGGAGATGTAGATGGAATAATCAAGATTTGAAAAACTTCAAGCAGAGGAGAGAGCAAACACACACATACACAGGTGCAAAGTGTGGTGTGAGATGTGAGCTGGAAAAGCTGCAGAGAGCCTGAGATGATAAATGGAGTCCAGAGAGCAGTGCTACTGTGAGCCCCTGCTGTCAACCTGTTGTGTACACTATATGGTCAGTGACATGGAAGAACCAACAGACTCAAAACATCCACCATTACACTCTATTCAGCTCAAACGTGCCCCTCTTGAGTGTTTGTGTGTGTGTTTGAGTGTGTGTATGTCTGGGAGAAAGCGGAATAGATCATGCATGTGGCTCTGCGAGACAAAGCATGCACGCATGATTGGATCGTATGCAATCTTGCATAGCCAGACCTCATCTTGTTCCGCTCAGGGAGGTTTTTTGGGGAAAAATCTTATCAAGTATTCAAGACTGCAAGAACTTTGAAAATCCTTAGGCAGCTGTACTTGCTGGCAGCGAGTTGGACAACACCTACTTCAGCAAAACAGCACTTCTGGTTTATTTGTTGGCTGGGTATATAAACACGGTTCCCCGCAGTGTAATTTTATTAGTTTGAAGTGTGACAGCATCCCACTTGACATTTAAGGACGGTCTTCCCCACACTTCATTCTGTAAGCTGGAATTTGGAAAGACCTTTCTAAGTGTGATGAGACCAAAGACATAATGTGCATTAGTCTGTCCTCTGAGATCTTGTCTCGCAGGAGGAATTTCCTGACTTTGAACTTGACTCTTTTGGTGTGAACTGTCCACAAGAAAGGGAAGTTTTCCCTTCCTATAAATTCAAGGCATCCTGTTTTGCTGAAGCGGCTTGATTTCCTTTCTCGTGATTTGTTCAAGGTGCATGACGCCTCTTGCCTGAGGCGTTCAGGTGGGATGTGCATGTATAGAAAATGAGCAGATGGATAATCTCCACATGTGTGTATGTGCGTCCTGACCTGAGAGCAGGGTGAAGGTGACAGAGTAGATGCCATTCTCCTTAGTGGCAGCCGTGCTCTCCGTGTAGGTGATATCCACCTGAAATTTAACCGGCTTCTGGAAGACTGTAGGGCCGGCTGTGGACTTGTACTCTGCTCGAAAACTGGTCTGAGAGATCACACTGTGGCTCAGACTAGGAATCTAGGAGGATAGAGAGAGAGAGGGGAAGAAGAATAGTCAGTGCAGGGAAAACAGACAGAGACATAGAGATAGGAATAATAAAAAAAAAACGTAGTAAAAAGAAGCAAGTAATGGGATTATACATCGGGAGCATTGATGTTTAATTTTTCTCCCACACCCTGCAAATGACAAGGTGAATAAACCCTCATTAAAATACCCTCCACATACTGCGAGCCACAGTTGAAACTCTAAGGAGATTAATGCCTCAGCGAGTAGCCATGCATGCCGGGGAGACTTAAGCTAATGTAATCTTGAGTCATCCAACAACATTGCACTCTCCCACCTAAAATGAATTTGTATGCCCAATGAACAGGTGAGCTCTGAAATTGTCACATTCCGCCATAGAACTGGAGAGGGTCTGACATTCCATTAATGTGAGTGTGCTGGAAGGTATAATTCCACTGATTCAGGTGTCCATCTCCTGTCTGGAATACAAGCTAGCATAACCCGGGGGAGAAAATAGCTACCCAGCCCCCTCCCCACGGGTGGAGGAAACAGATTGACGTCGACATGCACTGGCAGAGTTTGCATTTACTAAGTCTTTGTTAAATCTAACTGGGGTGAGGATAGGTTCTGTTCAGTTATGTACACTGAATATCAACTACCACTGCTGAATGTTTGTCGATGCTTATTCTGCGCCGCTCACTGAGAATCCCTCATGTATTTGTACGTCCACACTGCATACACACACACACTGATACCATTTACAATATTTCGCAATTTCTTGCGCTAAATCTAAATATGCACATGCACATGAACATGCATGCACACACACACACACACACACACACACACACACAGAGGCTCAGTACATGGCACCGAGGGCAAAGCATCTATATGCTAATGATCAGTGCTCTTTGTTGATTTTCTATTGACCTCAAGTGAGTCGGCAGTCACAGAGAAAATAGAAGCGCTGAACACAAGCAGTTTACTGAACTGCTACATGAATCAGAAGCATGTTAGCAAACGCTCGCAGAAAAGCTGCCTCATAACATAGGAAATAAGTACTGCTGTTAGAAAACGCACTCTGCGCCAGATAGAAGACATACAGTACAGGTCATATCTGCACAGGAATAAAAAGAGGTCAGGGGGCAGAAAGGAAAAGGGGTCATGGCGAGGAGAGGTAGAGAGAAAGAAAATAATTATTAATAATAATAATTAATATTATGCAAGAAAGTGATGTGTCTACCGAGAGAAAGGCTTGAACGATGTCTGCCTTGATGGAGCTGAGAGGTTTGTCTTTGATGACAATGAAGATCTGCTCCTCTTTTTCCAGGTTGATGAAGTTACCAAACCAGGATTTTTTGGCAAGTCTGCAAAGAAAGACAAGAGAGACAAACACAGATTTTCAGCGGCATGTTTGCATTTGCAGTTTTTGTCTTGTTTCCACCCATTCCATCCTTTTTGTTTCCTGATTTTACACTTTTTTTTATCAAGCAGCCAACGAGCAATCTCTCCCTCTCTTTGCAGCTCTGGGGAAATGGAAAGGAGCAAACGGAGGATAACCCCGTGGGAAATGAGCTAAAACTGTGTAGGGGAGGAAAGTTGTCTGACATTTCACCTTCTTTGCAACTGGGTATGTGTAAATGTGTGTGTGTGTAAGAGAGGGAGCGATAATTGAAGCTCTCTGTGAACAGAACTGCCGGTCCAGAAGGGGCAAAAGTAGATGAATTCACAACTGGCCTCAGACCAGGTGTACCTGCACCCACTAATAAGCCATATGGACTCCTGTTTTCTGGCACATTAATATTTAATATGATTCTTGAAAATGTTGATGGATTTGCACAACTCAGAAATTCAGAAAAAGAGAGACAAAGAAAACAAACATTATGTTCTAATGTCTGCAGGGATATTTAGGGGTATGTTGTTCTCCTGTAAGAAGCCTTTTACAGCTGGTGTATGATTGTGTATGTGTGCAGGCCAGTACCAGCCTGGAGAAGATCTTCTTTTTGCCAACTCTCTACCTCCTTTCAGCCAGGATGTTCTTTCTGGCCAGGTGGAAATGGCCAAAACCAGACAGCCAGCCAGCCAATCAAACTGGCATATCTAGGCCAACCTTGAGTTATCCGGCCCCTGGGAGCTCAGCAACATCACACAGGCTACCTTCCTCCCCTCATAACCAACCCACTACCTCCTGCTTCTCCAACCCAGACCAGACCTGAGGTCATTACAGGGAACTCAGCAGGCAAAAATCAAACATTCATGGATGTAATACTTTCCAAAACATCACGCTATCAAGGGCGAGCCTGTTTAAGTCAGTGAGCGAAGGGCCCGACAGGTTATGCATAGTTATGATAGCGGAGGTGGCTTCAAAAAGCACAGCGTCTACTCACTCTGGGGAAGACTCTGGTGTGAGGCTGGACATCTCCTCTTGTGTGGGAACTGAGCGAGGAGGGTCAAAGATCAGACAAAGGTTACAGATCAGCACAACACAAGCAGATAAACGCCAGGGGGCTCATTAAGATTTATGAGAATGCAAGATTGTTCTGCATTTGGCATGAAAAAACAAACAAACTTGTATCTGTTGTGATGTCAGTACCTTGGAGTTTCCTGCGGTGGAAGCGTGGCGAGCCCAGGAAGCTGTTCTTGATCGAGTTGAGGCGCGTCCGCCACGGCATGCCTCCAATGGAGGGGCTGGGGGGCGGCGTTGGGGTGGGGGTTCCAGCCGGGCTGTCCTTGGGAGTGTGCACCGGGGTGCCCTTTGGGGTGGGGAGGGGGCTGCCTCGAGGGGAGGGGTGAGGGGTAACCTGTATGAGGGGGATAGATTTGGGTGGGTGGTCAGTGAGTGAAGAAGGCGACGGCGCCACGGGATGGAAGTGGTGCAGCCGGATGGGCGACAGCGGCACCACCGGGCTGAAGGGCACGGAGAGCTGGGGGTTGGCAGCGAAATGGGAGCGCCGCCCGTGGGGGCTGTTCACAGCGGGGGCACTGGGGGTAGGGGATGGGGGAAAGGGGGAAGATGGGGAGGATGGGGAGGTAGGGGTGGGCGGCACAGAGGCGGAGGGCGGTTGCGGTGGGAGCTGGCAGGGAATGGAGGACTCGGATTTGGCTGCAGATGCTGCATCTGGGGAGGTTTCCGGAAGCGGGTTGGATCGTGTGGCTTGGAGGGGCTTTGGGATAACTTTGGGCTTGGCGGGGAGCGTCTGCGTCTTGTTTAGCGCTTCCGGCAGGGGCTCGCTGTTTGGAGCTAGCGAGTTGGGGGTGGAGATACGTGGGCCTGTACGATTGGGGAAGGGCTCTGGGGACGGGCAGGGGCTGGTGTTCGGGGACTGTGGCAAGTCTGGGGACTGAGGTGGAACACCAAACTTTCTGACAGGCTGGAGTTAGAGGACACAGTGTGAGGGCGCACGGGACAATACAGCCAGCCAGCACAACAGGTGGAGGAGGGCAAAAGACAACAAATAAAAACACATGGGGGAGCACACAAACACATAGATAAAGAAATAAAAGATACAAAAAAACAACCACACAGGCAGAAGTAGAGGCAGCCCCAACACCGGCCGGTGAGAAGTGTACATACATGGGAGCGATGGAGGCATTGTAAACAAGAAAGACAGAAAAGAAAAAAAAAACATGCAGTTAGGCCTGTTGAGGAACTTGTGTCAAAAGAAAACAAAAGCAAAATGGGAACAACAAAAAACAGCAAGCGATGCACACAAAAAAAAAATTTAAGTTCAAACAAAGAGGTGATATCGGACAGACTTCACTTAAATAAAACATAAGGGCTCTGCTAGCGGACACAACCAAGCAGACACAGGTGTGAGAGACATGAGGCCAGCTGTGAGGACAATTTGGGCCGTCTCAGTAACGAGAGGGAACACCATCGCGCCGCCTCTGCTGTGAAATCTCCAGTTTCCAGAAAGGTTTATTGATCTGTTTGATTTGTAATGGTGAAATTGCAAGCCACAATGGCACGCTGATCAAGTATTTTCCCTTGGCCACCTCCTCATCTTCCAGACACAGATCTGAGAAAATAACCCCACACAGAGCCTCTTGCTGAGAGCACAATCCAGGCTTTGGGTTAGGTCTGAGAAATCAATTTCCCTTTCAGATCAGCCTGAAAGAACCTGTGTGGCGTGAGGAGCTCGTCTTAGGATCCTGGCTAATCTCGAGCCCTCTCAGGTTAGTCGGCTGGAAAAAGTTTACCGCAAGCTCCCCCCAAGCTCTGAGCAAGAGCAAGCAAAAAAAAAAAAAAAAAAAAGTGGGATTTTCTGAAGCATTCCCTGAGCTGGATTTCCACAGAGCTCAGGCCACAGAAAACAGAGAGAGGGATAATAAGCAGAGACGATGGAGGAGAGAGAGAGACCTATTTTCTTTTGGGGGAGGTGTGGGGGGCGGGAGGAAGTTTTCTGGTGCGTCACATGCGCTGCGTGTGTGTCAGCATCAGCATGTTGAGTTTACGGGAAGACGCCGTGGTGTCTCATGTGAAGCCTGATCTAACGCCGGATATGAAGAGCTTATCATAGAGGATCCCTGCTGCCTCCAAAAACACAAAGGTCGATCTTAACTGTGGATTAAGACTCATGGAGTGGGAAAACATACTATATCTCAAACTAATAAGAAAGAGGATCTGTAGAAAAACAACATTGCATTTTGCAGAGACACAGTGATATTGCTTGTTAAAGGTCAGAAGTCTGAAGTGATGAAGCTGCACTGAGCGTCTTTATATTCTCTCACTGCGATAAACAGCAGCGAGATGACAGCAATGAGACGGGAACGGCACTAGTTGGATGGCTGTTATCGCTGAAGGTGAACAACTAGATAGGTGTGTGTAATATATGTGTGTGTGTGTTTTTCTTTTTTTTTTGAAAGTACACTGAGGGTCGTGACTTACCCGTGGGCTGCTGAGGGGGCTGGTGGAGAGACCGGAGGAGGCTCCACTAATAGACCGCGACCTGTGGCACAAACACGCAAGAACACAAACAGGGGCAGAGGTAATTTGTGGGGATCAACGTGTGTACCTAAACACAGGTGGAGGTGAGTGAGTGCTTGTGAGGTTACATGCTGAACATGGTTAGAAAGCACTAAAGCATATGGCACCGTCATACTAAGCACACAGGTTAGCTACTACCAAGCCCTCTGCGCACACAACACCTTTTCACACAAAGAGGGCGAGAGCACTACAACACAGTAAGAAAAGAAAAGAAAAAAAAAAGCACATTACTAGCGTTGCCTCCCAGCAATTAGCCTGAAACCAATTAAGCACAAACTTTCGGTTTCAAATATGTTGATTTAAGAGCAGCGAATCTATACGCTACTTCCCCCTTTCCACAGATTGGAATTCAAATTAGCTTTGCCGCCTTGTCGGTAGTTTGCTAATCAAGCGGACATGTTGACTTTTCAGGCCTTTGCACCGGCTCGCTGGAACAATTCTGGTTGGTGGGGGAAATGAAGTGGGACATTTTGGTTGAGTGCCATTTGTCATGTTTTTTTGTTTCCCCCGCAGATGCCGTCAATAACCCCTATGAGCCGAGCCCTGCTCAGAAAAGAACAATCACAGGACAATCTGTCTCCATCAAGAGCACACACACACACACACTTGTACACACACAAAACCACAAAAACAGCGCCTGTCAACACTCGGAAACACCAGCTGCTCACTGTCACAACACTGTTTCTTTTTGTCATTCAATCTAATAATAACCCCCTCCTTCTCTCCCCTTCCTCCTCTCTGCATCTCAGCATTGATACATTTGTGAACATTTGTCCGGGCTACAGATGTGTTGTCTCTCACTGAAAAGATGAAGAGATAAAAACTGTGACTAGTCTTTGTTTTTTTTGTTTTTTCCCCCCACTCCCTAACGTGTTGAAAAGGAAGCCTTGATGGACAAATGTGAGGAGAAAATGAGGCAGTCTAGAGTGATGGAGGAGTGGAGGATGGGAGAAGCTATGGATGGATGGAGTAATGAAGACTGATGCTGGACCACAGAGATATCCATACATGGACACACATACACAAAAAAGTGTGTAGCTATGTGGTTACAGTGAGTAACCCAAAAACAAAAAAAAAAGGACACTGCTGCTGTGTCTAAAGAAAGAACGGATACTAGAACAGCAATCTTTCTCCTGAGAGGCACAGACACAAATGGAACAGGAGACAAGCAACACTAACAGCAACCACCAGAGAGAGGGAGAGAGAAAATATAGAAACACCCACTCTCTGGCTATTTTTGTAAGTCTCCCACTGCCCCTTCTGTGAGTGTATTTATTGCACACACTCATATCGCACACATGAGTAGGCGATGCTGAGACCACGTTGGCTAGGATTTCTTGTTTCATATTCACAGCTGACCAGACAGTTGCTATCATTTACATTTAATTCCTTTGGTCCGCTGAGACATGCCCACAGTTGCTCACAACAGCGCTTGTCCGCACATAGCCGACTGCACTTCATCCAAAACACAGCATCCTCGGGCCATTGTGAGCATATTGTTGGAGGCACGCTGCATCTGTTAGTGTTGGACCGGCAGGTCTATAAAGCTAATGTTTCAGATGGTTATGCTGTAGCCTACAGTAATGGGTTGTCAGAGGCTCAACCTTGCGTCGGAGAGACGATGAGTTATTGTTGACGAGTGTTTTATTTATGGTGAACAGCGTATACAACTTAGATATCATTTATCATGTTTCATATAGAAACAAAGACAACGCGTGATTAAATCAGTCTGAGAGGAGATGAAGGAGTCGGGTGAGCTGTCTGGTTTGTGTGTATGTGTGAGCTTGCTTGTTCTGAAGGGTTAATCGACCTAATTATAAAATAACATGTTTTTTTTTATATTATCTTGCCATTTACAAAGTTTTTTTATTTTTTAAACTCCATAAAACCTAAACTCTGCCTCCGGCATTATATCATACTTTTTGTTATCATATTGTATATGCTATTATTTTCAAATAATACATAGTTTTTGCTCCACTGCATTTATCTGCTTTAACTCAACTCAACTAGCTACAACATTAGAATCACTGACTGATGCATATTCAGTAACTAAGCCTCATTTGTGACTTCAATTCACTTGGAACAGAGTGTTTTTATATTGTGATATTGCAGCTTTTATGAATATAATGGTCCAAACACTTCTCGGCTTCGACAAAAATATTTCCATTAGCTCGACTCATGAAGGATGATCTCAAAACGTGGACAAATAAAAACAAAACTGCCAGCGCTGCTGGACACCACACAAGGTTCACCCATACATGTGTGTGGCCTCTATTCTAGCCTTTCCATTATCCATTAGTCCTGCACAGTAACATTTCCCATGAGCCTTTTTTGGAATGGGCCCATTGTCCTCCGTTTGTGACCACCGGCTGTGTCAGAGACCCATCCAAAGCACCCGTGGGGGTCTAATGTTGGACTGTGGGGAGTGGAACAAGTACAAGAGGTTCTGGGATGAGGGCATGGACTGAAATAAAACGGAAAAGAAGCAAAGCAAAAAAAAAGGATGATGCCAGGAGTCAAACGGCAAATGAATAACCCTGCTGAAGCCAAAAACACAATACAAATGCTCTGGTAGCAGCATCTAATGCAGGTGGACAAAGTTATATTCCTCTTTCTTCTTCCTCATCCATACTGACTTTATCTGCCGGTGACGTTTTTCTACGTGGAGTGAGGTAGACGTTCAAATAAATCAACACGCTGTTTAAATTCATTTCCTTTTCCTGAGCCCTGACAACTCCCCGAGGACTCGACACATTAATATTCACAGCCCAGCTCCTCAAATTTCTAAATGTAGTGAGACCCCTGCAGATTCTGCTGTAGAGATCAGTGTTAAAGGTGCTTTATTTGTGCTCATTTGAGCCTCTTAAATAAATTAGAGTCAATAATTAGCATGAGAGCCTGACTTATTAAGACTGCTCCGACTAACCCGACACATTCAAACTGCATGAAGCAACAAGAGCGGAGCTGTAAAGAGAGAGGAGGAAAAAAAAATCAATTGATATTCTCTTCTTCACACTGCAGCACTTTTCCATATTTCATTTACATATCATTAACCTCCCTTCATTTCTTCTGGCATGTTGTTAAGATTTAAAATTAAATCAGTGGGATTCCTTGTGCTTTGAGTTTAGCTTTAAATGTCTTTTTAAGATACTTTTGGATATATAAAGAATGAAATGGGCATTCGTGTGAGAATGTCCTCATGTGTCTTTCAGTGAAACACGGCTACTAAAGGATTTATCCCAAATCTATTCAATTATACTTCACAGGAGCAGTCGAATCACCACTCACATGTATGAAAATGTAGCCTGGGTAGTTGCATGGATTGTAACTGCCCGTACGAGATACGCGAGGCAAAGCGGCGGATAAGGATCGAGGTTCGGGCATTTTCGTTGTGTAATTTTTGATAAAAACCCGTTCCCCCCCCCTCTCTCTCTCTATCTTCCACCATTTACGCTGGTGGAAATGTATCCTGTCAAAACACATGTTTCAAAGTCAGGTCTCTCTCTGACACCCTCTGATCTGAAGTTCCGTGAATCTTCTGTGCTGTCGACAAAAGTTTGCTGTCGGGGAAAGATAAGGTTAGGTTCAGAGAAAAAGTCAGTCAAATCTTTGGACGGTATTCTGCTACGTATGTGTCTCCCCAACACTATCGTCTATATACACATACACACGCGCGCGCCCACAAGCAGGCACATGATCAAACAAAGTGCACACAAGGACGTGATAGGCAGAAAAGTTCAAAAAACACAACGAAAATCCAGTTTCACACAGACTTTGTTACCAAGACCCCCGCCCCCCTCCCCCACTGATCAGTTGGAGAGCTATGAATTGCAGTGGGGGGAAAAGAAGACATATAGCAAGACAGAGAGAGAGATTTGATTTGATTTGGAGGCGGAGGGTATGGCCGGCTCCCCCCCCCGCCTCCAACCCACCACAGCTGATAGGAAGCCAGACAGAGAAAAACTAGCAGCGTTTCCACATTAGCATAGCAATTCCATACTAACAGAGGGGGGTGTTTGGAACTGAAGGTCAGCTGCACACAAGGGACCACGAAAGAGAGAGCAGATATGAAAGGGTAAGGAGGAGCCCCTGAGAGAGATTTGGGTGGAGGGATATGAAAAATACACACTGATTTAAAGTAGCGTGGAGGAAAGATGCAGGGGAGCTTTTTTTTTTTTAATGACTGTGTACAGTACGACTCGCACACAAACCTATTTTATAAGCTGCTTGCTAGAACTTAGCAAGATTTATCTGTAAACTTACTTTAGATAAAGGCTCACACCACTCATTTCAGTGCCCTTTATAGCTCACTCCATTCAATTATCTGTGATGCATGAACCTGTGTTCAAGGAAGTTATTACAAAGTCATTGCAAACCAGGCCCGGTTTTGAAATTCTGGACTTGACTGAAATAGACGAGTCTGAGCGAAGGGCAGAAGAAGGCAGCTCCTACTCTAACGCAACCTTTAAATAAAGAAGAGATAAGACTTGGATCGCCTGAAGGGACGAAAGAGTCGAGAGGAGTGGAGGCGATGAAACACAAGAAGATGAATCTTAAACTGAAATTCAGAGGCACCAGAGGACAGAAAGAATTAAGCAGAAGTGTTTAGAGGTGGGAGCTCTTGAAATGGATTTAAAACTTCTGAAGTGACTTCTCCCAGTGGGATGAAGTGGAAATATATTCTTGATATTTTGTTATAGCGAAAGTGTTAGGTGAGCAGTTGCTCATATATCTAGCTTTCAGATGAATTTTCAATATTATGACTATATATATATATATATATATTTTTTTTTTTATCTATATAGTCCATGCACTCGCTGCCTCTGCATTTTACATCCTCCACCTCTGAAAGCTTTTCCCAGCACTCTGCCAATCTGCCTATCATTAGGCAGATCAGGTTATCACCCCCTCAGATTCAATCTCCCCCGCTGTCACAAATGTCACTGCCTCTGAGCAGAGATGTGTGATGTGTGTGATGATATATTGCTTGTTGAAATAAGATGAGGAAATAGATTTTAAAATCAGCCCCACTGCGCCTTGTCGAGATGTAGCTCTGCTCGATTTGAACATTTCTCAAATGGAGAAATGGAGAATTGTTCTGCATCTGGAGAAAGTGGGGCACAGTATGGGAGAAAGTGATTATCAATGCATTCAGATTATGTAAAAAAAAAAAAAAAAAAAAAGAGATAATTGAGATAACACCGGAAAACGGGGGGGTTGTAGATATTAAGGCTCTGAATTGCAAATGTGTCATCTTCTTCAGTTTGGAAATTAAGTTAATTAAGTGAGTTAAGTCGGATTTTAGAAGTGGACATCCTAGAGTTGTTGACTCTGATAGCAGATGTTTTATTTTTCAGATGGGTTACGGCATATTAGAACAGACCTGCGAGGCTGCCGCGTGCTGCACATGTCATCGCAATGTAAAAACAAAGCAACAGAAAAGCTCCGCTGCATCTTAACATCCTGCCACGGACGTCTCCTCACATGAGGGTGAAGACACAGAGCAGAGAGGAGGTGAAAGCACGGGGAGTGAGTGACAAGTGAATACCTTTCTTCTTTGCTGCATTTTGTACTGGCGTCAGGAATATCCAAGCTTTTACTGTACACTGATTTACTACAGTGAGACAGGAGACAAAGCGAGCAGAGAGTCAGTCTCTGTTTATTTTATTTTTTACTTTTTTTCCACAATGCATCCTGCTGACATCAGAGCCAGACTCGCTGTCAGACCATCTGAAACCACTGGGCTGCGAGATCCTCCATACATGCACAAAAAACACACACGCGCACACTCTCTCCTTTCATGGATATTTCTTTTTTTTACTTTTTTACTGCACACGTACCTTTGTCCATGCTGCGTCATGTCAATAGCCCTCCTAGCTGGCACGGGAGAGCCTCCATCTGTGACGCTGAGCACCTCCATGGACTTCCTCTCTGGTCTCCTCTTGCCGTGTCGGTTCAACATGGGGGAGTCCACCCGCTTCCTGGGAGGATCTGAAGGAAACAGAGAAACAGGCCGATTCAGAGTCACCGCAATGCAACCTGAGGTCCCCTCTGTGTGCGTGTGTGTGTGTGCATATGCGTGAGTGTTTGAGTGATTTTTAGTGCTGATCACATTGACATTTTAACTAATAGTGAATAAGTAATGGTTACCTCCCAGACCTTGAACTAATGGCCACTGTATTGACTGTATCACATTCACTGAAGAGGGAGTCTATTCATCAAAATGTCGGTATCTCACAGCGCACGCACACACACACATTTGCACATAATACTCCTCCTCTTGCAGCGCTCTTGTCAGAAAATAAACCTGGCGGATGTCTAAGTAGAGCATCTCTGTCTCTGCACAGATTTCTGTGGGTGGAAATCTGTGCTGGGTTGTGGTGTGCGAAAGGGAGAATCTTTTTTTATTTTATTTTATCCAATGAGTTAATATCTGAACTGAAGCAGTCAGCAGACAGTGGGAAAAAATAAATAAATAAATGAAATATATGGCCTATCGACACCTTCTATTTCTGCCGCTATATTTCATTGAGAAGCTTGTCTATTTTCAATAAACAGAAAGCTTTATCCTACTGGAGAGTCAATCCACCGCCACTGGAGCTCATCCAATTCCTTCAGAGGGAGGAAAACACTTCGGCGTGCCTCAGACAGTGGGAACACTCATGTGTTAACTTCTTGCAGGACTTATTCTTGTCTATACCCACTTTTTCTTTTTTTTGCCTGTGTAAAAGCCATTTAAGGTAAAGATTCCAGTCACATAGCAGTATTTTTCAAACATACTGATTTTCTTTCCCCCTGCTATGCTCTTTTCTTCAGTTATTATTCTGTGATCATCACATTCTTTATCTACACTTATATTTTCTTTTCAAGCCTCACCAATCTCATTGCGAGGGGGGAGATTCTGGTCTTCCTGACTTGGGTATCTCTCCTTACGGTCCAGCAACAGGAAGTAGATCATCTTTTCTTGGTTGTCACTGCAAAAGAGGGGACAATTAGAAAATAAAAATATTGAAAATACGGCCATAAATAATACAATACATTTATACCATTAGATAATGTATGAATGTTCATTTTCACTGTGACCCCATGGTACCCCAGCAAGGTCTGCAAGTGCTTAAAGACCAAGACATTAAACTGCAGAAACCTTCACTATGATTTATGATCTTTAATCGTTTTGGGTTCATTGTGAAACAGCTACTAAATAGATTTCATCATTAAAACAAAACTTTAGTTTCACAGATCATTAAGCAATCATATAATATTCTGCATGTATTTTTTAGGGATTTGCCCTATTTCCATGTGCAGCGTCTGCTAGTAAGTTTATGGAAGTATCAAAACGTATGAGTTCATCCTTTTCTTTCCCAGTAAATCCGTCAGCCTAATATCTTTAGCCTCTAGGCCAATACTCTCTATGCAAAAGGCAAAGGCATTGGCCCTCCATAATAAAGACAGATTGGAAAGCAGTAGGAGGCAAAGAGACAAGGACCTGCAACTTCAGCTTAAATGAACCAAGGGGGGGTGGAGATGGAGACCGCAGATTTTGCTCCAGCCCAGCACTATTACAGAATACTCCAAGGAGAAAGGAGGTGGGCAGAGGGGAAAGTTATATAGTGATGTTCGTTTAGGATAAAAAAGGAAGACACGGAGCAAATCTAAAATAGAGGCAAAGGAGACTGAAAAGTGATGCTTATAATAATAAAAGCAAGTGTTTGAGAAACTGCAGGGAAAGTATACTCAGCACAAAGGTAAATTCACAGGAGCACCAAAACTCAAACATGTGTAGCTGAGACACAAACACGCGCAGCACAGCATTAACAGTGTGACCCAGGAGCATGTTTTGCAGTATGAAATCAGTTCAGATCAGTTTGGGGGGGATGTATCCAGTAGCAAGTGGTGTTAGCTCAGTGTGATAACCGTTAAGTGATCTATAGCTTCTGACATCCGAAGTGACAGCCTCACAGGATTTCATAAGTGCCGGGGAAAAACCAAGGCCAACTGCACCACACACCTACGTCACCATTTCTTTTTTCTATTTCAACACAGACTACTTCTCTTCTTCTTTTGCTTAGTCTTCTATATCAAATCTCATCCATGTTTTGCCTCTCCGTTCACTCACTCATCTGAGAGTAGGTCTTTCAGTAGTTTGTTTTTGTCTCTGAAGCAGCCCAGGGAGTGCATGCTGTCCAGTACGTCTGGGTCGATATCGTCCGCAGAGGGCAGGCTGCGGATGGTCACCTTCCTGGGCACAGGCTGCTCTGGCTCTGGTTCGTTCTTCCCCCCTCTGAGAATAAAAAAAAAAACACACACAAGTGAGGACAGTGTCAGCCATTTCTTATTCTTTTTCCTCTACTATCCACATCATTAAATTTGAACAGGCCCATGTGAATGTTTTCATATACTTTTTAAGACCTAAAGAGGCAGATTTACTGATTTAATGAGCATGCAGTGTAAACAGAGATCACAGTGTGTGAAGTATGTCAGTGTTTGTTTGCCTCCTGGTCATCTGGGGTAACATGTTTACCTCATTATGACCCTGGCTCGTATTATGAGACTTTCATAGTCACGTATTTCTGCCAGGTTTAGTCATTTCGCTAGTAAGCTTCAGAGGGTGAACTTAGGTCATCGCGCTCACGGAGATGGAGACAGATGACTGAGTCATACTGTTAAGTTTTGCAATCTCCCCCTCTCCAGTTAGCTCTCCAAACTTTGTTTTTTTTTTTTCATTATTACCTCCGTTCTTTCCAGACCTTCTCCTAGTTATGTCATTTTTTCTCTGCCTCTGTGTGTCTTGGGGAGTACACAGACAGGCCTTTATCTTCTTTGAGATTTAAAATGAAAGCCTGAACCAGCACTGAAACCAATGTCTACAAGATTTCTGGTAGATTCTTGAAGTCTTTTTTCAAAGATCACAACCATCTGCCTTTTCTACAAATGTGGCAAATTTATACACAGGTTTGTGTCAATATGCAACCCTTCTACTTCTTTCCCTTCATCTATTTTTCCTTCCCTCCGGTGAGCCCAGTAAAGCGTAAACCCCATAGGCAGCTATTAAAATCATACAAACAACCACCTTTCCATCACCTCACACAACCTCCAACCCCCCGTTTCACTATGTGCATATAAAACTGAAAATAAAAACAAACCCCTCTGTTTCTCCTGACATGTGTGTACTGAAAAGTACATTTAGATTCTGGACTGTTATATCCACTGATGGATAGAGGGTGGATTTTTGCTAAAGAAATCATGGATCTCTATATTTCAATGAAATCCAATACAATTATTTGAAAATATGACTGTAAATGTGCAAATTATATGTGGTTGCTTCTAACATGAATAGCCACAGGCAAGTTGACGGATAGAAATACCTCTCTCATTTGTTCATTCATTCATGAGTTCATCCATTCACTTGGCAAGCCAAGCAGACAGGCATCTTCCTCACTTACACTACATTATCTTCCTCCCCACGCTCTTCTCCCCTTGTCTGTTCTTGTTTCTTTTATCAGCCTGGCTGTCTGTTTTCATGATCTTTCAGCACACGACAGACACCATAACTCACGCTCCTTCCAGGACTCACAACTTCCACTCATGATTCATCTTTGCTCTTGGAGCCAAAGAACCTTAAAAATCCTTAAATTACTTTTACAGTGGGTCCGCTGCTACTTCTTACAATCTGATTATTAGAGGTAGGGGTTTAAAAAAAAAGAACTCATAAATGAACTCGTGACATACAATGACCTGCGGCACAAATTTTCTCAAAAGATTTATGCTGGGCTTTCGAGGGTGGGTACACTCGGTTATGAGAGTTAAATGGTGGGAACGCTGAGGTCAGGGTAGGTTCACCCTGCACCACGTCCGTGCTCGTTCCCTTGTCCCCTGCTCCCCGTTCAGATGACCATATGCGGCACATCCTCTTTTCATGCACTGCCAATTTACCCTCACATCCCCCAAAGTGGAGTCACGCCCTGCTCGAAGGTACTCTCGCGTACACGGCTGAAACTCACAGTCGTTTATCATGTGGTAGCTCCCCCCCAGGCCTACAAGCCCTGTAGAATAGGGTGAAGGTGGAGGAGGAGTAAAGAGGAAGGTAAGAGACTACTTACATGTACCATGTGTGCTTCTGGATCTGTTCTAACTGTAAAAGAGAAGAGAAAATAAACATTCAGTACACACACAACACATTTGATTTGAATCATTTTGTCATATTTTGGTACTAAGGAATGAATGAAAGGCAACAGAATCATCAGTCAGTGCTTGTGTATAGAAATGTCTGGTGCAGTATGGCTTCACAGTAAGCCTTGAGCTTACTGGCTTAATGGAAACGCCGCAGACAATACGGCCAGATTGAACGGTGGAAGTAAATAATGAGGCCTTCAAATATTAATACCGCCAATGGGAGGAAAAAAAGAAAAAAAACTTATTGGGGGGGGGAAGAGTAAGATGGAGAGAGAGAGAGGCCCAGCAAGACAGAAGAGAGAGGTGATACCACTGAGCTATATAAACAGAGAATATTATCTCCCTCACACACACTGCTGACCCTGCCAAGCCCTCTGGTCTAAAGGGAATCTCCTGTTCTCATTCCCTTCCCATCGCTCTTATTCTCACAAACACACACACTCTCTTGATGCTACCCTTGTCATCACACTCTAAACGTAGCCATTTCGCGACAAACGTTATCAGCGCGGTGTTTTTGCAGCAAAAGGGAATGCGGAGGGAGACGGGAGCAGCGAGCAAAAGGGCAACAGAGGAAGATGTCTGTTCGAGGGACTTCACCGTGTTTTAACTGCCCACAGAGGAAAACAGGATCAATGTCGCTGCTGGGACTTTTTAATTTGCTCCTGCTGTTGTTGTGGAACCACAGGAGGGAAACACATAGCAGCTCTAATTATTGTCACTTATTCAGAAGTGTAGTTCTTGGGTATGTGTCTCCATCAGTGTCTCGATGCGTTTGCCGTCCCAGAGGATCCACCTCTGCGCCTCGGCACACATAAATGCCTTCACGTGGTATCGGCGCAATCGCAGACGCAGGAAGGCTGCGGTTACGGGGACTATAGCTGATTCCTGTCTGCCTCCACAGAGGTCATGGTATTGACAGAGACACCCTGCCTGTCAGATACAGGCCGGTGGGTGACCTACTCTCTCCAACTTTTATTGAAGGCCTGGAGGCAAGAGACCGATATCACACGCAGGCATGAAAGTGATGTGCTTTGAAATGCAGTATCACATCAATCAGCCTCTAAATGTGACAGTACCAATTCCAGCTGCTTTCACTCAGGCAGACGGGAATGCTGCTGTAATACTGACATGACTTGGTGTGTGTTTGAGTGTGTACTCAGGTACATCTTTATCGGGATGCAGCATAAATTAATTCTCTTGTAGACTTTCATTGATAGAGAAGTGTATCAAGCCCCAGCGTGTGCATGCATGTCTCGTGCTGTGTGGCTGTTTATTAGAGCAGATAGAGACATTCGGTGTGTGTGGGGCAATGGTGAAAAAACAGTTTTAATTCTCCAACATCTCAGTAATTATGTTTTAAATTGCAGTCTATGATTATATTACTATAAATAAGGCAGAAATTAAATCCAATTACAAAAAGGAACACCTGACAAAGTCCTGCTAAGAGCTAGACTAGCTTAGCAGAGCAGCAGAAACTTCAGATACTGTCGGCTCTGGCATGACTGGATGTGGTTAAGCTCGATCAGTAAGTATGTCAGTAAATATATATACATATACTGTATGAATTTCATTTAACTTGGAATTAATTCAAGTGTTCAAAAGGAAAAGACAGTCGAGGGAAGAAAAACAGAAGCGTACGCTTTGTGTGTTTATTTCCCATGCATTTAGATTATCTCAAGAGCTGTAATGATGAGTGATTTTTTTATTTTTAGGTTTTACATGAGGCAGAAAATTAAGCTTTTTTAAACTTGTATCTGTTCCTTATATTGTCTGGGTGCCTTGAAGCTATATGTATTTTTTTTTTTACAGCTTCACTTTCTGTTGTTACTGCTTTTGCTGGGAGAATGGCGACAGAGGGATCTTTGAAGTCCTCGTATCAGGAAGAGGCACAGAGATCCCGAGACGCTACACACATAAAGATTTCTTAATGGATGCCTGTGGAGGCTCACACGCATTGTCATAAAGGGAGAAGCTAGTGGTTTCAGCAC
This sequence comes from Decapterus maruadsi, assembly GCA_030347415.2. Taxonomy (NCBI): domain Eukaryota; kingdom Metazoa; phylum Chordata; class Actinopteri; order Carangiformes; family Carangidae; genus Decapterus; species Decapterus maruadsi. Next base: position 18,537,163 of record CM064893.1, on the reverse strand, counting down.
ATCAGTGCAGTGAATGAGGTCAAGTTTTACTCTGACACACACACAAAAAACCACACTTGCTATGTTTTCAGTCCAGAAACCTCAGTATACTTCATCTGCTACATCCCTGTGAGGGTATTATCTGTCTGTGATGAACTGTTCTTTAATATAATAAGCTAGCCAATCCCTTTCATTAGCCAGGGATCACAAGGTGGAAGATCTTTCCAGGGTGTCTGTGTTCATTTGAATTGTGAAGATGAGATGACTGCGTTGAGGTGGCTGTCCGGGTCGCCTCCAGGGCCCTGGCTAAACAGACAGGAAATGAAGAGAAGGGCTTTTATTGAGCTAAGCCCCTTAAGCCCGCGTACGTGCCCTCCCACTCAGAACTCTGTGGGGGCCTTGGCATTGTGTGTGTACTTGTGTGCAACTACTAGCAAAATCTAATTAACAGAAGGTGACGATACTCGTTTTTGAAACACAGAGAGTAGTTATGGTCTCTGACCCTAACGCTTTGATTCAACAAACTAGTGTCAACATCATCAATGATCCCTGTAGCAAAAGAACATGGCACTATGTGATGTCATTTCCACCCTTGAGCGTACCCGTCTTCATCCAGGTCTGTCGCACACACTAAAACTCCAAGAATGCTCAATCTAACAGGGCTCTTTGACATTCTGTAAGGTTACAACACATCCCCTGAGCTCTGTTTGGAGCCATCATGCACAAGAGGGGGGTGGACAGGTAGCATATTCTCTCCCAGCAGCCCTGTCCGTGTGTTACGCTTTGTCGAGGACAGCGCTGGAGGCTGGTGGACATATCTAGGGGATATCAGGGTGACCTGTTCTCGTCAGGCAGAGAGAACAGAAAAATAAAGCACACGCAGCATACCAAAGAGGTGGAGGTCTTTTCTAGTTGATGTTTCGACACTTGCTGCTTATCTGAGGGGTTTCACCTTCAAGTTGCCAACTCCCCTGCAAATGAGCATCTCTTTCTTTGTAGCTGTTACGGTCTATTTTTCACGGGTGCCTTTCACATTCCTGTGAAAGTTTAAGTCGTTCTAGCACTGTGTGAGATGAGCGTGGGGCGTGGGGAGAATGGAGCAGCATCAACCTACAGGTGGTGTAACCACATTTGCTTACAGGTAAGTTCATGAAAACAGTGTGGTTTACTGCACTGGTTCACAAAGATAACTGGAGAGCGTGTGTGTACATATAGTATGCATATGAAAATCTGGGTTTTTATCTTGAGCGTGTGCAGCTACAGTCTCTTGCAAGCTCGTATGATTCTCTGTGCGTCATCTGTTCTTGTCCTGTATTTCAAATTCAGGGCAGCTCCATCTTTCTGTGAAGTATATACTTTTGAGTTCTCTAAGCCACTTTCATTATTTACATCGCCCTTTGTCCATCCCGCTCTTTCTCTATTCAGACTCGCTGCCCTTCACATCTCTGTGCTCCCGCGCCCTACTCCAGCCGCCTTGCCAAGGTGATCGGTTGCCGTGTCGAAAGGGACTGGCATTGTGATGATTGCACTAAGCAGTGCGGTGGGAGAGAACACAAACAGAAAACCTCCCCTGAATTCACATTCTGTACTGGAGGAAGGACTCACACAGAATTGGGGATGAGGAAAAACACATTTGAAACACAAGGGAGGAACGAAGAAACAAACACAAAGATAATGGTTGGCTTGGCAGGAGCTGATATTAGCCACTTTCGTTTAAGTGTGTATCTTTGCCATCTTACTCTCTCCTAGAGGCATTACAAGTTTTTTCAGCTTGCTGTGAATTTGCAGAACAAAGATTTTTCTCACTTATCTCAGACCTATTGTGTCCATATTTGTATGAATACTTACTAAAATGTGAAAGGGGAGATTGCCCTGCACCACACAGATTAGATCCTCACATTGGTGCCGGTGGTGTCAGGAATTGAGTCCATGAAGAAAGGAAGGAGTTCCACTGCACTCGGTAAAGCAACGCGTTTCGCCCAGTGGGCTTCATCAGGCTGATGAAGCCCACTGGGAGAAAGGCGTTGCTTTACTTTTACTCTTAATAATAAATCAGTGTTGAAATGACCAAATTGTGTGCAGTGGAATTCCTTCCTTTCTTCATGGACTTACTAAAATGTGTTTTGAAGCTTCTATAACATAATTAGTAATCACTGCTGGTCGTGGTACTCCAATAGAAAATTCTATTCAGGTCTATTCAATACAGAGTGAGACACTGAGAACATATGAATAGTGCATAATGAGAAAGAGAGTTTACCTGTATGCAGTATAGAAACACATGGCATACTAATAAAGCTGAGGCATACAGTCATGTGATGTACCAGCTGTAGCGCTGTTATTCGTCACTTTATGAAGTTTTTACATGCAAGTAATTGAATGTTTAGATTCCCAATATGCAGTTAGTTTATCCAAATGACGCCTGTTTGGAAGTTGGCTCTGACGTTTTGGGAGAGGTCTTTAGTGGTTCACCGCCGGCTGGTTTAATTCTTTTTAGGAGATAAATATTGGTCTCATTGATTAACTGGACAGAAGAGCAGTGCTGCCTCTGGGCTCTGTATGTACACAAATCACCTCATTTACATCAATGAATTAATGTTTTTCAATGAACCGACTGGTCTACATTAAATTTAGTTCACAGAGGGGAGTTCAGTATGATGTGCTTCTTTTTTCCTGCACGTCTGTGGCACACAGCTCCATAAAAAAGCGTTCTGTTCACACCAGCGTGGTAGAAAAAAAAAGGACATCGAACTATTCACTGACACCAGGGCCACAGTCATCCTTGAGGCACATATAGGTGTTATGTTCCTACTTAAACAATGGACATAAATATACTGTATACACATCTATTTAGTATTGCAGCAAGCAGCATCCTGCACTTTTTGGGAAAGCTTTCTGTAATAGTGTGGGACTGAGCTGCAGGATTCATCTCCCATTCAGTCAGGTTGAAAAAATTATTCCTTCTTGCATGTCGCCTGAAAGCTACAATATCTGTGTTGCATGAGGAATTCACTCTTTTGGAACCAAGTGGCCCTGGACCAAAAGAACAGAGAGGTATATGTTGATAATCATAATGTGTTTTTCATCCCCTCTTATTGAACTGACCGTTAGTCTTTTGGTAGCATCCACTTCAATCATGCCACGGAGAAGGTTCTGACAGTCCGGAGGGATAAAGTGCGGCATGTGAAACACCCCCAACTTCACCTTCTCCAGAAGATTCCTCAGGTTGTCATCATCAAACGGCAGAGCGCCCTGGAGAGACACACGCAAGAAGCAGAGAGTGAGAAAGGGGAAATGAAATAGCAAATGGTGAGGATGTTCTGTATGTGTAGGAATGAAAAACCTAGCAAAGAAGAAACAGTGTGCACTTGTTATAAAGGCTGCGTTAGAACAGAAAATAAGACTTCACTCGATTGAGGGCAGGAAAGAAAAAAAGAATGAAAAAGAATGCGAAAAACTAAAAAAGCCTTGCAAAAACACACGAAAAACACATTTTGAGTCTTGATTCTGCTTGACTTTAAGAACGGGCTCGCTTTCTCAACTCGTTCAATTCTCCAATTAGAGCTTTCTGCTCTCAGCGGCGATGCAAAAATAAATAATAAACAGCGGTAAGATGAAAACAGGGCTTTTCTAATAATTACCCAGCTTTCTCATTTACCTCGTTCATTTAGCATTCTCTCATCAGAGTCATTTATCAGAGAGAGCTGACATCTCACAGATGTGGCTGTTTGATGAATGACAACCTCCACCAGAAGACAAGATTCAGTGGAGGGGGAGGGGGGGTGCGGGGGAGAGAGAAAAAGGAGGGGTGTGAAAGACAGAAAGAAAGCTGAGAAATGAAAAGAGGTAGAGCAGAGGGAGAAAAAATAAAAAAAGGGGGCAGGCTTGTGTAACAGATGATCTGAGTGTAGCCTAACTGCTGGGGAGTATGCGTGTCTCCCACAATCAGACAAATGGTTATCTCACAGCCAGACAGCAGGACAAAACTGGAGAAAGACAGCTTTCATCTGCAGTCAAACAGTGAGAGTGTGGGGGGAAGAAAAAACAAAAAACCAACAACAACTTTTGTTTGGAGTGAGAGACGGATGGCCACGATGGAGACAATGGTAAACAACTTCAAGTTTATGCAACAAAAAAGTGGAAGGGAGACTGTCCTTAACAAAAGTAAACACACACATATGAGACGGGAAGAGACGGAGTGAGGAACAAAGAGGCAAAAACAAAGACGAATACATAGGGCCTGTGGCCAAAAAGCCGCCCTGTCAGCGTTGGTATTTATTTTGGGCTCTCTTCTTTTCAGTTTGACTGTATGAATTATTCATGGTGCAGGAGTGTGTAGGAACTATAGTACAGCTGTTGATGAAACAAAGCTTCGGGGCTGCACGGCTGGGGAACCACAGACATAATGTAGCTGGAGAATAGACCTGATTATGGATACAGAGTTGTGTGTGGATACAGGATAATGAATAAGAAGATGCTTCTATTCTCTGATCTTCCATTGCGCAGGAATATCAGCTTGAGGGCGTCTATGCAACTTTTCTGGTGAGACCTTGTAAATGGAAGGATTTTGGATTTAACTCCCAGAGTTTAAGCTCCGGGCTTCGTGGTGGCTTCCAGCTCCCACCATCTTCTCACACTCCACTAAGGTCAACCTGGAGTCAACATCCAGGGTGTTGCAGTCCTGTCGCAGGGTTTCGCTCGCTTTCTCCTATTGGTCCAGAGCAGCCAGGGGGTAAAGGCTAGACATACTGTCCGCCGCGGAGGGACGGCGACACTTAATGGTAAAAATTACATTATGCCACATTTCACGGGGAGTTTTAAACTGTGTGTCAGTCCAATCATCATCATCAGTTAGTGAAGAATGAGATGACACTCACCACCAACAGGGCAAAAAGAATGACCCCACAACTCCAGACGTCTGCTTTCCTCCCGTCATATTTCTCCCCCTGTGGACAACGGAGGTGTTTGTTAACGGGCTTGGACAAAGTCTTACGGATGTTTAAAATAAGGTGCAGGAAGAAGAGAAGGTTAGTGGAGCAAAAACTATTCTATGAATCTGTTTAGAAGAAAAAAATAGACTTACCCTGATGACCTCTGGACAGGCGTAGTGTGGAGATCTGTTAGAAATAGAGAAAAAGGAGTCAGCCCAGGAAGACACAGAAAGAAAGAGCAGATCTAGGTTATTGATGTCTTGTGTAAATCTACTGCTATACTGCAAAATAAGTCAGGCTATACAATTATGACACAGCAAACATTATACACTGGTAACACCCCTGTATGAAAATGTGAAAAGAACAATTTAAGCAGACAGTAAATGTCTCCAGTGAACATAGATCAAGATGTGCTCTGGGAGTTGAGACATCCTCAGGGTGTTTGGATGTCCTCCTGCTTACTCACTCAAGGGCATCCTCTCACAGCAGACAGAGAACAGACCCACTAATCTTTACAACACCTGGATGGGCTGACAGTAAACCCAATGACTAGATTGACACATCAATATTGTATGAAGATTTATGGAGCTACGTCGCAACGGCTGTTTCATAAGCCAATAGCTTTGGATGAGTGCAGCAACAGTGGAGTGAATCGTTATTCTTTACATACTCAGTGGAACTTTTCCTATTGCTCCGACATTTCCACACTCGCTGTTTTGACAGAAATTAGGCAAATACGAGTTTTACATCAATCTATAATCAAATAAATTAAACAACTTGTTGATCTCAGAGTGTTTGTTTTCCTCTGATCTGACAGCGTATAGGGAGCAAATCAGGCACCTGTCTCCCCAAAGCTCTCAGCCCGGTGATGCATCTTCCACCTCCTTCTCCCGCTCAGTCTTATCTAATAGTGGGATATTTGGCTCTAATGAGAGACAATCTCAAGTCTGTAAACATGGCGCCCATTAACTCGGTTGTTGTCTGGTGTATTCATGAATACCAACTCTGACAGCCCCGCTTCCTCGGGCCTGTCAAAATACTGGCCGATAACAAACACCGCCACCAGTTCGACGGGGTAAGTTCAAATGCGAGCCTATGCAAATATGGCCTTCCTGATTGCAAGTGTCATAGTGCATTATGTAGATGAGCCGGGAATAAAAATAAAAAACAAGCCTCAGATTTGCACTAGTTATGCCTCATGAGGGCCACGAGCCGCAGCTGGAACCAGCATGAATATGAACTCATTACTTGCACAAGCTTTAGGGTGGCACACAGGGGTGAAGGTAAAGACTGGAAAACAAGCACCTCAGCTTCCTGCTTCATCAGAACACTCAATTAAATCAGTCAGCCATGCCACCTACCTACAGGATGTAGCAAATTACACGGTAAAAAATCATTGAAATATATGAGCTTTTAAACTGTACCTACACTTGAAAATAGTTTAATCCTGCTGCGTTTACCCGTGTTTAACTGCATCATTTAATCCACAGTGCAAATAAAATCCATTTAAAATGTATCCGACTTAACAACATTAAAAAATTCAGGCCTCATATGAAAGCCTATACTTTACAAAATTAACATTATGATGAAAAATCTCTTTCTGCTCACACCATAAATGCAGATTATTGACTAGGATACTGCAGATAAACAGAAAGAGCCACTTCTCTCTGACTATAGTCAGTGAGAAATACAGTTATGCCTAGGTTGACATAACATCACTCTTTTCTTGCTATTTGCTGAAGCTCATTTACTCTCTCTGCCACTAACCACCACAAACATTGCATAAATAAAACCAACACACAGGACAGGAGATTTGGCTTTTCCTATGCGGCCACCAAATGGCTGCATAGTGCGACTAATAGCTGCTGATGCGAGTGGTTTAGCCGACAGCATAAAGAGACTGTTGCAACACTAGTGCTGTTTTGGTAACGCTGCTCTCTCTCCTGCACCAGGTATCACCTTCTCCACTGGTGTACTAGGTTAACTGTATGCCGCTTCCTCCTCCTCTCATCAATTAATACAAAGTATAAAGGTGTAGAGAGGGAGCCCAGTCAGTGCCAGTGGGCCAGTGTTTGATGGCATGAACATGGCTCTTCACTATGGAAGGAGGGTGGGTGGCGTGATATCTGACATACCTGTGTTTCTCGTGTTATGTGGTCAGAAAAACTCCTGCTTGTTTACAAAAGCATCATATTTACCATAAAGTATTCTTTTGGGCTTTGTGCCTTTAATTGATAGGACAGCTGTAAAGAGATAGGAAATGGGGAAACAGAGAGAGAGGGAATGACATGCAGCAAAGGGCCACCATCGGCTGCAGTGAGGGCTAGCCTCTGCCAATGGGAGGCCTCTGCTCTACCCACTGAGCTAAACAACGCCCCCTTTATCACTGGAGACTACTGGTTCAAACAAGCCCTCTAAACTTCACCATAAACTCACCAGCTTCCTTAGACAGTTTAAAATGTATCACGAGTTTATGAAATATGAGCTCCTCACAGGAGCAGCATGCAGCTCATCTTCATAAAAATTTGTGGTAAACCTCATTGCATCCAAGATAATTTCCTTTCATCAATCAGCGCAACAGAACTTAAACTGGGAGCGCCGATGAACTTGGAGCTCAACTCATGAAGCCACAAATAAATCGAGAAGCGGTAAGCTGTTTGTGTGTGTGTGTGTTGTTGGCTCCATATTTGTATGTGACTGTCAATGCCTCTGCTCATCTATATATGTCTCTCCGTCTGCATGTATTTATGGATGTGCTCCGAGGCTCCCCCTACTCTACCTGGGGTGAGTCTCATCTTCACTCAGCTCCATTACCCGTGGCAAATGGAATACATTTGTGTCAAACTACTGCATGGTGAGAGGGGGCCAGATAAATGCATTTAATTAAAAACTGTCATATCTACACTTAGAGATGGGACAGTCAGAACAGCATGAATAATCAATAACCACACACACACGCGGCGTATGGCACATGCCCATGTATTTGCGCTGGCAAACAAACACAAGTGGAGCGCACACGTTCTGGCGAGACACACACATGCAAGCAGAAGTGCATGTGGGGATTGGACTGGGAGTGGAACAAAAACAGGACTACCTTGCCTAGCAGTGTGTGTGGTGTCGTCTCTGTAAGACAACACTGTCTTTTGACACTTTTGACACTTTGTAGATGCATGAGGGACAGTAAGTAAGAAGTAAGAAATATACAGGTGATCTACAGGATACCGCAAAAAGCTGAGTAAGAGCTGTCCCATCCTATAGACTTTCTAGGAAATGCAAACACTTCAGTTTGGTCATCATGGCTGCAGTGACTCAGTCATGCACATTTTACTTGCAGATAGCTATGCACACAGCTCTCAGTTGGCTTGATCTCTACCGATGAGTCATGAGTGCTAAGGCACCGTGCTACTGCTGGAAAAAAATAAAAAATAAAAAATTATGCAACAGTTTCTGCTGCTTTTAGTGTGTGTGTGTGTGCATGCACTTTCTTAAATGAATGTGCATGTGTATTTTAAAAGGGAGTGGAGGGAGACAGAGACAGGGGGAGGGATGCAGAGAGAGACAACCGAACAAGCGGAGGACAAAGGGTCTCGGAGGTCAGGGATGAACTAAGCCTCACCAGCACCCTTTGCGCATGTGTGGTCGCTGAATTGCGTGTATGTGAGTGTGTGTAATTTCAGTCGCGGCTGATTTGGAGGTATAATCTGGACAGAATCAGGTCTGAGCTGGGGACAGATGTCACAGGGTCTCTCCATCACCCAGCCCTGTCATGTGTAACCACAGAGCAAAATTCTCCCAAGTCCATGAGGAATCTGGGAGGAAACAAAAGTGCTTCACCTCACGATTTACAGCTAATGGGCAAAACAAACTGCCCACTTTGCTAGATGTAAACCTATTATGGCCCACGCTTACATATTAGGATACTCAGGTAAGACTGATTGAAACTCATAGAACAACTTTCTGTGCTGTGAAAATGTGATTCGGAGTTTATGAACTCAGGGTTTATGAGTTTATGAAAGTACTTAAAAGAAAACCATCATCAACTATGACCCCTCTTTTATTGACGTGTGAAACTGCACGCCTTTCACTACACCTGAGGGGGTTAAATAAAAAAAAACACTTCCACAGTATAGATGGCCACATACAAAACACTTTCAGAGTGACTTTTCCTGGAGGGGAATTCATTGCAGTCGTTGCGGGATTGATGGGCCTGGCGTGGTCGTGACTGCCAAATCATAAAACCAGGCGTCAGATACGAGGGGATGGAAAGCAGTAATGTGTGGCCCTGGCCCTGGCCCCAGCTCACAGCCAGACAGCACACTCTGAGAGAGAGACACCAACCGCCTCTCCAGAGATCAACAGTGAGTGCACCATCACGAGGCCTTTGAGAACAGAGGGGGCTTGGTAGCTGCACTCATCATCCTCTCTGTTTCTCTCTGTTGGAGACCAGCGACTGCACCTGCCACCCCCGCCCCACTATGACTTATCTCTACCTGCAGGACCTTCTGGGCTATGGATATGAGTCAAACTTTGCATTATAAAACATGCATCACAATGTTTTCTACATTACTTACCCACAGCTGGTTTCCAGCAGACTGTCTCCAACCTGAAGGGAGGCCATGCCGAAGTCTGCTATCCTGATGTTGTTCTTTTCATCTAGCAACAGGTTCTCTGGCTTCAGATCCCTGTGGCTGAAAGATGGTGAGACAGAAGCATAAAATGGTTAATGAAACATGAAATAATGCATCATGTTACAAAAACTAGTGAAAATGAAAGGTGTGCCGCGAGGTCTATCAAACACCTGTGGATCCAGCTTGGATACATGCAAATGTTAACAACACAGCGCCTTAACCTGTGACTGAGCATCCTCCCTCCGTCCCTCCCTCCCGTCCTCCCTCCATCCTTCCCCCCTCTCTGCAACACCTCTCTCCCTTTGATCCGTCCATGCTAAAGCTAGCGGGCTCCCACCTCAGCGCTGGGCTGGTATGAGGTGTGACAGCCCCCCGCTGTGTCCTTTTCTCCTTCTCTTTCCCTCCCTCTTCGCCCCTCATCGCTCTCATCTCCCAGACAGCCACCAGCAAACTGGCTGTGCAAAGGGCGTCAAGGCGAGACAGCCGCAGAGGTGGTGTTCATTAGCTGCCATTCATTACCGCTTAACACAGCAAGGGGGGAATAATATCTAGCGGACACCATCCCCCCCCTCCTTGAAAAGGCCCATTGAAAAGAATATCTTTCTCACATCACGTATGCTGTTGCTGTGTCGGAGGTTAAAATCTCAATTTTGATGAGTGACTGTTCAAAAGCAGAGTGGTGTTATAGCACCCTATCGCACGTTTAACATCCTTTCTCAGGTTGAGGGTTGTATTACATCACACCGTGCCGTTCTTGTTATGTCTACCAAGGCTGAGGGAGGCAGCGCAGACATCACACAAGTTAGTACGTTTGCTTAGGCTGATATCTATCCATCTGTCTTTCCCACATTTTTTACAATATGCGTCTTCTTGCTTACCTGCCTTTATGACTTTTATAATCAGGGGCAGAGTTATGGAGCCACGGGGCTGTCAGGATGTCATGAACTAGACTTTCATCTTCTCTTTTCTCTTTTAATTATAGAAAGAGGAGAGGAACAATAGCTGGATGCGTCAGCCTTTGAAGAGTGGCTCATCACAATGGACGTTTAACCTTAGATGACATCGGCTGCTGTACAACTCGTTTCCTGTCCTGAGGGATTAGCTGTCAGCTGGTCACTGGCAGTCTCTGTGATCCCTGCTATAATTGAAATAAAACACAGATAGCATCTAAAACAGTTCTCCCCAGGCTAAAACCTTTGTCAATTCACACAACCATCATTTGGCAGGGATGTCAGTAGCCTGAGATTTAGCCTTTTAACTAATACTGTCAAAGCACACGAGGTAGAAACAAACAATTATTGAACTGCTCAGGGGCTACCAGTATGGGGCTATAGTTGTGCTGGGTATCTGTGGTATAATCCCTCTATTTCAGCAGGCCGGTGTCATATAGTAAATGTTCTTTGTCGGTATGAATTAATTAACTCTTAACACTCCGCTGGGGCGTCAATGATTCCATGTTTTTAAAAGATAATGTTTCCCCTGGCAACAAAATGTTTTAGACAGCTGAAAGTTACAAATCACTTGTGACTGGAGTTTAAACATGACATGAGGTCAGCTCGTAACTTTGTCGACACAGGAACCAGACTACACGGCCTGGAGAATGTTAAATAATTTGGTGTGACATCAGTGAGAAAAGCAACAGCAGTGACAGCACTGAGTGTAGTGGGTGTCCCACACGCTGTTCAAATGCAGTTTGCTATTGACAGCACAGGGGAGATAGCATCCTGATCTTTGCAGACCTCAATCCGAAAACTAAAGCCTCGACAGAATCACAAGCATCCGAGTGCACTCAAGCTGTCAGACTGAGATGTATAAAATCCGCACTAAATCATTATCTATAACACACATAAACATGGCATAAACATTGCGTAATCACTAGGCCTATCGCAAAGAACCAAATCTCCAGAGGCTGATGCACAAAAGGGAGGCGGCAGCGGTGCATTCATCCACCAACAGCATCAAGGGGACAAATTGCATCTGGATGCTTTATCGGTTGTCAGGACCCTGGTATACAGAATAGGACATTAAACTGACGCATTAGGCTGCACTCTTCTACTGTAATCCTGCTCACACAGCGAGCTCTGCAGAAGGGATATCTCATATGTCATATGGGAGTGGATGCTGTTAAATGAACATAAAAAAGTTTGAACGTAATTATAGACATACGTGTAGCTTTTTTTTTCAGAAATTAGGAAGCTGTGTGTCACTTGCTTGCATGCAAATCAAGGGGGATCTATCCAAAAATATTCTAAATGTCTTGAGTGCAGGCGCTGACTGCACAGGTGGTTTCTGTGGGAAATGAAACAGTAATATTTTTGCGTTATGTGTGGCCCATATGGAAGAAAACAAAAATAAGAATATTAAATACTGTACCAAAGGCCAGTGGTTAAAGATATTGCATTCCATTAGGGTAGCATGAGTTATTATCTGCTTCATAGGTCTCCCTTGATATGTGGCCTCACAGTTCACTGTGCACAAACCACTTATGATGCTGCTCAGTTTAATTTACAGGGCACATGTGTGTCTGCATGCTGTCTGAGCAAGGTTTACACCCCAGTGGGGCTGTTAGACATGATTCTTGCAATCTAACACCGAGCTCTTAATTGCCAGTGATCATTTGCACGTTCCATACTGTTATGTTGTGTTTTATAGAAGGTTGTAATGATTCTGTCCTCTTGGGGCTCACATCCCCATAATACCCCAGCCATCTTTATGGTGATAAGCAGTTTTCTAACTAAATTCTCCAAGCCAAAGGAAAATATAGTTTTCCCATGGTGTCACATTTGACATACATCATGTTAAATATTGCCTGCCTGTTTTTGCCTGCAATCCTCCCAAATATGTGGCACCAATTAGCTTAAGCAGAACACTTGAAACGAACACTAATGGCTCAAATGCATCTTTTTGACACATTAACATGCCTGGAAAATGGTACACCTGCTTTTCCCCCCCATATTTTTATGAAGTACTGAAGCTATCATGGTATCATTATTGTTAGCTGGAGTGGGGGTTTTAACCATCACTGAGAGTTGAAACACAGCCATTTTGCCTGCGGTGCACCTCTGTGTCATCCTCCTCCTTCTATCTTTCCTTTTTTTAAAAACTTTTTTTAGGTTCTCTTGACCCAATTAGAGAGAGACCAAGCACATTCGCTAAAAATGCTTTAGGCTGATATTCTATCGCACTAGCAAAAGACGACAACATTCTGACTGCTGACTTGGATGTGTGAGACAATCGTTCATTAGCCGATGGGGGGTTAATTGTGTATTAAGAGCAATTATGAGTGAGAAAGACAAAGTTGTCTTTTCTCCCGTTTTGCTGTCTAATGGAATTAGTCTGTTTTATCTTTCCTGGTGAAAGAAGGTGATTGGTGAATTCTTGATATTGCGTTTGTGGCATCTTTCATCTTTAAATAGCCAAGTGACAAAATCCAATCCACAACATTTGAAACATTGTAGGCAAGATATATTATTATAAATTCAAAGACAAAGTGAGCACACTCCTTACAGTATACATGTAAACCATTTTAGCACTGTTATTGCTATAATTGCGTTAAAAAAATACTACCATAAGCTATTACAGTATTGTCCAAATTCTCTTGCAAACTCATGATAACATATCTGATGGGTTTGCAGTGCTGCTCTGAAGTATCCCACATTGTAGCTTGAAATTAAAAAAAAAAATTGGATTCACTCTTATGCAAATGATTTCACTGTGATTCCACTGATCTACGGGTGGAAAATCACACACCAAGAAATGAAGCAACGCCCCAACCAAAGCTGAGATGAAGAAGCCTGTGAGTAAGCTGACATGTATGTAAATACTGCAGTGCTTGCAAATCTATTTGCAAACATTTAATGGAGCAGGAAATGCATGCTACACATTTCAAAGACATACACAATGGTTATGTGCACATAAACATACGACTGTTGCTCTCATTCAATTTCACGTTCCCATCCTTATATCAAAAAGTTTGCTTGGATAACTATATAGTAGTATAATGCTTGGTGTTCCTTTACACCACTGCCCCACACATTTCAGCAGTCTCTTCTCATGTAATTTATATTTAAACTGGATTAGTATTTGAGGGGAAATCACAGCTATTTTTCCACACAAGATTTGCCTCATGACGGGTTACAAGAGCATTTCTTGTGTCATATGGGGCATTTCTATCTTTTCCTCTGGGCTTTTGAGCAACACTGTGGGAGGAATGCATTGTTGCATGTAATGCAGTGACTAAAATGTGGGATTATGATGATGGCTAGATCTGCAGTAAACAAACTATTTACTTTGTTGTGCCAAATCTGCGTGTGCAACCCAGCGTTTGCTCTTAATCCAGAGGAGTTGGACTGGGGAAGATAGGTTGAGCAGCAGACCTCCAAGGCAGAATAAACAGACAAGCTGTCAGAAAAGCATTGGAGTGAAGGAGTGGCAGAGATATTTAAAACGCATAGCACATCAGACGTTTAACACATGGTGCCATGGTAGTGCATGACTCCCCTTAAAACTGTCATCAGCGCCTCGTTCACAACTATAGGTCAATGGTCTTTATCATTATCCTATTATCATACATCATCTCAACAGTTATTTTTCCCTGCATTAGCCTTCCATTTGTGTTTGTCTTGCTCTCCTCTTTTTCCTTCTATTTACCATTTTACTGCCTGTTTTTATTTATTCTTTATTTTAGGGCCCTTTTACTTCCCTCCTCTCAGCCGGTCTTTACACTATTCACTCCCCTTTACGACCACCACCTCATTCAGCCTAAATAAAGCACCCAACGCCAACATAGTACTTTTCATTCGGCTCCATTTTCCAAATACATTATACCCAACCCATTTCCATTTCTCCATCCTCCTCTAAACATCAACAGCTCTCCTTTCCCCGAGTCACATTCTAATGCTTTAACTGACATCATGGGTGAAGAAAGTGCCAGAAAAAATATAGACAAGGAGACGGAGAAGAAGATTTTCATGCTGTGTTGTTAGCAGCCATCAGCTGTAATGATGATTGGCTATAAGTATAGGCTTTCCACAGGCAGGAGACAGACAGACTGTCATCTGGGAAAACTGCTGAGAACGTCAACAAACAGCCACAAGGGCATGGGTTGCTTCTGATAGAGGGATAGACATGCAGAGGATGGAAGATGACAAATAAGCCTGCAGAAAAGATGACAACAACAGACAAACTGATAAAGAACTTATACAAAAACAGTTTCCATCCAAATTTACAAATGTCATGCAAATTAAAGAAAAAAACAAACAAAACAGTTTATGTATCTCTCCATCAACTCCGGTTATGCTAATATGAGGAGTGGATGCATAAAGATAAACAGCTGGTCATGTCAAGTCTCCAGTCTGGTGCCATTAAACTGTAGCAGAAGAAAAAAGAGCTTGAAATTCTCTGTGATTTTTCTTGTTCTTTAAAATCTCTGGCATCTCCGCTGTGGAAATGCACAAATCAAAAATGAGCATGAGGATACATAAAACAGACTGTGGCACACAATCAGAGAAATGTTTGAGGCTTAGGTGTGAGGGCCGTACATCATCTGAGAAAATACATACACTAAAAGACCCATGATCTGCTTTGTTTCCCTCTGTGGGACTATAAGAAAATGATGGCGCAGACGGATGCATGTGACTCTCTACACCCATGGAAGAGTGAAACAAAGCAGTTGATGACAGAGGGAGCCTGAGAGACCAAGACAGACAGAAAGAGAGGTGGATATGGATGATGCACATGATTATGCCACTGCGTGGGTTTAATGTGACTTCTGGACCAGGTGTTTGTTTGCGCACGTGTAGGTGGCAGCAATAATGTGCACATCAGTGTCAGGGAAAAGAGGATGTGTGACTCTCTGAATGTGTGCGAAGCCATGAGTTTTAGTCACCGGGTTCTCCTCCAAGATGCACTGGCAATCTCTGCCTTACCTAGTGGGATGGTTGGAGTTGCTTTATGTGACAGATAGTCTTTATCTCACACCCACACACAGTCACTCTGAATTAAACACACACACACACAGGGCTGTTAAGTGGGTTACAAGGGGAAAGACCGGAGTCATTATTAACAAACAGAAGTGGGGTGAGAGAGAGGACAGAGCATGCAATAGTCAAGGTGGCTGTGAAGGTGTGTGTGTGTGTGTGGGTGGATAAAATGAGGTGATAGGGTGTGTTGTCAACCTGAGCTCACTTGACCCTCAGGTTGAAACGTGGTTATGGTCTCACTGTGGCTTCAAAAACAGAAAAAAAAATCAATACAATATACCTTCACAGCTCAGAGGGGAATAGAAACATATAGGGCACTAAGTTTATGATGGGAAATCAGAGCATAGTGGTTTCTATACAGTAAGCGAAGCAATCACATAAAACAAATGCTACTCTTTGCTATTTATTTTGTTTGAACTTCTCATCACTGGTTAATGTGGTTCAATTGTGGCTAAAAAGCACAAAAGCACCTTGTCGAAGTGTTTAAAGTAAATGCACTTTACTCCTCTCAATCAATCCATGTCTCTGCTGGGTGTTTGCAGTTATGGCAGACTGCCACATCGACTTCTCTGGAGAGTGTATCAACTGTGCAGCAGATGTGTATGTTGTTGTTGTTGTTGTTGTTGTTGAATGTCAGGGCTGACAAGACACAGCCAAAGCCGTTGTTGGAGGGGGGGGCATCTCCCTCTGAGGGAAATCCACAACACTATGATTATATCTCTGAAGCACCCCGCTCTGTTTTTGTGAACTTTGAGGAAGGAGTGTGAATCCAAAGCAGCTTCACGAAGTGCTGTGCTGCCCACGGCTGACCCTGACATTTGACATCGCTACAGGTGATTCAGAAACTTTCACAAAGATCGATAAGATGCATCATCACCATCATCATCATCATTCTGAGTTATGCTCTCAGCTCTGCTCTGACCTGTCTGTCAGTCACTCAGTAGATCTCCGTGTACTGAGTCATGCTGATTTCAAATTGGCAGACTTCAAATTATATCCAAACACATGTCTTAGTGAAGAGGAGGAAGAGGAGGAAGAGGGGAGAGGGGAATAAGCAGCTAGTTTGACATTGGATCTGTTTTAACATTCAATGAAGATTTTCTCTCACTGCCTCAGCATTCATTATAAATATCTTTTTTACTGATGATTCCTTTCCCATGTCTGTTTATAGCCTACCCTCAGCTATCTTTGCCTCATCTCCCTTGTCAGCTCTCCTCGTGCACTTCACTTTTCCCCGTTCTCTCCATCCACGTGAAACGAAAAAACTCTGAGAGTGATCTGAATCAGGCAGAGGGAACACTGAGTCATAAACAGCCCTTTCTCTCTACGTTCTTTCATTCATACACAGACTTTACATCCATCTGGCTCAAGAGAGATATTTGGGGATGGGAACGTGGGTGGTAGGAACGGAAGCGTTTGGCAATGAAAAGAAGTGGGAAAAAAAAAGGGAGGTGTGCGGAACAGGAGAGCTGCGGAGCAACCCCCTCTTAATCTCTGCTACGGTGAGTCACAGAGGAAAAAGGGGGCCTTTCTAATGCCCTGCGTAGGTCCCTCTGCGCAGACAAGTAGAAATGGAAGAAATGATTGCAGAAATTCTTTTTTATTGATGGGATGCTGAGATCTCATTAGTGGGGATGGAAGGGACGTGAGAAAGGCTGCATCTGTCTGTTTGCCCCTAATTAACGTTAGGAGGAGGGCGAGAGGGTGCAGCAACACTCCCAAATAATCTTCCTCATGATAAATTTACAAGGCATCATTTTCTAAAGAGTGCTAGTGATTAGCTCTGACAGGGAGATAGCAACAAAACAAAACAGGAAAGGTGAGATAAATCTGCCCGCAAAATCCCACTACAAAAGAGCTGTGATAATCAATGTATGTGCACACACTTAATGTCAGTCCCACATGCTTCCTCCTCTCTCCTCACAGTCAGTTATTTACACAGACTGATAAAAGACTTCTGACTTTCATTCCCTCAGGACAGCCAGTTTCCTTCTATTTCCAGTGATAGAATATACTAATCTTCTGCTCTTTTTTTCATCAGCTACTTGTTTGACAGTTCAAGTTCTATGAACTGAACTCCAGCACCTCATCCCTGCTTAATGCTTTATTATTAAAGGCAGAAGACATAATGTAATTACCGCCTCTAGAAATTATACCATACAACAATACACAGTAAATCAAATCAAGTGAAATTCAACCATACCTAATCATTCCATGATAAATCACTTTAATTCTGTCTTTTTTAATTGCCCATGCAACATTATGCAAATCTATCTGCCAGGCTTTTAGCACTCAGCACCAGGTTCTAGGCAGTATTATACAGTACCACTGTTTTTCAAAGGCTTGGCTTCCACTTCATCACTCTCAGGAAGCTATTCAGGAAACTTTCAAGTATACTAGACTGTGCACGGAGTAGAGAACGGAAAGCATCTCTCTCTCTCCAGTATTTCCCGCCACAATAGCCTTGGCGCCGAAGTTATGATGGAATCACATAAATTCTTATCATGACTCGACTGGCTGGCTTGGAGTCACGGTGTCAATGAAAAAAGACAACGGCCAAGGCCTGGTCATGGCTACGCTAGGCTTTTATGATGATATGTTAATGCGTGTAATTTGAAGCCCCTGCCTGTGAATATTATAGTGCAGCGAGCAGCAAGGAACCAAACTAATAATGTGCTGTATAATGACCATGTTTTAATTGCTAGTGACCTCAATATTCTTCTAAATAATGCAAGTGAAGTAGCGCCCTCGATCCGGTCTTTACTCTGGGCATGTACACTTGTAAAGTTTGCCTGATTTGAAATTTGAGCTTGAACATTAATATGCTTGACATACACAGGACCTGGTGTAGTAAGAAATGTATCCAGGAATATGTAACTATCATAAGAAAAAAAGAAACATCATTAAAATACAAGAGCACACCGAACACAAGAGTGTACACGCAAGTGCAATAGTGTGTTTTCTCTCATTTCATATAACTTCAATGTTTTACCCACTGCATGTTTTACCATGTCAGTGGTGGATCCTGATGGGTGCTGAGTCCTAGTACAGTGGACTGATGAGTTGAAAGCTATTACTTTTTTTTCCATTTGACTTCATAGTTTTCTTCCTGTTCCTCAAAGTCACTATAGAGATTTCCTTGTGACCCAGGTAAAAATAAATACACTTGAACTCATTCTGCTCCATGGTCTCTGTGCTCTGCTCTGTGCAGACACATGAGGACAGACTGCAGAGCAAAGGCACACACTCCCAGTGGAGGAAAGAAAACTCACTACACATTGATAGACACAGTACAGACACATACATTTAAAACCAGGCAACATACACACACTCACGCACACACACAAACACACACAAATGAGTCCCTGCTGACATGTTTGACTTCCCAAGTATATATGATTGCCTCTAGTCTACAAGCTGGTAAACAGTTAAATTACCCCCTGAAGCCAAACACAATGTGTCACATTAGTGACTATCTGGAAGCAAATTTCAACAAATGCAAGGATTCAACAGTGAGCACACTGTCGCTATGGAAATGTACCGTACTCAGATCTAAAAGTGAAACCTAAGCAAGGTATCAGATCCAAGTGCCTATTTGACAATTTCCATCTGACATTGTGTCAACCACACTCAGCTGTTAAAGGGGGACACTGTATGAAAAAATGGGAGACTACACACTTTCATCACAAGCAATTTCAAGTTTTCTCAGTTCTGTAATCTCCATTTTGAACCATTGGTTTGAAAACTAAATATCACTTTGAAGCTATGAATAAACTGATTGAAATTTAGGCTGTAGATTCACTTCAGGAAGAATCTGTATCATTTTAGAATTCATTATTTGGAAACTCATTATTTGTTCAATGTTGTATGACAACCAAATGTTTTTGTTACACCTCCTGGGTATGGTTGTTTATTGGCTGTTTTATCCCTTTAACTAAATGAGATGTAGTTTTTTTCATAGATTGCAGATAATGAATATGTCTTTTATGGTTTTAATCCCAAGTGCCCCAGGATTAGGTCTCAGTATACAGAAGACAGAGTACCTTGGTATATTTTTGCATACTGTGGGACTTACCATATGGAATGACTGTGGCAAAAATCCAGGGCCGACATGATCTGTCTGAAGAATTTCCTGGCCTCTTTAGGTGTTAACCTGCCTTTCTTCACCAAGTAGTCAAACAGCTCACCACCAGACACATGTTCTAGCACAAGGTACCTGAGAGAAGGAGAGGTGTGGGAAGAAAGGGAAGAAATAGGAATGAGTGGAAGAAAACAAGAAAAAAAACCTCTTATACACACATAAAAGAAGAATGATTTCACTTCTGCTTGTTTTACGTGCTCTCCGTGGAAGAGCACCGCAGAAAAGAAGAATCGAGCCTCCGACCTTAGGGTTCTGAAAGAACTGCAGCACTGGGAGAGATGCTGATCCCTCACAGCCATTATACACAGACAAACCTCCTTAGATCAACCATCTGATCTCCCAAAAGCTGCATCATTTTGTTTTTTGTTTTTTGTTTTTTTTCACTATGTCATATGTAAACTGTCCCTACAGTCATAGTGAAGTATGGGTATTACAATACAGTGTATGTGAAGGGTTCTGATATATTAGACACTCTCAACTCCCTTGAGAGGCATCAGAGAGATGATATAGTTGCATTACACCAAAGAAGATAGAAAAAAAGCACTGCACACTGCCCTCAGACATAAAGGATTTAGGAGCACCGGCATTGTAAGCGCCTGTGAGAGACTCTGTCTCAGCACTCAGTTAATCAAGTGAAAAAGACCAAAAAGAAGAACAAGCAGAGGTATTGGTATAGATGAAAAATCCTTGCTATACATAGAGTGCAGTACGTGTGTTGCTTTTTGTGTCTTTCACCTTTAAAACATGCATATACAGTACATGTATCATCCCTGCCATCTCTTTTCTTAGAGCCATTCTTCAGGTGGCCTTCCAGCCTGCGTGGCTGGGTTAGTGGGGCCGCAGAAGGAGCAGTTTGTCAACCTGACTGTATGGCCATGATGCTCTGCTGCTCCAAAGGGACAGGGGAGATGGAGATGAATCTCTGCTGACCCAGGCCTAAAGCTGCATCTGTGGGCTGAAAGCCAGCGGTGCCCTGCCCCTGCTCCACACTGGCCGGCTCGTATATCCTGTGCTCAAACTCCCTCCATCTTCACTAGGATAAATTGAAACCCAGACAGGCGGTGAAATACTCTCTTTGTTCTCTCTCTCTTTGCTGTGGATGTGTGTATGTACAGTATGCTCCTCAGTTTTATTGATTACACTGTGGTGTTGCAAACACTACTCGGGCCAAAAAGCCATGCGCCCACTCAACAAACCCTAAACCCTTGAAGCCAAAAAAGCTTACTATGATCAGACCTCAGTAGCTTTGTCATGTGTAACAACACCACCATAACCAGGTAGGTGAATGCACATTAATCTCAGCTTGGAGACTGCAAACCTTCAGAGGGAAGTCTGCATTAAAAATTAGAAGTGTTTGCCAGGCTTGGAAGCTCGCGTAAAGCTGTAGCAACTTCAACAGCTGGACCAATAACAGACCATCTAATCAGGATACCTTGGCCTCTGCTGTACAGATTTTAACCAGTATAATTTACAATTAATTATCAAAATAACATACATCAATACATTTTCAGCAATGCATGGATGCAGTGATTGGCTTTAGAGTGCCATTGCGTCTTTTTGCGCTGCTGAGTTTTGCTTTGTTTTATTCGTTCATTATGTGATCATTCATTTATTTGCGGCTAAGAAATCCCTATGAAAATATATTGCTGGGCTATGTTTTAAACTCTTCTCTTCTTTCACCTCTTGTACACAGACACACACCAGTTTTAACAGCTTGTGGTGGGATCTTTGCCAGCAGCATAATAAATCTTAAAAGCTCTGGGACTGTAAGATCCAAAGATGCTGCGTGTCTATCAATTATTGACTTTCAAGTGTAGATGTCTGAGTAAGAATCCAAATGACATCACTGATGTGAAGTGTAGAGACACTTTAGTCACCGGTGATGCAAATGTAAAGCAATTTGTCTTCTGTGGCGCTACTACAGTAGTGACCAGCTGTCAAAAGCGATGAAGCCATCGGACCAAATGTGATTTTGATAATCCAATTATAGGATGAATCGTAATATTCTGCTATTCCTATCAATTTAAAGCATGAGATGTATGGTGCTGCATGCGCAATCCCATTTGGTCTGTGAGCTCAACATGACAACTAATTGAATTTAGATGGCAAACAGTACATTGTGCATCAAGAGGGCTCCTATAAACGACTGATGGGCTTGTCACTCACCAGTGTTAAAGTTGGCTAATCGATTTATGTGTGTGTGTGTGTGTGTGTGTGTGTGTAGCAGCAGCTGTGGCAGCACACTAATGCGGCTGCCACTCTCCAGGGCTAATGTTTCTGAATGCAATGGTTTTGCCTCTGATAAGTGTGTCATGGTGTTTACATTGCAGAGACTTCCCTTCCCTATTAACAGTCCCATAGCGTGTGCAACCAGATTAAATGCTTCATGCCAATACTAATGAAGCACCCGTCCTCCCACCCCGCTACACCCCTGTCCCCCCCTGAGGCTATCGTTGTTGCCCCTGCAATCATAATATACCAATCAAAACTGCTCCTATTATACAGTATATGGGATTTTGCAGACTATTCTCCAGATCCAGAAGAGCACTTGAGAGAGATAATTAGTTTGAGCCACAAAGGTTGTTTACAAACATACAATTGCATAGTGTGTGCAGTGAAAAATGACTAAATATGTGTATAGAATAAATCAAAATCCATTGGTAATACTTACAAGTATTTTTTATTTTCATAGACGTCATGTAGCTTTAAAACATGTGGATGTTCTATGAGCTTCAGAATAGCTATTTCTCGCTCCACCTGTATGAGAGAGGGACATGGAGGGGAAAAAGGGAGTCGGGGAGAGAGAAAGATAGATTTGATTAGTCTAACAGCAACACAGTTAGACAGTTACAATCCTGAAAGCTAGTGCCAGCGGTCACCCCCTCTTAAATTGCAACGTTCCTCTCACTGGGAGATAAACCGAGTGACCCCAAAAACAGCCTGTGATGAGTTCTTACCAGTGGTTTCTCTGAGGTTACCTGTGAAGGTCACTGTTGGAGAGACAAATCTGAGAGGCAGCTATCTGTAATAACACTTTACACGACCAGCACAAGGGCTTCAGAGGGAGAAGTAAACCAATGCAAGGTGCTGACTGGCACTTTCTACAGTCAGAAAGGACAGAGATAAGCTTTGACCACACTCTGGTTGGTATCCAGGACAGAAAGCCCTGCTATCTGAGGTGGAAAATGTAGCTTGCTTCAAAGAAAAGAAAGAAAAAAACAGAGGGAAAACAGGTTGTGTTTTTTTCAGCTTACAAAAATGATGCTCTCTCTCTCTCTCTCTGTCCTCTCAAAAAGCAAACCCTGTTGAATAAGCAATCACATTTCATAATCCTGTGATTTTTGGTTAGGTAAGAAACATCAAATAGAATAGAGTCAGACATCCCTGATTTGAATTTTTCTGTCCTCTAAGAGTAGCCTAAGCCTGTGGGTGAATTGAGTTCAAAATGTCCACTCAGGTGCACTGATGTCTTCCAGAGGAGGCTTTTTCTTCCACATAGTCTGCAACAATGGTTGTACATATAACACTATGTCCAGAACAAGCAGACGGCTGAGTGCGCACAAAGTTTCTGACTTCTTTTTTTTTTTTTTTTTGCTTACGGAGCTGCTGAGATACATATACTGTGAGAGCTGAATTTCACCAAAATCGAGCAGATCAGTTTGGATTTGTGTCAGCATCTCCAGAGGTTGCAGTCAGCAAGTGCAGCTGCCACTGAAAATCAGCATGGAACCCACTTCGACACAAGCCACCACTAATCTTCAGCCCCCCGTGCTCCTTTGCCGCGCTCCTTGCGGTTATCTGCTCGCTCGTCTCCTCCACATTTCCTGTCCACCTTCTCCTCCACTCTCGCTCCATGTCTAACTTTGGCTGACAATGACAGAGATGAAAGGACAGTGTGAGTTAAAGGCTCCTCTGCCTCATCTCAATCTCATCAAAGTCAATTTTGCTATGTCAGTTGCCTGTGACAGCCTTCACGTTGCTTTAATGTCACACTCATCGTGGCTTAGCTTTATGAACGCTCATGTAGAGTGAAGTTAAAGCTCTGATCTGCCAACTAACTTTGTTTCTTTTCTAGTTCCCACAAGGCTGTTTGCTCGGCCATGCATAAAATCAGGTTCCTCCTTAACTTTCCTTTCATTGTTTTTCATTTCACAACAGCTTGCATTCGAAATCTCTGTCCGCTCAGGTAGCTATTGTACATTCTTTAAAAAAAAAAGAAAGAAAATCATATTTTCTGCCTAAACAGCAAGGTCCCATCTCCACTCCTTATCAAGCACATTGTGTTTGATAAAAAACCTGCTGAATTAGCTTACATTCAGTCACTGAAGAAAAAAAAAGAGTACAATGCAGTTGATGTTTAAGCGGCAGCCAAGAAAAAGTCATTGGAGAATAAAAAGCTACAAAGCCAGGGCCCACAGCTTGTCTAAAAAGGGTAAAAAGGTAAATGCATAATTAGCATTAGCATGGTGTATCAGTGGGAGGAACGGCTAGGCTAATCAGGGCTAATCCAGAGACTAATGAGCGCTATCAGCGGCTCTACACCGTGCCACTTTCTCACCTGAGGCTAAGGTGTGTTGTTACGAATGAGCCTTTGGTGGTTAGCTAGCTAGCTGGCAGCATGGCTCCCTGCAGAGAGACTAATGCTACCAAGGACTCGGGGAGAGATGAGCTGTCGAAATGCAACAGAGGCAGCAGCTGGCTTCCTAAGCTTCCTCTAAGCGCCTCCTTTGAGTTAATTGAAATAAGAGAAATGAGGCTTAATGTGAAGACTTAACTGTACAACTGCCTGCTTATTGCAAGATTAGTGGTTGATTAACACGCTAACGTAAATCTGTGAAGCGACCCTTGTGCTTTCTAACATTATATAGTAGGCCCTACCTACTGTTTCATTAATTACCCTACAAAAAACACTTTATTTGAAAACACATTTACACATCATTTGCTCAACCCAAAAAGGAGCTACAAAATCTGCAAATGCAGAATAACCGGTCACTCATCTCTTATCAAAGCCTCAAACACACATCCAGCATCTCCACAACTTCACAGTTATAAAAAGCCAGGTGGCCCCCCTGTTTGCCGGCCTGGCTCCTGTACATGGCTCCTCACTCTCTCATTAAGTTCCACATCTGTGAGTGTGAAAGTTCCCTCCAATCGCCTATCTCCATGGCACTTCATTAAGCCTTTATTAGCAGGTGCTTGGACACTGTTGTGTTCACTGAGGATCACACATACACACACAGACAATGTGCACATGGACAGGTGGTCAGACGAACGCACACTTCTTTCCTTTTACCCATCTTGGACCTTGTTTTCTTCTTGAGTTTTTAGCCAATTTGCTTAGTTTCTCAATAACTAAACAAGGGTGCAAGCGGAAAAAAGAGCCTACCTAATCAGTAACCAGAGGTCGAACAAGAGCACAAAACTGACACTAATCCAAGTTGGCTATTTGACAGGGAGATAATTTGTCTTGTAATGTATGGTGGTTATCACCATGGAGTGGACATCATTAGCAGAAGACCTCAGAACAGGAGCCTGTTAGTGGACAGGCTGATTGGCAATGCTTCGACCCACAGGGTCTCCTATCAGTGTCATATCCTGCCACACTAAATGGATCAATAGGTCTGAACTGTTGCGGTGATTCCTGTTGAGATGTTTACTCAAACTAAGATGATTGTCATCTTAATAATACTAATACTAATACTAATAATAAAGGAAACAAAAATGAAACTGTGTGAATGATAAAAACATGTCATTTTAACACCAGACTCTAAGGAACTGTATTGTGTTCCTCCAAATTAAAAGCTAGAGCATCACTTTCTTCACCCTGAAATTCAATTTTGATGTTGTTGTGTTGGAAAAGCATCTCATGACATTTATTACTTGTAATTATGGAGTAATTTGCAGGTGCAGATGGTAATGATATAATAGAAAGCCAGAGAGGGAGGCCGGCGAGGGAGCTACATGAACAAATGAGGCAAAGCAGTCAGTGGTGCTCACATGTGTCATCTCAAATTCAGAAGACGAGAGCCAGTTCAGCATGGTTCCATCAGCTTGCAATTGATTCTTTAAATTGCAGCACTGGATAAGAATGGCTACAGTACGGATGGAACGGACAAGCAAACAAAAGGCCGACGGCATCATCAATAGTTTAATCAGCGTAGCTAAGAGTCCAGTGATAGAGAAGAGAGGATCAGAGACAGCCAGGCAACAACAAAGATGCAAAGAGGTTAGATTCATGTCACACATGTCACAGAGCGACTGAACAGAGAAACCAGTCCAAAATCTCAGAGGGGAAAATATTGGATCACAGAGTCTTTCATCTCTCACTCTCCACTTATTGCATCTTGCGCTTTCTCTCTCATGCACATAGAAGGGAAAACACAGACATTTCTGTCACCCCACCGCCCCCTAGGCGAATGAGTGAATGGTCTCTTGATACTGAGATCTGAGGATCAAAGTCAACAGGGCAGTCATGTGTGTCAGACAAAAAACGTGGGGTGGCTATGCTAACATGGGCGTTACAGTGCATGCATGAGCTGCTGGATGGACGGAAAAACAAACGAGAGACAGAGGAAGGCTGAGCGAATGCAAGACGGGATGAAGCATAAGCCTTGTAATTCTCTGCAACAGAGACGAGTAAAAGAGAAATGTAGAGGAGACGGACAGAAAGAGCGCACAGTGGCAGTGCCAGCTCTCCCCCCCATGAGTCTTGCAGCTTCTTTTGTTTCTAATTAACACAACACTGGGAGAGGATAACCTTTTTAGCACCACTATACAAACCAAACTGCCAAATATTGATTAATAAAAGCATGTGACAATCAAGAAAATATGACAAAATATCGATGACATAACAGAAATGTATTTCTTATTCAGCCAGATCAGCACACCACCACTTCACTGACAGTTTAGGATATTAATGTTTTCCGAACACGCGTTTTTATGCCTAAGAATCAAATTAGATGTGGACATCTTAGAAATGATTTCTCTCCTTTTTAAACCGTATCTAATCTAATAATAATCTAATCTTCGCTTTCCTTAATGTCATACCAGCGGATGTCAACCTCCAATGAGAAGTAGTAAACAAAAAATCCAAGTAGAAGATGATACATTTTGCTTTCTTTATCTTTATCTGTGGCACATGCTCTTTTGGGCCTGTTTTCTTTGTGTTACACAACTAAATCTCACCAGAGGATCGAAGGGAGGGATAAATAGATAAGATAACAAAACATAATGTGAAGAAAAAGTAAAGTGTGGATGGTGTAATGGCCAGACAGAGAATGGGGCGTGGATCCAACTGTCAGTGAGCAGAAGGGGAGGAGACAGCACAGCTTGTCCACTGGCTCACTGACAAAACCAGTCAGCTCGTCATCCATTCATACTTGTGACATGTGGACACATTAACGCATGATGCACACACACTGTACACACACACACACCACTGATCACGGCAAGCCATGAGCCACCTCCATCCATCCATATGTCGGTCAGTGAGCCAGTAGGGCAGAATTGGTGTTTTCTGCCAGGAGCAGAGGGGTAGCCAAGCTGGTGTGTGTGTGCATGAGTGCATGCATGTGTGTATCTGTGTGTATGTGTGCATACGATGCGTGTTAACGGTAAGGCGTTCATTATCTGTGCAGTGCTATATGTCAGTGTCGCTGCCATAAGGGTAGGACATCAGTTTGAAGGTCAAACACACAAACACATACTCCAGAAAAACATTGGTCACAATCAGTCAGGTCTGCCCCCAAGGTGCGAGTTCATGTGCTCTTCTTTCTATTGTGTGCACAAGGGCAAAACCACAAGAAAATACTAACATTTGTTCCTGGAGGAACTTGCTCATCCAAAATTGGTTGGTTGAAATTGACAGTGACTGAGTTGAGGCGACAGATTCAACTTGTATTTTGTAAGAGGAGCGTGCACGTTATGTTGTCGTGTTACCTCCAGTCCCATTGAGAGCAAAATAAAATGAAAAATCAAACAGTATTTGAATGATTTCATTCCAGTCAAGGTCATTGAGCTGGAAAAAAGAAAACTTATGTCCCTCTTTCTTTCATCTTTCTTTGTTTATTGCTTTTCCCTTCGCCCTGTGGATCCTACAAACACGCGCACGCACATGCAGCTCACAGCGCACAGTCAGCCCAGCAGGTTTTTTCTGATAATCACTGTATCAGTCATTCTTTGTGAAGAGGAGGTAAATTCCCTACACGGGGGAGTCTGATCAATGTCAGAGACATGTAAATCGATCAGGACACAGTCTCTGCTAGCTCGCTCCTTATCCTTTATCCATCTCCCACCTTTTCAAATCTTTCTCATTACCCCTTCCCTTCCTCAAACAACTCTGGCACTCCTCTTCCCCTCATTTATTCTTTGTTTCTCTCATTTTATCTCTCTAATCATGTCTTTGACGCCTGCCTATGCTGCTGACAGATCCATCAGGCTGCCACTTAAACCAGTGACAGGCCACATCATTTCACACTAATAGACATGTCCCTGGATGACCTTGGTCGTAATAGAGTCTAATGGCAGGGGTCTTCCACACCCTGAGGTCAAAGGGTAAAATCACAAACCTCTTCAAACATACAGTACTGCATTCGCTGATAGGTGGGATGGAGAAGGAGGGGCTGGGGAGAGAGGATGAGTGATTTATCAGTGACTGGCAGGCAGCAGATCCCTTTGGCAGCCATGTTTTTGTGTTGCCCGTCTGAAGCGTCTTTTTGTCAGTTCGTCCACTCAGTCACTCACTCCCTAAGTGAGGGATATTTCATACAAAAGGACCAAAAAGGTGACCTTGGATTGTGGTGAGATGTGAAATGTGGATTAATGAACTAGTAGTGTTATGATTACATCTCAAGGTCATCTATATCTGTTAAAAAAGTGTAAATCAAATAACCTACAGGAGCCTATATATTTGCATGCAAGGATGAAATTGCTTGTAAAATGCAGTGCAAGAGGATAATATTAGATCGTCTCAGGATTCTGAAATGATTCTGTATTAAATGACATCTGCTACCTTATCTCGCAAAAGGCTTTTTTTTGGGCAGTCAACCTTGAATTTGGCTTATTACAATTTTTCAGTGTTAACTATCAGTGAAAAATCAGAGCAGGCTTTCTTTTATTTCTTTTAAACACAAAAATTAATGCATTGCGATACACTGGGGAAACACTGGCACAATTTTGTGGCAAGGACATAAATTGGTATGAAAAGTTATGAGATGGGGATTTATGAGAATATTTGTATGAGAGGAAGAACACAAAACTAGAGTTGTGCTGGTTTTAGTGAATAGTTGAGTGAGGAAAAAGCAACTTAAACAAAGAAAGTGAGTAATGAATGACTAATAAAGACTAATAAGTGCAGGTTACTCAGGTGAATAGTAACATCGAGCTGACTGTGATTCATTTCCTCAACTAATTATCTCCACATATGAATACATGGCTTATTCATTGACACATGAGCCCAATAGGTAGTCAGGCAGAGGAGTCAATACAGCAGGTCAGCAGGTAAGACTGGTCAAGTGAAACAACTCAAATTAGCTTGAAACTTTGTAAATAAGTTCAGAATAGCTCTAATAATGTAATAAGGGAGTTGTTTTAGCTTCCACACTTGTTAATTAGGTCTTACACTGAAATTGAGTCTTTGACACATAAAAGGCACACTCTTGTGCTCTCTCTGTTGGCACTCTATGAATATTAATTTAGCCTTATGGCAAACTGCATGGGTAAAAAAGAAGTGTTGACATGCAAGTGTGTGTGCTTTGATGGCATGTTGAGTGAGTGAGTGGGTGAGTCAGTACAGATCGAGGAGAGGGGACATAACACAGTCATTAGCAAACGAGCCCTATGGGGCGGCAGATAAAGGACTTGGAGCTGATGAAGTTTAAAGTGTCTCACTTTAGAGGTTCAAAACACTGACCACAAAAAAAATCTAAATATAGGCTACACTGTACATCAGGATGTGTCCCAATCTCATTAACACTTCCAAGTCAGAGTTTTCCCAAAAATAGAAAATTATTTTCACAGATGATTGTAGCCTGTGCATAATATTCAGGCCTCGTGGAAGCTAGTTAACAGCATAATTAAGACATAAAGAAATGTGTAGAATACAGTGGAGTTGGCGCTACTTCATAAATGGCAGAGCGTGCGTGTATTCACAGAACCATCTTTCCTCAAGGCAGAATATTAATGCCAGTATTCATAGTAATCACCCCACGTAGTGAAGTGACATGGTAATCATTACTACTGTTATATATCGTCTCATATATGTCCCTCTTCAGAGAGACAAAATTACAAAATATATATCTATTATAGGGGTGGGCGATATGACGATATTAGATCGTGAAGAGATTGCACTTTGGCAGATCGTCACATGCTCCGGAGATCGTAGGATCGTCTGGGGCAGACCTGGGCATTTTACGGCCCGCGGACCTAATCAATCCGGCCCGCGACGTGCACAAAGGAAAAAAAAAAGAAAAGAAAGAAAATCCTCCATCATTTTATGTAAAGGAGTACAATGACTTGCAACTGCTATATGGCCCGATTGCTTTTATTACGTATATTGATGCGCATTAATCAGCTGTTTGATCGCCCCTCTGGAGCAGTAGCGGCTCCTCTCTCTCCTCCGTCGGAGCTCCGGAGCTCCGACGGAGGAGAGAGAGGAGCCGCTCTGCTGCAGGTTTTCTCCACAGCTGAGGTTCTGACCACCGCGACTCTGTCAGCACGAGACCGGGCCGAATCATGTCGGAACTGCTGACAATTATGAAGCGCCATCACGGCACCTAGGGCCTAATTATAACTTCACAAACACTGAAATTTAGCAAACTGTGATTAAAAGAGTGAGATTCACCTGAGCCACTGCGAGTCACCGTGGTGCTGTGAGGACTGCACTGCATGTGAATGCTGCATTCAGGTGCAGTCGGAAAAACGGCCAGATGTCATTTTAGTCATCTGCCTTGAGTCCATAATACATTATGTTTCTTCAGTGATCTATGATGGATATAAATTGAAAATGCAATTACATCAATTGTGTTGCGTCAAATAGCCTGTAACGCAATATGTCCACCAAATATGTAGTTTAATATAGGCTAATCTGGCAATAAATATTATGTTTCAATTTGATTTCGAATCGTGTGGCCCTTCACTCACTTTATCTGAGTCAATGTGGCGCTCTGGAAAAAATAATTGCCCACCCCTGGTCTGGGGCAAAGTTTTCTAAAAGAGATAACAGTTACTTTAGTTTGCATTTTTATTTGACCCATTTTTTTTTTTTGATATACTGTTAAAATGACTGTGTTGAATAAAACAGTTTAATTGATATTTAACTTTCATATTTATTGAAAGCTACCTAGGTTCTTCGGCCTAAACTGTCTGTTTCTCTTTTTTCGATTTAAGATCGTGATAAAATCGAAATCGTGACTTTATTTTTTAAAAATCGTGATATGATATTTTTGCCATATCGCCCACCCCTAATCTATTACATGTGCAATGTCACTATTACATCTGTTTTATGATCCTTCATTTTACAATAAAAACACAATGTGAAATACATTTAAAAGCTTTGGAGACTGGAAAGTGTGTGAACCTTGCATGTGTGTGTGTGCATATGTGTGTGTATGCGTGTGTGTGTGTTTGTGTTTGTGTTGACTCTGCACAACTCTGCAGTGGTCACTGAGCTGTCATTCTTGCTTCATGATACATGCGACTTGTACAAAAATACCCCCACGCATGTATATATAGTGTCAGTTACAATAACGGCATGGTATATGATTAGACATATTGCTGCGTTGCTGTCGCCACTGAGATGACAGTTGTCACAAACACTGACACACTTCATTGTCCATCAACTAAAGTTACAGTGCCACACACAAATGCACACACACACACATACACCATATCACTGTAGTGAAGAAAACATTTTTCTGACACTTCTGTGTGTGTTTATTTCTACAAGGCCAAAGAGTAACCAACGAAGAACAAAATCAATCTCTAAGACATTCAAGACTTTATTGAATACGCTGAAAGGCAACAGGTTGAGATGCAGGGCACTGGATTTACTGATATAAAAAGAGACGACAAGAGACAGATTTGGAAGTGAAAACTGAGCTAGATTTGTCCACTGAAGGGAACATGATGTAACGATTCAATTATCAGTCCCTGCTCGAGCAAGATGGATAAAAGAAGATCTCAATACCCGGTGGCTGAGAAACTCTCACAAAACACACTTCAGTTGGTTCACCAGTAAAATAAAGAGGTAAGAACTCCCAGCGCAAAACAAAAGAATAAACAGGGATAAAAAAAAAGGAAACTAAACTTTGAAGGGGAACTCTGCTGATCACCCCATGGAAGCATCATCCACTTAAGGGGAGAAGAATTGGATAAAATGTGCCCTTCGCTTACAAAGGAAAAAGAAAAGGGGGGGGGAAGCAACACCAAAGAAACAACAAATAACAAAGCAAACAAAGTGTTCTCATCTATCTGACAACACAGCAGCTGTTGCCTTTGAAGAGGAGAAACAAATGCCATCGGTTTAGACGTCTGTCTGTCTTCTGTTGAGCTCAATGGGGGATCCCGCCACATCTTGCGCTCTTCAATCCTCCATTTCATTATTTCTTCTGCACTCCATCTCTCCGTTTTATCTCAATAAGACATATGAAGGTAAAAAAAAAAAAAAAAAAAGAAAATCAGTCACACAACGCCATGTGTGTTTGATGAGCTTTTTCACAGCGGTGAGCAGCAACACTGGAGGTTTTACATGTCTCTCCAGGATGTGTTAGATCCCAAACTACCAGTCACAACTATGTAAAACTCAATGTTTGGTGTCTAGCATGAAACATAATGTGACACAGGTACAGTATGGGGTGTAAAGCCTAGGAGTTCTTTCCAGTCCTTGTAAATCTCCTGCCCTGCAGTGGGTGAAGTCTATTTTTTCACCATTTCCGTTTCACCTGAACAGCTCATTGCCACTCAATAAAAAGAAAAGTGGACATGTATTGATTAAGGAGTGGTGATTGGAAACCAAATTAGGATGTGCAAAGCTGAGTGACTATCATATTGACTGATAACCGACAAAAGGGCTTTGTGAGAATTTGCAGGTTCAGGGAAATCCATATAATTTGAGTTCCTAACTTCCTACAAGCAACAAGGGGAAAGGAGAACAAAATGAAACAATAACGCAGAATTCACTTTTTGTCAAGGAGCTTTTTTTTTCTTGGCTGGGTCAAATCAAGATGACAACTCTCCACATCAGGAAGACAACCACATCATTTTTTTTTAATCCACCCAGCATTTGAATGCAACCACGCTTTGCTCCAACAGGCAGAAACAAGTAACAGCGGTGCTGCTTTCACTCGTCTGCAGCTCTGCAGACCAAACAGCAGCAGAAACAGAGCTTGTAGCGCTACAGTCGGCCTGTTGAGATCAAACTGTGCGGTAAGCCCCGGCTTCTGGCTCAGCACCATACAAAGCTGATGGATCAACGCGCATGGGGCACAACATATGAAACCCATTTATTTTAAAGGGTGTCTGCACACACTCTGCGGCTCAAAACACGTGCACGCAAACAGACACAAACAATATGCACGCACACACACAATGGACATAAAGTTAACGGGGACGTGTGCGTGTTGGAGGCATTTCTATATCCAACCCACTCACGGCGCAACAGAGACGGGAGAGAATGGTCGATCTATAATCATTAGGAGGGAAGAGTGGAGAAAGAAAGCTACAGTGCTGTCGCCGAGGTGTCGGGATAACAAGATTAGACCTTGTGTGATTCATCTGTGGCCATGGCATTCTGCTCCTCCACCGCCCACCACAAGGTCTGTCAGCTGTAGTACTCAACCTTTATTCCATGCTGTTCTCTGCTACTTTAGTCCTAAATTCTTATTTATTGCAGGTACATTTTACATACAGCTATATTATACAATCATCCCAAATGAGGAGCTCCGCATTGTTCCACGAGGAAGAGGCAAACTCACATCATCTAAACAGTAATGATCTTACTCATTAAGACTCTATAAAAGAAAATATATTGATCCTTAAATTTCAAGGCCATCTTAGGTAATGCATCTTTCTCGACCGACTGTGGCAATGCCTTGTTCTCAGCTCTTATATGTTTGGCTTCCTTAGCGGAGCACTTCAATTATTTGCTTCTGGGGGCAATTATACTGCAGAGCTCTCCATCTCCAAACTCTCTCTCTCTCTCTCACACGCACACACGCACACATGCACACATGCACACACGCACACATGCACACATGCACACATTTCTCATCTAAAATGTTATGATGTTATGATTGACATCAAGGACAGAGTCAGCAAACCACAGGCAACCTCAATGCACTGAAAAAAAAATGTTTCCAAAACAACACAGTGTGCATAGATATCTATTTCATAAGACATCCATTCAGTGTATTCTAACTTTATGTTCGCCATCCTTTCTAACCCCCTCCCACACACACACATACACACACACACACTCTTCCCTCCCCTCTATCTCCCTTCATCCTCCACTCCATCCCTCCTCTCCCTGTCTTCCTTTCTCTCTCCGGGCTTGGGGACAGTAGAGTGACTTTGAAGTTGTGAAGCTTCAGGAGGAAAGAGAGTCACTCCGGCTAATTAGTTGTCCTTATCCCAACAGCAGCAGCCGCCACCAGCTCACTGGCTCAGAGGGAGAAACAGAGCAGGCATCAACAGCAACTACCAACTGCTGCATGCTAAAGATACCCTTCTCCCTCTGCTAGTTGTTAGCGCTGTTGGCTAGCAACAATTTAACTCACCCCGAGACTAAACTGCGGATTAGAAAAGTTGCTCCACTCAGCATAATGATAGGTAATATGGTATGAAATGTGGTACAGCGGATCCTCTGCTCTCAGGGAAAGCTTGTCAGACCATAGTACTGCAGTAGCAAGATTCAACTCAATGTCTGTTTTCTCCACCATGTCAGTGTTGTGTTACAGCGGAAGCTTAGAAAGATAGCAGTAACAGCCTGCAATATGACAACAGTGGTCAATGCGAGAAACTAAATAAATGACCGACAGTGAGGCGTTTAAGGTCACATCAGAATTAGTTTTCATTGAAATAGTTGTTGATTCAAATCAAATAAAGTGTGATCAGTTTAATTCTATTGTATTCCACTGATCTATCTGTTAAAGCTCTGAAGTTTGTGTTGAAACAACATTAAAATTAAATCTGTAGAAAATTTTATGGAAATAGATTTACATCTGCCAACGTAATGTGCAAAACAGGTTTTGTTTGTCTACCAGTAGTGAAACTCTGGTATCAAATTAGCACTAACATTGTAATCTTCCAAATCATACTGAGCTCTGTTTATTGGAGCTTTTCTGGCTTGTGCACCAAGTTTTATTTCCCAGAATTCTCATGGCACCAGCAATTACAGAGTTGTCACATTGTTGTGACAAGAGCATGAGAGATGCTCCGTCTCTCCTCTCAACAGAGAGGGATATTAGTGGGTAGTTAGTGGGATGTTCTGTGGCTTATCCAGCATTTTGACCTCACTGAGTTGTTTTGTCTAATAAATCATCAATCATTATTTAAATCTCACTGTTCCTTGTGAGTTGATATATTGCAATGATGTGGTCACCCCACATGTGTGACTGTCGCAGTAATGGCTCAAGAAGAAAACAAACTCCTGACAGGAAACGTGAGTAGAGATGTGGTGTTCCCACTAGGGCGTCTGTGTTATCTTGTCTCAGCAGGGTTTCTCACAGCATGTCCATCTCTCCCTCTATCTCTCTTTCTCTCTATCGCTCTCGCTGTGCCTTGCTCTCTTTTGCCCTCCTTCCCTCTTTCCCTCTCTTTACTCTCAACCCCACGGCTCCACGCCACAGAGACATGGCAGCAAGAGGGGGGGTGGGGGTTGGCTGGCTGAGTTTCAGAAACATTAACTACTCCCCTGGAGATTCAACCCCCACACACGCACATATATTTATATATATATATAAACACATGTGCTCACACATATAGTGTTAGTTGTGGGCTTCACTTTGTATCGGATCACCGCACTCATTCTGTTTGGCCCTGGTGCCAACGACTGCTGACATACTGTCATGTGTTCACATATTGTGTATTCTCTTCCTGTCTGTTTCTCTCTCATCATCTGAAACATGACAGGCAGTCACTTCCCACTGACGGCAACTCTTATTACTATTCAGCTAACTCCATTGTTAGGTTTTATACTTAGAAGTCACACAAGGCTGTATTTGCTTTTTGAAGTACTCAGTCATGGCCCATTCCCTGGTTACAAACTGACAAAGTTCACAGACAAATTCATTATCCAAGACAATTCAATGTCTTTCAGTCTATATTGCCATAGCCAGTGGCTCGGTGGACTAAAGAGTTCAACATTAGTTATATAAAGTTAAACACAGTGAGAGGAGGAGAGACCTCTCTGCCAGATATTCTGAGACAATTAATTCAACCCGTTTCCTCCTCTCCACAGACCCCTGACTCGCAAGGCCAGTCAGGGGGAAGGACAGACGTAGAGGGATGACGTGTGTCATGGAGGATGTGTTCGTGCACATACATATGAATATGACACATGTACACACTTTTGTGTGAACTTTCTGTGAGTGTGTGCATAGCCCGAATATGTGTGTGTCACTGGATAAATGTGAGTTGCGCGTACACACACACACCTGTCCAGGAGAGTCAGATTCTCTCCTAATGGCACCACTGGGACCCCATACATTAGCATATTAAAAGGTGACATTTCACAGTCTGAGCCTGCACTCTGCAGTGGAGTGCAGCCCGATCTCTCTGACAGTTGGACAGCCACACAGGCAGGCCAGAGAACAGACACATAAGACTGCAAAGTGCAACACACTGAGAATATGGGGAAGTGACTGCTAGATTCCAGTCAGAAAACACCTGTCCAGCCAAAGTTGAAACCGCAGGGGGGGGGGGGGGTTGTAATCTGGTGTCTGACACCAATGTCAGTCTGTCCTGTGACTAGAGTAACTTTGTGACTTCACCAACAACAGTGTGATCTAGTGCCTGACAATTCACTGCACGGTTACAATGTACATTGGCAAAGCTGCTTTGCATGAGAAGACGATGCACAAATCAATACACGCACATAAACACAGAGATCCTGACACCTACAGTACTGTAGGCAACACTGC
Source organism: Decapterus maruadsi (assembly GCA_030347415.2). Taxonomy (NCBI): domain Eukaryota; kingdom Metazoa; phylum Chordata; class Actinopteri; order Carangiformes; family Carangidae; genus Decapterus; species Decapterus maruadsi. The sequence continues at coordinate 18,500,371 of CM064893.1, read as the reverse complement.
CTGTTTACACTGAGGTGTATCACAACAACATCACAGTAACATTACGGGCTCTTAACTCTATACAAACATTGAGCCTGTGCATATTCTCATTTGTCCAGGCCATAGTATCTCAAAGGAGTTTAAATCTAAATCGAATGCAACTGGACAAACAAAATAACCAAGTCCAGTTGCGTTTGATTTAAACTGCTTTGATATACAAACATTGCTTATCACAGTGGACGCCTACATCGTGGTTAGAAATACACACACAAGTTTGTGGCTCTGATCCATAACTAAAAAAAGCACCTTGGTCACTACGGCATTAACTTTTAGAATACTAAAACATCAAATAATGGTGACTGATTATGACTTTTAATTCCCAAACTTACAAGACACATATTAAAATTGTCTCATTCATAGAATCCCAGTTGCCCCCGGCTCCTGCATTATTCATCCCCTACTGGCACATACATGAACACACACCTGCTGTTATAGACACACACATGCACACACACACATACAGGTACTAGGGCCCAGCAGCTGAGAGAAGAGTGACAACGGCTGAGTTCAGTAATTGGCTCTGAACTGCAGCTTCAGCAAAAGCCTTGGTCCTGTCGGAAGCCTGTCAGTGTTTGGCATCTGTTACTATCATTTTCCTCTGCAGGACAGCGCAATGTGAGACACCTGGGTTGGGACATTATACTGCTACCTTCCTCACTGCTGTCACACAGTACAACGGCTCCACCAAATTTGTCTGCTACAACTAATAATACTTCTGTCAGCGCTGAGGCAACAGAAATGACCTGTCTTTTCCCTCATGAAAATATTACACTGCATGTTGAAGTGAATCAGAGAGAAAGAGAATGACTTCCGGAGCACGGCTGCAATAAAAGTGAAAAAGAGTCAGGGAGACACTGACACAGCAAGAGGCTGATTAATACTGACTGTTTATCAAAGCAATATCTGAGTGCAGAGAGCTTTTTATCTAAAGTCTAATGATTTTGCTACAGAGGCGATGCAAAACAGAGGGATTTTCTATTTCCAGATAACCTGTACTGTGAGCAAACCCATCAGCTTCCTGCTTTCCGGCTCATAAGCAAACAATTACAGAAGGCGCTCCTCTCTGCGTGTGTCCTGCGACAGACAATTTTCAGGTTGTAGCGTCTTGTTGTCCTCTATATTCCTGCTCTCTTTAGTTTCTTTACAACTATTCCATCAGCGCAAGGTCCAATCTTGCAGCGTGCCAATTTATGAGCGGGCATTGAATAGACTTACCCAGCAGGGGCACAGAGATGTGATAGAAAAAAATCTCTACTGTATCCTATGTGGCTAACTGGAAAAATTATGAAAAGGATTTTCGCTCATATAACTCTCGCAGGCATTTTGGAGTAGAGCTGTAGTAATTACTGCTGCAGAAACCTGCTTTATTGTTGTGTTTCCCCAGGATTTCTTGGTGGCTCTGGCTCCCGGTGGGGGAGCCAAACAGCTGACTCCTTCAGTTTGAAATTTGAAAAGGATGAAAATCAGCTGCTTCAAAGACCGGCTGTCACTAACTCAGCCAGTGATTTGACTCTTCATAGGGCTTATTATGATATAAATCACTTTTATTCAAACAATTTTGCAGTATCAGCCATTGATTTATGTTGAAATTTAGACTTCACTCGAGCAGTCCACTCCTTCTAATTTCGTTTTAAAAAAAAACAAAAAACCGCTAGCTGGCAGCCAGCCCAGATTTTATGTCAAAGAGGTGGCTCTTTCAGGGACACCACTCACTCATAGCTGACAGACTTTTAATATTGCTTCATTCAGTAGGGCTTCTCCATATTAAGATTCTGGGGAGAAAAAGAGGAATGAAGGTCCCCTGCCAGACTTCAAGAGGGGACATAGTGGTTACAAGGTGTGTGACACTGTGCCAACAGGACACCAGGACTTGCTAAATATTTTATGGCTGCTGGAAACTCGAAAAAAGAGTAAACTTTGCCAAGGATACCTGGGCAAAATGAACACCCTTTGAAAAAGACTTTATGGCTGCAGTGGGATTAGCCCTGTAACTTTGTCTGATTTACTGACAGAGTGATGAAGGTACCCCGCCCCGCTGGCCAGATGCATGCTGCATTTCTGAGTGATAAGGTTGCAGCACCGGTCAGCTCACAAAGGGTTTCCTCATTGGTAGTTGCTCTTTCCAAGTGGGGTCAAAACACAGTGTTTTTAGTGATTTTCTGTCTTTTCAAACCTTTGTAGTGACTTTTCAAGATAACGCCCACAAACGTTTTGGACAAGGGTTACTTTCCGAAGAAGAGAGTATTTTTCTCTGCACAGTAGGCTATGCTGACAAGTAAATATGGCCTTTAATCGCACAGCCATCGCCTTAACCTTATTAGGTTAAAGAATCTGGGTGAAGAACAGCTGTTTGTTAATGGCCTGGGAGTTACTGTAACATATCATCTTCAACTATCCCATGGTTTGTAAAGAGAGCTATGAGAATTTGGCTGTATTACAATGCTGTGGGTTTGAACACAGAGAAGAGGGGAGAATCAAACAGATAAAGGAGCTGAAATTGGCTAACACTTGGCATAATACAAATATCCTTCATTGCCATCCAAACACGCACTTAGGTTCTGACCTAGCTTTGTTTCACAAGTGTTTCCCCTCTTCACATCCATAAACATGGAGCATTGCAAGTAAAGAGATGAAAATGGTCTTCTTGGACAGCCTGGGTTTTAACACTGAATGCTAGTAAAAGAACTGAAAGCTGTAAGACTTACTTTCATTAGTACTGACTCGCTGAGTTTCTCCCGGTTGACAATCTTTATGGCAACTTTCTGGCATGTTACACAGTGTACTCCGAGCTTGACCAACCCTGCAACACAAAACAGGAAACACACACATTATTAGGTCACATAGGTCAAACACATCTTCTCTTATGCAGGACTGAATGTGTTAAGATGACACCAAGAATGTGAACAATAAATATACAGCACAATGAATATGACTTGGTGAGCGCAATATGTTGGCGGATGGACTGCCACTTTAAGGTGATGTGTGGCAGTTTTTTGTTTATTTATTAATTTACTTAATAGCCTTTGACCTCATGTACACAATGCTAATAATGACTTCTGGAGTGTAGACGGTTCTTTAAATAAACTGCCCTGTGGGGTTTGTTTGAGACGTAAAGGCAATAAGCGAGAGAGCCATTTGTGTTATTGATTCCTATAATGTACTAAACTGGCTGTGAAGCAGTTCTGTTGAGTTCTCTGAAACAAACAATAATAATAATAGGTGGCTATAGCAAACAGAGGTGAGAGGACAACAACACACCAACAATGCCCCCCAACTGTGGGAGAATACATTAGGTTGTCACATTTCGCCAACCAAGCAGGAAACATAACCCCTTACTCCACAAACACACCGACATGCTGGGGAAACATTTGAGCGTTTGATATACCATGACTTGCCGGTTTTATTGGGATTCGCACGCAAACTTTCTGTCGAAGCTCACTTGAATCCTCTGATTCGCAACACAGCCACAAGAGCCATCTCCACCGTCTTCTTCAGTAAATGTCCCCTGGTATCCTCAGTTCATCCGCAAACAATGCAGAAAACAGGCAGGGATACCTCAATGAGTGTACAGTTAGAGTGGAACAAAGTGGCGTGTTTGTGTGTTTTTAATACAGGGGAGCTGCGATGACAGCACCAATCCATTATCTGGGGACCACAGCACTGCACACACATTACAAAGATGTTTGCATCAGATAGATTACTTACAAACTGAAACAAACACACACCCCTAAACCAATAAATGTCGGCTCTCTATTATTGATTTCCCCAATGGCCCTGTGGTGCTGCAGGGATTTTTTTTTTTTGGAAACGAAAGAAGATGATTTTTTAACTTTGTAAACTACATCGCCTGAGCTCTCTCTCTAATGGCTGGCACAGAGAATTTATAGAAACAACAAAGCAGAATAATGTGGATGCTTTGATTTCTTGTCACTCTCACACTGGCAGAGATGAAGATGGTGGAATTAAGTAAATAACCTACAACTAAAAAACACTGCAGCTACTAAGAGAAGCGCGTCAATGTCGAGAAGTAGCCTACAGCAAACTGGATGCCTGTCATGATGGGCCACACTTCACTTGCTCTCCCATTGCACTTTACGTGGTTTGATTTCCATGACCCAACAACACATGAAAGGAGCATCAGTGAGTGGGCTTTAAAAGAAGTGGAGAATGCAGATGGCAAACAGGAAGCATTGGTGGGAGATGGAGAGGATAAATATTAAAAAGCATTTGGAGGATGAAGGGAGAACGTGAAAGCGATTGGAAGTCAGGGGTAGCACATTATTCAAATGACAGGCCACAGATAATTAAGCAATAATGGAGAGCAGTGTGTGGGAGTGAGGCTTTGGCTTGGGAGTCGAGGGGCCGTGGGGGCAGAGAGTGGAGACACAAGGAGGAGAGAAGGGGAGAGAGAGAACGAAAGAGAGAGTGATAGAGAGATGAGAAGGACTGTGAATGCTACCAAAGAGGGGTTGAGGCAGTTGAGCAAGAGGGAGAACAACAGACAAACCCATTAGCCTTGTGATGGTAATCATATGTTAATGGCTGCTATAGAGAAGCTCATAAGTCATGATAAACACATTAAAGAGAAAATATCTGCCTGCAAACACATGAAAAGTTAACTGGATTATTTGCCTCACTATCCATCTTGCTCCAGTGCCTGTGTTTTTGTGAGCAGAGGGCGCATTAGCAGGAGGGAAATATGCACAGCGCATTACGATTTTACAACCACTTTGTGTATGGATCGAAATGAACTTTTACAAGGACATTCACTACATAACGCGTAGGGACATAAGCTTCTTTTTTACAACAGATAAAAAATCATTAACAAACGACATCAACAGACCTAACAAAATGGAACTAACCATCACTGCTAAACATCCCCCGTTTACATCTCAGAATGTGGCAGCAACAGATAAAACTGGCCCATTTGCCCATATGAATGTATATTTGTCCTTATTGTCACTTTATCTAATTATCATCACTTGGTGGTCTAACAGAAGCATGCAAATGTTATGTAAAGGCAATCAGGAATCCCTAAGGACCTGCCACACATGAGGCTACTTGCAACTACTCAAAGTGTACTTTGTGAGCAATGAATTGTGACATGATTGAGAGTCTAATGACAAGCTGGCTGCATGTGGCTGCACTTTTAGGCACATGAGAAAAGTGCTAAAGCATGTTAACATGCTCACAACGGCATTGCTAAAATGCTGAAATAAGCAGTCACAGCATTTACTATCTTCATCACCATCTTAGTTTAGCAAGTAGGCATGATGATAACAATAATAATGTAATAAAAGCAATTACAAAAGTGTAGCATATACTGTAGACTGGTGCAAATATCATTTGTTTTGAAAGTTCATAAACCACCAAACAAACTAACAAACTAAAATTCTGTTAGCACAAAATCATGGGGCCAACACACTACAAAACATTGGTGTAGGCCTATTTGATAGCAAAATTACGCATATAGTGTAGTCCTGACAATAAAGGCTAAACCAGGCTAGAGTATGTTATAATGCGTGGGTGTTGTGTGCTGACAATTGCGCAGATGTTTGCTAATACATACAGTAGTATTTGCACATAATTTTTCAAGTGTGCACAAGAGACTGAATAATATTTGCCAAACCAGAATGTACAGGAAATGAAAAAAACACAGTTTCCAACCAAGGATAAAATGAACAGAGTAACAAATAAAACAAACCAGACAATAGAGTAAATAGTAATGTGCGTATATAAACCAACAATTTGGTTTGGCTCAACAAAACAGTGTTCTGTTTGAAGCATAGTAGATACAGAAACATGTGCCGTGGAGTTATTAGCTGTGCAGCTGCAATTGCTCGGAAGCACTACAGTATGCATTGCTGCACAAATATACACTTTTCTGTGTACACTACAGAAGCATGCTTCAGCCTCAACCTCATCACTGCATTTTTAAGTCTCTATTTGATATCCTTATATAAAACTCAATGATTCTCCTCTGCCTCGTGTACAACCCCAACACCCTCCTCCAGCAGGGAATGAGCAATTAATGTCACAGGGTTTTCTCACAATAAATGTGACTTAACTTGTCTCAAGTATGTTGTAATATCTAATTAACATCAGCTTCGTGACCCAAAATTAACCACTCAACCCCCTACTCTCTAATGTCCTGTAATGACGGTGATTGCTTTATACTCCCTGTGCCTGTTTTACCTGTCTGTGATATCACCCCAGAGGAAACACTTGCAGCTCTGCGCGAATATCCTGAGCTCAACCTGGAGTGGTGAGGATGGGTGAGGATGGGTGAGAGAGGGAGCGAGGGAGATGCCTAGGAAGACACCATGTTTTCATCTAAATCTGGGCTGAGCCAGGTATGGCTGTCTTTGAACATAACTTCAAACGTAAGGCTTTGGCTGAGAGCACAGAGGGTCACAGACTCAAGCAAGGAATACAGAGAAGATAACAGCTACAGTTGTCTGTGTTTCTATATAATTGTGTGTGTGTGTCTGTGTGTGTGTGTGCGTGCATATGGATTGCATTTCATTTTAATTGCAGGTGTATAGCTGTATGTGCAGCTGGTACTGTACTGCTGTAGGTGTAAAAGCTGATGTGTGGGAATGCATTCCCTCCTGAGTGCCGCACTGTGTTGTGATAAAGTGTCACATACAGGTAATTTATTATCTGGACCAGGGACACACATGCAGACTGGTATCGCCACAAACACTGTACACTTATATACTTTTCATTAGCACACATACGGACAAAAACAGGCTGTGGAGCTGACCAGAGTTCTGAATCTGTGAGTGATCGATCCCTCCTCTCCTTCGCCCTCCCAAATCAATAGCATCAAAAGCTCTCGCCTTCACAACAATGTCAGAATAATGACACCAGCCAGGGACTTATGGGCTGGAGAGGCCACCATCGACTGACCCCTGGCCTCCATCCCGACTCTGCACTCTCTACTTTCCATGCGCCTCGGTGATTAATGATGCAATGTGGAGGGACTGCCGGAGAAAGACACAGAATGAGAACTTTGGTCCACGGCTCACCGAGCATCAAAGGCCAGTAGTGTTTTTGCTGCACTGCACTGGAAGCTGCTGCATTGCTTGGAAGTCGAATGGTTTCAATCATCACCCCGCTGGTTTTGACAAATCAGGGATGAATAATAAAGTTTTTGAATAAAAGCCGAAGTGATTGCATCCGCGGAACCGGCCCCTTTCGGAAAACTACGATGAAAAAACTGAGGGATAGAAAGAAAGAAAGAAAGAAAGAAAGAAAGAAAGAAAGAAAGAAAGAAAGAAAGAAAGAAAGAAAGAAAGAAAGAAAGAAAGAAAGAAAGAAAGAAAGAAAGAAAGAAAGAAAGAAAGAAAGAAAGAAAGAAGATATACTGAAACTCAGAGAATCCAAACTGTTGTCACTCATCTTTAATGAAATGAGTTAATTAACAGCATCTCTCCACAAAGTTGTGAAAATGTTGTTTATCAACCACTTCTCAAACACTGAAGAGTTTTCATGGTGCTGCGTCTCCTGCGCTGCATCACTGAGCCATCATGCCAGCATTGATTTGGTAATAAGTTTTTTTTGTCTCACTTCACTGTCTCTTCAAGTGACTGTGTTTCATGATGTCGCTGCTGAACTCACTGACATCTGTTCCGGAAAACATCCCTAACGGCTGTCAGTGTGTTCATCACGGCAGCACGTACATGAACTTTTTGAACACGTGTAGTAAACCAAGCTCAGAGACGTATCTGGAACCTAATGGGTCGCTTTATGATTTTGCAGGAGGGTAGTTTATCTGAATGAGTTTATACCTTATGAAGTGAGAGAGGCGTGTAACTTTATCTGACATATTATGGGAGTTAGTCTGACCAGGTGAGAAAACCATTGTCTCTCTCTGTGTTGGCTTGTGACCGTTCTTCTTGCTCCAGCTGCCAAAATACACCAATCAGTGATCAATCTATCATCGGGCAGAGCTGGGACATCCTGGGAGGAGGAGCGGGCAGGAACGGGGAGGAGATGGACGCCATCTGAGTGTGATATCCCCTGCAGTCACTCTGAGACACCGTGATGGAACGACGGAGGACAGAGTGGAGAGACTCATGTTTCAGTCCAGGAGCGCCACTTTATGATTTCCACCTGCTAACCACACACACTTTTCCACAAAGCTACACATACGGTCAATGTTTCCGGCTTTATCCTCCTCACAGCCCTGGCATCCATGCAGTTAAAGATCATTACTGGATAACTTATTATCCATCTGGAGGGGACTACCTGGAGAGAAGGGTGGAGGATGAAAAAGAGATGTCTCCACTTGCACATCTCTCTCACTTTCAAACTTGATCTTTCAGAAGCCCTAAGCCAACGCCAGCAGATGGTAGTAGCTTATGCTGGCTTAGCTCTCTCTCCCTGAGGTGCTGGGCTCTGAGAAGCTCGTTGCCCTTAGGCACAGATCTGTGAGCTGCTTTCCACTTATGCTCTCTAACCCTGAATGCTCTACGTGGGGGCTACACCTCTGTCCTGGGATCAGTGTTTGAAAGGAAAGACAACGCGCTAGCAGGGCTTTACTCCGACAACTCCTCCTTTGCCACATGGAAAACTACTGTGGCAGGGCGTGGGAATCCCCTCCACCGGGGTAGAGGGCAGGAGCTGAAGGCCCATCGTTAACCACCATGGATCCGTGCGCTGTCCCTGTCTCTCTCCATCTCTCTTTATCTTCCTAAGATGTACACAAGCAATTACAGATTTAATTAACAGGGATGTGAAATGAAATTTTGCTCTCTTCATTTTTGTTAGCTCAACATAGACTTTCTGTAAGATCAAACATCTGTGGGTGGAGACTGGAATAGAAATACATGTTCTCCTTGTAGTTCAGCTGTATATTCTTCATGACAATTTGCATGCACTGGTGGTAACGAAGTGCCAAAAACAAATGATTATGACAAATAAATGCTTTCATACAGTGCAAGTGTAATTATATGTGACCGATGTTGTTCGGTTCGGACTTGCCCTGAGCGAGGATCGAACCCACGACCTTCCGCACCGGAGGCGACGATGCTAACCGCTTCGCCAAGAGGTTGACAACCGCTTGGCAGGTTGGTTAGCACGTCTTTTAAGGGTGAGTGAGTTTTACTTCCGGTACCGCTACCGCCACAACCCGTCACTTAACCTCACTGGTCCCTCATGACTGTGGCACACCCGCGGACCTCCGTTACACTCACCCCCCTAAACTCACTCAACCCAGGGCATCCGGGTCACGGCACCAGTGTGACCGATGTTGTTCGGTTCGGACTTGCCCTGAGTGAAGATCGAACCCACGACCTTCCACACCGGAGGCGACGATGCTAACCGCTTCGCCAAGAGGTTGACAACCACTTGGCAGGTTGGTTAGCACGTCTTTTAAGGGTGAGTGAGTTTACTTCCGGTACCGCTACCGCCACAACCCGTCACTTCACCTCACTGGTCCCTCGTGACTGTGGCACACCCGCGGACCTCCGTTACACTCACCCCCCTAAACTCACTCAACCCAGGGCATCCGGGTCACGGCACCAAGTGTGACCGATGTTGTTCGGTTCGGACTTGCCCTGAGCGAGGATCGAACCCACGACCTTCCGCACCGGAGGCGACGATGCTAACCGCTTCGCCAAGAGGTTGACAACCGCTTGGCAGGTTGGTTAGCACGTCTTTTAAGGGTGAGTGAGTTTTACTTCCGGTACCGCTACCGCCACAACCCGTCACTTAACCTCACTGGTCCCTCATGACTGTGGCACACCCGCGGACCTCCGTTACATATAGATGAGAAATGTACAGAATCCCGCCCAGAAATCACCTTTTTTTGTTTTTGCCTATTTTGTATCACACATTATGTGAACACTGGCAGAACTAAGCAACTGTTTTCAAACCTGGATGCAAATAAACTGCTGGTACATGAAACTAAAGTAAATGAGAGCAGAGATGAATAACACGTGTGCATGGTGAATGCAGGTTTATTGATTGTGTTTGATTTTAATTGGCCCGCCTGACCCAATTATTCTGAGGAAAAACAGTATTTTTATAAAGCGTAGGACTGTAGATGTGCAGATGTGCACAGAAAATCTTTGCCACAAAATCTGTTCTTGCTTTCGGTCCTTTCTGTTTAGTCATCAAGTCAATTGGTATTTCCTTCATTTCTAACTTTCTGCCAGTTTTTTTTCCTTCTTTCCTTCTCTATACAGCTAGCGAGTGTTTTCTAACTCGTTTAGCCCCCCTTCTTTCTCTTCATCCTCTCATCTACCTGGAAAAAAAGAGGGAAAGATGGGGTATATGCCAGCAGAAAGCTGTTGAGTCATACTGTGCAGGAGGGAGACGGCATGTCGAAGATCAAACAATGTTCACTCGCTCCTCAATGAATGCACTCTCTCCATCTGTCTCTCCCGCCGCTTCTTCATTCACTAAATCTCTATCTCCACTCCATTCCTCCACCTCGTCTTTCGCTCTTTTTGCATTTTCAGTCAGCCGTGACGTTAGTCTACCCAGCCTCAATTCCCCAGCAGCCCTCTAAACCCTACCAGCCAAAGCAACAGCAACAACATCAGTAACAACAGAGGCCCAGACCAACTGAACAGCTTCAAAAGCAGGAAGAGCAGTTTAGCCCTGGAGTGCTAGAGCGAGGAGGGAGGCACACTGACGCAGGCATACAGAAACCTCCCTTATAAGTTAACTCCCTGCACAAAACAAGGACCTCTTGGTAAATATACAAAAATAATGGTACAATACTTACAACAGAAATTGAGGATGATTTTTGTGTCCCCCCTTTTGAGGGCATTACTTAGCTGAAATAAGTCCTTTATTCCAACGCAGTGGTTTGACTTGATGAAGTGATGGAGAGTGGACTTATTCTTGAATAAGAAAAGGTTGACACTATTAACTGTGGTTCAGATCAATGTCTTTCCATCAGTAAGCTCAATATGTGCATTAAAATGACTAGAAGGCAATTGACTTAGAATGGATGTGTGATCCATTGCACAGATACAGATGGGGAGTTGCATATAAACCAATACTCAATTTAAGACAAAATGTGTGCAGACTGTGTTTACCTTTGATTACATGAGATAAAATAACTGTTTAAATGATTATCAATACACATTAATCTTCAAATTGTACATGTACTGTAGAAGAAATGTGTGTATTTTCTCCAGCAGCTAGCCTCTGCTTTGGAGTCGTAAATGTTTGTTTTTGGCTTTTTGGTATCGGGAGAGGGTAAATGGGTGTGAGGAGCCAATTCCATTACACATTTACATAATACAGCCCCAACAAACACAAACAGAAAAAAATGGAATGTAAGGAAATGAAGTATTGGGTGACTTCAAGGCAGTAATCTATTTTTTTTCCTCCATATTCTGAATATGAGAACGACTGAGCGGATTGCCTAAAGGCAGCAGCTACCATGATCCACTTAGTTACCTAACGAGCTCTCTGATTGTCAGATATTACGAAATTCCCACCCCTATCTGAATCAGCCTCATCAGCATGAAAATATATGCACGAGTGCGTCCTCAGAAGCTCATCACCTGCAAGACGCGAGCTTCACACACTCCTTTCTGCCAGCAAGCCAAACAAGTCCCGTTGCCAGCGGTAAGTAAGGCATGATTGCACAGCAGAAAATAGCTCAGAAAGTTCAGGTTGTCATATATTTGACTGTGCAAGAAGTTCTTGGATGTTGATGACTTTGTGCCTGAAGCATATTGAAACATACCAAATGCTATCTTGTTTGCCACATACTGAAGTTTATGTGCAGCGAAACCATCTCGTATTCGAGTGCTAAAGATTTGGTTTGTTGCAGATTTTACAAAATTGCAGAAAAGTCAGACGGAACTTTTTGGGTGGAGGTTTTACAGTCTCCATTAAGTTGATCAGAGATAGTGATTTCTCCTCTGAGTCTTTCTGCCTAGATGTCATCGCAGATTCTAAATATTCCGCTCTGAATTTTGGCCTGATGTGACTGGAGGTCAGTCCACAGAGCCGAGCGAGAGTGACACTGTCAGAGGAATGTTCCACTGGAATCCCAAACGGGAACATCAGAACAAATGTGAATGAAGACATGGAAGGCAGACACAGAGGAGACGAGAGGAGCGACGGAGAGAACAAAAAAAAAAAGTGGAAGGCCAAGACAATGAGGCCAGTGACAGTGAGACAGAGAAATACCGATAAGGTTAGATAAATAGAGAGATGCTGGGAGAAGACATAGTCAAAACATGGAGGGAAAGTGGGGCCTAGAAGGGCGGGGCGTGGAGTCTCAGATCTATTTTTAATGCCTCTGACTGGGGATCAGCAAAAGGAATGTATAATTACAGCCTCATTAATAATGCAAGCAGGCTTCTTTTAATTAGCCACACCAGGCCCAGTGCAGCAGCCACAGCAGACGGGACAAACACGTGCACATGTGCATACACACAGACATGCTCATCGACAGTATGGAACATACTTGTACACACAAATGGATAAGACAGCCACAAAAAAAAACACTGATGCCACCGGTGTGCATCTGTGTGTCACTCTTGAAACATATGTCTGTGCATGCTAAGCATGCACTCGTGGGCTCCTAAAGGGAGATGGAAGTCAAATGAAGTGGTGACATGATGAGCTAAAGATTGGTGCCTTGGTGATGACTCTCTGATAGGCTTCTCAGCGAGAGGAGCCCCTAGACACCATTCAAAGAGCAGCGCGCTGTCTGCATGTCATGTGTTAGATAACCCCCAATATAAAAGTATGAATTATTAAAACACCTTACCGGATAATATTACAAAACCTCACTGTAACTGTAAAGAGACATGCTAGGAGAAGGAAGTGCTTTCTTTCTGTGTTTTTCCACACACATGCACTCACACAATGTACCTAAACACATACACACACACAAAAAAACAAAAAAAAACAATCCTGGCACGCAGGCCACTCAGACAGGCCAATTGTGTGGGCTGGAAAAGAGAGTGGAGAGGAAATCGGACTCTAAGAAGCAATTAATCAAACCTTCCTCATCTATAATTCAGCTTGAGTTATTTCATTAAGTATCGGCATTTGGGTTGTCTATACAGCATTTTCATTACCAAACACAGATCAAGCCGGAGCAGACTTCAGTGCCATGAGTTCTCATCAACCTGTCTTAATAAGCATCCTCCTTCCAAATGGAGATTTAAAACAGACAGTCGCAGCTCAACCAGGGGAAAAAAAACTCAAACAAACTTTCTCTGCACATCAAGAGAAGGCAGGAAGCTGGATGCAAGTTGGAACGATACATCAAAATGCCAGCAGGATGTTATTTGGTTGTTATCTGGAAACTCGGCTTCTCCCATCTTCAGAGTCTTAATTTGTAAGCTAATTTGTGGCTGGCAAAGACAGGCTTGAGTATGGGAGAGGATATTGGATGTAATTCGATGTCTCACTCCATCTTCGTTTGTTGATTGGAGTTTAATTGGCAATGAGGGTGCTGCGTTCCCACTTTGGGGCAGGCAGTGGAGATGACGGCTTGAGCACACAGACTTAAAATGAGTCCCGCTATGATGGTTTAACAGGGAGAGCGAGGAGCGCCCACATTAAGAGGCGCAAACTTCACTTCAACGCAGCTGAGGAAAAAACACATCAAACGGGAATGGCCAAAAAACAAAACTGACACGTCCTTCTTTTATTCTCTAACTTCTTTGAGCCTCTATAAATAATAAGAGTTTAACCTAGAACTGACTTTTACTTTATTTATTTTTTTACTTTCAGACATTAAATAAATAAGTGGAAAAAAGAAAACAGCAGGAAAGCTTGTCCAAGGTGAACACAAACCCCACTATTATGGTCAATATGCACAAGGTTGCTCCTATGTGTACCCGCAGGGTGTGCGGATTTCTTGTATAGGGGGAATATGTGTATATGGTGTTTGAGGCAGGGGGCCACCTCCTGGTGTGTGACATTAAGACACACATGCACACACACACATCCAGATCAAACGTCCAGAGGTTCAATAACACTGGCCAGTGTTTCCTCTCCTGGCTTTTCTTCCTCCTTCCCATGTCTTTGTGGAGCCTTTATTCTCTACTCGTGTACAACAAACGCTGCGCGGGAGAAAGGTCAGAGTGTCAAAGCTTCGCCATTAGTGTGTAGTCCAATAGGAAACACCTCAAGGCACGGAAATAATGAAGACAAGACTTGTGCGTTTGTGAGGGAGAGGTGCCTCATAGTACAGTATTACAATGAAACACAAGACAATTCTCCACAAAATATTAAGAGAGAGTGAAAACTGTTATCACATGCAGACAGTCTAGCACAGGCAGCTCCTGCCCAACTCTGCACTGTGAGTCATTCTAATGGCTGATATGAAAGCCACTGACATGATTTGAGTTGTTGCATTAATACATGCCGATATTTGTCCACTTTGCAACTCACACCACTGACAACACATCAGTAAGAGTATTCTCATTCCTTCCATTAGAGCAAATGAATGGATACATACTAGATCTATAGAGTAATGCAACAATTTTGAAGAGAACATTTGAAAAGACACTTTTCTGATGAATGCTCCGAATGAGGAGGAGTGGGCGTAACCTAAGGCACTGAATCACTGTGCCGTCATGCTTTGAAAAACGGAAGTACAGCAATATACAGTTTTACAAAAGCTCCCTTCCACACATTTACAAACATTTTTTTTTCTCCCCAGCATTTTTCAGAGTCACAACCAGTGCGTGTGCTGAGATGACTCATCTGATTTGGAATGTTTTCCTGTTTTCTCTATTTTTAAATCTATGCATAATCCATGATAAATGTGCATTCTGCAGAGAACGATAACACAGTCATTTGCATATTATCTTAAAGGGACATGGCAATTTTTTTGCCAAGAGGGTGTTTTCCACCCAGTTGCACTCACTATAGCTATTTTCTCTTTTCAGTGCTATTTCACCATCTAATGTAATGCTTCATGCAGCAAAGCATTGATCCACAAAGGACTCCTATAGGTATGTGCTTCCACTAGCAAACCTTGCTTATGCCAAACCTTGCTTATGCAAACCTAATCCATTGGGTTAGGGGATATCCCAGAGGGAGGGGCTGCAGGGGAAGGCGGGAAGAGGGTGGAGACGGTGGCGTTGTGTGGAAGAATGAAATGCAAGGCGAGGTTGAGGGAGGTGTCGTGGTGGGTGGATGCGTTGGTAATTACCCCGGCGGCCATTGGTGGAGCTGTTGACATCTCTCTCGAGGAGTGGGATAATTTGAGCGAGTCTTCTGGCTAAATCAATGCGTCAGCGGCAGCTAGCTCATTACCCAAGCCACCGTTGCATCTCAATGAGGCAACAAGGGAATTTCTATTAGCCACTGTAAGCCCGATCTCTCCCCCTCTCTCTCTCCCTCTCTCTCTCCTTGTCTCCATCTCCCCCCCTCAAGCTTGAGTCCCTCTATCATTTTCACTTTGTCCCCTATTCCCTCTCTTCAGTCAATCAGTCACTCTTCCTCCTCGCTCAGTCTCCCCTTGTTTTTGTTGTTGCCTGATACGTCTTTCTTTTCTTCAACACAGCCCCCTCCCTCTCTTCCTTTTTCCCAGGGGATATTAGGAGGGATGGCGCTGCTGTTGCATCATGCATCCCTACCATAACAACAGCGGCTTGTGTGTATGCGTGTGTGTCTATGTGTGTCTGGGTGCATATAAGTAAGAGTTTGGGAGAAAAAAATTCAATTCCACAAGACAGGAGACAAAAAAGTGAAAATCGTAGTGTGGCCAATAGACAGCTGGGCTCTGACCCTGCCTGAAACTACTCAGCTCGTCTATATTTATCACTGATTCTCTGTTTCTATGTGTGGGTGTGTGCGCAATGAGCAGTGCACATGTGTGTTCCAGTGAGCAACATCCCACTGCTGAATGGAAATGAAAGTGGTTCTGGAGAAAAGCCAAGGCCCAGATTGCCTGCTTTCTCAGAGACAGGGCTCACGTCACAGGACTTGGAATATCGCCTTGTGCAAAAAGTGCCGCTATACACACAAACTGGACACACACACACACACACACACACACAGAAGTACTAAAAGAAAGTACACAAAGCAGAACACCAAGGGCACTTCACCAAGAGTCCATATCACCTGGCCTTTTTTTTTTTTTGAACAAAGACTGATCTAAGAGTGAGATGTCTGACAAAGCTGAGGGAAAACTCTGCCTGAACGGCCAGAAGAGATAAAAAGAAAAAGATGGAAGGAGACAGGGAGCCTTAAAAGTATGAGGACTGAAGAATGAACAGCAAAATTATTAGAAACGTAAACTGAATAGACAGAGGGAAATACAGACAAAGAAGAGTGCGTGAGTGGAGGAGGGAGAGAGATGGAGAGACGACAGAGTGCATGTATTCCACCACCGGGGAGACTGAGAGAGCAGAGAGACATCTGTTCAACACGACTTCAGGGGGCTTTTACTCTGATGTCAGCCTGTCACCACATGCAGGACTGCAGGAAAAGATACATGCAGAGAGCCTGAGTACACACACCTCAGACACACACACCCTATAGCATGCACTGTCTCTCTTCATCCCTCCGCCTCCGTCTCCCGCTCTCCTCCGCCAAAACCCACAAGTAGCAGGAGGCTCGCTTTATCCTCGCAGCTTCTCAAGTGCTTTATGAGCTTTATGTATGTACATGTTTGTTAAATTGCCTGAACAAAAATATGAATCCATTGATTAGAGGCATTTCCATCAATTTGTATACGACTCACACGGAGCAGCGTCGAAGCACCAGCAGAAAATTAATCAGCGATACTTATGATAACTTATTTATTATTTAAGATATCTACGAAGCAAAGATCTAAAAAGCACTATAACAGCGCTATAAATAAAATATCTTTCCACTGCAGTTCAGCACAAAGCAAATAATATGAAAAAGTCACTTCTTATGTTTTACAAACTAATGGATCCACAAAATAATCATCAAATGAACTGATAATAGAAATAATTTGTAGCTGCGGCAATAATCCAAAGTGACATTACTGTACATGCAATGTGGCAGTGAACATAAGCGGACATTGGATTTCAACCAATATTAAGCACAACATGATATTACATAAAGGTTCATATTATATAAACCAGCAAAGGGCAGCTCACCCCTGACAGGGATCAATTCATTACATTAACACTGGTTTCACTTCATCATATGGGCACAAACAGAGCACAGGCTCTATGAAATAAAATAAAAAAAACCCTGTTGGTCAATTATAGCATTAATCAATAATCTCTTTATTGTCCTCATTAGGTGTTCTGCATCCAAAATGTCACCGGCCTGCAAGCTGACTGCAGAGGCAGTGAACTTTTAGAGACCTCTGGCGTTGTCTTGTTCATTTTCCAAGGCCATCAGTGGAGAAAATACTGCAGCCATTAAAATGATAATGATACAGTCACAGCAACTGACGACGTATTGATCAGCGCAGCACCTCCCCCATCTGTGGCGCTTCACACAGCCATCTGACACGCCGGGAACTAGCATGTGTGCGTTTGCCCGTCTGTGCTCGTATGCGCAGAGCCTGTTGTATTAGTGTTGTCAATAATACAAGAGCTCTTTACCGCTGGACATAAGGACACAATGATCACTCAAAGTGCAACTGCAAAGTCAATTTGTACCATTAAGTGATCAAACGACACACACAGACAGCATCAACTCCCACTGTCAGTGCAGAGGCTGCCTAAGCATTAGTCTTGTTTACAGGGCTGCTGAGGGGTTTTATATATCAAGTTAATGCTCATGAAGCTATCACAGGAGCCTTGCAGAAGATGGGAGGTACCACTGACACGCTTATTACACGTGTGTCCTGGCATCACAGCTATGAATGAGTCTGTCACTATGGCATGATGCATGTTGCATTTCGTTGATGGATGTGCGTCAGGCGGTTTGGATGCGCTTACATCTCATGACAAGCAAGGACAAGACACACAGAGTCGACTTGAGATCTGAGTCAAACATCCGTTCACTTATCCTTCACTGGTGAGCGATGCTCTTCATCAGGTTTACGCTGATGATGGGAGGAACTCAACTCCGAGTAAACCAATTTCTCCATTCCTGCACTCGTCCTTCACAGGCCCGGCTCATTTTGAGGAGACGCGCTCTCTCCATGCATGTCTGAGCGGTAACCGCCAATCAAGATGTCAGGAGGGTTTGACGGACAGCCCTCTCAGCCACAGATGACAGTGGGAGAGGTTTGAGAGGGGCGGGATGAGTCCATATCAAAGGCGCCGCTAGTGGCTGGTTGGGTCAGTGGGGGTTGCTATGGCGTTGCTATGGAGACAAGGCGGAGGGAGAGGTGGTTTATGATGGACGCTGATGGGTGGTCAAGGCAGTACTTAAACATGCGCTGTAGGAAAACAGGACATTTCACTCCTGTGTGCGTCTGTCTGGCCTCATGTAACGCTGCAGTAGCGGGAAATCCACACACCGCCCAGAGCTTAACATTCAACTGCTGCATGTGGGAGAGTTCAGGTCATACACACACACACACGAGACACACACACTCAGCCCAGAGCTGATGACGCAAATAGCCTTAGAACTCTGGCTTGGTGCAGCGCACAAGTGCAGATAGGGAGGGACAGGAAAGAAAAGAGCGACTGAGAACAGAGAGAGAAGAGGAGAGGAGAGTGGAGATTATTGTCTGAGGAGTCCCATAAGTGGAATACAATCTGTCCCACAAGCATAAAGACAGTCAGAGGCGACATGAACCATCAGGGAAAGTAAGATCCCAACTAATCTGCATGATCTGTGAACCTAAAAGGTGCCGACTCCTCGTCTGAGAGAGATAGGACCGACTATCTAAAGCGGAGTATTACTGTAGGAGGAGATGGGGGTGTTTGGAACCACTACCAGCTCCAGCCAGTTGGGGGCCCCCTTTCCCCTGCACTTTTGCCTCACCCCCTTTCCCCCCCACCTCGCCCCTCCGGTCTATTTCTATTTCCCTCATTTCCATTCACACACTCTCCTTGCAGCTCCGCCAGAGGGATCCTTTACATTTGCTGTGTAACTTTGTTTGTATTTGATGCCTTTCAACTACTCTCTTCATCTGGTTGTGTTTTTTTTCTCTTCTTCATCTTTCTCCCTGCCCTTCTTTCTCATTACTTTCAATCTCACCCCATTCCGTCTTTTTCTCTTCACGATAGTCTCTTTTTGCAGGAGCTGCAATCCTGTACTGTCACTGTGATTTTACACACAGACACACAGAAACAAAGAACGGCCAATAGACCTAGACAGTTGGAGAGAAAAGGGGGTTGAGGGATTAAAGGTGCAGGAATGAGCAAGAAAGAGGATGATTTAAAGAAATGAGACAGGTAAGAGGGAATATGTTTACTGGCTATCAAGGATAAGTAACGTGCCGAAAAATAATTAATTTTGACATCAAATACGCACGTGTGTTTCAGAAACCAACTGATCCTTACAGTCACAAGGATGCTGACACTCTTGAGAGGACAGCGCCGTTGTTGCTAGGAGAGGAGCAAGTTGGGAGGAGGGGAGAAAAACGGAGGATGGGGATGAAGAGGAGGAGGAGGAGGGAGGAGAAACGAAGGGCTGATGGAAAGACTGTTGGACAGAGCGAGCAAGGGAGATGGAGGTGAGAAGAAATGTGGTACATGGATGGTGCCCCTGTCGATTAGAGGACAGCAGCGGAGTGGGAATGCCACCACCTCCCTCCCCCCTTCTGTAATGTCAGTGATTTCACATACCATCACCTCACTGCAGAGCCCCGCTCCACTTCATCACACACACACACACACCATGGCTATAGCCTTAGCCAATGAAGAGGAACAATGGAGAAACATTGAGAGAAGAATAACGGAGAAGAGGAGAGCAGGGTAACAGAAGCGTCTGGAGAGGCAGAGAGTGAGAATAATGTATGTAAAGAAAGAAGAGTGAAATAAAAGAAGAACTAATGAGAGTCATGACATGTGAAAGTGAGAAATGAGAAAAAAAAGAGTGATACATACTGCCGCACCTAATGTACAAGCTGCTGTATTGATACGTTTCCACACCATACCCCCGTCTATCAATAGACCATCTAAATACCATGGCAACCGCAGTTGATGCCCCGTTGGAAGTCCTCTGACAAGCTGACGAACCTCATCATCACAAGAGCTAACACATTAGAGTCTCGCTGCTCAAAAAGCCAGTTCAAGAGATGTTATGGCACCCAATTTCCTTTTCAGAGACTTTGAAATTAAGTGCTACCTGATTTGAGTGAAATATGAAATGAAATGTTTCCAGAATTCATTATTAATGTAAAATGTGTTACTATTTCACACCAATCCTGCAAGGCAGAGACGACTGTGTAACACCAGGTAAACCAGCTGCTTCCTGCATTGAATAAAGTTTCCTTCACAGTGGGAAAAAATTGTTATGGCCCCTCTTTTTCCTAAAGAATAGTGATAATAGCCATACTTTCTTCTTAATTCTAATTTGTACAGACATATACAGTGTAGATATAGCTATATAAACTATTCAGAAGAACAAAATGTTCTAGCCACTCTTGGTGTCTTTACATCTTTACTTTCCTTTTGTCTGATAAATTATTTTCTTGATATTAAATAAGATTCTGCTTATAAGCTTCTCTGACCTGTCTGCTAGAGGTCTGATGCTGTGCTGTCACTGAGTTTTAAAGATATAATTATTGTGCTGTAAAAGGAGAAGGAGGTGATTCATTTACAGTCAGTGTGTCTTACCTGGTGAACAGATGAAAGGAGGACATTAGGGTGGAGGTGTTGTGGTTCCATCCAGCCAGGAGAAGCAGGAAAGAAAGAAAAGAGAGAAAGAGAAAGAACAAAGGTTAGTGACATGCAACAGTGAGATAACCAGAACAGAACTGTTTCAAGTCACACATTCTTTTATCCTCAAATTTATGACCAAGCAGATCCCACCGAATCACAAATGACAACAAAGTGATTAGGAAGGCACACGCGTCAGCCTCAGAAAGTGAGTAAAGTGGGTTAGGCTGGATTTACACTGTATTACATCTCTGCCAATCACTGGACTTCGCTCTCACCAGAGCCCTCATCCCCTCTCGACATGCTTTCCTCTCTTTCTCTCTCTCTTCCTTCGCTCCGATCGCGGCTCTGACAGTCCCTCATCCCCTACAAAGCATGCCTCCTCTAAAACACACACACACATACACAACATGCATGCACACACACTCTCCGACTGACTTCCAAAATAAAACCCGGCTGTTTACCAAGCCAGAGAATCCCGAACGGAATCACATTTTGCCTTTCAAAGGTTGTTTGAAGTTCCCGCACAGATGTTGCTGTCTTTTTTTTTTCATGTAAGAGATTTTACCCTTGCTCTTTCCCCCCACCTCGCTTGAGCACAGTGTGACACTCTTTCACTTCCCCTCAACCTCTCCCCCACCCCCCGATCCCTCCATCTCTGTCCCCATGATCACAGGGAGAAAGTTTTATCCGGCAGAGAAGCATCTTTTGAAAAGTTGTCCGGGTAGTCTCTCAGCAGAGAGGAGAGGAAAGGGAATTCGATGTTGAACCTGAGAGGCACATGTGAAGTTACTGTAGCATGCTAACCTCACAAACACATTATGCAACCAGATTAATATTCGCCATACTGTACAATCAAACTCAGTTTTTCACAGAATCATGACAAGTGAAAAATAAACATCTTCCCAGAGAAGTACCACTTTGCTAAAAATGTAAACATGGCTCTCTCTTACTCTTTTCTTCACCTTGCGTTCTCTTTAACTCAGTCTTAAATGGACTATGCATGAGCATTGGGGATGAGCAAAATCTTATCTTGAGACCATGTAGATTGCTTTATATGAATGTAAAACCAAATACTGTACATGCTCATCCAAAATATCAGTCTCTTATTTGATCAGACTGTGCACATGACCATAGCCGCTAGTGGTTCAAATTTAAACAGGAAGTCAAGTTATCAAGTTAGTTATCAATCATGTGTTGTACATACATTTGTTAAGGTCTCTAATCAAGTGTGTGCGTTCTAGATCTCAATCTACACAATGAGAGCAATCTTTCTCAAAACAGACAAAAAGGATGGCCAAACCTGCAAAAGTAAGTATAATTCCAGAACGTACAGTAATGAAGTACAAGCGACAGTGGTAGAAGAACAAAAACTGGAGGAAGGGTTAAATAAGATTTACAATATCAGCTGAGGGAGACTGCTCTACTGTACAACCTGTAGTGAGGATGGAAAACTCTGAGAGGTCTGATGGACCTATACTATCTGGGATAAGCAAATCACTGATTTATGTTGGAGTCAAACTGGGTTAATGCCTTAAAAGTTATGAGATGGATTCTGAATTAATTCTTAATTTGACAGGAAGCCAGATCTAACTTGTACAGAAATAATGTGGAGTCTTATAGCCAATAATCATGGTGCAAATTTTTCAGCTATTTTTTTTGGTCTTTAACTGGAATCGAAGTTGAGGTCAGCCAAGCACCTTAAAACAACAGCCTTAAGTAGTTCACATTTCCCCTTTCTCGATAAAACCTGTTTCACGTGTGGCAGCTCTAAAGCCAGACTGCGGGCCAGCGAGAGTGATTGTGTCAGAAGGTTTACGGCCTAAACAACCATCAGCCTCTCGAGCTGTCACGCTCAGGACCGTGGTACAACGTCGGTCCACTCGTAGGTTAACAGTGTAGTGTCACGCCATTAAATTCAATTGGTTTTTTACGACCTTTCCTATCTGTCCCCAAGGGCAGGCTGCAGAAGCGCTCTGAGAGATATACCAGAAGAAACAGAAGGGAGATGCGAGAGAGATGGAGCATGCAGTGGAGAAAGGTGAGGGGGGAAACGCCGAAGCAAGGTGATTACCACGAGGATGAGTGGAGGAAACTAAACTGAGAGAAGGAGAGAGGCAGATTTTTTTTTTAATAACTTCCCAGTAGAGAGAAAAGAGAATCATTCATCCTCCTCAACAAGAACGATATGTGTTATGATTCTGACTGAGTAAAAACGAGGCCAGCTTTGATTATGCCTCTCTCCTCTATTAAAATGGAGCTCTGCATCACACACATATAATATTCTGTGGAGCAATGCAGGAACGTGGGCTGCTGTACAGCAACCAGAAGAACAAAGGCGGTGGTTGAAAGCTTCCTACAGGAGCTAATTGCAATATTAGTGGTCCTGGCCAGGGGAAGAAGAGGAGAACAACACCACTACTAATTAAAAGAAGAGAGGCATTCTCTGATTGAACAGCGGGAGAGAGAAAGGAGAAGAAAGAGACAGAGCAGAGGAGAGGAAAACAAAAGACACACATGGGTGGAGGGAATGGTTTGAAACGACACACAGTGGAGCAGTGGGCCGACTGTTAGTGTTAGTATGTGCTGCATGTCCCCGAGTGTGCATGCATGCAGGGTGTCTGTGTGTATGTGTGCGTGCGCGTGTTAGAGTATAATCTAAATGAGTCTTGTATCTTTAGAGATTAATCCGACCCTGGCTTCAGACGTCACACTTTAATCCATCAGGGTTAAACAAGCAGCGCTCTGCAACTGGTTCCTGACCACTAATTTTGGATGTGATGATACAGTGTACACAGTCAGGTCATATATTATTTATCCAAATAATTTAGGATTAGAGGTGATAGTTCAGACCTAAATTGCGATGAGGCCAAAAGCTCTTCTGGTTTCAGCTGAACTCTGCCCTCTCTGCATGGGTTCAACATAGGTCAGACTCAGAAGCTGCTCAGCTCAGGTGACCAAGCATCTTAATGACGGGGTGGAGTTTCTTTTTTGATGATACTGGAGAGATCGATAGATAAATATAGAAACTGTGCACATGGAACTGGGAGTGTATGTTGTACATACAGTAAGGGATCACATCAAGCCACGTAACATTATGGTTTGAAAGCTCATAGAACTACACTGCAGACTAGAGTGTGGACCAACAGTGACGATATCAGACGAGATTAAACTACAGCTGCCTCGCATGAATGGTTCCCGAAAGGACTGAATGTGCGTTCCAGCAGACATGCATCATATACAGCACATAGAGTATGTTATTTCAGCCTCTAACCACTCCTTTGGCACCATGCTAATGCTAAGTAGTAATGCTCTCCAAATGAATTCGTCATTTTTTGTGAATGAAAACAGAATGGATTACAGTATGTGGCCTCACATAGCAAAATACATTGATGATCAGTCCTTACAAAAATGCACCTGCTTAAGAACCCAATCGAATACATTCTGCACGGCTGTTGTCTAGCACGCTGTAAAATGTATAGATATATACTGTACAGATGCATATAGGCCACCCCTGCTGGACTTTTCTTCAAGAAATTCACTGTGTACACACTGAACTCTCAAGAAGCAGGAGTAGTCACAGAGCTGCAGCGTGTCCAGTGTGAGTGTGTGTAGGTGTGTGTGTGTGTATGAGACTGTGATCTTGTGCCAGCTTTGGTTAGCAGCGAGCAGCGCACTAAGCAGTCTGTATATCTGGAACCATAACAGAAATTAATGAAACCACAGGAGTGGAAAACCTCCCTAATTCCCTGTTTCCTTGCCTTTCCTCTCTTTCCTCTCTGTCTTTCTCTTTTCCATTCCCTCTCCAGTGAAGAAAAAAAAAAAACCTTCACCCACCCATGACATAGTAATGAAACTCCTTCAGTCTCAGAAACTGAAACTGTTCAGTGCTTTGATGCTGAAAGGCCCCATTCTCATCCAGCTCCCCATTTCCCTCTCCTTGCCTGTTTTGCTTTTTCTCTGTCTTCTCTTCTTTTTGTCCTCACCCCCCCCTCCTCTCCTCCAATCACCTTCAATCACCTCATCCTCTCTCTGGCCATCTGATCGCCCTGCTGCCTCTGAGCCGTGCTGCGTGCCGCGGTGCGTTATCATGAGGCGAGGTCAGTGGCTGGCACTTGTCCAGTCCATACAATCAGACATGCTGCTCCCTCTGACCTGACCAGACCCTCTCACATGCACACACAAGAGAAACCCACATGGCACAGGCTTATTCAACATTCGAGAATTCTTTATTGTCATTATGCGTACCCGTAACAACATTTCCTTTGGTTCCTCTCCGCATAAAAAAGGCACTCAAATAAAAGACAAACACTCTATAAAAAAGACAAACACACTATCAAAAGGCAAAGACACTGTAAATAATATAAAAATAGACCTACAGCATGGTACAGCCACTGCAGAGCGGGAGCAGCATCTGAATCATTGTAAAAACAGCACAGTTTATAAATAGCTTCTGGACTATATACAGTAAGTGGCGGAGTAAAAGTGTGGGCAGAGACGTCTCGCCAGATGTGTGCTGGTACATGAGGTTTGTGCGTTTGCGTGAATGTGTGTCTCTGTGTGTGTCCAGCTCCACTGCTGCGCCACCTGAGATGAAGCACCTGATCTGAATCAGAAGCATTTGATTGGTTGAGAGGGGGGCTCAGGTGCATCCCACTGGACTCAGAAGAACACCACAGGGGACTCAGGATTCCCTGCCCCCAACAAACACACACACATGCACACATACAGTGCACAAACACACAGACACACACACAGCTTTAAGTGAGAAGCAGGTGAATACAGGAGCCGCGTATAAATCAATTCCAGGCAAAAATACACCTGCACAAACAACACTACACACCCCCACTAAGCTTGTGCCTCTTTTCCATCTGTACTAGTATGCATGGACACACACACTCACACCCCATACTGCAGGTGTATCTGCCAAGAGGGTCTCTTCAGTTTCATCAGTCCCAGTCTCTCATCTTTCCTTTGTAATAAAAGACAATGCTAGTGCTCAAATGTAGTTGAACAACATTTCAGTAAATTAAATGAGACATAACTAACAAATTTTGTGGCTTAAAATGAAATACTTACGTGATATCAACAACACCAATCAGTTGCAGCTCTAAAAGGTTCTTTGCCTATTTAGACCTCAGTTTATTAAACAGGTGAGAGCTAGACCCGTTGAATATATTTAATTACCATATCTAATTACCAGTGACGACAGAGAATCACCCCGGCCATGCCTGGAACTCCTGCGCGTCTTCACCTCAGTTCTCTTCAGTCTGGCCTCTTTCATCACAGTCTGAGATTTATTAAGCTACTGTCGAGTCATACTTACAAAAGAGCCAAGGTCATAGGGAGACAATGCACAGATTTGTGCCTGGACTGCACACAAACACACACACACACGCTGTAAAACCCATGACAATCCCGTCTCGCTAATCATTTTTCTATTACCTCATGCACTACCTCTGGGACAATACTCTTTTTTTTTTCAATCTCCACCCCTTTCTTCTCCTGATTTGAGCTCATTTCCTCGAGCTCCAGTGTACTGACCTTACCCAGCTTATCTCTTTTTTTTCCCTGCTCCCTCTCCATCTCCCTTCATCTCCGCCACACGTTTCCCCACCAACTTACTCCCCGTCTATCGCTTATTTCAGTTTGGTACGCAGAAAAGAGACGGCGTGCATGATCAGGTTTTCACGGATAACATGATAGCAACATAAAGACAGCAGATTCCCCTAAACTCAGGCACCGTATGATGCTCTCTGCTCAGATTCTGGGTTAATGCTTGATGGCCCTAACGCAGAATTGATTTGTACAGGCAACATTATCTTCACTGTTTATTCTGTGGCTTCACGCTCAATGCTTTCTTCTCAGAGATGAGTTTCTCTTGTTTTCTGTGAGCCAAGACGAGTTTTCCTCAAACATGATTAGAGGAGCTGACATCCAGATAACCTCGCAGAGACAAATCTTTGGAAATAAGTCTTGCTTTTGAGATGAGCAGAAAATGCCAGTCTCCACTGAACTTGAACTATAGCTAATACAGCAGGCATTCCATTGATTTACTATGAAGTGGCTTGATCAGACATGCTCGCATCACATGGAGAGAGAAGCTTTTTTTCTTTTACTCTTCCAGCACAAAATCTGTCAACCTAGAACAGACAATGGAGAAACTCTCACACTCTCAGACAAAAAACCAATCCATATACAGTGAGTGCTGTTTTATATTTGAAAAATACATCTGTTTGCGGTACATGAGGTCTCAACAACAGTGGCACATTCTATTCTTCAGATACACACAACACACCACACTCTCTATACTCTTTGTAATGTGCAGTTTTACCACCTACCTCATCCACTACCAAAAACATCCATATTGTAATCTGGATTTACATCACAATGACACAATGCCTTTGCTGTGAATCACAGCCTTCAAGCTCTCCAGCTAAAATTAGGCTGCTATTTTCCCTGTCGTACAGTAGCTGTGTGTGAATCTGAGAGTGTGTGTGTATGCATGACAGGGTCCATTAGGACTGTGAGAGTCGGACTAATTGGCAGTAATGGGTTCTTGTGCTGTGATGGGGGGGTACCGGTGGTGACGAGAGGGGGGCTATGGGACTCATGTTTGGCAGCTTCTCCAAAGACCACTCCATGAACGGGCTTCATTAACGTTCCTTTTCACCGTCCCATAGAAAGACGGGCGTCCGTGTGTGTGATAATACGAGTGTGTGCAGCTGCTGCTTATTACCTATTGCCATGCACAGCTGAAAAATAATTTGTTTGAACTTCTGTCCCTCCATGTCAACTTTCCTGCTCCTTCGGAGAGAGAATTGCCAAGTGGAGTAGCGAACCACTGAACCATGCAACACAGGAACCCTGGAGCTCATTTCACCTTTACACACACACACTCACACGCGCAGGCACTGAGCCAGCCCCATTTGCAGTCAATCTGTCTAATTGAGGAAGCCATTCATTTGTTTTTCAGGAGAAGTATCCAGCATTTTAGGCAAATCAGCAGGTAAGCGAGAAATGGAATTATAAGTCTTTTCAATGAATAATGGAGAGCCATTGTAACTGTTCAGTTATGGCCCACAATGCTGGTGCGTGTTGAGGTGGGAGATAAAGAGAAAGAGAGGTGACAATACTGTATGCATTATTTACAAATGAATGTTTGTAGTTAATGCAGTACATCTCTAGGGGCTCGGTGTGTTGCTGGCTTGTGTGTTGTGAAGGGGCCACAGAGGCAATGACTCGAACTAATGTAAATTACACCTACCAGCCCTGCGTCACGGCTCCCTTCCATCCACATGCGTACTGGATAACTCATGCTTTGTCAAGCTGGAAATTTCCCATTAATTCCACACAAACACGCACAATACATGAAGGCTTTTTTTTTTCCCCCACTAAGCATTATATTCATTACGTTTAGTTTGGGAGTGGTTCCCCCTTCTCTAATCGATTGAATTGTGGATACGACGAACAGCGCTTTCTAATTTGACTTGAGTAAGTGGGTGACAAATAGTCCGGCCAGAAATCAATGAGGGGAATTATGTATACACAGAGGGTGGGGGAGGGGGGGTGGGAAGAGAGTCCAATGCAAATGACTGTATACACTGACGAGGCACGAAAGCACACACGATGTAAGCCATGCAAACACAATGTAAAGCAAATCAGTATCTCAACAAATCCTCTTTATAATCATGTATACTCTGCGTGAGTACAATCTAATAACACAGAGAAAACAATCATATCTCTAGATACATTATTGATGGAATGTATAATCTTGCACTCTGTCACAAAGCTGCAGCACAACTGTAACAAAAGTGACACAAAAGACAAGGATATAATTAGATTTCTACTAGTGTCATTGATTGAATCACTGCAGGAAACCAAACACTGGATCATTTCTATTTCAGTGTTACTCTGAGGTCTGTGGATAAAGGTGAGTGTGTGTTACACACAGGGACGCATTGTATTCTAAAAGCAGAGACAAATGAGACTTGTGTTGTCAGTCTTTTACCAAATTCTTTCTTTCTCTTGCGTCTGTCATTAGTCATCTCACACTCCAAGCATATTTGGCCATTAGTGATGCATAATTAGTCACACAGGTAATTCTATATTACCATTTCCAGAATTAATGGTCTTGTAAATTTGGCAATATAGAGGTGATTATCACAACTTCAATTCCCTTAGGAGTACAGATATTGTATATCTATAGCTTCTATTACTGTACGTATGGCATGCACATCATGCATGTCCTCTCCTCCAATGGCTGAGTGATATTCTCCTCTTCAGTCAGAGTGTGCAAATATTTCACTACAACCGTAAAACAAGTAAAACTGTAAGGATTCTGTGCAGAGTTATGGACCTTGGTTGGACTCCTGACTGAAGACTGTGCCAGCAGAAAGAAGATTATTTCCACGTCTACTTTACAGACCACGCTAAGAAACTGAACCAGCTCCTTGACTCCCTCTATATCTGTGAAGATGCAGTTGAGCATGAGTGTCCATTTGGCGTTGGGCAGATGCCAGTGTGATTGGCTGCTGCTGCTGCTGCTGCTGCTGGTGGTGGTGCTGGTGGTGGTGGTGGTGGTGGTGGTGGTGGTGGTGGTGGTGGTGGTGGTGATGTTATGGCTGGTTTCCAAGGAGAGGAAAGTGATTATAGTGAAGTGGGAGTCAGAGAGATGTAGTCCAGCACCCCTTTACACAGAGCACAAACAACCTGCTGGAATTCATTAGAGCACGCCACTTATGGGACTGTCGACCACACATGCTTACACAGCACACAGGGAATGTGTGAAAATAAACAAAATGACCACGGGAGCAACACAAATATATAAATGTGCAAACAGGCTCTGCAGATTGTGAGAAAGTGTGTAGAAAATGTTGTAGGATGTACTTTATATATATGCATGTTTGTGTCAGAGGGTGAGCGAGAGAAGCCCACTCTACATAAGCCAGTGCTGTTCCTGCTACCTCTCTACAGGAGGGACTAATCAGCTCATCATTCTTTGATTGCCCCCAACAACATTTAAGCCCCTACACACACCAGCATCTACACACACACTAAAAACACACACAGGGTAAATGCTCTCTCTGAGGGCGGCCCTGCCTCTCACTAATAGAGATATAGACCTCTCTTTGCTGGCATTAACCCTCAGCTTGGTGGATTGCTCTTAGAATAAACACCACCCAAACACACGCATACACACACACACCACTTTGGAGAGAGTGCAGGGCTCATGTCGTCCACAGAGGACTCGAGATGAGGGAGGTAGAGAGAGAAGATGGAAGAAGCTGTAGCTGGGATGAAAAAAAAAGCGGTTTTCTCTGTGCACTGGCCCCCATGGTCAAATTCAACTATAATCCACCTGCACAATGGCCTGGAAAAAAAAAAGAAACACTCACTGCTTTTTCTTAAATGAAAAATCTACAAAGGTGAGGATACTGCAGCATAAAGTGAAAATCAATAGCAAAGGGAAAATTTACATTGAAATAGCACTCAGCTATGTGATTCTCTCATAGTGTTTTGTTTTATCGATGTGTGCTTGCATACATGTGCTGAAAAATAAATGGGTTAACCTAATTTCACTTGGGTTGTGTGTGTGGCTCAGCTTTCGCTATGTTGGCTATGACTGTTGCTAGGGCTGTGCATTGCATCACACATGTGCATTGTGCGTCATCATGCGCACGCTGTAAATGAGATAAACAAAACGAGGAGCTGCTCACAGGAAAAAAAATCGCTGCATAGTGAGGTCTGGAACTCCACAGGGAGCCTTTCACAGAATGCCTTTGCATTTCTGACCGTATAATGTTCAGCATTTTATAGAGTAAATAAAAAAAGAGGTGTTAACATTAATACTGGCTGTGCATTGGCTGTAAAACGTACAAATAGAGAGCTTTTAACATTTAAGAAATTCTACATTATACCAAACAGTCGGAAGTTGCTGGCTCTGGGCAAAAACATTCCTCCTCAGGCATCAGTCAACATGGCATAAAATACTTGCTTCAGCATTTTTGATAGCGAGCCTTTTCAATTCAGTGCTCGGATGAAAACATCCATTATAGACATTCATACATTTCTCTCATTTTGTCTCTGTAAAGTCGCACGGCTTCGTCCTCAAGCTACTGTACTGTATGCATTCACGGCTGCCACCACAAAAAAGGGAAAGAAGAGATAGAGAATAAAGTTATTGATTTTTCAATCCATTGTGCCATCAAACAATACAGTAACACTAAGGCTATAGAGTTACTGACATAAAGCAGAGAGCGGGTGAAAGATCTCCTGTTTTTCACACTGCTCTGATGCTGAGGTCGAGAAAACACACGTCTGCCTCCAGAGAAAACATAGCACCTGTGACGTGTGCGTACTGTATGCACGCATGTGTGTGGACCTGTCATTTATTTACACATTTTCTTTTTTTTTTTCTTTTGAAAGACTTTAAGAACATGTTGTCAATAAACAGCCGTGATCCATACAGGCCCTGCTGGTTGTTGAGCAAACAGCCCGACAATCACTCTCATTACTCACTGTGTGATCACGTGCAACAACACTGACACCTTGGTGACAAATTACAGATTAATTTCTTTCCTGGTCTTTTTTCTTCTTTTTTTCTTGGTTATATGGCATTGAAAGTGACAACTGAAACAGCAACAGATGCTGACACTAATGATCTGTGGTGTGTGTGTATATGTGTGGATGTTTGTGTATCCTTGTGGCAGTCTGCAGTACCACAAAATCTCTCCCTGTCTCTTAAAAAAAAGAAAATCTTACACTTATACAATCATCTTTACGTGCCATTCTCATCTTTCTCTCACCCGGTCCACCTCTTCTTCTCTTTTCAACCGCCATCATTCAGTGAACCATGCTTATTGTGCCCGACTCTAAAGCAGCTGCGTCTCAGCGTTACCCTCCCAGGACGAGTGAGGAGTGTTCCCTGCTTCCGAGGCAGCAACACAAAGAGCCGGTAAGCACAAGCCAGCTAGCTGGTTCACAGCTTGCAGAGAGCCACATTTCCAACAGAATGGGTCTAAAGGCCTCAGTAATAACCACCATTCAACTCCCATAGCCAAGGGATGTGAGCAGAGCAGCCGGAAGGGTCAGATTATTACAGGAGGAGAAAGATAGAAAGTAGGGAGTGGGGACATAATGAGAATGAGAGAGCGTGAAAGAGCGCTGTTGGGTTTGTAGCCCAATTCAGTTGTGAAAATTATGGTTTATTCCCCTGCTCAGATGTTGAACACACTTTAAAAGGCCCTTTGGGAGCCCTGACCACGGTCTGGACTTCCACTGAGTCCTGCTGCCCGGGCTTAAAACAATGTGTCCACTGGCCAGCCATGACTTGCAGCCTATGGAGGCTGTGGCTCAACTAATCTGAGTCAAATGTAAAAGGCAACAGGGCAAAGAAACTATGTTGGGAAACAGCACAGTCACACTCGTACACACAAAAAGTCGATGAAGAAGACATGCATGACCACACACGCGCACGCACGCACATGCACACAAATCGGATGCTGCACCAAAGCTAGGTCAAGCATTAGACCGGCGCTCCACAGTGAACTCTCAGCTCTATAAATGCATCCACAGTGTCAGAGCAAAAGCCAGGTCAGCCAGTAAGAGGACCAGCTCTTCAAGAAGGATGCAGACAGTGGAAGCTGGGGTCAATGGTTTTACCTAGCAGGAGGTTAGAGAGGCAACGCGAGGAGCTGCAGAGTATTGAACATGACAACAAGAGAAGGGAGGAGAGGAGAGGAAGCGATAGGAAACAAAAAAAAGTAAGACATTTACTCCAAAGCAGGCATGAAGCACAGCATGCCATACCATATAAAACATATGCTTTAAAAAGAATGTGGAAATGTGGAGATGAGAGGGTATTTAGAGGCCAATTTATCTTGGTGTACACTTTCTGTGTGTGAGGGGGTGCACATGCTATGGGCCTAAGTGGTGTAAGAGAGGAGAAAGCAAAGAGCTCAACTAATGGGGTACCGAGAGACTCAGGCAGAGGAAGACGGAAGGAGAGAGAGAGAGAGACAGGATGGCAAAAAAAAACTTCCTTCCATCATTTAATAATTGATGGAAGGAAGTTTTTTTTCACACAATAAGAAATGCATATAAGATTTTCCCATCTTAGACCATTCTGATTTAGTTTGTCTGCTCTTTAGTTGTGTAATGTTGCTGCTATATCATCCAAATAATCTGCATGCCATGAGGAAAAAACCTTAACAGCAGCTGAGCAGCTCAGACGTATGTGACAAAACAAAGCAAACCAATTCAAAAGTATCTGTGGCTGTGGCGACAGCAAACACAATACGCAGGATGTTGTTGTCCCAACTTTGTGTCACATTTTGTGTTCTTTTTTTTTTTTTAGCTTTTCCTGTTTTCTGCTGACATGAAGGCAAAACTATAATGAAAAGGACACACAGTCATACACAAACAGACCAACGAGATGTATAATTCCATCCGGCGTGCCTCTGTTAACATTTCCAAACTGCTGCAGCATCGACTGCAAGAGATGACGCAGATGAAGTGTAGAGCTTGTAAAAACTCTAATAAAATCACAGCTGCAAATGAGATCTCCACAGAAGGTTTTACACGACCTGAACTCTCTGCTAAAAAGTACTACACATATTTCTGTACAGGGAGATAAATAACTAACTCGTCTAGCTCGTTCTCCTACTTCACCCCATGGGGTGCAACATGGGCCAGTCAAGTGGGGAAATGGGGTCAAGCATCTTCTTTAAAGATACTTCTGTGATATTTTAGGAGAGCTAGATTAAGAGAGGGATCAACGAAAAGAATCACAAATCTCCCTCTGAGCCAAATCGGGAGGAAAACTGACCAACAGCCACAGAGTGTATCTTTCATTGGTGAATAAAGCACTGAAGGCCGGGGTGGGAAGTCTGAATGAGTTCTTAACCCTCTCGGCAAGGGAAGTGAGTTGATGAAGTTACTGTAGGTTGCAGCAGCAGTTATTAGAGGCGTAGCTGGGGCTCCATGAGGATGGAGGCCTGAGACGAACAAAGCTATCCTGACATGTGGCGATGCATCTCCATGTGGACATGCAAACATCTACACCTGTGCACACATCATCACATAAGCAGCATGCAGCGGCAGGTAATTTACCACACAAGTGAGCAAAAAAAAAAAAAAAATCACAAACTCATTAATCCCTGTGGAGGAGAGAACTCAAGGCAACAGAGGGTAGAGGACAATGTCCCCTGTCAGACCCTTCGCGGCGCACAGCGACTGCTTAGCGCAGTGACTGGCAGCCATTATGGAGGAGCACTCCACCTCTCCACCTCCACCCCTCCATTCCTCCATCCCTTCCTGCCATCATTATCGCTGCCACCAGATAGCAACGATGCAGGGAAAGCCGTGGAGTGGTCCCCACATCCCACACCTACTACCACACAGAGAGAGAGAGACAGACAGCGAGAGAGGACGCTGAGAAGAGGGAGACCGGCTGCTGAGCAGGGTGCTGAGTGCTGTGACTGAGGGAACGGGGGAAGAGGAGGAGATGTGGGGAGAGAAAGAGGAATAAATAGAAGGGAGATAGAGAGAGAGAGAAAGAGATGGCAGTCGTTACGGGACTGATGTGTAATAAACTGCATGAAGGAGCCTTCAGGGAAGCATTATTTTCTAGCTCAACACACACCGTCTTCAAGAAGACAAGACGCGCATTAGACACGACACACACACACACACACACACAAATCTGAACTCTATGTGACTCATAACCTTATTTATATTTATAACTATTCAAGCCGATGGTCCTGATATACAGAAGTTTGTTGAAGACTTCACTTGTGGGTTGATTAATGACATCTGTGCTGTTGACAGCTAAGGGACACCAGCAGGTGAAATGCAGCAAAGCATTCTGGGGTTTCTGTGGCATATGTCTATTGTCTAATAATATAAACTGCACCGGCATCAAATCTAACATTCCCGACGTCTAACCTCTGTTTTTTTTATGTATTTGAAATGTGGGAAGTCAAGAGTGTAACAGGCAATACACAGTTTTGTCTCCTCATCATTGAGAGGCCGCTCAAGAAACTTTACTGTACCTTCATCACTGCATTATGAGATTACTTTTGGAGGGCAAACCTTCAATGACTTGGTGATTTATTATTATTGTATAGTGTTAAAGCCCATCTGAGACCTAAGGGGAGTGATCAGAAAAACCCTGACTTTCTTTTTAAAAAGTTTGGGAGGACAAATTTAGGGTTTTTATATCTAATTAATAAAACTGAGTTTTAAAGGAAAAAGTTCAACCTTTGGGGCAATGGGGGGAAAGATTATTCGCTTTCTTGCCAAGATCTTAGTTAGATGGGAAAATGTGGTAGCCAATTAGAACTTTTACTGTTACTTGATATATACACTACTTTGACAGAATGGAGCCACAAAGAAATTTGCAAGAATTAACATTGAATTGGGGTGTCGTTTAACTCGGTGGGTAGAGTATAGGCGCCACATGCAGAGGCGCAGCAGCCCCGGTTTGATTCAACAGGAGGCCCTTTGGTCACTCCCCCTCTCAGTACCCCCATTTCCTGTTTCTCTTCAGCTGTCCCGTCTTTATTAAAAGGACTAAAAAGCCCCAAAGAATACTTAAAAAAAGAATTGACACTATTTGAATTGTGAATACCCATTATCTTACATATAAGCTTCCCTCATTCCTTAACCCACTGAAGAGCAGACACAGAAACTTATAAAGTTAAACTTTTTTGCACTGAAAGAATATCTGTTTTTATAAACTGCCACCATCCACAACGTGCTCCATCTAAAAGCCACAGTCAGTCATTTGGAAGGACGAGGGAAACATACACACAGCGCTTACAACGTACTGTACAGTGAAAGAGTTCAGGGTCAGCGGATCGTGCATCAGATTGAAATCCATTAGTCTTCACTCTGACAAAAAGCAAGTGGAGAGGTGAAGGAGCGCGTCCATAACAGCTCAGTAGGGAGGCAATGTAACACCAGGCTGGCAGTCGGCCCAATAAAGCAGGTCACTCTCTACACACTCTACTATTAGTGCCACAGAATACAAAAGACTGGAAGATGACCAAACAAATCTCTGCCAATCTCAACACAATCTCAACTATGCCTCTCAGGTGTTTTACCATTAAATGTAAAAGTCAACCACTTGTTTGTCTCTCTCTGATCGTCCCATCTTCCACACTACGTGCCTCGCTCGCCTCTTCTTGTTCTCTCCCTCGCTCATTTTCTCTCCCCGCGGACCATCCATTAAATATCAGCGGGGCTTTTGAGCAGGAGGAAAATCAATGGCTCAGACGTTCCTGTTAAACACCAATGATTTTTCAGAACCACTTTAAGTGCAAGAGTTTTGAGGAGATTTCATTGATGATTTGGGCACAGTGTGAATCAACTCACCCACTGATGGTGGGAACGAGCCTCCTGTTGCAGAACAAGAACATGCAAACCTTTACAGCTCGCAGAGAGGAAAATAAGGATGTGGAGATGAGGGACAGAAAGAGAGAAGAGGAAAGCAAAGACAGAATCTATGATGGAAGAGAATCACAAACGAAGAGGCTGATTTTTTTTTCTTTTGTTTGTTTTTTATTTTTGGTTTTTTTGGGGGGGATTGGGACTCCTTGCTTCTGTCACAACCCCTTCTCTTCTCCCACTTTCCTCACTCTTCTCCTCCTCCCAGCCTATTTTTTTCGGAGATTACAGCACAATGCATCTGCCAGTGGAGACAGTAGCAACACGTTGCTATGACCCAAATACAGCAGTGTGGTGTGATGATTGGCTAAGAGATGGAGCAGGGGTGGGGGGAGTGTAGTGCAGCACATCCACAGCAGCACCTTTAAAATTCAAACATTTATATAAGCTAGAAAAGGACCTTTTTCTGCTTTCATCTCTCTCTCTCTCGCTCTCTATCCATCTATTCCTCCATCATCTCCTATCCCATCTCTCCTGCTCCTCATCTGTTACTCCATCATCCCACTCTCCTTTTTCTTCATCTGCTCATCCTTTCCTTCGCCCTCTTCTCTAGTCCCTGTTCCCATCTTTCCTTTCTCCTCCTACGTCTCTGTGCTGGCTTCCCTCAGAAAAAAACAGGGAGAATGAGAGTGGGAGCGATGGAAAGAGAAGCAGAGGAATAAAGCATGAAAGAAGGACAGACGGAGAGAAAAGCAACGCACAGTCATCCATTCTTGATCAAAGCAGTGGCATAAAACTCTGAGGTTCTGCATGACAATCCAGCAAAATTCATCACACTTGTGCTCTCATCCACCACTCCAAATTCAACTTGGAATTCTTGTTGTCTCTCATTGTACACAGTATGCCTGCTTCCGTCATCACCTCATTAGACAGCGAGCTGACTCTCCAGCTCCGCTCTGCTGTAGTGGTATTTAAGCTGTGGATGAGCCGAGTCCTCTGGGGATAGCTGTCCATAAATGTCAAAGTTTTCAAAGAGAGAGCTGCCTCCGCATCCACAGTACAGTAGCTCTCTTACAATATAAAATCTCCCCGATGTCTGTGTCATAGTATATGTATATGTTTTGCTCTTTTAAATGCCTTGCTCATGTCTGTCTGGCTCACAGGCGAGTTCTCTTCCACCAAGTCTCTGCAAGATGGCGAGAAACCAACAGGGTCTTTAAACCAATTCCAGGAGGAGGGTTGAACTTTACTACTTTTTACAAAATGTTTTCAGTTCATGGAATCAGGATGTTCAATCCTCAAAGCCTAGCATGCAGATTTGTGCAAGTATAGGCATTTTCATTTCAATAATCGATCATCAGTAAATGCGATAAATCAACGCATGCAGGCTATTTTCCTATTTTCCTATTGTCCTTGCCTGAGGAAACACTGGAGAGTTTTGCCCTGGTTGATGCAAGGACGCTTGGTCGAGTTTTCTCCCAAGTAAACCCAACAACCTGCCTTTTAGATTCCATTCCCACATCACTTTTAAAATCGTTTTATGGTTTCTTTGAGGAACAGTTTTTAAACATCATGAATTGCTCTCTTCAGACGGGTGTCTTCCCCACCGCCTTTAAAACGGCGGTGGTGAAGCCCCTTCTGAAGAAGAGCAATTTAGATCCAAATGTTTTTAATAACTACAGACCTGTATCCAACTTACCATTTTTAAGCAAAATCTTAGAAAAACTGGTTTTTAACCAAGTCAATGACTTCTTAAACAGAAAGAACATTTTAGAGAAGCATCAGTCTGGTTTTAGGAAATACCACAGTACCGAGACAGCACTTTTAAAGATTTTAAACGACATCAGGTGGAATTTAGATAATAAAAAGCTCACAGTGTTGGTTCTACTGGATCTAAGCGCTGCTTTTGATACAGTAGACCATCACATTTTATTAAAAAGGCTTAGACACCTGGTGGGCCTCTCTGGTACTGTTTTTAACTGGTTTTGTTCTTATCTCACAGACCGATGCTTTTATGTAAGTATGGATACATGTTCCTCGGAAACCCACGAGATTGGATGTGGTGTTCCCCAAGGGTCAATTTTAGGTCCACTCCTTTTTAATCTGTACATGCTGCCCCTTGGGGACGTCATCAGGAGGCACGGCATCAGCTTCCATAGTTATGCTGACGATACGCAACTGTACATCGCCGTGTCTCCTGATGACACAGGGCCAATCGATGCCCTTTTTAACTGTATTTTAGACATTAAGTCATGGATGGCAGCAAACTTCCTACAGCTCAACCAGGACAAAACTGAGGTTTTAGTGATAGGTCCTGAAGGCCAGAGAGAGAAACTTTTACCAAAACTACAAGATTTTAAACCAACACAATCAGTAAAAAATCTGGGCGTGATTTTTGACTCTGAGCTGAACTTTCTTCCACATATCAAAAATATGACAAAGATAGGTTTTTACCATCTTAAGAACATAGCCAGAGTCCGCCCGTTTCTCTCTCAGGCCAGTACGGAGGTGCTGATGCATGCTTTTATTTCTTGTCGTTTAGATTATTGTAATGCCCTGCTCTCTGGTCTTCCCAAAAAGAGTATTTCAAATCTCCAACTCCTACAAAACTCAGCCGCACGCGTGCTGACGAGGACCAGAGGGCGGGAGCACATTACACCTGTTTTAGAGTCGCTGCATTGGCTCCCCGTACGTTTCAGGATCGATTTTAAAGTTCTTTTATTAGTTTTTAAATGTCTTAACGGCCTTGCGCCTTCTTATTTATCTGACCTGCTTTTACCATATCAACCCTCGCGGACCCTGAGGTCCTCCGGCACTGGCCTTTTATCCATACCAAAACCAAAAACCAAAACACACGGTGAGGCGGCATTCAGCTATTATGGCCCCCACCTGTGGAACAGCCTGCCGGAGAGCCTCAGGACCGCAGAGACCGTTGATATTTTTAAAGGAAGGTTAAAAACACACCTTTTTAGTCAGGCTTTTAACTAGATTTTTATTTCTTCTTATGTGGTTCTATCTTATTTTATATTTCTGCTTCTATCCTGTTTTAAAGATGCTTTTAATCTTACTTTAATTTTATCTATCATTAGTAGTATTTTATTCATTATCTTACATATTCTTATTCTTTTAGGTTGTTCCCTCTGTTTACTTCTTCAGGGTTTTTATCCTATCTTATGCTCTTAGTTTTTAGCTTTAACCCCAGTGTTTCCTCAGGGGGGTCCTCCACACTGGGAGCTGTGTCTGGGCTGCTGCTGGGGGCGCTGTCCCTGGGTCCCCTTCAGCCCGGCTGACTGTGGTCTGTCGGGGTTGGGGGGCCTGGGCGCTGGTGTCCCCTGTGGTTCAGCCTGTGACTCCTCCCAGTGTGGATGGCCCCAAACATGGTGCTTCCTCAATCCTCAGTGTCATACCATGTCTCTCTAGTGAGAGTGTGCATGTGAGTGTGTGTGTGTATCTGTGCATGTGTGTTTACGTGAGCGTGAGTTTGTGTGTGTGTATGCATGTGAACGCGTGCAGGGGGGGTGGGGGGGTGGGAGGGAGGGGCCTTATTTTAATGGTTTCTTCTATGTCTTTCTTTGTTTTCTCTTTTCTTTTGTGTGTAAAGCACTTTGTGATACATTGCTTATGTATGAAAAGTGCTATATAAATAAAGTTTGATTTGATTTGATTTGATTTTGTATTGATTTATGAGTGCACTGAAATCATACGGATCCAATAAATATTGAATGTATAACTGAAGGCAGCAGACTCACTCTACTCGATGGTTTTGCTTTTTGATTCTTGTAATGTGTGTATTGTGTGCATAATGTGTGCACAAATGATTACTGCAAGAGAATAATGGTAAACTATTTCAGGACGGACTATTCCAACAACAAAGTAATGCACTTAAAAGTACAGGCAAATTAAAAATTTATACAAATTTGATGGCTGATGCACCACGGTGTTCTGGCCTTTTGTAAGGCTCAGCATTCCTCCACATGATGAATTAACTGAATTTTACATGCAAAATTTGTGAAAATGCCCTTTAAAAAGTCTACGGACGTAAAGGGAGTTCTGCATTTTACGTAACTTGTCGCAATAACAGGATTGGGATAAACTTGAGGAAAACTTAGAAAGACCAGTGGTGGACCATAAAGAGTATTAGGCCGATATTAAAACATCAAAAGAGCAAAACACCATTTCCAAAGAAATATGGTCCAAGAACTGACAGCTTATAATCAGACAAAGCACAAAGAAACGAGAGGAAAAAGCAGCAGATGAGAGATGAAATGAAGAATCACAAACCTCCATTTATCATCCACAGTCCTTTGTGCTTCCAGAGCACATTAAACCAGTGCAACCTAAAGGTAGGATATTGTACGTTTTTGAAAGTGCACTTGTGCCGATAGGAACCCTATTATTTCTTTGTAGTTATTTAAGTCTATCCTTTGTGTCACTCAAGAATCCCTCTCGACGGCTTCCCCACCAGGTCAACCCCTTTGTCTGTCAACTCTCTGCTGAGTGCATATCATCATGTAGATGTAAGCAGCCTCCATGACAGCCAACCTGCTGGTGTCTTCTGGGATACAATGACAGGCCCACGCTTCTCTCCCATGTAGCCACACAGGGGGTAGAAAACAACACCGGAGGAATGGCAGACATGTTGCACCCTGTGCACCCCCCCATGAGACGAGAATACATCTCAACACAATTTTAAATATACTGTGTTATTTATATACGAAAGAAACGCTCCTGTTGTTGTTCACAAAATGAAAATTTTGCATCTACAGACACGCTCATGTATTCATACAGGTGCACACACACACACACACACACAGAAAGAGGGAGAAAGACAGACAAACACTAGAGGTGTAAGCTGCAGCCTGGGGTGACGCCACAGGTTAAATCCCTTCCACGTAATCTGAGGTCTACAGTCAAAGTTGCCATAATGAGGCTGCAGGGACCACACACGCACACGTACGCACACACACACACACAAACACACACTATTTATAGATATTTCTCCCGCTCTTTCCCTCTCTCCATCCTTCATTTCTTTCCCACCTCCTGACCGTTTCTTCCCATGTGCTCTAAAAGCTTTTCTACCTCTGAGCAATCAAATGACAAACACTTTCAAAGTGCTGCAATGTGATCACAAGGACACCTCCTTGTTTTCCGTTTCTTCCCCTTACCCACCCCCAGCCCCCCCTCCCCCATCCCACCCTCTCCACACTTTTTTTCTTTCCCAGGGGAGAAAAATGAGGCCAAATTTTCTCTTTTCTCTTATGCAACTTAATCAGAGAGCGATGACGCTGGTAGCTGCTTGTAGAGCAGGAGGAAATTCTTAACAAAGAGCACCCTCTTGCACAATGCGTCCTTCTTTTCATATTCCCATTCATTCAGCCGAACAATGTGTTTGCTGCTGTCATGTCTGAGCCGAATGTGCATACGAATGCGAATAAGAATGAGTTTGAATCTACAAGCGGTGCACATCTACACGTTATTGACTGTCTGGCGCGCTTTGCTTCTTATCGTCACCTAACATTATAGATCACAACACAGCAAATCTTACGCTAACACATCTGCTGTTTCTCCAACAGCTATAGTGTGAAGGCTGTCCCAGTAGCAACAACACAACAAATCCCTGCTACATTAAAGTGACATTCCGGCGTAAGTTTAACCCATGGTCCAATGCACCGTAACACCAAGTTAGACCCCACCCTCAAGAGATGAAGTCTGCTAACCGCTAGCTTCTCTAGTCTAACTTTAGCAATGTCCGCACCATAACAAACAGCACAGTATATGGATCCACGTGCAAAACAGCCACTTTCAGTATAGCCACAAATAATGCTCAGAACAGCACCAAACATCATCAGCAATACAAACAGGGTCTCATAATAACCTAACCCACACCGGAATATCACTTTAAAGCCCTGATAAACCACTGAAGATGTTTTTATTCAGGGATGAATGACATCTGTATGACTTTTACTCAAACTTAAAGGTTGAATATGGAGAATGAACAGAGTCCCACCATCTATTGGTCAAGATAGGGATTGCAACAACAAATAAATAATTCCAGCAGTCAGTTGCCAGACCGTTGCTAAGTATAACACACCGTTGGTACTAGGGACACCGCTCTGATCAGAGTAGCACAGAGGAGAAGAACTATGCACGATATTTAACATAAGTTTCATTTTTACCTTCATTAAACAGCTTGTTTATGACAGATAAGACTACACACATCGTAACATGATAATCCATCGATCCACAGATTGATTATAAAACGCTTCGTTGAAAAAAATTGCACACAACCAGCAGCTATGGGCTTGTACAAGGTAAACAGGAAGTCACTGTTGAACCCGTCAAAACGTGTTTAATTAATTTATTCATACTAAATAATACTTTTTATGGAAAAGCAATACTTGTATTCTGTACCCCTCTTAACGCCCTGTAAATGTATTATAATTGAAAAAATAAAGCTTTTAATAAGTATTCTCCATATTCAACCTTTAACTTTCCTCACGTTTTGCCTTGCAGAGTTATTTTGCTATCGCTCCCGATCAGAGATTTATGTCCCGCTGGTGTTCATATACATTTACTTTTCCAGGCCAAATTACGTTTTTAGGCTAGTTCATATTTGGGAGTAAAGGAGATGCAAGTGTCTCAGCCTGCCGCCACCTCTCGCCATGGCCGGAAGCCTTGGTTTACTCAGTTTTAATCATCTAGGTGCCACATCTTACTCATTTATTGATCAAGTTATTGAGTCTACCCTTTCCTATCCAGAGTCCAAGATACTTCATCAATTTATTGACTAGTCTATACTTGCCCCCGACTACATATCCATCCCTTATGGCTTTCAAACATTGAGTAGGAGTGGTCACACACTGTCTCAGCAACATGAAACTGCAGCCACTTGGCTCAAACTTACATCAGCTAGAAGGAGAGCCTTGGGCGCACAACATTCAGCTACTTCTCCTTCGACACTGCAACACTGTTTCTGTCCAAGTGCACAAATCTGTTCTTGTCTTCCTGTGCGCACACATGTGAACGCGTATGTGCCGCACGCAACCGTATTTCTGTGAGTTCCTGTTATGTGACAAAGGTCGTGCTACTCTGCCTGCAGGACTTTGTGAAGCAAGAATGATGGTCAAGATTTGTGAACACCCAGGAGGGGAATCAGTGGAGGACATGGGAGTCTCAGATCATAAAGTCAGCTAAGGCTACAGGAGAGGTGCATGTGGGTGTGTGCAGCCAGGACTGTGCACACTGCCTGATGCCAGGCATACTGTATAAAACAGATGTTAGAAAAGCCAGATGTGGCGCTGAGAGAGAAGGGGTGAACAGAAATTAAACACAGAAACAGTAGATGTGTGGAGGGAGCAATGAGAAAGAAACTACATAAACAAAAAGAAGACTGACAAGCAGAAAGTAAAGACGAGGAGAACAAAGTGGAGGAAAAACCAGCAGAAGTGGACAAGTAGACAAAACAGCAGAAGGGGGAACTAAATAAAAAGAAAGCAGACACAAATTGGACGTGAAAGGCCCTTTAAAACATGGCCAATTTTTTCCTCTTTGGTCTGTATTTTGGAACAAATAAATCTCACTTTTTTTTTCTCTTTTTTTCCCTGAGCATGGCGAGACTGAATCAATAGTGTTCCCAGTGCACACCTATTATTTTTCAAAAGCTCCTGCGAGGAGGAGAAAAGGGAGGAAGAGAGGGAGGTGGAGGGAGGTGTCTGTGTGCAAGGATGTACGCGTCTTTTGCAGCAAAGGGAGAGACACACGGCGGATTGGTAAAATTGAGTTTCGCAGGTAAGAGCGGGCTGTGAGACAGAAGCTGCAGTCGCACAAAGGATCAAACAAACCTGGGAAAACTCATGTCTTTGTGCGCATTTGGGATGAAATCAGACTTATGCTCGAATCAACACAATCTCTGACCTCAAACACGTAGCCGATACATAAATAAAGCATTCGTATCATCGTAGCTGATGCCAGTAATATTCAAACAGTATGGATGTATTGATGTCTTTGCCATCCTGTATTTTAGGTGGATGTTTGAAGTTTTTTCCCCCCCTATGAGGCATAACCTATAGAGCTGCTTTGAAGCAGAGGTCTGTTTGATGTGACTTACACCTCCAGTCTTAAGGCTTCTTTGTTCGGAGCCAGAGCTTTTTAACCGTATTGCACTCTTTTTTATTTTTTGCAACACACACCTGATGCACACACATGTAAACACACAGAAGGAGATAGAGATTGTCCTACTACGGTAAGCCCCCCACTGCTTTCCTCTCTTTCGTCTA
The DNA here is from genome assembly GCA_030347415.2 of Decapterus maruadsi. Taxonomy (NCBI): domain Eukaryota; kingdom Metazoa; phylum Chordata; class Actinopteri; order Carangiformes; family Carangidae; genus Decapterus; species Decapterus maruadsi. The sequence goes on along the minus strand of CM064893.1, from coordinate 18,455,958 downwards.
AGCGGCACCACAGCCAGATCACAACCTGACACTTGGATCTACACCTTAGCAACCTCCACCATCAAATCAGCAGGGTGACACCCCCTCCTCACTCCACTCGTAGCAACTGCCCCCCATATCCGAGGCAGGGGAGTCCAGAGAGGAATCACCTCTTCTTTTCCTCCGTGTGAACTTGCTCTCTCCAGTTGTCTGTATATTCAACATTATGAGAGAAAAAAGACAAGATGGGGCCACTCATTCATTCACTCAGTGCTCAGCAAACTCCTCTGACTTTTCCAAACTCCACTTAAAGCACAGAGTGTATCTGCATGTCTTTTTTCCCCCCCTCATTCCTTTTTATCTGCTGCCCTCTCCCAGCAACATGTTGACTTTTAGTGGGAGATGTGAGGAAATACGACCGGCGAAGCAAGTGGAAATGTTCATGGGGCTTTCTATTTCCATTTAACTGCTGTTTATCTTATGATCCGAGTAAGTCGGAGCCGAGATGAGAAGTGAGCGGTTATGTAATACCAGCCAAAGATGAGCTCCGCCAATGAACATTCTGATAGGAGACTTCTGCTTAGTAACATAATCACACTGAACACAGAGAGGAGAGACACAGAGCGAGGAGGGATGCTAACAGGTAGAGGGAGAGAAAGAATTATATACTGTAAAAAAATATAAATAAATAAATAAATAAAAGGGTGGGGGTGGGGGGTTACATTCCAGCCATCCAGCCACAACCTACTGTACAGCGTGATGTGTGTATTTTCCTGAGCCTGTGGACAAATCCTTTGTTTGATGTCGGCATGTGATCTTCAGAAGTTGAGCTCCGATGGGAGGCAGGGAGGCAGGGAGGCATCGACACCCACCTCTGCACCCACCTGCAGCTACATGCCTCCGGTCTCCTGGGCAACAAGCTGGGAATAACAGCACTGAGGTGTCAGGGTGATATCCAGTAATGCTGATTATTCATATGAGCTCCAGGCAACATTAACTCCTGCTCTCAATTATTTGTTCAAAATTCAATCATGTATTGGAATACAGCTTGGGAAAAAGAAAACCTTTATATAAACACCCAATACTTCAGAGATGCAGGGACGCGTTGTTTGGAAGGAAAACTGAAACCAGGCTTTCATTGCTCAACAAATATGTACTTTCTGGCCCTGGGAAACACTGTTATCACAAACAGATTTCTGCAGTAAACAAAGACCAAGCCACTACGAGAAACTTCCACTTTACTGCACTGTCTTTCACTTACTTGGCTGTCACCTCTCACCTCCTCAGGTTAAGCTACATTTCACCAATGCGATCCATAAGCCCCTGGACAAAACAGATCAACTCTTTAAGAACTCCAGGAAAACAGTCCATCAGTGGAGGAGGGGCACGGCGGTTTAGTTAGACATTTTGTGGGGAGAGAAATGGTGATTTGATTTCTCGCCAAGAGTTATACAAGAGGATCAATACCAATATCAAGGCTGTCTGGGAAATACAAGTACACTGCCAGCAGATGTTTAGCTTAACTTAGCATAAAGACAGGCAACAGTGTGAAACATCAAGCTAACAAATTCCACCCACCAGCCCATAATAAACACATTATTATGATTTTTTTTCATTTAACCTGTAAATAAGACTATTTCTTGGCTGGGTGAATAAACTTCAACAGTTTTAAATTGTCTCATTTACAACAGTTGGTGTCAAAAGCAGCTTATTTAACTAATTTCTTTTACTGCTGTTGTGCATGAAATTAAATGCAGACTTGGTTATGTTATGAGAGAGGAAAGATAAGACGTGCTCTATCATAGAGCAGAACTGCATTAAAGATGTAATTTTGCCAACAAACGCTAACCCATAACCTTAATAGCCAAATGTCCAAATAATGGACAGTGGGCTATTAAGGCAACTTCATTTATTCATCATGGATATAAAGAGGTTTTTTTTTTTTTTACAGAAGCCTAATAAAGAGGCTCCGCTTGAATACACATTATAGTCCACTACTTAACGTGTTGGAGGCAAGAATTGTATAGGAGAGGTGATGACATTAACAGGTGTAACAGTGAACAACAAAGTTGTTTGAAGTTAGTTGTGGGTTTGCAGCGGCATAATGATTTAACACCTATGCCACAGGATAAAAGTTAAATAAGATTTCTCTGTCATATAGTATTGTATTTTTACCCACTTACTGTACTTACAAGTATATCTTTTCTTTATGTATCATATCATATTGTAGCTACAGTATACAGTAGTAGAACATTATCTGCTGCAGCTTCATTCAACAGGAAGTGAGTTTTTCTTATCATATACACAAGCACTGTTGGGCTTGTTCCTTTTATTATAGCAGTCTCTTTTTGCAGAGTCTGTGCATCCTGTTGAAGATCTTCCAAATTACAGGTCAGCGATTATTTTGCCAGTTTGCTGTCTGTGAGCACAAACATACACATTGAAGCAAGTGACCAGGTAACTAAGGCAACTAAACAATGTGGCAGTAACATATAGTGCTGCATCTTTAGTCACAATTACAGTGCTAGGGAATTATTGGCCAACTACATGGATGGATGGATGGATGGATGGATGGATGGATGGATGGATGGATGGATGGATGGATGGATGGATGGATGGATGGATGGATGGATGGATGGATGGATGACTCAATCAAAGCAACATCATTGTCAAAGCAAACACGGAGGAGGCTTTGCACGTTACCGAGCAACAGCATGATGACGGATTTCACACTATAGGAGGTGTAAGCCCAGATGTCACACACACTTCAGCCACACGTTTTCACCATGTAATGCATTACAGGGTAGATGCTTTTGTAAGGGCTGTATATGTATACCATTTATATGCATCGCATATAGGCAAAGAGAATTTGTGATTTCTGGAAAAAGTGGTCCTAAACAATGAACTGAGAAAATCAGTCCTGATATTTTTATCCGAGCTACACACAGACAAAAAAGATATCCCTCTAAACTTCAAAAATTCTGCATGGGCTTATATTGAAGTCAATGAGGCAATCTCTGATGATCATTGCATTTAAATGTTGCTGTTTTCACGCTGCATTCACATTTACATTGTTCCGAAATAGCTATAGCAATGGGGAAACACCATTTGCGAAATGTATGATGCAGAAAAAGAACATTTGAATCGAGTCTGCTGCTGCTACTGCTGAACTCTCTCGTTCTCCATTATATACTGAAGTGACTCTTTGACATTTTTCTCCTGCACCGATCCCCTCACCCACTGCTACATCTGAGAACAAGTAGTCAAATGCCTTACGTTACCCATTCTTCACCCCTCCATTTTCATGGCCTCGTCTTTCTCCTTATCACCTCGCCTCTCATCTATGACAGGACACAAGGGAACAGCTTCCAGGTCCTGATCTGTATCTCTCATACCCTCTCCCTTGGCCTTGCTTCCTCCGTTCCTCCCACTTGTGACTCTCCCTCTATCCCTGCCTCCCTCCTTCCCTGCTATCTGCGCTCTGGTCTGTGCTCTGTGGCTCTTCGTCCATGTCAGAACAGAAACACACCCTGATTCCTATCTCTGCGCTCTCTGTAGAATACACAACGTGAGGCACCCAGCAAATGATATTCTCCTTCCTTCTTTCTCTGCAAGTCTCCCTCTTTCTTCCTCTCTAAGTCCTTGTGATGTAAGTCCGCGCAAGTGTGTATATTCTGTATGTTATGTCCCCTGTGATTTCCGTCTCTTGTCCCTATGGGGAAGAGATAAATACTACTCATCGGGGGAGAAGAGGTGTTCTGAGAGGCAGAGGCCGATAACGTGTAACATTCAGATTCAAACACGTATATTCTGCTGTGTGCAAATCTCTTTTGCTTAAACTGCTCATGTACATTCATCCACATTCAGAATAATATTACAGACATTATAATACGTGCTGATATGGTTATATATGTTCAATGGTGGGGTTGGATGGCTTGCTTTTTAGAAATCTGTCAATTGAAAGTCATGTCACTTATGTTGCAGAGTGCATAGGAATTTTAATGAATATGGAAATTTGTGAGGTCACAAAAAATTGCTGCAGTATTTGTGCTTGAGGCTGTGTGTACTGGATGTAAGTGCATTTTGTTCCCTTTCTCCACCTTCATTCTTCTGTGCTCTCGTCATCTTCAGTGTGACTCACGCTGAAGCACAAGTACCAATAAGCAAACACATGCATGGACGAACAAGCGCCTGGACACATGCACACATACAAACACACAGGTGCTTGGGATGTTGCCCTTGTGCTCTGCATTGCTGGCTAGTTGCCAGGGTGACACCACATCACAGAGTTGGGAGACAAACAGCCCATAATATAATTGCAAACTGTAAAACATGACAACATCGCATGACCTGTCCTGTTACCCTGGAGACCTGTAACCATCCCATCATACTCAGCTGCACATGCCTCCTCCTCTCTGAAAGGACACAGCGCTGTGATTGGTGGATGAGGTTCTGCTAGTTGTAGCAATAAAATAAAGTTTATTCAATAACATGGAATAAAAATTCAAGTTGTTTCTGGTTCTAAGTTAAAGAAAAGAGAAAAAAACACTTGACCTTTTTATTAAAAGGTAAAATATACTAATATTCTAAAAGCAGCTTTTGCCGATAAAAAAAACCTAATTATTGTATTTTTTTCAAATAACTGAATCGCATGGGCAGGAATTCCTGCGAGCCAAATATATCACAAGAAACTCTGACTTGCAGTGCAAGTGTGAATTAGAAAATCCACAGGAATAAAAGGTTCAGATAGAGAAACGTCTCCTGGTGACTGTCCTAGATTAACACTGAAGCATGACTGCAAGAGTGTTGAGTGACTAAGAGAGTGCGTGTGTGCGTGTGTGTGTATTTTGGCCTGTGTATGAGTGGAATATGGTGAAAGTATGAGGCGCTGCAGCCTTAGTGTAGCTAGCTCGCACTTGCAGAGGGTTTAATCTCCAGACCTAATAAGGATCAATGTAAATGCAGAGTGATACTGTTCTTTCCAATGACAGGACCTGCCACCGAGCTGAGAGGATCACCCGACACTCCTCCTACTCCTACCAACATTCACACTTCTGTTAGTCGCACAGTCCAACAGCTGTGTGTGTGAGTGTGTAGTCAGCCGATACAGATAAAAGTAAGAGATTACTTATGCAACAGCAAACACATTAAGATTCTCAACAGCCCTCATATCAGATTCTCTGTAGCAGTGTCATGTTTTTATGCACCTACACATGAAACGGGAGGAAAGCCCGCTGCACATGCTAATGTGGGCTTCAAAACAATACTAATAATATCAGATTAGATCTCTGCTGTGAAGGGTAGGCAGACATATAAGACCACACACTGCAAATGCAAGACAGATTGCATCAGACTGTAAACGTGACTCATCTTCACAGTTCAACAGTTCGCTAAGTCTCGTGAAAGGAGAGCGTCCAGACAAAATGCTCCGTCCACGCACGCGCACACTGCACGTGCTATGCCGGGACTGCGCATGTACACCTACAGGTGAGGAATATGAATAGGGCTCATGCAGAGCTGATACAAGAGTTGCTTTGATTCAGGTTCAGTCAGTGCTGGGTATCAAACCTCAGCCTTCTTTGAACATTGATCAAACAACACTCAGGTAAGATGCTTTATTTTATTTTTTTTGTTGGATGATTGTCCATTGCATCAAGTATGGTTTTGCCAGTTACAAATATGTATACCAAGGGAAGTAATGTATTTATCATCTTCTTAGAATAAGATCAGTTTCAGTATTATTATTGTACTTTTACCAGCAACTGCAGTACAGACTTCCAATACATTATACATGAAGTGCACAGGACAATTCATAATGTGTTAACAATGTGTTAAATTTCCAATTTTTAATCATGGTCAGCGATGTTTCTGCAAACTCTGCCAGATTTCTTCACCACACATTTCACTGGTGTGAATTCGTTTAAAAGTTTGAGATTTGCACTCATCTGCAGCACGGTATCAGCAGGTGTTAACTTTACACTCAGCACTTGGTAAATGTGCTCTCTCTGCCTGACTCTGTCCCAATCCATTAAGCCAAGCGCCACTTCAGCTTAACTGCCCTCGGAAGGACCTGGCCTCAATAATGTATACAGCCATACAAGCCTCTATTACTCACAATTAATAATACATGGACAGCCTGCCTTGCTATCCCCATCTCACTATTCTTTCCTCTTTCCCATCTCTGCCTGTTAACAGTGATGGGCTGCACCATCTGGCACTGGAAGAGAGGCCGAGGGGACGAGGGCGGAGGAAGAGGGGAGCGGTGAAGTTCATAGAAAGAGTGGTGTTGTCCACTGAACTAATACGCACAACTTTGTTAGAATAAAAAAGATGAACCATCTGAAAACTATTTTGGAACAAGACGCCGCATTGACCTTTTTGTGATATCAATAGCAGACAATGTTCATTTCCTTGTTACAAATGAGTGCATGAGAGAAATTAAATTTGAGCATGTCGCTATTTGGAGACTGTGGGCGTATTAACTGTGCATGGATGAATGTGTATCTAAACCGCGCTAACTGTTGAGAAGGTCAGCCATCACATTTTATCAGTTTTTCTTGTGCTGCTGCCCATTGCAGTGAGAGCCGCGCCGTGCTACAACGATATTATTAAGCCCTGCGTGCTCTCTCCTGCTCACTGTTCCTGAATCTCCCCTTGCATACTTGTCCCTCCTTCTGTAAAAATGTGTTTTCGTCTGTGTCCCAGTGCCATATGGTGTTCGGGCAGCTGCTCCGCGAGCCTGTCAAGTTAACAAGTAGTGGTCCCTTATGACAAGTAGTACAGCGTCTTGAGTGTGAACTGAACGTGAGGCTGAGTTTGTTTGCATGTTTGAGCTGGTATTTGGTTAAAAAAAGAGAAGAATGAGCCATGCTGTTGTCTAAGGCTTCAACCTACCATTATTTTCATGAATAATAAAATGAATTTCGATTAATCAGGCTGTTTTTCAATTTGCCAACAGTTTTTAAAATGCTAAGAGAAAGCAAAAAAAAAAAAAAAGGCCATCAGAAATCACAAGGAGATGCAAATTGCTTGCCTCACCAAGGTTTAAAATTAGAGGTTAAGGAGGTGAAGGATGTGAAGTATCACCTGCAAGGTAAGATGGAGGGCAGGAAGAAATTAGGGAGCTAATGAATGAGTGAATACAAATCCACGTGTGTGCGTAAGGGACAAAGAGAGAAAAAAAAACAAGCAACTGAAAAATTGAGGTCCAATAGGGAAACAGACAAAGGAGCAAGAGAGTACAGTAAAGGCCTTTGCTTCTGTCAGAGATGGAGTGTGATTAACAGCAGTTGAAAAAAGCCTGTCCGCTCAGGGCCCTGACATCACTCAGTCTACTTCTAACACACACATACACACTGAAGCAGTCACTCAAGCAGCACTCTGGGAAATGAAGCAGCCGATTCTCAGAACAGGGTGACCTTCTCCCACCATGCACTGCTCTGCGGAGTAGTGGGAACACATCGCGGTAGTCGCTTTTGATGATGGCGACATCAGGTTCTGTTGCTTCTTGTGTAGTCGTTATTTTTTTCGACTCTTTAAAAGCAAATGTAAATGTGCTCCCTTCAGTAATTAATCTGATATTCCTTCGCCCCGACAGAACGCGGCATATCTGCTTGGAACATTCGCGTTGGAGATATGAATCAAATAGAGCTCCAAGTGTGTGCGAGCAACTTATCTCCAGCTAAACAGAACGGGAAGTCATCTTTGGAATATGAAATTGTACCCTAGCTTGTGTGTGTGTGCACATTGATGTGGGGGATGCAGATCATGGGGGGAAAAAAGCGAGGTCGGGGCTAACTGGACAGTTAAAAATGCCAATGTCTACCCTCTACAGCGTAGCCCTGACAGCTGTAAGGAAGATACAAAAAGACATCTCGTAATGCAAATGCCGAGGGTTCACTGGCCTTTGCAGCCTTAGGGCATGCTGTCTGTTACCAGTTTCTTTTACACAGGGGTTGGGTGCATTCAAGAAAAAAAAAGAGAAAAGAAAATGAAAAACATGCTGAAGATCCTGCATATGCTGCACACACATCCTGATGTCTTCTTTCTGTGTCAGACTTTTCTGTCCTGCAGCTAGCGACGACAAACTATATCTCTCCATGACTTCCTCTCTCGCTCATTCGCCGCTTCCCGTTTCTCCCGTTTGCTCCGTCCACCTGCTAATGGATAACACAAGACAAATTACACCCCTAAGGACTAGTGTTTGCGTGTGTGTGTGTGTCTTTGTAGACTGTGCATGTATTCAGGACTGCATGATGCCTCTGTGTGTGTGTGTGAGTGTGACTTTACCAGTTAAAACATGAGTAAACCGAGGTGACGATCTGACAAAAGTCCTTCTGGGCCTCTGTGTGTGTTTGTGTACAGATGTGCACAGTGTGAAATCACAGATAGCCGTGGTACATGTGAGAATAGGTGGTGAAAGAAGCTGTTACTCCCCTACTGTACATCACGCTGCGGAGCATCCCCGCTTGTTCGACTCATCTTTCGTTGTCTTTCTTTCTTTTTTTTATATCGCATTCACCACAGTCATTTCTTTATGTACATACTGCGCATCTCATTATTTTCTACAAGAATACAAGACTGTCAAGGTAACCGCACAGTAGTTTATCCAGTTCACAATTTTCTTTTTACAAACGATGAAGGACTCATTAGTGTTTCCGCACCATTTTTCATTTCAATTTCATTATATTTTGACCTGCACTTGCTTATTGGAAGTGACCTTGTTTACTGGAAACTAAAATACTCAGAGTGTTCTTTAAAATAAAAAAAGAAAGAAATGGATTACTACACAACATGTGCAGGTAGAATCAGCACAAGCTGACCTTTTTATTAAAAAAATAAATAAAAAGACAGTCATGCTACTGGCCCTGTGCACTTTGAGATGAATGCTAACATCCTTAGGTGCAACAGGTTTAATGTTTACAGTCTTATTTTATCAGGCGTTGTGTGTCAGCCTCATGGTTGAAGTGCTAGAGGGAAACACAGTCCTCTCGGGATCCAGAATGTCTTTTTCACAGGAATCCATCCTATAGTTGTTGACACATCTCAGCCCGGTCCAAAGTGATACAGACTGACATCCTTTACTTATAAAGGAGGACCCGACACTTTCTGATAGGCAGTTTAACTTTCAAGATCAGAGTACTCTAAAAAGCCCTCACACTGGTCTGTCAGCTCAGCACCAAATTCTGTGAGAAAAAAAAAAAACAAAGACAAGGAGCAAGCTGTTATGTATGTATGTGACAGTATATGTATGTCAGTTTGTGTGTGTTTATTGTGTGTTCCTGAAGGGGTATCCCGTGGAGAACTCCAGACGCAACTGGCCTTTCCCTGCAGGACTCTTTCTTAGCATGACAGCCTGATTAACATCACACCCACATCTCCTCACACTCACGTACACACACAAATTCATAAATCACCACACATGGGGGAGTCACATCTCGGGGGAAACGCAGGTGCACACACGCAGCACGCGCGCAGCCTCACAGCGAATCATTCAAGCTTATCTCCCACCTGTTTAGTATTTCCAGATACGTGCCTGTGTGTTTGCGACATCATATCAGTAACAAGCGACACAAAGGGAAGCGTTCGCTCACAAATGCACACGTTCAAAGAGACGCAAAGTGTTAAAGCACAAATGGTGAACACTGCTCGCCCGGCAATAATTAGCTGAATCTCTCTCGGGCCACGATGTGGCCGTAGCGGAAATGTAAATATCATTCCTTTTGCTTCAATCCTATCAGTGCCACCATCAAAGCCTGGATGGCATTTAAGCAAATCTCTCACTTTAAGCCCCAGAGAAGGGGGTCACTGACCTCCTCCCCCCCCTCTCTCTGGGACTGTCCCCTCCTCCCTCCCCAGAGTTCACGGACTCACAACAGAGATAGAGTTTGACATTTCCCTCAAAATGAAGAAGAAGCGGAGAGTGAGGAGAGGGGGTAGAAGAAAAAAAAATAGCTGGGATTAAGCAGCAACGCGTAAAGCGAGTTAGAGATCTGACGAAAGGAAGAAGAAAATGGATCAATACATGAGGTCTAATAAAGGGAGGATTTATTGGCACCTTGGAATAATGTGAAGTGATGTCAATACAGCTCCGGATTTGTCTTAAAGAAGGAGAGGACTGTGAGAGAGAGGAAGCAGAGGGAGCCTCGGCTTCCTTCAGCACCACGGAGAGCTCCTAGTGTCAGCTTATGCAAACAGCACCGGGACAGCTCCTTTAAGTCTCCATGCGTGACCTTTCACCCGCTTTCAAGTGCTATTCTCTCCCTCCCTGCAGCCGCTAACCTCTCACCTCACGTCTGTACCGGTTAAGTTCATGTCTGTTGCAATTTCCCCCCTCACGCCCTCCCCAACATCCTGCCTTTATTTTATTTGTTTAATTACTGGCCAGGTGTAATCACAGAGGAGAAAGGCAGGGGTGAAGGGAGGAGGGGGGGGGGCTCAATTAGGATTGCCTTGGATCAGCCCGCTACACACAGACTGATTCACTAGGAAACAACAGAAACATTTTCATATCAGTGAATTCACAGCTAACATACAAATTGAATTTTCATTGAATATAGTGTTTGGTTTTGTAATAATAATACTAAAATATATTATGTGATTAAAAATAGGCTTTATAACCACAAGATCCCTAAAGAACAGAAGCGTGAAGACACTCACATACACACACACATATAGAAAAAAACAACAAAACACTCAGTAAATAAGCTGCTGTCAGCAAAAGTCCTGAAGCTACTGTCAGCATAGAAGGAATCAGTAGGGTTCATCTGAGTCTCTACAGACACACGCACACGCACACACACACACACACACACATACAGAGCAAGAGAGACAGAGAGAGAAGGAAGCGTTTAAATCGTTCAACAACTCCCCGAGGATTGTGTGTGTGTGAATACGGGCTATCTAAATTTTGGATTTTTGACAAAATGAAAATTCTCATTCTCACACACACACACACACACACACACACACATGCGCATGCACACACACACACAGTCGCACACACCCTGACAGAGTTACAAAGGGATCGCAGGGCTGACAGAAGACTTTTACCCCTCTCTCCTTCATCATCTCTCCCTCTGCTGCTCTCCTCTCTTCATGTATCCAGCCTGACAGGACCTGCAGGATCCCACTTCTTTCCACAATCGCTTACCCTCCTCCTCCTCCCTTTCCTGCCCTTCCTCTCTCCTCCTCTTAACTCCTCTGTTCTCTGTGCCCCAGCTCTCATAGCTCCCCTGCTCCCTCCATCTCTCTCTGTCAGCTCATTAAGCTTGACTTATCTCACAGTGCAAAGCGGAAATTAAATCCTGGGCCCCGATCCCCCTCCTATGCTTCTGACTTTGCCCCTTACCCATGTAACCAAGTCAATGGAGGTAAATGATGCTTTTGTGTGTGTGTGGGTGTGTGGGTGGGTGTGTGTAGGTAGTGCCATTGTTGCTGTGTTTGTTCTTATATGTGAATAGGCCTGGTTGCTCTCTTGGTGAACTGAAAGGCAGAGTATGGCTGTCATTGTGTTCACCATTATGGAAAAGAAAACAGTACCATTGAGCTGGCTGTCAGTTTAGTGATGATTTGGAAGAATCAGTATACCTGTTTCCTTTATTCTATATTATACAGCCTCCTCCTTTACTTTAATGCGCCTTGCCTTTGGGTCTGTGGAGCTCTCCAAAACCTCTCTCTCTGCTGCTTTAAAATCAGAGGAGTGTAAAAGTTAATGTATGCAATAGAAAGAGTAATCAGGGTATTCTTAAGCAGTAAGACCGTGCTGCACAGGGACTCGCGGTAGATTAAGGAACTGTATTTGGCAGTATTAACATGAAATCGTTCCATAAGCTCTCCTAATTCAACTTCACTGCAGGAGTGGGGAGGTTCTCCCCTCAAACAACACCCACATAGTCCCTGATACTAACATACCCCAGAGATACACACACACACGCATGCAGGGGAACCACACATACTCCTGCACACTTGTAAAAGCCACTAATCTAGGCCCAGCTCCATTCTGTGTCCTCCAGCTCATTCATATCTGACAAGCTTAAGGTGTAGTTAAAGCATTTAGCCTCGCCTTGTCCTGGCACTCGGCTCGGGTGTGACGCAAAGCCGCGCAGCGCCGGTGATTCGTCAGCAGCCTATAGGATTAGCAACGCTGAGTGTTGCATTGTGGGTACGCTCACGCCTGGGAGGTATGGCTCAGTCAGTGAGGCAGACGTTGGTGTTTAGATTTTATTCGGCAACAATGAATGGATAACCAATGAGAACAGAGCAGAAAATGACAGCAATGGAGAGTGTGACCTGAATCTGCTAATCCATTCATTGGTAGTCAGACGTCGCACTGTGACGAAAGGAAAACATCTGCAATGAGACGGGTACATCATGTTTTGCGTGGCTCTCGGTAGAATCTAACTTTGTGGTGAAGATCGCACAACAAGAGTCGATATGCGACCATCACTCTCTTCATCCTGGAGAACTATAGTGTAACAAGTTGTTGTGTTGTATTTATATCCTATGAAAGACACATTTTCCACATATTATCAATATATCTAAAGATGTGCTGCAATATCTCATTATCATACATTGTGTGTTGCAATATCATTTAATTTAGGCTGGGCTTTGGCCTTAAATTCTAACGCCAATATGAAACCTGATGATGATAATAAAACTTTCATCAAAACAATACAGATATTTTCAGGGGAAAAAAAGCCAGAGACCCTTGTATATATGAAATAGTCAATGGCAAATTTAAAATGAGAATTAGTTTTTTGTCATAGAGATGACAAGAGATGAGAGAGATAATGAAGTTCCTTGCAGAAACAGTTTTGGAGACTGAGCAACAGACATTGCTTTGTCGGCAGCCAAACAGCGTTCAGATCTGAAACTCAGCCCCACGTTCAATAGAGTGTTATCATAAAGTTTGTTATTTTTGATCAGTGGAGCAACACATGTGGATGATGTGGTGTCTCTTGATTTATAAATGAAGTGCAGAGAGTGGAGAGGGAGACTATCGAGTGTTTCGGTCTCTTCCTGCAAGATTTAACTGGCAGGGGAAAAAAACAGCGGACGCGTAAGGTCAAAACAAACACATTCGCAGCTCGTCCTGAGATCAAACTGCCTTCGGGGGCTCTGGGAAGCAACGACGCAAAGAGGAGAGACACCTGGCCTGCAGTGAACAAGGAGCACCCGCTGTAGACCGCACAACAGCCAGCAGCCACGTACAGAAACACACACGACGCCCACGTGTCGACACTCGACGCTCTTACATGCAAAAGATGCACACGCCCACGAGTCCATGCTCGACACTCTTACATGCAAAAGATACACTGTAATGCAAGAACATAATACACACAGAGATGCAATATTTACTGTCCATCTGACAAGACACATGTGCTCCAATGGATGTGCATCCCTGTGTAACAAAAAACTAAACTACACATCATCGTGCCATCTTTACTAGATACACAGATGAACAAACAAACAGAGACAAAACAAATAAACAAACAGCGGATCCACATAATGGCTGCCACGGAGACAGCCGACCATACAGTAACCGACTCTCTCTTTCTTTCTTTCTGTCTCTCTTTCTCTCTCTGGGGACAGTAGAAATAGACAGAGTGAGGGATTTAGAGGGAGGGAGTGAAAGAGAGTGTGTGGGTGAGTGCCAACACTCAACAGAAAGCAAAAAACATCAGAACATGTCTGAGTGGATTATAACTATACCACGTCACAGGGGAATGAAGCGGGTGGAGGGGAGGAAAGGTGGAGAGAAATGAGGGGACGGATAAGAGCGGCTGAGACTGCGCTGTCATACCTTTCAAACGTTTATCACTTTGAATAAATACCTGCACATGGGAACATACAGTACACAAACATACACTGATAAAGACTCTGAACTATTCATTCCCACCCGCCCCCCCTCTCTCTGACACACACACACACACACACACTCCACAGCAATACTAATCTCCCTCTGTGAGTTATATCCTATCCTCTCTCCACCCCCCCCCCCCATCCACCCCTGCCTCCACCCCTCTCAATCCCATCCAATGGCCCCCATTTTAAAAATCTGCCTCTGCAGAGGGCGCCTTCAAAGCCCAGTAATCTGTCTGGGGAAGCAGCAATGAGTGAGAATGGGGAGAATGGCTCTGGATTAGATCCCCGCTCTCTCTCTCTCTCTCTCTTTTCCCCTAAAATAAAACCCCCTCTCTCAGACTCTTTCCCTTCGCCTCGGCTCTGGCTCCACATCCACTTCAGTATGCGCTGTGACTCATTTTGCAGCAGGCTAACCTCGCATCCACACTGAACTCAGCGGTGAGTTTCAACATTCCTTAATGTTTTACTAAAATCTTAACATTTATAGCCATCGACAACAAATAAATACCACAGCTCCGCAGTTAACAGATGAAAAGATTTTTGCCTTTTTGGAAAGAAACTTGAACGAACAGTTTGCGATTTCAGGAATTACACTTGTTCTCCTTCTTTCTGGAAGTTAAATGAAAGAATTCCAACTACTTTCTCTCCAGAAACATATGGCTCCAACCAACAGCCAGTAAGCTTGCTACTGGGAAAATATTCCTATTAATATTGCAATAGTGATTTCTGCCATATTTCCCAACAGTACATGCAATAGCATTATTTCAAAATTAATCCATTTGGAGATTTTCAATCCAGAATATTTAAGATCCCTCTTATTTTTCATGCTAAACATGAACATGCAACTCGTTGCTCCTCCCTGCCAGAGCCCAAGCAAATGAAAGAAGCCTAAGCCCATGAAATGAGATCATAGTGTGATTATGAAATGTCTAAGTCCCAGAAACAAGCATCTTAAATAGCCCCTCACAGGCAATCACAGGAGAGGTATTATTAAGTAGAGGTGTAGCTTAAAAGATTACACTTGGAAGCCCTTTAAATTAGTTTCCCTTATTGTGAACATGAGAATAAAGGTGGTGCACAAACACAGAATTAGAGCTCAAAAGAAAAAAAAAAGTTTGAGCCCAGGGGGGGATTGCAAAAGTACAGCAAATACCCCAGACCGGTGCCTGCCCACTCAGAAGCTGCTATGAAAAAAAAAGGGAGCATGAATGAGATTAAAGCATGATGTGTGGTCAGGAGAGATATCTTTCTCAAGAACTCAACAGGCAGAAAAGAGGATAGGATGAAGAGGCGGGGGGCTGGGGGATGGGGCAGCGGGAGGGCAGAGCACGGTTGAAGAGAAATACTGGCTTCATTCTCCCCCTGTGAATTTCATTCATATTTTAGACTATTTTTGCAGAAGGTAATTTCACATTCAGAGACATGCATGGATGCAAAAATAATTATTATTATAAGTGGCACTGGCACCGACTGTTAAAAAAAATATTGGTAATGAATATAATCTGAGTCTGTGCAGAATCGCCTGCAATCAACATTCTGCAGAGCGTGTGGAGTAGCGCAGCTCTAAATGCAGGACTGAGAGCAAAGACAGGATGGGATCAGGGCTGTGGGTTGGAGAAAGGGCAGAGACAGAACTTTACAAAGCTCTGCCTCTGCTTATCACTACCTAAAGACCTGGCCTGACCTCTCCTCTAAATCCACTTTCCTCTATTAATATTCTCTTTTTAGTTCCCTCCCTCCATTTTGGAGCCTCTGACAATCATCCACCTCTCTGTTTGTTTTCACATCCTGATTCCTAAAATCGTCATACAAAATAAATGTAGCGCATCGTGTTTAAAGAAAGAAATGCAGCTGCAACGCCTGATCAAAACAAATCAGACGAGTAGGCCTTTACTTCCTCTTAAAACCTGGCCTGAATATGACAGATGATTATAAAATTTTGTGGATTATTAGAGTCGGCACTGCACTAATGATAAAACAGTCACACACTGATGCACCTGCTAAGCACCAAATGTTTTTTTTTGCTTTTGTTTTTCTGCCAAACACGATCAATTAAAAACAACAATCTAAAAGTTACACAATCGCACCACATAAAATCACATTTTTAGAGGCATTTCAGGAGAAGCAACACTACAGTAATGCTACCAGCAGACATTAATGGAGTCTTTGATGACTAACAGCTATGCCCAACCTGTAATCCAGTTTTACCTTCTGTACTCATTCTCTCTGGTTCTGTCCTAATCTCCAGCCTCCTATGCTCTTTCTCCTACTTCTCCTCTTCCCCCTGCTCCTTGCCTTTGTTAGCAAACCTTTATTCTTGTCCTCTCTGTCCTCAATCTCCCTCTTCTTCCTCCTGTCCTCCTCTGTATAACCCACTGTGGATTAAGGTGTTGTAATATGTGGCGCTGGAGGCGGCGTTTTTAACATGTACTTGAATAAATCTCAGCGCTGAAACCATGACGGGAGCTGAGTAGCTTAAATCTCCGGGGACACAGACGCAATACAATAATGTACAGTATGTTGGGGAGTACACCTACAGTGTACACACTCAGGTACACAAACAGAATCGTGCCACAGTAATGGACACTGCGAGCCAGGAAGAGGGAGAAATGAGATGAGTGTGCACAGAGAACAAACACATGGCCTGAGGAGAGATAAGTGGAGACGTTGTTAGAGAAATGCCTGTGATCATTAGCAGAGGCATGGCAACAAAACTCTTTGTCTTCTGTCCCTTGGAGTCTCATCACTTTACATCTACTACAATAGCTACTATTACAGAAGAACATGAGATAAATGTATACACACTGAAAAACAAAACTAAAGCACCGAATACTGTAAACAGGAAGAATGGGATGTAGAGTTAGACACAGAGCAGGAGAAATGTATGATACTGTGAGCAGTATGTAATTACAGCAACGCTACAGTGTGTAGGCTCCACAATGATTACAGTTTTTCTGAATACAGTTGCTCAGTTGTCTAAACTCATTCACTGAATCAAACCTCTTGACAAAACCATAAACTACCTTCACCTAATAAAAAACTCTATTTGCAGATCTCAGTCATTCCTTTTCCAAAAGACATTCTCATGCAATAAAACACAGTTGTAACTGTGATGGACTTGGTGTGTTTTTTTTTTGTTTACAGTATGTTTCGCGACTTGTTGTTACCATTATGAGTCACATTTGTCATCCGTCAAACACGACGACTCAAAATTGATCACACTTGTTTCTCATGATGTGGAAACCAATATAAGCCAGTTTAGAGTGCAAGAAGACAAAGAGCGGTCATACGCTCATAGACCATGTCCTTGTGCATGGCATGACAATGAGGGAAGCCAAAGGATCCAACCAAACATCAGTCCACCATCATCCAGAGATTTTGACAAGACAACTGGTACAATCTACTGCACTCCATCATTGTAAATGTACAGTACAGATATTTTGCACATTCACTTTTTGTAGAATTATCAGACTACCTTTAGATGCTGTAGACTTTCATTTGTATTTTTCAACTTCAGGATGGATTTTTTCTCACAGTACTTGTTTCTATAGTTTTTGTTTGATGAATGCAGACTAAATGCTGAAATCCACAGCGTTGAGAAATCTTTTTTTTTTCCTTTTCTTTTGGGGATGCAAAGGGCATGTGCTACATATTGTACTGTAACGTGATCAGCAAACATTTCTCCATGAGCTACATGCCCTAAAAACTGTGTTTTCCATTTTTTGCTGTTGTGTGTAATGACTTCTCAGCAGTGTGTCTATTTTGACAGATTAGTTCAACATCTGACAATGGTTTGGTTTTGCAGAAAGAATCAGAGGTTCTGTGAATGTAGTTTGAGAAAATCGTTTTGTGTTTACAATTCTGAGAAAAGGACAGGAGTATTGTGGAAAAACTGTAAATTAAGGAGGGGAGGAGAGGATCCACCAACAATATGTGCTGATCTTAGGGGAGGGGTACATTTGGGTAGTGGCTGTCAAGCGAAGCCCCTCGCTGTGTGCTTTGCATACGCAAGCAGGTGGTCGTCTGCATATGTCAATATATCCTGTTTAATTGAATGGGATAAGAAATGCTGCCACTCTCCATCCATCTCTTATCTCACCCAACCCCCCACCTGCCAGAACAGACACACACACACACAATGCACATATACCTCCATGAACTGAACATATGCAACCAAAAACCTGCAAGCACTTATTTCTGCACACTTTATGTCCACCCAAGCAAATCCACACACACACGCACTGCCCTCCAGACCTGTCATTCTAAGGTAATTACCTGGCCTCACTAACTGACAGGGTTACGGCATAGACCCCAGGTATTGGGAGTTGTTAACCCTATATTTTCCCATCAGATGCACACTAACACAGAGACATACACTGTCTTTGTAAGAACATGTGGTGTTGAGGCAGAGAATTTATTGTACACATCTATTCTAAATGTACAATAGGGGTGAATTTAGCTGCACAATAGTTAAACACATACATGAGGATTTTGCACATTTACAAAAGCCTGTATGAGCAAAGCAGTCAGCGTTTCCCATTATACATGGGATAAATGGGGACAAACTGAAAGGAGGATGGGATGACCATGACCTTGGGAAGGACTCGGACAGCTGTGAATGTGTGTGCGTGTGTGCGCGTGTGTGTGTGTTTGAGACAACTACATCTATCATATATCACAATGACCTACTTTCTGTGATTCAAAAAGGGCACACATAAGTAATAATAAATGATTTAGACGCAGTTCATCAACCAAAATATCATAATATTATTATCAACGTTCTGTTGGAAAGTGTGAGGAAAATTCCTCTGAAATCATGCGCACTGTCTTAACCGAATGAATAACTGACAGCAAACAGCCATATCAAATAATTAGGATGGGAATGAACTCTGATTAGACATACTTGAAACAAGCAAATTGTCAGCTTATTTGAATAAGTCCCAATCAGTGCACACCTGGGCTGTTTAACTTCGACAAATTTTGACAGCAGATGTGGCGACGGGCTCCCGAAAACCCTCACGATCCATCATTTAGAGTTCCATTATTTCACTCAGGAAGGGAGATTAAGCATACTTAATTTGCTATATTTCATCCTAAAACCTCTTTGTCAACGAGAGCTTCCCAAGCTGGCGTTACATGAACAAGCTGCAGAAAACATTTAGCTATTAGGAGGAACAGACAGGCTCCGTGTTCTCCTCTTCCACTCCCTCCACTCACTTCTTCTTCTCCTCCTCATCGCGGCGTAAATTAGCAGGGTAATGGCTAATACATCTACAAGATGAGGAAGAGATAGCAAGACAGAGGGAGAGAGAGAGAGAAAGATGGTGGGGCTGGTAATGAGTGAACGTTGATCAAGGGTTGTGAACAGGGAACATTCAACTGTGGATGAAATGGGAAACATATCAAGACTAATTAACGTTCCAAAGCAATACTGCTTTCATATGTATACACACAACCACAGATGCCCGGTGCAACATATTAACCATGTAAATTGCACATGAACTCTTTGCTGCACCCTCAGGTTCTGCAAGTCCTAAGCCCAGAATATTTTTGCTGATGCCCCCCACATTAAAGCTGTGTGATGTGCACCTGTCAGCGCGGCTTAGAATCAAACAGCAAAGTCTGTTTTAAAATGTGTTACTATTTCACTTTGTCGGCCACAGCCAATATTTGTAGTAGACTTTGCTCAATTACGACAAACTGCCAGACAGCAGCATGCATCAAAGCAGCTATTCTGCTTTATAATCATTATTAAAATCACTCTCTGCATATGGGATGTTCATATCCTTTGTAAAAACACACATTCATGCATGAATCCAATTCCTAACAGGCCACCATAACACTCTTTCACACGAATGCACGAGCGCAAACACAAACAAACAAAATACTAAGCAGGGAGTAGAGTAATGGGAGGACACTTCTCAGATCTAGTTCTCACATTAAGTTGCAAAGCGATCTGGGACAGGTGGAAAACATCCACACTCTCATTCATTGGGAATTAGCAAGTCAAGTCTTCTAGCATGTGCTAAGTACTGTGTTTGTGTGAAAACAACTGAACTTGAGTAAACAAATTATTTTTGTTCCTGAAGGCAGCCAGAAAGGAGGCATTGTATTTCCTTCCCCCGATTTGTATAACACATAAAAAATGCATCTTTTATTCAATTTGAAGTTCTGAATACAGGTCCACATTGCTTTCATTCCTGGTGAAATAAATAGAATATACATTGTTCTAAAAAAAAAAAAAAAGAACTCCTTTGGTATGATAAGTTGCCATTTCCTAAGGTGGGAAATGGGTTTTGGCTTGCACCTACTGTATAGGACTTGGTAATTGTATCAGTCATGTCCCCTGCTCAAAATTGCATGAAGTCCATATGCACACAAAAGAATAAGACACCTCTCCCTTTGCCACCTGTGCACCATGCTCGCATCCCCGCCTGCCACAATATTAGTTCATCTTAAGTCCAATCTATATTCACGACAGAAATGCCACAGACTGAATGAACAAACCCTACGGTGTTATTTTGACTATAAAGGATATTCTGCTCTGTTGGACAGATGGAGGTCAGTCGTGATCTTGTCTTCTCTGTGTCTCCCTCCTCTTGTGCTTCTTAGTTATTCTCAGGCCACATTTACAACTGACTCAAACTGACCCCAGATCAGCTTCACACAAAAGAATCTTCCCTTCTCTGTCCTTTGAGGATGCAGCGTCCACGCTCTGCCACAGCCTGGACAGGCTGAACGTCATCAATGCCCGTGGCTCCATTCAGAGACTCTCTTATTACCGGTGTCAGGATGACAACAGTCTGACCCTGTCAGGAGGAGCCACTCTCCGAAGGGTTAAGAGCTGTATGACGCGTCTTCCAGGGTGATGGCTGCTATGGGATTTCTCATCCTAGGAATCAATGGATTCTGACAGCTTCTCACTTCGCTGCTGAATAAACCATACCATATTGAGTTAGCAAACAGGTTAACACAAGCAGACATGTCTCATTAGAGGCGATGTATGGCCACTGCTGTGACACTGAGGGTAACTGTTGTTGTTTTTTTTCCCCTTGTTGAGGTATACAACTGACACATGGAGTAAAAATAAATAATATATTTACTAAGAGACTCAAAGCTAACAATTTCACCCCCCACCCCCCCTCAAAAAAAAAAACTTCAGAAGCAGAGCTGATGCTGACAGTTTGGGAGAACCTCTCCAGCAGCTCAACAAGTTCTTTGCTTAGCTCTCCCTGGTATTTTCCGCCTGTTCCTCCCCTCATTTCAATAACTTCAAAGTGTACAGCCTTTTCTTCTGCTGCCTCCCTGGCTGTGCTAGCCTCTGGTAGCAGGTAAGACGGGCAGAAATTAAAATGGAGAGAAGGCCTTTTTGCCACTTAAGTAATGATCAAAGAGGTGCTTCATCCTCGTAAGGACTAGCTGTGCTGTTTCTGGAACCTCTGTTGAGACCAGAGTCATTTCCCACTTGAAGGCCTGTTTAGCCAAACGCTGAGCAGAACTTCTGCTCTCTTTTTTCCACATAATTGTGCCTGTAATGTTTATACACCCGGGGGTTTAACATGTCCCACCGGATTTTTTTTTCTTCTATTTCTATCAATTCTCTTTGAGGGCCATGTGAAACCCACTTTGCAGGCAACAACATACAAAGATAGATACAAAGCTTTTCATTCGGGATCGAATGAGAAAGAAAGACCAGGGAACTGAGGTTAGAGGGGGAGAACGGCAGCCGCTCTCGCCTGAGCCTCGGGAGTAGAGCTCCTACTGTACATCCAGCATACGTCTGTGACAAATTGTCCTTCTCCATCCCTTCATTCTGAACTGTCAGAGACTACGCGCTCCAGGCCCAATGCATCATGATCAGGATACAAGGTATGTGTGACTCCGAGAGTGGTGGCAGCAACAGCCGCAGCAGCTGGAGTAGATCATCACACCTTCAATTTCTGAGTGCCACTGACAAGTTTATGACCACACATACACAGTAAACACACACAGAGATATACTACACATATAAAAACACATATGCTGCATAAAAAATACAAACCTGTGCGCCCACACACTCACTCTCTAAAAAACACACAGAATCCAAAGCTTTTTTATATATATATATATATCCAAGCGTTATATTACTGCACACTTCTGATGCTCATAGGCCCAGCTGGGAGAGGCTGATAAGACTGGTTTTGGGTACAGAGGGTTAAGGAGCTACTCAGGGACGCACTGTAGCTTTTTCAGGAATATTCCTATTGATTTTCATGCCTAGCCAAGGCAGAAATAGCAATGTCTTACTCTAAAAACGTTTCACTTGCTACTTTCACTTGCAACGGTCCCTGCACAGAGTTAGAGAATAAAAGATTGGAAAGAGAGACTGTAAAACCCATCAAGCTAAGAGACTCAGAGTAAAGCCGTCCTCGTCTGAGAGCCAAAGTTCAACCCGAGCTCTAAGAGGGCTTTCCCCTTCCTGCTCATGCCTTGACTCATGCCCGCCTAGCTAAGCCTCAGCCAGCACATACCAAGAACGTTGCCTCTGCAGAGATGTTGAGAATAGACACACAGTTATTAGCCTTCAAGTTTCCTTTACCGGAGGATGCACGGGCCATGAACTCCCTTTTCTTTCCTTTTATCACTTTGGTTTATCCCTCCATTGAGGCGTGAATAAAAAGGGATGTTCTCCTCTATGTGAACAGCTAATGAAGTGAGGGAGTTGTTAAGGTATGCAGGGCTGAGATAATAACACCAAAAAGGTAAAGAGAGGGGTGTCATGAGCACGAGCGAGAACCAGAGCAAGACAGAAAGGAGAGGCGCTTGAGAGAAACTGGAATGGAGACTGACATCAAGCAGATTGGACAATAATCCACAAATGGATGTAGTGGGAGATTTTTCAATATCTGCGCTCAAGCGGAAAACACAACTTGTAGTGACACCCATGAAATGATTCGCTTGCAAAATGGAATCATAGGTATATCTCACGCTGGCGAGACAGAGGAGAGATGAGAGATTCACTCCGGCATGCACTAAAATGTTGGGACACAGTAAAATCACGCCGTTAGACATGCAGACAGGAGGTAAGACACCTGTTCTGCCGCGCCAGGTGCCGGGTGTAACGGCTCATGTTGAAAACATGTTTTTAAGGCCCAGTTACTTTACAATAACCGTCACAACAGAAAAAAAAGAACAAAGGTGGTGGAGAGACAGAGAGACGCAACCTGAGCTGACTACAGAAAATGAGCATAAAAAGTAACTCAACTGACTAAGACTTGCTCCATTTCTCAGGTTGGACTGACTGCATTGTGAGCCGTTCGTAAAAAGTGAGGAAGCTGAGAAATTATTTCACAGCGTTTCATAAGGACTGACCTGCGGCTAGAATGCAAAGGGGCCCGGAGGAAGTGCGTACGTGTGTATTCGTGTCCTTGGCTGTACGTATGAATGTGGGAGCATGCGATCGAGAG
This sequence comes from Decapterus maruadsi, assembly GCA_030347415.2. Lineage (NCBI taxonomy): Eukaryota > Metazoa > Chordata > Actinopteri > Carangiformes > Carangidae > Decapterus > Decapterus maruadsi. Next base: position 18,432,667 of record CM064893.1, on the reverse strand, counting down.
AGCAACACACAGAGAGTTAATGAGAGAGAGAACGAGAACAGTGCTCTTGCAGCCTCGGGCTTCTTCTGTACCTCTCCAAGGCATGGAAAGTCACAGGAAAAAGGGGAGAAAATAGGGTGAGAATAAGAGGGAGAAAGAGCAAGTAAACCCAAACGTAATGATGAAACAAGGCCAAAAAAAGAACAAATCTCTTCACCCTTTTCTTTTTTTTGCTTATTCCCAGAGACTGTAGAATGGCATCGAGTACGGAATACTATACGTGCCCTCATCAATGTTCGGGAGGAGAAGTCACACGGATGATAGTGGTAACTCACCTATGGGAAGTACCTAAGGTTTGTCCATAAAATTATAATTATGCTTAATGGTGGTTCTTGGTGTTCAAAAAGTGGCTTAGATATCTGGTGAGTTATCACGGTGCAAAGTTGACAGAACTACCTGCAAACATCCCTATGAATTAGAAAGAGCACACCAATTGGGAAACTCATGTCTGTAACTTCATCACTCAGTCAGTCAGTCAACCACATTCATTTTTTAAAAGACAGTCCAGCCGAAAAAGAAAGGCCTGTTAAGAAGTTTTTTTTGAAGTTTGGAGTAATTACACCACAGGTCTTAGGACTTTGCTCATGAGTTAGTCTTTTTAAATACAGGTAGAGAATAGTCACAGAAACTGCCCCAACATATTTGTCTTTCCCCAGAATTTGTCACCACATCTCTACTTCTTGTCTTCTTCATCCTTCCATTTCTGCTCCTTATGTGAAAAAGAGAAGTGATAAGGACACACTTGTGGTATACGTCCTAGACTTATTTACACATTCCTATAAAAATGCCAGCCGTTTTAGTGGCCCTCTCTCACACCGCCACTTTCTGTCGCACACCCTCCACATCTTCCACTAAGCTGGGGAAAATGGGAGAAAAATAGGGAGAATGGGTTGGAGAGGCTGAGGGTATATTGGGGGTTGGTGCGAACATTTGTGTGTGTGCGCGTGCACGCAGCAAGAGCGGACTGTTGGAGAGGGGAGAGCGTATGATGTTCCAGCTGCAGCAATAAGCCTGTTCAAGGACACAGTGTCTTTTACACACACACACACACACACACACACTTTTACATCCACCGTCTCAGATCTACCTCCCAGGGAAATTAATCACTGTAGCAAATAATATAAAGTTAAATACATTTCTAAATACCCCAGGGACTAAATGAGAATATTAGGAGAAGGTGGAATTTATGACTGATCAAACAACAGAGCCGGGTGTCTCTGATCTATATGACCTTTATCAAGGTTTATCACACCAGACATTTATAATCCAAATCAAGAAGACTCGGAGAATTGGTTAAAGATTTCTATGGAGGCTGATCACAGGATGCAGACAAACATAATCAAAGCAGCTTGCAGGGAATGCGTATTTAGCTGTGTGATAACAGCCAGATATATGCAGCGAGCAACACACAGGTCTCAGGTCACTGAGACACGCGTCCGGAGTAATAAATCACATAAAAACAGTCTATAAATTCATCACAGTGGCTCAAACTGAATGTGAATTAAAGTGATGGATTTATTTATTGTCAGTGATGCCTGGTGTTTAAGGGTCTGAAATTACATTCAACAATGTCAGGAGCACCACTGGGCTATTGTTTGTCTGTCATGTGTTAAGGCTGCATGATGTGACAACACAGCCATTGTGTGCATGTGCATATGTGCGTGGGTGTGTGGGTGTGTGGGCATGGATGTGTGTGTGTGTGCATTACGCGGGGTGTACAGCATAAACAATGGGTTGGGGTAACCTGGATTAATGCATCATTTGGACACCAGGGCACAGCCGGAGAGCAGGCCAGATTAACCAGGACAATAGAGGGGGAGCAACAGAAAAAAAAAGAGAGAGAGGAAGGGAGAGAAACAAAGAGGAGAGGGATGGAAAGGGGAACATCCAAAGGGAGGTTGCAGAAACATATGGAAAATCACACAGAGGAACAGAGGGATGAAAAAGGAGATAAAGAGACAAGAGGAGAAGAAGTATAGAGGGCAAGAGGTCAAATGCGGGGACAGAGATGAGAAGGAGGGAGTGGGTGTATGAACCAGAGAAACTGGCAGATTGACAGAAAGACTGTGAGTGAAGACAGTACAGAGAAGGAAAAAAACACTTTGACCTTGGACTGCTAAGACTGTGTGACTCCACAGACACAGACACAGACAGCATAGACACATAGGGGGACACAGTCAAACGCAGTATTTCTAAATGGCCGGTAATATGTTTGGTTAGATAAGTGTTTCATTAATGTTATTGTGGCTGTCGTGCAGCCAGCAGACTGTGTGCTTTGTCTGCTCCAATAAAAGCCAAGTGAGTGTGATTGAGTTTGTGTGTGAGGAAGAGGAAGAGAGAGGGAGAGGGAGAGAGAAAGAGAAAGAGCCTTTTGAGGTTTCTTTTAAAGTCTGCACACAATGCAAACAGGAAAAGTACATCTCACCAAAAACAAACACACATGCACACCGGACAAAAAAAGTTAAACTCCCATCGCTTCATTCAGTCCAGTTCAACTGGGAGAGAAGACAAAGCAGGATGGCACAGAGAAAGAGCCCACTCCCCCCACCCCATCCTCCCCACACTCACAATAACGCACAAAACCAGTGAATTCTCTAGCCGCCCCTTTCCCCCCCTTCAGCTCGGCCACAAATTCGCAAATCCTCACACTGCAGCGTTTCTCAGGGTCAATGGATCCATTATCATTTAAATCTTGCAGTGGCAGCCCAATTAAAAAAGTCACATTAACACACACAGAGAGACACACACCTACGCACGCTCACAAAACAAATAAATATTTGCATGCTTGGACCCTAATATCAAAATTGTCTACACACAAACGCAGCACACTGGGTTGGTCCTTTGTCACGCTGGTCGACTGATGTTCCCAAGGCTGCAGCTCCCTCAAGGCCAACTCACACAGTCAATCCCCCTCCGTTCTCCACCGCCACATCACAGTCACCCTTCTGAAGTGACAAGTCCACCCACCCCCCACCACTCGCTTGCTTTAATGGGACTTCAAGAGCACAGAGACACAGACACACACACACACAGACACACACATTTCCTCAAAAATCTCAAAGCCCCACACCAGTAGATTGTCCAGGCACAGAGATCAAGCTGACTCCCACAGCACCAGCACCCGGGCCATGTTGCCAGTCACTAACCACCTGCCCAGTCCACCACCCACGGCAACACTACACCCCCCCCTTCACCAATCACTCTCACCTCCTCAATGTCCTTTCATCCCATCATCCCTCTGTTTCTCCTATCAGTGCCCTGGCATCCTCTCCTGGGAATTTCAATACCTTTCTCCCAGATCTATTGCTGAGCAGTGCATCACCTCATCCAGCATCATGCATACATGTGCATGTATCCGTGGTAACTCATTTCAAGCAGTGACTCAAGGTAAAAAATAAAATAAAATAAAATGGGGCAAAAAAAAGGGCCAATGTCCAATGTCAAGCTTCTACCAGCCAACAGATGCTTCATAAGAAGAAATACTCTTAGGAGAAATTATAGTATGATTCCTGCCTGGACTTTGGTTCATGTTTTCAAACTTGAAAACACAATAGAAAAAAGTGGTAGGCTACAGTAACAGTGGTAAATCCCAAATGTACATTTGACAAATACTTTTGCAAAGATGTGGTTCATGCTGTTGCCAAGAAATGCTGTGAAAAATTCATATTCTTCAACCTCTAAATCTCAAGTTTCTCTTGAGGTTTAAAAGATGAAAAAAAAGGACGCCCTTGCTCGATTCAAAACGATTCAATTCAAACACATTGTGGCTCATTGTCCTGATCATCCACACCACTGATTGGTTTTGCTGTCTGGCAGGTGGTCTCGCAGATTGTCTGTGGTAGTAAAAGACAAGATAAGACCTCATTTTAAGGTCATCAGAGTTTCGAGTGCATAAATGAGTGTGTATGGTTACTCTTCCTCTCTAAGAGTTACTGTTCCCTGACTCTCAGGTCTCGAGTCTCCCCCCCTCTCCCCCTCTCTCCCTCCATCGCTCCCTCTCTTTCATTCACACTTCATTCAGCTACAATTGACCTCTGTATTTCAATCAAACACAGCTTTTCTCTTTGCTCCTGGTCTCTGATGCCAAAAGCTTGCCTTCCAGCCTTTTTGGCCTTTCTAAACTGCCAGCACCCCTCGATTTTTGCCAATTCTGAATACACACACACACACACACATACACGCACGTGCACGCACACACACACACCTGACTGACTGACTGACACTTCCACTCAGACCATACTAGCGGGAAATCCGAGAGCAGCGTTTAAACGCTTGGTCAAGCCCTGTCTGAGTGTGGTGCTACAGGCTTGACAGAAATCAACTTCACTGGGACTCTGCACGTCAGCAGCACACACACAAATACACACACGCATGCACGCACACACACACACACCACTACCAACCCACAACTCCCCCCAACCGCTGACAGCCCTGATCTAGGCCAAGAAAACAAATCTGCAACAAGAGGATTCTCCTCCGTCAAACTTCTAAGTCTAATGATGGGAAAACATCAACAGTTCAAGGGCATTAAAAGTGATGATGCGCCAATCAGTGTCCATGAGCCCTAATAAATAAATAAATAAAATGTCCTTGGCTTTAGAAAAAAATGTGTATTTCATAAGTTAAAATAAAATATCAAATAAAAAATCAAATATCAGGAGTATACCCACGTATAGATACGCTGTGGGGAGTTAACAGTCCATGACCTGAAATGATACTTTGCAGTGCTAAGATGTATTCACCCCATCTTCACCCTTACCTCAGCCTTCCTAAGCACCTCACTGATCCCTACTGCCTGGGGCCATGCGCCTGCCTGTCTGTGTGCATGTGTGTGCGTGTGTGTACAGTATGAGTGTGTCTATATGTCCATGTTTATGTTTACAGTACTTCTGCATTACAGACACTACATACAGGTGTATCCATGTGCATGAATATGTCAATCCCCAGGTGTGTTTGCTCAACTGCTTGTGTGTGCATGTGTGTGCATGTGTGTGTGAGTGTTATGGCTGTTTGAGATGCATCAAGGGACCACTCGGGAAGAAGTGCCCGGGGCACAAACACTAAAGACCCAGCCTAAAGCAGAGCAGTGGTTGGTTTGCACAACTGCAGGGTCCCCATGCTGAGTAGCATCCATCCTTAATAGTGCAGCAGATTAGTGAGAGAATCGTTCACTTTGGTATAAAAGCATGAAATTTGGTACAGATACTCTCTAAGGGTCACTCTTTCGGAAAAAGATGTTGGCCACGCAAAAATTAAAAATGGCGGCCATTTTTTCAAGATGGCTGCTATTACTGTCAAATGGTCATTATGTCGATCTTTTAAATTGTGATTGTAGGCATAATCTTTGGTGAAAATACTCTCTCAGGACTGCTTGCTGAAATGAGCCATGTTAAAAAGTTGTCAGAATGTCCCAAGTATCATTTTTATGCAAATTAGTGCCACCATTATCAAAAAAACCTAATTTCACTGTATCTCAGCCAATATTGTAGATATCTGAACAAATAAGGTGTCTAGACCCATGTTTGGAGGGTCAGAGATCATAATAAAACTAGTCATAAAGTGATCACATGTTGGTGGCATGCTGGGAAGCAAACCTAACCCTTTTACCAATTACGCAACGCCAATATTGGAGATACCAAATAAGGTGTCTAGACAGAGGTTGTTGTGTGTTTAACCAAGGTTTATTTGGATCAAACATCATAATAGAACTCTTGTTGATGTGACCACTCTTCTCTTCCCATGCCAGGTAAACAGTCCAGTAAATGGTTCTCCACTATGCACTCCACTCACCATCGTTTTCACTGAAAATGTTAAACTCATCCTGTCCTTCCTCTTTCTCCTCCTCTTCCTGTTCATGCTGTCCAGTGTCATGGGGATCAACCAGTCAAGTTGCTAGGATAGGACCACAGGACCACACCGGTTTCAACACTCCTTCATCAGTCTTCATCCATCCCTGACCCTCATCATAGGGTTTTGGTTTTTCCAGAATAGGTTCATCAGCTCGCTAGTACAATTTGACACGGTAGTTCACACGTTGGGCATGTGGCTTCAGAGCAGAGTGGCATGGAGGAAGGCCAACCAGGTCAACCTTAGACTTACAAGTGAGTTTCTTGTCCTCCCCCACCATGTTGTGTAGCAACTTGGCACAGACAACATCCACTGAAGACTCACAACTCTGTCCAGACATCAGACAGGTGAATTGCTCCAACTGCCTCAGCATCTCAGGCTTGACATTCCAGCAGTCACTGAGTTCCTGACATTCTTCTTCAAGGGCCCCACCTTCCTTCTCCTCCTCCTGCCTGGCTTCCGGTGCACCTGTCCCCATTGATGTTGAGTTGGATGTATTACAGTACGAGTAGAAGCTGCGAGCAAGGCTGCTAAAGCTGACTTCATCAGACCCCTACAGGGTGAAGATCCAGGAAGCTTCTCAACATCTCTGAGCTTGCAGAATCCCTGGGAGAAGACTACCGCACCGCTCTTCTTGGGTTCTATGTGTTCAGTGGAGAAGACTGTACCAGTGCCATTAAAGAGAGAAGGAGGGTGGGGCCCTTGGAGAAGAATGTCAGGTTTCACATTCAGTCAACTCAGTGACTGCCAGAGTGTCAAGCCTGAGATGCTGAGGCAGTCGGAGCAATTCACCTGTCTGAGTCTGGACAGAGTTGTGAGTCTTCAGTGGATGTTGTCTGTGCCAAGTTGCTATGCAACATGATGGGGGAGGACAAGAAACCTACTTGCAAGGTTGACCTGGTTGGCCTTCCTCCATGCCACTCTGCTCTGAAGCCACATGCCCAACGTGTGAACTACCGTGTCACCTTGTACATGCGAGCTGATGAACCTATTCTGGAAAAACCAAAACCCTATGATGAGGGTCAGGGATGGATGAAGACTGATGAAGGAGTGTTGAAACCGGTGTGGTCCTGTGGTCCTATCCTAGCAACTTGACTGGTTGATCCCCATGACACTGGAGAGCATGAACAGGAAGAGGAGGAGAAAGAGGAAGGAGAGGATGAGTTTAACTCTTTGATGATTTCAGTGAAAACGAAGGTGAGTGGAGTGCATAGTGGAGAACCATTTACTGGACTGTTTATCTGGCATGGGAAGAGAAGAGTGGTCACATCAACAAGCGTTCTATTATGATGTTTGATCCAAATAAATCTTGGTTAAACACACAACAACCTCTGTCTAGACACCTTATTTGGTATCTCCAATATTGGCGTTGCGTAATTGGTAAAAGGGTTAGGTTTGCTTCCCAGCATGCCACCAACATGTGATCACTTTATGAATAGTTTTATTATGATCTCTGACCCTCAAAACATGGGTCTAGACACCTCATTTGTTCAGATATCTGCAATATTGGCTGAGATACAGTGAAATTAGGTTTTTTTGATAATGGCGGCACTAATTTGCATAAAAATGATACTTGGGACATTCTGACAACTTTTTAACATGGCTCATTTCAGCAAGCAGTCCTGAGAGAGCATTTTCACCAAAGATTATGCCTACAATCACAATTTGAAAGATCGACACAATGACCATTTGACAGAACTAGCAGCCATCTTGAAAAAATGGCCGCCATTTTTAATTTTTGCGTGGCCAACATCTTTTTCCGAAAGAGTGACCCTTAGAGAGTATCTGTACCAAATTTCATGCTTCTATACCAAAGTGAACGATTTTCTTGAAATATGCAATTAATCTGCTGCACTATAAGAAGTCCTGGTTTACGCACTCATAGGTCAGACGCACGCCAGGAAGAGCAAGTTGATCAAAGCATTTAACTCTAGCTGAACCTGGCTCAGTCGGAGTGATGTTTTAAACATAAATCTGTCGTCCCCAGAGAGGGTGGTTGGGGGGCGGGAGGGGGGCAGGGGTGCTGGAGGAGCATCTCCGTGTTTCTCTTCCTTTGTAAGGTTTTAACCTTTGTTTCTCTCACTTGCCTTGCCTCCCTGCATTCATTCGCCTAATACAAAACTGTATCACACCTTGAAATGAACAAGCAGGACTATGTTTTAGGAAAATGCTTCTGCAAGTGCTGGGATGAAAAATCATTAAGGATTTAAGTAGAAAATACTGCATTGTTATGTGAAACAGCAGATGCTACTTGTTTATTTTGAAGATCTTATATTAAACTAATGGTCTGCCATGCTGGGAAACTTTCTGCAGAGAGCCAGAGGAGAGGATCAATCCCTGAGGAATAAATTTGAAGGTACAGCCAGCAGCTGGTTAGCTTGGCTCAGTTTAACTTAGCACAGAGACAGGAAACAGGTGGAAACAGCTAGCCTGTATGCTGCAATAGCTGCTCATTTAGCACATAGGCTGTATCAATACTGCGAATAAGCACATTTCCAAAAAAATGTTGAGCTAGCTGAACACATGTTTTTTTTATTTCTGCTTTCGTCTGTCAAACCCGCCTGCATGATTGCATTTGGTCTCTCTATTTCTGACCTTTATCTTCGCTATCTGGCATGTACACATGATGAGTTCGGTCACATGAGAGAGCATGGTTGGCCTTTACCTCACTCATGTCCCTGTGTTTAAACCAATCACAAAACTCGCTGGTGATAGACCTCCTGTAACACACACACGCACACACACACACGCACACAGGTCTGTGACATATTAATGAGTTATCGCAGTTGACAGAAAGGATGGAGGAGAAGAGGAAGACGAGGGAGGAAGGGTGAAGCAGCAGAGCCTCTTTAGAAAGGCAAATGCGCACTGGTCCCTATTGTCTCCTGGCTGACAGGCAGCCATGGGGGGGCCAAACGAGAGGGGGGGGGAGTTCTGTCATGTCAGGGATTCACCAGTAGCAGGGGAGGTGGAATAAAAATACAAATACAGAAGCAAGGGTTGAAAGGGTAGGTAACATCTAAAGTGAATGCGTGTGTGTGGCTTTGTGTGTATGTGCTCTGACAGTAAGTGATTCAGAGAGGAACAGTGACGACGGTAATGACTGCTCTCACACAAAAAAAAATGAATGGATGCTATAGACTATCATTATCACTGTCTGCAAAAGGAGTTTCAATGTGCATGCGGTTGTCCGTGCGCATACGTGTATATATTTGCAATGCATGTGTGCCCCCCCGTATTTCAGGCTGGCCTCATTCACCTCACTGCCCGAGGTTGTGTGCCCCCCACCCACCCTCCACCCACAGTAAGTAATGGAGCCCTGATCATCCCAGGCACCAGTGACAGCCTGAATATGTATGCATGTGCAAATATGTACATATAAATAAGAGATGAACTAAAAACCAGAAACTAATAGCAGTCAAGAGCAGGCACGTGCACACATAGGGCCCTATGGGTGCTTGAGCCCCTGCCCTTTTTTGCCTCGTCTTAAAAAGTGCCCTCTGCCTGTGTGTGTGTGTTTTTTTTTATTTTTATTTTTTTTTAACAACATTAATAAATTCCTGTCAGGGATGTAAGTAAAAAAAAACACACAAAAAAAACAGCGGTACAAAAACTCCACGTTTTCTTGTAATACCGGGTTGTTTGAGCCTGCCGCTTCCGCCAGAGAGAGAGAGAGGGCGAGTGAGTGAGTAAGTGAGAGGAGAGAGAGCCAACTGCGCCCGGGTGTTGCCAACTTAGCGAGCCCTCACTGGCTGTCAGCCTGCACAGTAGTGTCACAGAGCCGTCTCCGCTGCATTCAGAGACGCACTGATCCACTCCATAAACACATACAGTACAGAGCGCCGCTGCCGGCCGCTAACGCCCCCCCCCCCTCCCCTCCCCTGAGGTAATGACATCATTTAGCGACTTCTAGCGACTTTTGGGGCAGCCAATAGCGACCTTGCTGAGGAGTTGGCAACGGATAACTGAGGAGACGTGACAGTGGAGCAACTTGAACCTGTGAGTTATGGTCTGTATGTCCACTTATTCAGCATTTAATATGGGTAATATTTCAGAAAAACGCTGTATTATTCTATTATTCAATGTGTCAGCTTCTGTTTTTGCCGGACGTCGGAGCACGGCGCATCAATTCCGCACAGAGCAGAGCAGATCGTGCGAGACAGGAAGTAGTGTAGAAAATACAAAATAAAACACCGGGTTAATTTTCAAAATAATATGCACTGTGTTTACGGCGGATCCATATTGTGTAAAGGACCAAAAAAAATGTCCTGCCCTTTTCTGACTTTGAGCCCCTGCCCCTCTATAATCATGTGCACGTCCCTGGTCAAGAGTCAGACAGAGAGAGGGAGAGAGAAACAGTGGCTGCTGAATACTTGTTCCCCCGGAGAATCCTCGCACTGAGACAAGCCAGAGATTGTGAGCTAACCTTAGACTAACCTTTGGTGCATTAATGGCCAAACAGTGTACCATCAGCCAGTTCTTTTGTTCTGGAAACCACTAGAGATGACCATGCAACCCCATTAGATTTATCGCTTCCCAGCGATTTTTAAAATCACCCAAACTATTTTTAGTCCATATTTTTTGTAAACACTACAAAAATGCTGCACAACAAGCTGTGCACAAATATGATGTGTTCAACTTTTATTCACAGCCTGCTCATATAAACCATCCACATAAACACACATTCCCCAAAGAGCTTTTAAAGGCCCTTTAGTAGTGAGTTAAAAATCAATAGAAAGCCTCTAACTTCTGGGTCACATTCAGACACTACTTCCTGTTTCTTCTGACAGTAATTCTGTCTAAGCCTTCTTTATCCCCCCCATATCTAGTTTTTTTTTCTCCTAAGGATCCTTCACTGTGCCACAGCATGGTTGAATTTCCACTAACACCTCTTGGCACTACACTGCAGATTAAAATGCTGCACATATTGCCAATATGAAACCTCTTAACAAATGTAATATATGTTATACAGCTTAAAGACCATGTATATCCCTACAACAGGCTGAAAGAAATGACTAGTGTGTGAAAAGATTTAGGAAATGACACTGAACATGACATTAAGACGTTTAGGGAGCTCCTTTGGGTTATCTGTGTTTGCGTGAACATAGAAACGAGTGTGGTGTCATGCAGACCCAGAGGGGTTTGGTGAGATCACCCCGATATCTATCTGCTTGTCTCTGTGACTTGTAATGGAAACCAGTGAATCATTTGTAGATAATTAGATTCCCATGTTGTCTGTTACGTCTCGTCCATGAGGGAGCAGGGGACAGGGGACTGACGCAAGGAGGAGTTCATGAGTCCCACGCCACAGAGGTAGCTGTCAGGCAGATGTGGGACAGCAGAGCAGGATGGCTGCAAGGTAAAAAGAATCTCACCAAGGTTGACAGAAGCCTTTCTGAATGTCTCAAATAACTGATGTTCATATTGACAGGCTGAAGTGGGAAGAGAAAAAGATATACAGTATATGATCTGTGGCAAATGACAAAAGAGGGTCTGGAGTTGACAAATTATTTGCTCTAAACAGAGAAGTCTCCCGCTGCAGCCATCTACAACAACAGAGCTCAGAGTCATCAGTACATTATAATGGAATACAAATGTGTTTTCAAAACTTGTGTTATTACATTCTTCAAAAGATTGCAAACTTCCAAATTTTAAGAATAGCAAAGTATACTTTTTTGGGGGGGGGTATCCATTTCTGATTTTTCCCATTCCCATTTCAAGGCAAAATGGATAGTAGAAGAATATCCTCCAAATTATGTTTAATTTGTCTTTTCAGATAGGTCTTTATTTCATCAGGAAGTCTGTGCAAACTGATAGTCAAGTTAACGTTGTTAAGAGATAGATGACATTTGAGACATGGTCTCCAGATGTCAGGCTGGATGTTGATTTTCTTTAACCCGCCAACTGAAACGCTACCATTATTAATATATGATATAACTGATCCACATATCATTAGTAAAGCCTTATTTACCATTGACCAAGACATTAGTTATAGCTTATCAGTCCTCATTAAGAAGGACTTTATTATGAGGGTCATTTTTGTATGCACAGCATATTATTTATATACTGTATACTGTAAGCACAGTTTATTTCAGTATATTTTATTCAATGATTTAAATAGGTTACTGCTAAACCTGGTTTGGAATTTAAATGATTGTACATTCAAGGCAGGAGATATGGTGCAGACTATTTCTGCACGTTAAACCTACATACACAAGGTGAATAATTTGAAATATGTGCTATTCTGATAATAGCTTATCTGACCTAAATTTGGCGTGTTCCCTTAAATACAACATATAGTGCATGCATCCATGTCTGTCAGTCTCAGAGCAGCACAACGACCAACCACAGTTAATGGGTTTCTTGCCCTACAACTGCCCCATATTGTACCATACAGACTTTCTCAATGTCAACTTGTCAGTGAGTACTCTGAGGGCCTGACTCCATCTGACTCCCTAGCACACACTCTAGCCCTGCCACCCCCCCAACCACATGACACATACTCACACACACACCCCAGGACCATCACCCTCTCTCCACTCTTTTCAACGGCCTCTGACATAGATTGCTATGGAGATGACAGTCAGCCCTGTTGGCATGGTGACCCTGCCATCACCTAGTCAGGTCACCTTGGCTCGCCCCAGCACCCCTACTGGGAGTGGTGTTTTTTTTTTTTTTTGTATGTGTGGCTATCTGGCACTTCTCCAAACCTCCTGGCACTGGGCCACTGCCCTCCCACTACCTGTCAGTCCGCCTGTCTTCCCTTTTCTCTACTCCACTCATCCTCTTTTTTTTACTCATCCCTGGCACTGTTTGTCTTTTAAAACTCTCAATAGGTAACTCAAACCTCCTCCACTGGATAAATACACATTATAATAGATGATATAAAGTGTGTATGTATGCGATGTGTGAGCTTGTGCCTGTTGAAACTGCGCTGTGTTTCCATGTGGACTGCTTCTCAGTAAGGTTGCATAACAATACAAAGGGCAGCCATCTGCTTCACCCTGGCCCTTGGGTTAGCAGTGAGGCCTAATCCACTACATTGTTTGTGTGTTTATGTGCATGCAAGTGCGTGCATGGATGGGTGTGCGCACGTGTGTATGTGTGTGTGTAATCTGCCCGCATTCATAGCACTCCAGTGGGCAAGTTGGTAATCTCACAGGGCCAGGCCACAGTGAGATTTAATCCTTGCAGCTAGGCCTCCATCTCTCTTTTTTTTTCTCACGGGTTATCTGTCCATCTATTGCAGCTTTTCTTCTATCACTGATTTCTTTTTTTTTTGACATCCTTGCTTTTAATTCCCCCCTAAGTTAAGTCTATAATAATAGCTGCCTCTCATACTGCATACTGTAAATCTCGACTCCCATGTTTTGACGGTGGAGTCCATGCCTTTTCTTCACTCGCCTCAACCTGTCGGACATCAATGTGGACTCTGATGGTGCTGAGGCAATTAGTCCATCGACAGAAAATTAATTGCCATCAATTTCGATGATTGATTAATTGTTCAACCCTTTCACCATTAACTGGTTTTGACGTTTCCTGACTATGAAGAAACCCCCTTTGGACTTGGGAAATTGTGATTGCCATTTTCCATTCATTTATGATGTTTTATTAAACCAAAATAGTAAATCAAAACAACAACTGATAAAATAACTGATAATGAAATAATCATTAGTTGCAGCCATAGACTCTGATCATCACTACATTTGGGTGAAATCTGCCCAGTCCCTCGTGGGTTTTTGATAATATTCCCTTCAATTAGATGCAGCCCCATAAGTGTAATAGGTCCTGGGGTTTCAAAGGCCCAAAGAAATTTACAGAGGATGAGTGAATGAGGTGCATCATCAAAAGCAACAGCATCACCAATCTCTCTCTCTCCCTCACCCTCTCTCTCTCTCTCACCATCTCTGCCTCTTTCTGATCACAGCTGTTGGGGGAAAATGATGAAGCCTGTAGCCATTACTGGAATGAAATGGAATGAGAAGTGCATGATGGGAAAATCAATGAAAATTAGACATAGAAGCAAAAGAAGGACAACGAGTGTTTCGAATGGTAAAACTGTTACCGAGCTTCAATGTAATCAGCAGCGGAGTCTATATGTCCATACATTTAGTATGCTGGTTACTATGGCGACCATATGCGACTATAATGGTGTCCATCAATTGAGGGCGACCAGGTATTGAAGTGAACAGGTGCAGAAACACAAGGGGTATATATAAATAACTGGTCCTCCCACTCTCTTCAGCAGCATGTGCTCCCACAGAAAGCAACTCAAAACGGCCTTTCCATGCTATTAATGTTCAAGTGTTGGTGGGTGGGTGGGGTGATAGGAGGGTGACTGACTACATGGACTGAGGGGAATCTGACTACAGAATCATTGTCTTGATTGGGAGCACTCGCTGTGAGATGCTGACTTGCTGTCTGACCTCACCGGGTGTGCCAGACCAGCACATGTGGTGTTCTTGCACGTCTGCGTGGATGTGAGCAACTATATTCAGCCTCAGAAAAGTGGCTTTGTGACAGATCATTCCTCCAGAGCACAAATGCATTTTCCTCATGAGCGAAACTACAGCCAGTATTGTTTGCATCCCAACTGACAGGCTAGCCATACATTGCAAACACGCACACATGGTGACAGCAGCATGCACAGCTCACCAACAAAGCCATCTGTGTGGGCAACACCATGTGTGACATTTCTGACAGGTAGAGAGGTTTGAGAGAGGGGTGTATATGCAACACATTCACACTACACTACACACATAGAGACACCTGCAAACACACACACACAAACATACAGACCTCTTCTTATTCTGTGCATTACAAATACTCTGAGTCACTCAGGGTCACTGATAAAAGTGTAATGTTGCCTGTGAGAGAAAAGACGGCATTAAAGAAGGTCAAGGGAGTAGGCAGTCAGGTATAGTGTTTGCACTTCCTGAGCACACAATATTGTACATGTCCAGGCCTTTTCATGTTAGGCATGGCTGCAAAGACAGAAATTTAAAAAGGATTGTGGGAGATAACAATACTGATGAAAGGGTAGATGCATTTACAGCCTTATCGATTGCATACAAAGAGTAGGATTAAGAGTGAAAGGAGGAGAGGAGAGTACAATAATCTTTCAAGCAGTGTTTCGAAGCATGAACCACAAGAAATTAAGATTTGGAGTCGCTGTGACGGAACAACAAAAGGATGTTTGAGAAGAGAGGGGTTTGGAATGGCGGAATGGGTAGAAAAGAAAGGCATGGGGGAAGCAAAGGAAGGGGTCATTCTTGCCCTCCATTTCATTAACTTCACAGCGATAAGTGACGATATAGTAGAGAGCAAAGCCAGAGAGGGAAGACATGCTCACCGGTGATCCCATTAGACTGAAAAGAGGTAATGCAGAGAGATGGAGGAAGAGCAAAATAGCAGGGTGACTCTGAAAGCCACGGGGAAAGCGGTGAGGGAGGCTGAGAACAGGAAGGAAGAGTTGGACAGGCAGAAAAAAAGGGGCTGTGGGAAGGAGGGGGGCTGATGGAGAAAAAAAGGAGAGGGAGCGGAGCAGGAAAAAGAACCTTTGAAAAAGAATGGGGTTGGTAAAACCCATTAAAAAGCCCTCAGCTCTCAGCCCTGCTCTATGGATTTAACTCATATATCACTGCAGGACTGGGGAATTTGGGGAACCCCTATTAAAACAAGGCACCCAGTGATTTTAATATGTCGGAGATCATTTGCAGTTTTTGATTGGAAATATGTGAGCAGTCAGACAATTTAAAAGCCATTACGTGTCCAAATAAAATAATATGGCATAGGGCTAATGTGGCTTGGTTTAATTAACTTGTTTGGCTGCACTAAAATAAACACAGACCATTATTTGTGTTCTTATAATTGGACTAATCACTCATCCACACCATTAACATTTCAAGAACTCTGAAATTTAAATATTGCTTTTGTCAAATAATGCAAACACAGACAAGTCGGGTGTTGCCATGTGCTACTGAAGACCATTCTTGGAGTAAAATAAAAAAAACAAAAAACAAAAACTGAGTAATATACATGAAGATAATAGGGGTTTATATCCAACAGAGCCTTCAACTTGCCCTACGATGCATTGTACAGTTAAATTAACCAATCCATCACTTAATGCTTTGCTATAGCCACATCTCAGTGGTGAAAGAACCAGCAGGGAATGTTTAAAACGAAGAAGAGCTACTGTATTGTCGAATATGCTTTGAAACCCCATTGAAAACCTGCAAAGAACTCTATGCTCAAGACGAAAATATGTGGACAGCTACAATATGTTATGTGCAAGAAATGAATGCAATCACATTCTTGTGTTCTTAAATCTAAGCCATTTACAAGATAGAGGAAAGATGGAGGAGAGAGGAAAGCTGTAAGCTGGTTCACTGGTGTTGTTTGTATGCCATCCGGTTCACATGAATTCTTCTGGTTTCTTCTCAGCATTCCCCGACTCGTCTCCTCATCAGTGATAAGGTTACTGGTGTCCTGAGGGGTTACGGCAGGTTGAGGAGGAGAACCTTGATGAAGGTTAAGCCCCACCGACCTCACTGCTGCTGTCATTACCTCCACAGGCACCTCCACCCTGACCCCTCCAACCACTGCTCCACCACTGAGATTAATCACACACCACCAAACACCAATACATAGTCTGCATGTGTTTGGCTCATCTGAGGGTGATTATTAAACACCATCAGAGCCAAAGAGACTTTATCCAGTTTATCAGATCCCCAGCACTGTATAATCTGCCCCTAGTGAACGAACACACACACACACAAAGGAAACATTCATACACATATGTGCACAAGAGGGTTTTGTAAGTGCATGTAGCATGCACTTACAGGCCTGTCTCAATCTCTCTTTTTCAAATGGTAAAATACATTTAAAACACATTTAGCCATATTAAAACACAAACTGCCTACAAGCCATTTTTTGAAATGAGTACCATTCGTTTGCTTTAGTCATTTCACTAAGAAGGAGCCCAAAGGGGGAGCCAGTAATCACTTTATTCAGAGCTGCTTATACATCCAGACAGAAAGAGGACCCTTCTCCCCCTCTCCACCAATCAGTCTCAGCCTCTCAGTGAGACATCAGAGACCCACATGTGTGTGAAGCGCATGTAAAGGCAAGGGCCACGTCAGGCGGAGAGCCTCTGTGTGAACCAGAATAGGCCTGATGTGAGTCCTGGGACTCACTTAATGAATCACTCCGTAGTCTGGACACACATCCAGGGCCCCAGGAGAAGACCTGTGTGAGCTCTCAGTACTCATCTCTCACCTCTCTGCCCTCATACATGGGGATCCTCATACCTGTCATAGAAACTGCTACGGTATAATTCACAGGGAACAAGAGCACTTCATTAAAGAGATCTTCAAAGGGGGACCAGGGAAGATGGGAGGATCTTTTTCCTAAAGTCAACAGGACAGGGGGGGTATATTAACTACCTCTTCCAAACATGTGGGAGAATTGAGGACAAGGGGTATCATAGTGTTCTCAAAGTTCAAGCCTCCTTTTATTGGACTGGTTTAATATACGGCTCACTGTATATATTTCAGACAGGAACTGTGTGTTTTGTGTGTACACCTGTGCTTGTGTCCATGTGCAGCTCTGTCTGTTTATAGAGAAAAGGTGTCTTTTAATTAAAAGGTCTGCTTGATTTAGTGCTGAACAGACAAAGAAAGAAAGAAAGAAAGAAAGAAAGAAAGAAAGAAAGAAAGAAAGAAAGAAAGAAAGAAAGAAAGAAAGAAAGAAAGAAAGAAAGAAAGAAAGAAAGAAAGAAAGAAAGAAAGAAAGAAAGAAAGAAAGAAAGAAAGAAAGAAAGAAAGAAAGAAAGAAAGAAGAGCCCCATAGTGAGGCTTACTTACACACACAGGCAACAGGCAAATCTCTCCGAGGCTTAATGAGCCTGAACTAGCTTGGACTCCTCATCATCTGGGATGGTAAATTCTGGAATAACAAATCATTACGCCGACTCAAATTATGTCCGTCTGCAGGTGCGCGTAAATGTATTCCTGTGTCTGTCTGTCTCGTGTCTAGCTGAAACTGTCAGTGCTAAGAGAGAGATCAAAAAGTACTGATGCACACCCAGGGATAGGCAAGAATATAGAGCTGGGAGCAAGCACAGGAAGACAAACAGGCACGTGCACACGCGCCGAGCTTCCTCCAGGTAAAGGTTTGAATATTTAATAAAGTCTCATTAAGGAGTGAATATAAGAGGTGGAGGTATAATGACACTGGGGAAGACACAGTAATAAATTCAGGTCCCATGCAAGCCTAATCAGCCCAAGTTGTTCAGACACAATCACAAGCTTCCGGGCATTAGAGACATAAGCGAACAACACCAAATGTTCCCCATATCCAGCATCTCCTTGTTTTGACTAAACTTTTACAGAAGGTCTTTATTTCTCCTGAAAAGAAACAGGCACCCCTCTGAAAAAAGAGCATTTGGTTTGTGGGTTTATCTAATCAAAATAATTGAAAAATGATATATTGCACACAAAGAATATATTTATCACCTTAAATAAAGACCACAATCATTTTCTCCTGTGTTTTTCTTACCATGAAATTTCTTATTATGGAATGCCACGTAAATGCTGGATGCTGATAAACATAGCAAAGGCAGGCTGCACTTTATCTTGGCAAACACGATGTTGTGAGACATCAAAAAAACTGATAAGAATAACAAAAGTAAATGAAAATTACACACACACACTCGCCTTATTTCGAAGTCCAATTACTACTGCCATCGTCCCCCCGGAGTTTGTAAACGTGAAGTACGATGATACATTCTGCTCAGATCAGACAAGCAATTACCAGCGCTAGCCCCATAAAGCCAAAAACAGGATATGCCTCTTCCATTAGACTTACAATGATAGGCTCCTTTCACAATAAATTAGCCCTTTTATACACACACTAGCAAATTGTTATGTGTGGCATGTGCTTTTTTTTTTTTCAAATATCCTTTTTTCCCCATCATAGTTGGAAAGATGTGAAATGTGAGACAGAATTCTGCTCTGAAACAAAAAGTATGAAGACAAAAATCACTATACATATAAAGCCATAGTCAGGACCAACTGTGTTTTTTTATGCAAACCCGCTTATGTATGTGTGAAAGTGAATGCATGTGCGCTGTACCCGGCATGCCCTCGTGCGTCTCTATAATGCATGGGGAGTATATATTGTATGTATGTAAAAATTTAATTGAATTCCTTCTGCTATTGTGCAGACAGGCCCACAACGCTCTCACTTATCCAACCCCGAGTTGCTGCCAGTGAGATCTAATCATCCTGCATGAAATGAGCCCTACCTGAGCAGAATGGCAGTGCGAGGTCTGGAGGCTGCAGGGGAATACTGCACCTCCATTAGGCAGGCAGCGGAGAAACAAGGGAGCAGGAGGAGGAGGAAAGGAAGAGAGGGTCAAGAAGGAAGGTGGTGTCAAGACATGTAGGGAAATTGTTATTGGTGTGGGATTATGGATACAGAGAGAGGAACAAGGGGTATAGTGTGTCTAATAAGGGGTTCATAATACACAGTTTCTATGACGAAATGAGGGAATTTAGTCCAGTTGTAAGGTTATGTTTTGACATGAAGGGGAACAAATAGGTTGTTGGTCCTTTTCTCTGATTTCTCTGTGCTATGAAAACATCAATTTTCTGTTTCACAAAAATGCTCCGAGGTTAGTTAATTAATTCCAAGGTTAGTTTCATCACCTAGTGAATAGGTGAAGTGGGGTGCCATCCTCACCTCATAAGCATAAAACGGTCTCATTGCCATTTGCTCATTCTAAATGTTTCCTAGAGGCGCCGTGGTAAGATTTTAGCTGAAAGAAAACTAAAAGATGCAGAGAGTGGCTGCTGCCCAAAAGAAAAGTTCTGATTACAGCCTTAACTTGACATAAACCTGGAGGCTCCAACTGCAGGTCCACTGAAGCAAACAGGTGCAGAGAGCATCACACAAAGAGAAACGCCACTGCCATAATGACCATAATCATACACTCACATGAGTCATGCGGTGCCCCACACACAGACCTGCACATGTCGTCAGTCCTTTCTGAAAGCCCCGGAGGAGCATGTATGTAGAGACAATGACACACATAAATGGTCACAGTTGGTTCACGTCGTTCATGCTGTCATTATACTAACCATAATAAATCCCAACAGCAGCGAGGACAGCAAACACAGCTGATTGTTGGAAATAACAACTGACTCCAGCGCAGCCATGTTCATACGCTCAGCATGTAAAAACAGCACAGAAAGATGTGTCTCTGTGTTGCTATAGCTACCGACTCTTCACATCAACGCAATAAGCCGGCTGCAAGTCGCTACATCAACTGCAACAATAGAGTTTTATATATACAGAGTGTATGAAACTGTTTGCAAAGTGCTTGTACGTACACAGGTAAACTCGTGCGGGGTTAAACTGAGGACAACATTGAAGAGCAGAGGAATAAGCTTCCTATATGTCCTCAAGGCATGGGAAGGTTATGCATGTGTTTGTGTGTGCGCGTCCTCAGGCTTCATACTCGGAGCGGTCCTTCCCGCTGTGGCTGCATCTCCTCCACTGATGACGTCAGAGCTCTGCTGCAGTCAGAGGGAGAGCTGGGATTCCTGTAGAAACTAAAAAACATCCACTTTACTGCTGCACAGCACATTCCCGTTGGTGTGTGTGTGGTTATGTGTGCTGGATTTGAATGATAATAGAGGCACTGACCCTGAGAGATGCTTTACTGCTGTGACTCTTTTTCTCACTCAGAAGCTGTCTCCTTTTGTGAGCCAGCCCCCCTCCTCCCCTCTGCCTCTCTCATGTTCATCCGTGTCCCATGAGTTACAGCTCTCAGACGCTGTTATGTATCGGCACAGAGCCCATGAAACAGGAGCATGCAGCGCACACTAAAACACTTGCACTCAGACAAGTACACACGCACACTGCAGAGCAAAACACAGCAACATCAGGAATAAGCAGCTTTTAGCGATGAATAAAAAAAAAAATCATCCATCTGGGATAAAGAGATGAAACTGTCCCCTACTTCATCGCTCTTTCCCTTAATCACTCCATCAACTGTTCCATTAGTCAGGAGAGTGTGCAAAAAAAATAAAGACGAACACCTACATAGAAAAAATGACAGCAAAAAGAAAGTGAGCAACGGAGAACGGCAGAAAAAAGAAAAGGAGAAAATGGTCAAATATGCTTTTGACACCTGAGAATCATTCAGTGCACACTATTTTGCACAGTAAACTCCATTATGTCGTCTGACCTTAGAGCAGCATGGAATTGGATTTTGAACCGACTGCAAGGGGAAAAAGCAAACTATTTATTCTTCGTAAGAAAATAAACACAAGTCTAAGAGTCTTAATCTCATTTTTTTTAAATCTTGTAATGATTTTCTGGTTAGGTCACACGGGAGCACATGGAGAGGAATGAGCAGTAAAGTGGAAACAGTTTGGTGATGAATAATACATTATGGATAAAGCACCTGATCTTAAGATGTTTACAGAATATAATGCTGCTCTTGCATTAAAAAAAAGAGGCTATATCACAATACAGTGGGAAAGCTGAGTGCTGGTTGGTCAGCCGTCAGCCAATGAAAATAGGGCAAAATCCAAATGGGAGAGCGTGCTGGCCGTATTAAAAGATTTATGCTGAAATACTTTCACAAACCAGTACAGCACCGCGCGGCTGGAGATTTGGAGGAAAGTAGCACAGGCTGAAACCACAATTCAGGCCAGAGGGAAAAAACACAAAGACAAAGATAGCGGACGTCTCTGCCTGAAGAATGACAACTTCCTGTGATCTGATTTCATCCTAATACATAGTCATGACAGAGGGTCTTCACCTGGCAGTGGACTCAAAGCACGGACCTATTCTCTGATGAAGTGGCAACAAAAGCAAACAGAAGAAACAGTTTGTCTTGGCCGGACCACTGATGCAGCGATCCGACACCTGTGATCCAGGTGTTTTTTTTCCCCCCATATAAACTGGCAACAACACTCTCCAATGTTATCAGAACAGCAAACTGAAGCCACCCCCTCAACCCCATCCCCCCTATACATGAATAACAGACTCCTTGATGTTCCCAAGCTGAGATAAAATAAGTCAAGCTAGCAAACATAGTGCTAATTCTCTTTAGTCCTGCCAAGTGTCAGAAGTCGGTGCCACAGAAGACGAGCAGCCAGCGCAGGTTGTTGATTTGTGACCAGTCATGCTCATCTAACCTAATCTCGCTGAGGCCTGTCTGCTTCGCTTCACATGCCAAGCCACATCTCAGGTGTTTCAAGCATGGGCGACATTTGTGCTTCATAGCCTAAAGAGCTGACAACAGAGCAAGTGGCAGTGGAAACTCTGAGTGCATCACAATTACTCTGTCCCTGCCACCAGGGACGGGCAGCACGCAGTAAATGAGCGTACGTTTTCATTCATGTACTTTTTTCTTTTTTTTCTCCTCGGAAATGCGTTCCTCAGGGAGTTGACAGCTGGTCTGCTGAAGCAAAGGCACTGTTTCATGTATGAAATGGACGGAGAATAGTGCAAGCACATTTATTTTCTTAATGGCAAGACATCACAAGTGTAATGGCCAATTTAGCTAGATAAATAAACCACGACTACTCCGCTATAAATTTATATCCAATTAAGATTATAAATATTTAGTACAGTTAGTTTAGCTTTTTCTCAATGCATTTTATTTATGTGTGTGAATGTTCAAGTTCAAGAACGTAAGGTCAATAAATCAACTTAAAAATGTTGAAAAAAAGATTACATTCATTAAATCCAGTATATGTTTTGTTTTTGTTTTTTCCTTATTAAATCAACAGATATAAATATATTTCTGAAGACAGCATGAAAAAGAAAAAAAACATATCTGCTTTTAATACATTGGAAACTGTAATACTAACTGTATAATCTGCAAAGCAGGGCTGTGGCAAATGCCATCGTGTGAATTGTACAAGTGTGCTGCAGCAGTTTGAAAACTCTCCCAAAGTCAAGGTCACTGGCCCACCCATCTATTTGTTAATGGATAAGGTACAGCAGGACAGACAGCAATGGGGGGATGAGCGCAGAGCTTCCCCCCTGATCTGAGGACAGCCTGCCAAGACTAGCTGAGCTGACAGCAACTAAAGCCGAGGCTCCCCACATGTGCTAATCTCCCAGATTTAAATGGGAACACAGCACACAGCGCAGAGCACAGAGCAGGGCAAGCCTGTCTGATCCATGACCGTATGTCTGAGCACACGGGCTGCACAAGCATGCACACACCCACACACACACATACACACATGCAGCGTACATGTGAAAACACCCAGTCATACATTCATTCACATACTCTGTTTCCACAGTCGCGTTCGCTGAAGGCAACGCAGATGAAGAGAAGGAAGTCAGATAAAGACAAAACTTGAAAAGCGTGCAATAGTAACGGAGGATTTTGCAGCCCGACTGTTGTGATGCTCACTTCAGATTGCAGCCACGTAAAGAGCGAGAGAGCGAGGTGGGGAGAGAAATGAGAGCGGCAGAAAAACAGAGAGAGAGCAAGAGAATGAGAAGAGAGAGAGAGAGCATTCCCTTTCTTTCTTCATGGGGGCAGACTGGGAACCAGCAAGGAGCAGGGAAACCATGACAACCAGACAACCAACCTTGGCAACCAAACCCGGCGTTCTCACAGTCAGAGCCAGACGGGCGGCTCAGCAAGGGTTAATCTGAGCTAGTGAGAGAGGAGAGAGAGAGAACCAGCCTCATACACACACAGGCATTTCATATACAGTATATTTTAAATTGACAAAGATCATAAGAAATGACAGCTGACTTTCTGAGCAGCTAAATAACCGACTGGCACGGAGACTCTGGGCTGGTACGGAGACGTCTAGAGGCAAAGCATCACACATTTTAAGTGAAGAAACAGAGAAGTCATATATAAATGTAACAATTTGATGCACCGGTGAAAAGAGAAATGGTGCGTTTCTGCCTGCATTCCCTCTGCTGCGCTGGAAAACTAGCACCATGAAATTCTAAATAACATGAGACGATAACACATTACGCGAAACACAGCAGCCGAGCAGGCTGGGGACCTCAGCAACAGAGAGAAAAAGAGAGGTGGTGTTTGTATGAGCATGTGTGTGTGGAGTGTGCCTTGGTATAACCAGGATAAAATGGACCATAGCACCATGTCACCCTAACCTGATTCTCCACGCTATATAACATGGCAGAGAAACAGTGACAGTGGATGCGCTGAGTTAGGATGAAACCCAAATAGGATGTGATGGGGCCTGTCCAAAACAACACACACGCACACACACAAACGCACACAGGCACGCGCTCATTCATGATTGCCCACAGAGACTATTCCAACAATCTCTCACTTACTCAATGACCTTCCATCTAAAGATTGAGCCCCATTCTCCCCCGGAGGTCAGCAATAGAGAGATGAAAATCAGGGAGGAGGAGGAAGAGGAGGAGGGGAGGATAATGAAGAGGATGATCAATACTTTGCCTTAATTAATAACCTCCGCTGCAGTCAGAACATTCAAGACCACTTCATGCTGTCTAAGTTCAAGGTTTTTCTTTTTTTTTCTCTCTCCCCTTCCTTCTTCTACTCCTCCTTCTTCTCCTTGACTTCATCCCCCCTCCAGTTCTCCACCTCTTTCCTCATCATTAATCTCTGAAAATCGTTGGCTACATACATTCCTCCCAATCGATGCAATTCCACCGAGGTCTTGTCTGATTTACCACATGGCTGAATCCCTGTATGAATCTTGACTGGCCAAGGGAGGAGAGGGACGGGGAGAGGGAGAGAGGACGGAGCGAGGCGGATGAGGG
Organism: Decapterus maruadsi; assembly: GCA_030347415.2. Lineage (NCBI taxonomy): Eukaryota > Metazoa > Chordata > Actinopteri > Carangiformes > Carangidae > Decapterus > Decapterus maruadsi. The sequence goes on along the minus strand of CM064893.1, from coordinate 18,407,977 downwards.
GGAGAGAGGCGTACTAAATGACAGAGACCATCACCATTATATAACCTCAGCCAAAGTCACAGACAGACGAAAAGACTATAGGCTAAGTCGTGCTTTGATTTACTCAAGGCATGGCTGCTGTGCTTGACGTCACACACATAGCAAGGCATACATATTCACACAACATACTTATCGGTGGACACATTCGCAACGCCGGTCTCCCACCATTTAGGAAACATTTCAGGGCTGAGGGAGCAGGAGTTTGGCTTCAGCCACGCAGTTGAACAGCTGAGACCGTGCAGGCCTTGGCTTCCTGCTCCACAGCTCTGATCCAGCTTGCTAACACGGGGTACTACACAGCTGGGGAGGAGGAGGGGGGGGGGGCAACTTAGCACCACAACCATTGGGTCAGGTCTGCTCTGACCTGAATCTTTGAACAGTCCCATTTAAACACGGGTCTATCGCCGCAGCCTCTCATTTATTCCCCCTCACTCACCAATTTTAGGTCAAAGCTGACGACTTGGGAGATACACTCCTGTGTTTGAGCTCAACACCGGTTTCAAGATTATTTTAATAGCGCAGAGGCTACAGGTCAAACACAGTTTGAGCACCTGCTCTGTTCACAAGCTACACACACACACACACACACATTTAGTTTCTGTGGATTTGCCAAGTGGTTTTTCATTGACAGCATCAACTGAGCATTCCCTCCTCACTTGTCATCATCAGGAATATCATGTGCTGTGAAACAGTATGGATCTCCTCCACCAGACAGGAAATCTTTGGGAGCGCCCATTGATCCGAATCAACCATCCCCGGCTCGCCAGCGATCAATCAACGTCGAATTAACGGTTTCACGTTACCACGCAACGTACCGGCCTCCTGCAACCATCTGGTTAATGCGCGTAAGTGTGCGCATGTGTGCGCATGTGTGGTTAATTGAAGAGAAAGACAAATGAGAGTTTTTCTTTCACTCCCCCGTACACAAAAGGCAAACAAACACGGCCTCACGCACCAACTGAGAAACCCACACTGAGAGTTACACACTGGACGGCCCTTTGCTGACATGGAAACACAAAGAACAGCTGGACTCTGGCTTACATGCCTTGTAAACCAGGGGAACCCTGGAACAAGAACTCTCAAGCAGTTCGACAAAACAGAGAAAGCCGAGCAGTGAAAGAAAGAGCAAGACTCAACATCACAGGCAGCTTTTTGTCAGATGAACTGTCAATATAAAAAGGCCCTGAAGTGCAGATGATTCCGCTCTCTAAACGTCAATCAGAGAATCAAGGAGCCCGCACATCAACCTCCAACCCTCAGCCTGTCAATATCCAAGTCTCGTGAAAAACAGGGAGTTTACACTGGATTAACGGGCAATGTTTTCCACACAATAGGCCTCTATTCCACTAATCAACAGCCTTCAGGAACAAAGTCAAGGCGAAGCATGGCTGTGTTTTCCAACGCATTAGTGGAACAGAGCGGTGATTCAGCCTGTCTTAAGTCAGTGCACTGGCAACAACACAAATCCACAATCTTCAGCTTTGTCAAACAAAGCTACAAGAATCTGAAATACAAGAAGGCTGTTACTCCAAACCCTGCTGCACCGGAGACGTTCAAAGGGAGTTCTACATTTTTATAACTGTTACCTCAGTTATAGTAGCATCGTGACATGGATTAGAGGCTTGTGAGGCTAATATAGTACATTATACAACCTAACAGGCAGCACATGGGGCTAATTCAGCATTTAATAGAAAATGGAGCTGATTTGCAAAAAATTTGTTAGACAGTGCAAGAGTTTTGGAGAAAATGCTGAGGCTCAGGTGTTTCACACATTCACACCATATGCAGGACCTACATGACACATGCCATAGACACAATGCCCTGGCCAGGTTCTGCCAATCAAGCTCAATAACTCTGTCTTTTGGCTTGGAAAATGGCCTCCATGCTCCTGTGGCTTCATCCTCAATCAGTGGCCAGCCATGCTGACATTCCATATCTATAGATTCCATCAGGCGCCCGATGCACACCTGACTAAGACGGGACTGCACACATAGTCTGCAGATACTGGAGAGAAAGCAATATAGCTGAAGGAAACAAGTGGTGGGAGATATAAAGGTATATCACTGAGTGGCCAACAAGTCTGGTGCACACTGTGTGAATACTTTATCAATCTCTAGTGACTGTGGGGGAAAAAAAGTGTAATAAGGTCTTACATCCAATTTGTTGTGTATGTCATGGCTGTAGGGAAACTGTAGCTGATGCTGTGTGCCTATCTAGTGCAATAGACCTTTAGCAGTAATATGGAGGCACTAAGTTGCCAAGCTAGAGTGGGCAAGCCCATTCTACCTTTGGGCCACGTGAGTGCGTGAGTGAGAGCCGAGGGGACTTTGACTGTGTAGGGGATTAGATCAGGAAGCCAAACCAGAACCACCGTGGCAGCCATGTGTGTATTTGTGTGTGTGTGTGTGTGTATGTCAGGACAAGGCCCTAATCACTTAATGAACACGGAACAGCACCACTCCTCTGAGCAGGACAGCCAGATCAACTAGAGGCCTTCCGCTTTCTCCACTCTAATAATACTAGCCAATCACAGCCTGGGAAAGCTCACGTAGGGATTTAACCCACTGGACGGTCCCAGCTGCCATTCACGATCCAGCCCAGGCCCATTGGGTGATTACAGTTGCCAGGCCAACCCCTTCCGTGGGGGGCCTGGGAAAGAGATCTGACAGATTAACCAATGGTTAATGGGCGAATGGGATCTTATGCACTGTCATTAATCTGAATGGGGTTGGCACGGGTCAGCCACACAGACGCCAGTAAGCAAATGATTTTTCTAACAGAGGACACACGCGCACTCATAATGCTGAGCCCCGTTATTGCTGTGCATTTGTTACATGAAAATGTAATTGAAAAACCAGGCCAAAATCATTCAAAATGAATACGTGTTATATGATTTACAATTTCCTGCCTGCATGAAACGTGGTTCAAATTCTGAAAATTCAAAGTTAAAACAACCAGATGTGAGCACCAAGGACACACAATGCTACACACATCTCCACGGGTCTGACATCTCAGGCAAGCAAGGAAAATGCATCCGAATATACCCTCAGCATTCCCGTAAATACATCCTAGGGCATGGATGATCTCCGCGAAACCATGTCATTTAATGTCTTTACCCAACACACAGACTGCTGCCAGCTCTATAGCACCATAAACAGCCATTTAGACGCTCCTGAGATCTGCTATCTGAAAGAAAAGTGGAGTCTGGCTGTGAGTGAAAGATCCTCCTGTAAACACACATGATTAACCAAGTCTCAGGAGAAAGGGGAGTCTAGCTCAGGTGTTTTAATATCGTGTTTGTTGTGTTTAATGTTCAATTCCCTTGTTTGATCCTACTACAGTCATAATATTGCAGATATTGGGCACCGAGCTTCACTTCCTGTGGATGCAGCATGCCTTGGAATTTAACTCTGATTAGGGACTTCTACTGGGAGACACACTTGTGTGCATTTGAACACCTGCAGGCAAAAGAGGGGCAATAAGACAAACTCTGTTAATGGCCGCTGCATGGGGAGCAGCAGACAGGTGAGTTAGGTGACCAGGAGAATATTTCAAGAAAGCATACTGTCTGCGAGAACGCAACACAACATTTACACGCACACACGGCTGCTCAGCATGACCAGCTGGACCGGGTTGGGGAAGTAACGCCTATTGTAGCCGTTTTAGACAGCAGATGGGAGGAAAATCTCTCGGCAGAGGAGAAGGAAAAGTCTCTGACTCTCTCTGTCTCTGTCTTTCTCTCTCTTTAAGGATGGTGAGCTTGCAAAACATGCTGCATCTCTCCTGCCATGTCTGCCTACACAGGGCTGTGCCTGCCTCTATTTCGGATGGCTCCACTGGCTGCATGTAGCTATATACTTGACCGCACAGGCTTCTCGCTGTACAGTCACCAATGCTGACAACAGCAACTGAACTACAGACCACAGTTGCTCACACATATGCCACACAAGCCATGCCAACATACATGCATCGCCTCGAAATAGCGTGAATATTGTGGAACTAAAGACCCCTCCTTTTTGTCATTTAACTGCACATGTGCTATGCAACTTTAACAAACTGCAGTGTCACTGCTGTCTATGCTGAGATGAAGCATGTGCTCCTTATTCAGGAAGCCCAGTTACATCCCCTGGGGTATATGAATATAGATCAGTGTAGCCCTTATTTCCCAGCTCTGTGAGAAGCTCGTGGTGTGATCTGTCAAGGTGGGACCTTCTACTCTATCAGAGGAAACCCACGTATTGCAGTCGGAGCCTATAGGAGAAACGCCTGCCTGCCTGCGGACTAAGAATAGATCAATGTATCAGGCAAATCGGGATTAACGGCGTTGCGCTCCAATCACAGGACACGCACGCACAAACGCGCGCGCACAGGGGCAGCTAGGACACACAAAAAAAGTTGATTTTCATCATAACCCATCGCACTGTCATCATCATCATTGTTGGCGTTGAACACGCTGCTTCTCTCCTCGATACACACACACACATGCACGCACACACACCCAGTCCAACGCCAACGCACGCAGCCAACAAACCAATGTAAAGCAACATCACCTAAATACCCACCCTCCCTCCTTCTGGTCCCGCTGTGTGGACATACAGTAGATGTGGACAGTTCACCGGTGAATAATGAAAACAACCAACCTCTCCAAACACCCCCACCACGCGCACACGCACACACACACCCAGCAGACTTGGACAAGCAGGTGTTTAGTTATCTATCACCTGCAGACACCCAGCCGGCCAAATTTCAACTCGCTGCGGAGCGCTTGGAAAATAAATTGTGCAATTACAAGAGGGGGGGGATGCGGTGAGCAAAGCTGTCCCAACTAACCTGTCTGTCCTTTCCCGAGCGTCTTCTCCAAACGGTAAGGTCCCACGTAATTGGCATGTTGGGCACCGCTGTTGTCTTTACCGGACGATGACATGTCGGATGTGTGTTCAAATTAAACACTTTGTAATACAGAGCAGACAATTAAAACAGTCCTCTCGCTGGAGGTCCAAGCCGCTGCTTTCTCTCGCTCTCTCTCTCTTATTCTTTAAACTCCACAGCTTCTTCTCTTTCTTCCTCTCGCTCTCTCCTCTGTCGCTTTCTGTCTCTTCTCCTCTACCTCACTCGCTGCTTGAGGAGGTGAGGTTCTCTCTTTCTCTCCTCTATCGCTGCAGACGAGCCGCAAGTGCCTTGAATATCATTGTCGGTGGAGGCTGTGCTGCCGCTGTGCGTCTGTGGGAGGTGCTGCCGAGCCGTCGCGGGTGATTGACAGCGGCCGCAGCCAATCAGAGAGCAGGATACCTTGTTAAAGTTGCCGCCCCGTTTTCTTGTTGCTGGACCATCTTTACTTTTTTCCCCCCCTCTCTGAAGAAGAGTTGCAGGGTGAAACCTGGAGGGAGTTGGACCACATTAACTCAAGGTAGCCTACTGAGTTTATAAGAATAAAGGAGTTCAAACACATTCATATAAGGCTAGTGGGGGAAGAAGAAAATTATTTATCAAATTCTATCCGTGTTGAGGTTTTGACTAAAGGTAGAGTCTGTTTGTTTGTTTGTTTGTAGGATGTCTTATTTAGTTTTTTAGGAAACCCCTACAGAATCTCTAAAGATCACCTCCAGACATGTTTTAAAACATGTAAATTATTTTCTTTGAATAATGATGTGTGGATGATTTCCACAAGATATTTTGTAGAATCGAATCAAATCTTTATTTATCTTTAGAAAATGAACTCAGAATCTGTTAATATGCAGATATTGTTTGTTTAAAAAGTTTAAAGCTGTGTCTCCTATTTCGGTGAAATCTCCATTTAACAGCTATGTGCTGGATGTCTTGACTTTTCCCATCACACCTGTGTAAGATGCATAATGGGCCGTTTGTAATATCAGAAAAAAATGATATACTGTACATCCATATGTTATACTGAAAAGTGAAGGCCAACACAAAGAAACTTTCCCCCCTTCAGTAAATAAGTGTGAAAACAGCCGTTCAACATGTCAACGCCAAACATGCACCATTCTGCACAGTCAAGCAACCATCCATCCATTGTTTGCAATGCTTATCTGTGCAGGGTCTCAGGGGGCTGGAGCCAATCCCAGCTGACATGGCTGAGGCCAGGGTACACCTGGACACATCAGTGTTCCTGTCTTTAGATTGTGGGGAGAAGCCGGAGCCCCCGAAGAGTCGGCACAGGGACATAAACACTTGTTTTTACCTCTGTTGTGTGTCTATTTTGATGAGTGCGCCTTTGCTGTACTCTGTATGTGGTGTAGCTACATAATCTACAGTGGCCGTTTCCTTCAAATTCCCCTCATGTCCCATCACATTATGGAATAATGCTCAACTCCTGTAGTATTGCAGCGTTTCCACACAGAACAAGTGCTACACACACAAACACATGTGAACTCACAGCCCTTCAGGGTTGTAGGCTACAAAATGGTAATTGCCAGCAAGCTGCGTACTGGAAGCTGTTGGCCGTTATTGGTTTGGCCAGCACGGTGTGCTAAACCACCATTATGCCAAACACCATCTCTCACCAGAAACTGTTCCAGCGTTCATAAATATTTATACTGACTTTATTTACTGAGGTGCCGTCGCAGTCAAGACCCACAGTGGAGGAGTTTCTCCTCTCTGCCCCCTTGTTCTTTCTCTCTCCCTCCTTTTGTCCTTTCTCTGTGCTCTCCTTTCTTTCCTCTCGCTGGCACACACATCACACGAGTGGTTGTGTGCGTGTGTGCAGCGGGGGGAGAGTGTGTTGGCCCTCTGATTCATTTCACACCCCACTGGTCTGAGACCTGTGACTGTGGCTGTGGCCTCTGTCTGTTCTGCACACCCTGAGAGAGTACAGGTGTCAGGGGACACATGCAGGAGAAACACACACACAGATATTCATGCGCACTTACAAACACACTATGTGACCTCTAAATATTCTTTAACAGAAGGTTGAGGGGGGCTCGCTGAAATATTAAGCAGCAGGAATTGCATCACTCTGTCAGGCTCTCCAAAGCCAAAATCCATTCCTGAAAGATCACCATGTTCTTAATAACACACGCTCTCACCTTTTATCCTTCCTACTTTTCCAATAATTTATTTTGCGAAGAAATTAAAATGCCGTAGTGCATCATCTAATTTCCATTCACCTTCCCTCAGCATGTACAGACAAAACACAATATCGTCTAAACATTATACAACTGTGCTGTGTTGTAAATTTAAACAGGCAGTTACAAGCCAAGTGAGGAGGTAAAATTCTATTTAAAGGCATAAATCCTTTGGGTTGGAGAGAAATATTCGCACCTATCAACTCTCGCTCAGAACACAAGCAAAGTAAGGGAGGAAATGCGTCGCAATCCTTCGCAGGAACATTTCCTGCCTCCTCACTTTTCATTCACGAAGCTGAAGTTTACAAACTGCACATGCCCCAGTTTGGTGCCTTTGAGGTCTGTGTTGAGCATGTGTGCCATTTCCCCCGATGCCCTTCATCACGCTGGGAGCTGGGTTTGTGCAGAGGAGGTGTGACCCAAAGTGTCACCCACGTGACTGCACGGTGCCAGGTGGACCGGGCATGTGATGTCAGCAGCAGGCGCCAGGTGGGCACCATCTCAATAATGCATCATGCCCAACTCTGGCACTGGCAGGCGCACCACTTTGAAGTGTTCCAGAAACATCTGTAGCTTGAGTTTTTAATCACCTTGCCTAGTACCTCCCTGCTTCCCATCAATCCTTCTGCACTTCTTCACAGCCTACATCCCTCTCCCTCTTTCTCTCTCTCTCCTACTTTCCAGCAAAGAAATTAATGAGAAGTCTTCTTAGTTTGTGTTTGAGCTTGTGTATTATAGCTCGTGCATGAGGAACATGTGTTTGTGTGTGTATGCGCGTGAACCAGAGCCACCAAGCTGCAGAATTCAATCAAGAGGATGAGCAAAAATTCAAAACGGCTCCTTGTCTTCTGAATGTTTGCGGAGTGGCAAAGCAAGAATTATCAAAGTGTTGTGATAGATAACACAAATTTACCATTGGCCAAATAGCAATCAGCTGCAACTGCAGGCTCGCACACTCACAGGATTTGCATACTAATAGTCTCTTTCCAAACAACCGATCACATTTAACAATGGTGTTATGCCTAAAAATCAATCATTTCGTGGAGCAGTGTGTACAGTCAGTGGCCAGACTTTTTTTTTTTTTTCCCAAATACACGTTATTGTTAAGTTTGTTTTTGATCCCATCTGTGGAAGAGAGAGAGAACAAGAGATGTGGAGATGAAAGATGAGGTGTGCCAGAGAGAAAACAAAAACAGAGGGAGGCGGGGGAGACAGAGGGAGAGGTTTACCAAAAAGTGGAACATATTTAATGTGTGGCAAGAGTCCAATAACCTCTGGACATGAGCCCAGACTGCATAATATCTCCACCATACAACCATATAATGAATAGCTTCGCATCAGAGTCTGACCAATTCAACGGGGGGGCTGTAAACACACTTCCTTACACTAAATGTCTGCACAATACACAACCACACACTGGCACTTACACTCACGCACAAATTCAAACTCTTGTACTATTACGGCGCTTCCAACCAGGAACAACTGCTGCACACGCAGACGCGGTACATGTGAACCTGCAGCCCTTCAGGCTTGTACAAACTGGTTACTGCCAGCTAGCTGCGTACTGGAAGCTGTTGGCCGATACCAGTTTGGCCAGCGTGATGAGCTTGATTAATTAGCGTGTCATCCGCAAACAGAGGAGACTATTAGTGTTCATCCGCAAACATTTAGAAAACTGGAGAGGAGAGGAATGAATGAAAGGTGAAGGTGGATTTTTTGGCAGGACCAGACCTCTGCCTGACAAAATACGGGAGTCATGTAGACTTCTTGGCTCAAGAGCAGCATCCAGACTAATGGGAGAGAAAGGGACAATTAAAAGAAAGGAGAAAGGCATCAGAGACAAAAGGGACAGAGTCTTCATATTCAGCTCAGGTGATGCTGTTTCTCACGATATAGATAGAACACCCAGCGGACACAAAAGACAGGAGGGGGGAGTCAAGAGGGGCGCACCCAAGGGAAACAATAGGACAGGTTACTCTCACATGTGTCTCTGCTCGACAGATAACAGACACTCAGGCCCTCATTTCCATCCATCACGTGCAGGTGTGTGCGTGCATGCAAGTGTGAGCAGATGCTAATGTATACGTATATCTGCTTATACTATATCCTCAAAGGAATGAAAGTCACATCATGAACTGAGAAGGTAATCAGATATTATTGTGTTCTTAAGAAAGATGTAGCTTTGAGGGGAAGACGAGAAGGTTTGTTCAAAGCACACAGCAGGAATGTCACATGGACCACCCATCTACATGAAGTCTCATAATGATCCAGAGACTGGAGGACACTTGGGCACGTCTCCGATTCCGCACAAGGACTTTGGAGTGTGAAACACTTGAGCTCCTGCCACTTATGTATGCAAATCAATGGGATCACACACACACACACATACTCATGTTCCAACATCCAGTATGTCCATGTGCCACGATCAGTGGTGGACTGGTGTTCATTTCAAATGTCACCACAGTGTGCTGGTTGTACACTGACATGCCCATGAGTAAGTCTGTGAGGGGGATTCTCTCCAGGGGGAAAAAGGCTCACTCACACACACTCACACACACACACACATATACATGTACAGTAGATACACAGCTGCAGCTCCACTGCCCCCTGCTGGTTGGAAAAACTCACATTCCTCCTTCCCAAAACCCCCAACCTCCCCCCACAGGGACCTCCATAATGCTCTAATAATAGGATATAGGGGGCAAAACTGATTGTTTCTGTGCAATTACGACAATACACTCTTATATTTCAAATTTTATCAGACAAGATGTCGGCAGAGGAACCCAGAGACACTGTCTCACACTGTTCCACACGTCTCACCTCTCTTTCCACCGCTACTGACATCATGATATCACAACCACAGTCATCTGACCCAGTTTGCTTCTGTTTCTCTTCTGTGGTGCTGCAGCCTTCAAGCCCTTAACAGCTCTGTTAACAGCAAAATGTGCACAGCAATAAAGATGGATTTTTCAGTCCTGTTGTGAGTCTTAAGACAAAAAAATGGATTCAAGTACCTGCACGATCAGCCCTCAACATCACTTTTCATTTCTACATTTAAGCACTTTCGACAGAAACAGGTGGATGGTATTGTAATTAATGTGTTTAATTTTACGCAAAAGGATTTTGTTATTTTTTAAAAATCCAAACATTAATGCACATTGGTATCTAAACACCTATTTAATCATAGCTTTCGGCCATTGCAAAGAACATAATTGCAGTATAAGAAGCAAACTGTTAGTAATCACGTAGAAGGTTTGGCTGCAGCATTGGATAATTAGGTTGGCCGTGTGTGCCTCACTAATCATAGGGACATTTAACGGCAGCGTGGGGTGAAAGACTAAAACAACTACATTTAGCTGTAATAAATGCACTGATCGTTCATTCAGCATGGACATTCCTGTTGTCTCTCACATATCAGTTCCTTAGGAGACACAAAAGATTGTAACAGGATCCACTTCTTCTATATTATTTGTTAAACACTAAACAAACAGTGCACCACCAGGTGTTCATTTCTTTTTTCCCCCAGGCTTATATTTTTACAGTCTTACTATACATATATACATTGCATGCACCATTTGACCCTCAGTGGCGTTCCTACTTTAGAGCCTATATATATTCAGTAGATTCCTGGACAGACAAGAAAACAGTCATTTTTAAAAGCACTGACTATTTGCCAATACCCATTTACTCACTATTAAGAGCAGTTGCTTGTGGGGCTGACTACACAGGTGACCTTTCCCTGTCGCACACCGGCTGAGTACCCTTGAAAATGACTCACACCTATACTAAAGCAAGCTTTCCTCTCTAGACAATTTAAAATCTGCCGCTGGCAATGTCATTCTCTCTCGCCTTTAGAAACTCACTGTGTGTGCTATAGATACTACATAATCTAATGGACTTACTTGCAAGAAAAACATATGGCACATCGTGTATTCATGCGCATCGCAGTGCATGATCTTCCTCCCCACTCCCAAAGCCAGGCCGCTAACCTTTTACCATCGTCTTAATTACTTTCCTAATAGTCGCCATGTTCAAATCTTTGTCCAATTTGTGAGGAATACTTAGCACCTCGCACACAGTGGAGAAGCAGAGGAGAGCGTATGAAACAATGACATGAAATGTTTTCTATTTTTACACTCAAAAATAAATCTTTTTCTCCCCTAATTGGTGTAGGAGTTACATCAGAAGATATGAAAAGCCTCATTTGCAGATATCCAAAGAAATGTTCCATTACATTAAAACTGTCTTGTAATTGCTGAAAGGCAAAATATTCTCTTAAGAGAGGAAGGAGATGAAAGCTGATTGTGTGCCCCTGTGTTTCAAAGTGAGAGATTCCTGTGCTGTTCAGGACTCATTCACATTAGGCAAATCAGGCCATCAAGGAAATGTGCTTTTTAAGATGTAGTCTGTGAAAGTTGGTTTCATTTAAAACAACAGAAGAAAAAAAAACGTATCATTGTGTTACTTTGGTGGTTTGGACCCCCATATATACATATGTGATAACCCTTTTAAGTCTAGACTGTCTATCAGAAGGTCAACAGGTTAATAATATAATGGTGTGGTGCTCTGCAGGATAAAGTTGTGTGAGGCATGTAGGAAATAGAACCAAGGGCACAAAACTCATTAGCAGAGATGTAAACCACTCATCTCACGTATGAGCTGATTAAACTGTATGTTTAATCAGCTCATACTAAAATAGACCCACTGTATGTCTGACATTCAAAAAAAAAGGGTGTAAAAAATTATTAAAGTGTGTATTTCTGCAACTGGCTGATAAAGGCAAGGGCAGCCATCACAGTGTACCATCTCTACCCTGAACCACTGAACCTCATAGCAGTGATACACGGAAAAAATACAACTCAGGCAATGTTTAAAAAGGAGAAAATGTCAATGATGTGATCACACAGCCCTAGATATACAGTACCTTTGTCATTAGTCATATAGCAGACTATAACATCCATTTAGTGAGTCTGTCCTGTCATTTTAGCCTGTGAGAAAGTACTGATATGAACACGAACATGAACATGGGCATCTAAGAAAGGATGTCTTGTGTTTAAAGAATGCTCATATGATGTCAAGGTGCTGTTAAACAACACCACTGCAGACAAGGTCACATGACCTCTTTGTGGCAGCGGCAGTAGAAGTGATTCTATGGCTTTAATAGCCTGCAGGTGAGGCTGCAGAGTTCACGTGGCCCACAGATCTGCGGAGAGCACTAAAAACCTTGCTGATTGTCACATAAATACACGTCCACTTTTATCAAATGACTGAATGACTTCTGAATGTCTACGTTTGTGCTGCTGAACTGAACGAATCCAGGATCTGATGTGCTGACAGTCTGACGGCAGAACAAACCAATTGAAAACCTTTGTGTGTCAGAGATTATAGTAGAAATTGGACACTTTATTCTTATCAATTCTTCATAAACTATGAGGTTTCCCCTTTACAGTCCACAAATGAGGTTAAATTGAATCCAACCACGGATCACAACTAAATTACCTCTCCCTATACCTTTGTCGTAGCCACTCAGTTACAATAATTGCATTAGTTGTCACAGGAGTAGTATGATAATAGTATAAAATTGCCTGCATAATGTAGAGGAAACAAGACAAGAAGTCTCTCGAAAGATCCTCAAGTACCTCGAGTAACAATTCAATAAACAGCACTGCTGCTACTACAGGTAATGGGCTAAACATGCAAGGCTTCTGATAATAGCTATTTGCACAGGAACATTTAGGGACACTACAGAGGTGAGGCTGCGTAGATGACACAGACAGCGACGTAGCATCGTCTTGTTTGATTAACAGCTTCAAAGTCACACGGTAGGAATTTGCAGTGGCTTTTGTCTTTGTCTCAGAGGGAGGGAGGGGGAGGATGGAGGACTGGGGGTGGGGTGCAGAGCAAGGGAGAGATGGATGGAGAGGAAGACGGAGGCGACAGACGCGGGCGATGCAGGAGTGGCGCAGGTTGTCGGGAGCGACCAACAGTGGCAGATGCATTACCAGCGACATCTCCATCCCTGCTGATGCCGGACCCTCTCTCTCTTTCGGTCACACGCCCACCCTCATACACACACACACACGCACGCATGCACAAACACATGCGTCTGCGTTGATTGAAGCCAGTGGTTTGGCCCCACACCAGGCACAGGAGGTAATGACTGTCACCCTTTTTTTCCCCATCAGCCCCCTGCGTTAATCGACACACACACAGTCACATATGTGTACACACAGATACATGTACACACATATATGTCCTATTCTCTCCCCCCACACTCTGAAATGTCAGGCTGGCAGGGGGGAGGGAAGAGTGGGGAGGGTGGAGGGGGGGTTGTGGAGTTCCTCCGGAGAGCAATAAAAGCTGATTGGAGTTAAAACAGTTGGTCAGGCCTCCCCGCCCCAGCATCTGTTGGATTACAGTCAGCCAACCTGTCATCTGTGAAATGAAGGCTAGTATGGGAAGAGTGGCGAAAGGCCACAGGAGGGGGGGGACAGACAGACAGACAGGATGGCAGATAGAGAGGGATGCGTGAGACAGAGACAGGAGGAGAAGGGCGCACAGATTGGTTTAGTAAAGGTTATGGTGTAAATTAATAGGACATACTGTGAAAAAAGAGTCAATTTGTTCACATTTAGCTGAGGGAAAATAACACAGAGAGGGACAAGAGGATGATAGGGGAGGGAGGGAGGGGGGCAGCAATGGGTGAGGGGTCGAATGGCAGGAGGGACGGACACACCTGACCTTTAGATGAATCATTTCATTTCTCTGTCCTCATGTATCACTGCCTCTGAGCGTTGGGGGCGAGGAGCAATCCCTTTGACCCCCACCCATCTTCTCTTTTACCCCCTCCATCTCATCCCACTCTCCTGCTCTCTCTCTCTCTTTCTCTCCCAGTCAACCACTGCTGAACCCACCCATCGCCTCCGCCTGCTTTGTCCCCCCGAGGGAATCATTTTCACTCTAACAACTTCAATTAACCTTACCCCTTCATGCACGCACACGCACGCACACACATACATCTCCCCTCTTATATCAGTCACAGGTGTTAAGGTCACCGGACTGGGAGGCGAAGGCTTTGCGGAGCTTCTCCCTTGACATGTAAAAGAATGTGAGGCCACCTGCCGCAGTCCACAACACACGTGTAAACTCTGTCCTCAAACAAATAACAGTGACATCGTCATAAATCCTCAGAGATAATTAGGAGTGGGATCGCCAAAGGAAATGTATTTCATTTCATGCTCCAAGAAATGGTAAATGTCTGTCTCATTTTGTGCTCCAGGATTAATTTACGGAGGTCACTTGGCTGAGATACCACAAGGTTGGAGGAGACATGCATGTTCAGGGAAACTAAGGTGAAAGAAAGGGTACACAGGCGCTTACACGCACAAAATTACACCACTACCTTTTGATGCTGAAATTGCAAGAGTGAATTTAAATCTGCTGCGCTGTGTTTGAAACCTGAAAGAGCCAAATGAGATACGCAGTCATCCACTTTGATTTATTTGGATAGGATCATTGTTTTTCAAGTCAGTTAGAGAGACTAATCTGATGCATCCACACACACATGCACACACACACGGTTTGGCAAGTTTGCTGGTATAAAGCAAAATCTGGACCTGAAAGATTGGTCGGCTTCCCAGTTGCACAGCAGTAAACAGCTTCCAGGGGCTTTGGTCTGCTATTTAAGAAAAACACTCCTGCTTGTGTGTGTGCGTGTGTGTTCCTATGTGCATGTACATGTGGGTGCATGTATTCAAATGCCTGTGTGTGCAAAAAGCGGAGTGGAGGGGGGGCAAATCCACACAGCTGTTCTTCAAATCAAACTTGGCTGGTGTATTAATGGCTACAGGCAGGAAACTCTGCCCTTCTACTTGTTTTCATCATCATTTAGCGGCTTCATAACAATGCCAGGCTGCTGTTTCAGCAGTGAAATCCAAAATCTAACAAGTGCCAACATTGTAACTGAAGTGTTTTAATATGCTGTAATGACGGGATAATAATCTTCAACCATTACAGTACACTCAGAGAGAAACGATGCACCATATGGATTCAAAAACCTCTATTTATTTAGCTGGTTTGCTGCGCTCGTGCTGGAGGACACGGCGCTGCCTGATCGTAGCTTCAGTTAGCACCTGATAAGAACCAGGGGACTGGGAATGATCTCACATCTGATTAGAATAATATAACCTATGAAGAGATTAAGGCTGCAGGCGGAAAAACAAAGTAGACCCAATCGAATGTACGCATATAACACATGTTCATGTATGCGCAGACACACATCCTTAAATCCTGCACTAAAATCAGTCTACAACTGCCACATCCTTTCCCCCGCATCCAGCAGAGCTCTCCCTGGGCTTATCAGGGCATAATTGCCGTTGATTGGTGTATTATTGCTCTAGTTAATCTGCCTGTGGGTGGCTAATAAAGGAGCTCCATCAGGGATGTTATCAATTGTAGGCAGAAGGTGTGCATGGAGCGAAACTGGAAGCAAAGAAAAGGAAGGAGAAGGAGGGCTTTGAGCGGGGAAGGAAGAAGAAGGTGGGGTGGGGAAGGGAAGGTGAGTGTGGGATGAAAGGGAAATAGGAATAGAGATTTTCTGATTGATGTTGAAAGACAGGGAAGGACAAATTAGCACAAGATTCTGAGTTTAAATGTTTGTGGTTGTTGGATGTGTCGTGCCGAGGTAAATTAAGGTAACATCAGTGAGCTGGATGTTGTTCTGACAGAGTTGTGAGAGTGATCTCTCCCCCTGGAGAATCCCACTATGATTGATGTGGCCTTGTTCCTCGGCCTCAGTTCTATTTCTAAACAGAAGCTGCAGAAGGAGGAGGCTGTGGCGAGGTGATTAGATTCCTCTCCATTACGAGACAGGTAGGATATCGCCCACAGCAGATACACCTCGGTCCCAATGCCCTGTGCAATAACAGCATGTTGGCAAATGACCCTGTGGTGTGAGAAGCCAAGCTAACATGACAAACTGGTGTTTCTTGATTCTACTGGGGGGACGGAGGGGGAGGGTGTGAGTGGTGATTGAATTGGCACACACTCTAGAGACAATTCAAAGCGGCGGTGGAAGATATGGGGACAAAGACGAGTGATTCTGTAGCAAGGACGAGCAGAAGTTGCCGGGAAAGTTTGGAGTACATCGCTGTAGGCAAACTGAGGACATTAAACGGCGGGAGATGATTTCATTTCACACACATCTAATGGAACTTCATCTGTTTCCAACAGTGTTTTGTACTGCCATATAGTCGCACACAGAGACGCTGGAGTTTTCATTACTTTTCTAGACAGAGCCCGTGTGATGGATCTTGTTTAAACTGAAGAGCTGGGACTGCCATTTGAGGAGCATGAGCCTCGGGTTGTGAGATAATCTACCTTTGATTACACAGAACGGTATATTGTTTAGAAAACGATAGATTTATATCTACTTTAAAATTGTGGCTTATATTCTAAGGGACCATTTTTCATCTGCTTTAATCCTCCAAGATAACCTGATAGAAGCCCTGGGGATGCACCACAGCAAAAAACCACGGTGAACCGTAGGTCAGCAGGTGAAGGCCTGATTTTAACACTGCACATATGCATCTCATTGATTAATTCAGCATTAATTTTTAAATGTGATAAATATTCTATGACTTAAGAAAAAAAGGTCCATTTGAATCGATCACATAATTATACATTTATAACTGAATCCATTTATTTCAGGCCTACTGTGATCAAAGTTGAAGATAAATGGAAATATTATAATAAGATTCTTCTTTGTGATTTCATTATGAACTGTAGTGTGACTGATGCACTGATCGCCATCGCTACCAGGTGATACGTTATGTTATTCAGGCAGAAACTAAATTAGGATTCAAGTCCATGCCCTTGCAATGTAGTCGGTAAAGAAAAGAGCCTGAAGGTTGTTCTATTGGCTTTATGATAGCACCTCCTACTGGTGAGCTGCAGGTATCAAGCCACTGGTTCACAATAACTGTCCAGATAATAAAGAGAAATACAAACAGGAGGCTAAAAGGGGAAGCTTTGTAGTTTGAGAAAAGAAAGAAAGAAAAAGTTCATAAATTATTAAACCAATGCAATACATGTTCCATACCTACTGGGGGGAACTATCAGAATTTGATTATGGTCAGTCACTGAACTCACATCTGACTGACTATTTTTTGTTAATTGCTGTAATTTCATATATAGACGTTGTCCTCGTCACACCTAAGTGACAGTATTAACGTCTTGACCCCATGAATGTTCCCATAACATGAACCACCTTATAAAAATACTGCATGCTACAGCAGCAGTAAAGCAGACATGGAATAAAAATATTTCTGAGAGCAGTGATTCATTAAATATACCACTAAACTACTGTGAGTCAGCGGTCGGTGCGTCATGTGCGAGCTGTGGACACATGTGCTGGAACCATGTGGCAAAGCACTCTGCACTTACACTGTAGCTGTTTCCTGTATTAACCATCCAATTATTTTGAAAGTGAGTAGGCCTACAGGGCTGGTAGATGTCATCCATCTCTTAGTTGGAAGATAGCTTAGTTCTTCCAGTTTATGGAATAACATCAGTATCTGGTCTTTTGGACTTCATCAAAGGAAATATCATGTTACCATTGGTTTGGACAATCACAAAAACATTGTGCAGGCTACATCAACTGGCTGACCAGGACAACACAAGTAATGGTTTTCAATGGTGGCTGTAATCTGATCTGCCTGTGACCATGAACAAAGCAAAGAAAGATGTGTAGTGTGTGTATTTAAACTCAAAACAGGAGATGGAGCATTATATTGACCTTTAAGAAGTACATTTGAAACTGTAGGTTTCAAAACTAATTAACTAACTAACTTAATCGTGCAATTAGACAAGCTACAAAATAAATGGATTTACAAACAAGAACATTGTAGCGAAAAAACAAAACAAAAACCACGACATATTTTGTTTCAACATCTCATCATCAAGACACAGTAAAAAAGTAAAGTCATTTTAAACATCTTGCCTATGGCCAAACTGGTTTAAAATATAATAGATCTTTAAGCGATCACTCTGGATTTTCACTCTAGTCCATTTTTTGTCGTTCATTTCTCAGATATAGATTTGTGTGAATCATATACAGATACAAGAAACCCAGTCTAAAACGCACACACACACACACACCAATGGAAAATATGAGAATAGAAGAAGTCTATCTGAAAGTGGATAAGTCTGAGCACGTAGGTTTGTTTGAGTAAGATAGAGAACAATGAAAGAAATAGAAATGCTATGTTGCAACTATCATGCAACTTCTTTGTCCTTCATTAAGTGATTCAGCTCCATCACAACGAGAAAATTCCCTTGATAGGAAACACACATGACTTCTTCACTGCAGAGGGTTGAGTCATTACTTAACCACGTTGCAGTTACTTAGAAAAGACAGCAGGTGGCGTTAAAACTGCTGCTCTTCCAAACATAGTCGTCTGGTCACCATTCACTTTCTTCACGTTGATCTTAGACAAACAACCTTATTGATCACTGTAGATATTATTTCAATATGTGTGTATGGTATGTAGGCCTATATAACTTCTCCTCTAAACTAATTTAAGATATTAAGACACATTTAAAAACTTTACTTCAAACTGCATCTTCAGTAGGATATGAGTCATAGTGTGAAAGACTCACATACCAGGAATTCCCATCAACACGTGGATTATTCAGATCGTATAGACCTCTAATGTATCCTGACACTTAGAAGATGGGTTGTACTAAATGTTTGCTTGTTCATTATTTGGAAAAATGGAAATAAACGGATGATCATGCTGCTTTTATCACTTCTGAATAGTAAAAAAAAAAAAAAAAAAAAATCAATGAATTTTCTACAACCCTCACATTGCATCATCACTATAACACGTTGTCCTCACTTTTATAATATTAAAAGTATGAATATTGATGAGACACACACAGACTCCGGGACATCATGGTTCTCAAAACCATTGTCGCGTCTATTGTTTATATCGCTACAAAGTATCTCCACTTATTAAAACGAGGTGGCCAAACGGATGATGTGCATCGACTCACTGCAGCATCCGGTCTAGTCTCTAGGACGTGACATGAGACACATCTCGGCAGCAGCCAAAGACCCACCCTCATTAGCATGTGTACGTAACGTCCACGGAGGAGGCTGTCTTTAAATACGGAGAGTCGCCGCCTCCACAGCACCACTTCTGCGGAAAAGCTGCACTCAGGAGGAGATCACATTCCAGCTCGGGTTTTCACCCTTTTAACTAAAGACTCAAGGTAAGTGAAGGCATCACACTGAAGCATTAAGGCAGCATAGCGTGTTGTCCGTTTAGGAGGCAGGCTACACTTCAGGCTTTTCCCGGAAATGCCAGTGTCTCGCGTGCGCGTTCATTGATTAAAACAGATGCGCATTTTAAGATGACACGAGGAGGGGTGTGCCGATGTATAGAAGTCAACAACGGATAGTGACAGATCACGATTTACATAAGCACGTCGAATTGGTGCGATGAAGGGAAGTTTTAAGTGAGGAAGCAACAGGATGTGCGTCTCCCCACCTGTTGCAGTGACGCTCCTGTCACTGAAATGAATGGAAGGCTAACTTATAAATTATGGACATGCATGATGTGCCAACAGGAAATTATAACATGATCACGTTCAAAATGCACGATTCAAAATAAATATAATATAGCCTATATCTTCTATAGTAGATATCCTACAACACCAAAGAGGGAGGTGGTTTTAATCAGTTTCCCCTCATTGCATCAGAGCATTTTGTTGATGTAATATACGCAGTATTACACAAGTGCCCACTGCTGCTAGTGGCGACCATCTTCCAGACAGCAGTGCTGAACATGGCCCAGGAAATGCACTGCTATCACATCACTGGAGAACATGTGTCTGTGAGAGTAATGTTGATGCTGCAGATATAGAATCACTAATGTTTCCATGCATTGGCAGAGTAGACATCACTTTTTGGCCTACTATTACTTTGCATTGGTTACACGTTCTGGTTTAATCAGTCTAATGCTATTCTTGGCACAGTGTTGTGAATGAACCAACGGCTGCAGTATGTTGGCAGCTGCAGGTGATTGTCTGATAACATGGTATGAATGCACCATGCAGAGAAATACTAGTTTTTCCTGCTGGTGAATTTTCTACTACAGGTAGAAATAAAGAGTTTGGGATTGAGGTGTCTCGTCTGGACACAGACTGTGAAACTCAGTGGAGTGTTCACAGTCAACTGCAAAATAGCAAGGCAAAAGACCAGATACTAAAAAGCCAGGCTGTGATAACCTGACACCCTGTCCAAGCTCAGTAAACCTTTGCTGACCTCCTGGTGATCAAATGAAGTAAATGTCATGATGCGGTGGAAAGTGTGATAATACACACGCACAAAGCTGTCTTAGTGACTTAATTGTGTGAAACAGCTTCTTATTTTAAGTCCTAGAAATTTATATAATCCAAGGCTTGACGTTAAACATCCATCTCTCTCTCTCCAACCATATCGCATTAAGTCCCTTTAGCTACTAATAATCCATTTTGTAATCCTCATTCAGTCAAGCTACTAAGGAAGTCACTTGGCTGGTTTGTACAGCTTTACTGAGATGAGAACACTGACCAGCAATCTTTTACTGCGAGCTGACAAAGGGGTTGCCTTGTGATGAAGAGCAAACTGAGCCAACACCTCTGGGTCAGGTTCTAAGCTTTTAGCTCCTGCCTGAGCGACAGATAATTGGATAAAGGGATGCTCGGTATGACTGTCCCACTTACAATATCTTACTATTGTGTGCAAACTCGCCATGGAGAGGTTTTAAATATCCTCTCAAGGAAGGTAATCCTGTCAGGTACTCTACTACGTGCTTCACTCCACTACACAGTCATGCTGGTGATGTAAACGCCTGCAAAGCGAGAGGGCTCAGCCTTACCAGCCTCAACCAGGAAACATAAATACTAGAGTGTGACGTCAGCCGGGGCTGGTCTGTGCTGCGGGAAGACAGGATACTGTGCTTTCTCAGGCTGTAGTTGCCATGGAGAATTAAAGAGGCACTGCCAAGCAAGTAGAGTCCCTGAACCATTTGAGGAAGTAGAGATTGTAAAGGGTGGTAAATTATTGAGAAATAAACTGGAACTTGCGGTTGATCAAAATTGTGTTTTGGGGGGTTATGAGAAGGACACGCCCTCACTTTTGTAACAATGATGAAATTCAAGGGAAAGCCAAGTTTGACTCATTGTGGGATGACAAAGCAGTCATGCATGTCCTTGTGAGGGCTTGGCAGGAGGTGCCACATGCATTATACAGGTCTGCTTTTACTGCCTCACTCTTCCTTCTACATCCTACCTCTTCTTTAAATCTTATCCTCCCCCTTTCTGCTCTTCCTCCCACATTCTTTACTCCATATGTCTTTGATGTAACTTATGGTTTCATACCTCTTACTCTCGTCAGATGACCACCAAGGAGAAGCTGATCACCCATGTGATGAAGGAGGAGCCTATTGGCACCAGGAACAAGGTCACCGTGGTGGGTGTCGGCATGGTGGGCATGGCCTCCGCCGTCAGCATCCTGCTCAAGGTGAGACGGAAAGAGAGAAAGAGGAGGTGTGATTTGAAATGAATGGAAAAAGTTGGGTGATGATGTGTTTGTATTACTGAATAAAAGTGAAGTGCAGATGTATTACAAGCTACAAGAAACAAAAGTGAACTGCTGGGCTGGTGTGAGGAGCCATGGCCACGGCGTTATGAAATATGCAAAATTGTTGCAAAACAGGAACTTCCCTTCTACCATCCTGTCCCACTCACAATAGTTTAGCTTGATCAGTGTCAGCTGAGAAACAATAGAGGCAAAGAGAAACCAGGTTGTGGGTCCTTAAAACTAACAATACTGCTAACAAGTCTAGGCAGAGGTGAATAGTGTCATTCTTAGCTTTTATCTCCATATTGTTAGCTGGGCATAACCTGCAGCTCAGGCACTTATAGTAAGCTTCACTGTAGCATAATAGGTTTGTTGTAAGATATACACTGTTGAGGTGCGTTGAGCTGTTAGAGGGACTTACTGTGTGTATATCATCAGGACTTGTGCGATGAGCTGGCCCTGGTTGATGTGATGGAGGACAAGCTGAAGGGTGAGGTCATGGACCTGCAGCACGGATCTCTCTTCCTGAAGACACACAAGATTGTCGGCGATAAAGGTAAAAAAAACAAACAAAAGCAAAGACAAAAACATTTGACTACAGATGAATTTGTTGCATGTTGAGTGATCTGTAATGAAATGATTATTCTCTTTTTATCACCAGACTACAGTGTGACAGCTAATTCCAGAGTGGTGGTCGTGACCGCCGGTGCCCGCCAGCAGGAGGGTGAGAGCCGTCTGAACCTGGTGCAGCGCAACGTCAACATCTTCAAGTTCATCATCCCCAACATCGTCAAGTACAGCCCCAACGCCATCCTGTTGGTGGTCTCCAACCCAGGTGAGGCTTAAGAAGGGAGTGGGTGTGAGGAAGGGAGGAATGATGGGAGTGTGATAATAGAAAGGTGTGGGCCCTATAGGTCCAGATCAATAACTGATCATTTCTCCTTGTTGTTCTTGACACTCTCAGTGGACATCCTGACCTACGTGGCCTGGAAGCTGAGCGGTTTCCCCCGTCACCGCGTCATCGGCTCTGGCACCAACCTGGACTCCGCCCGTTTCCGCCACATCATGGGAGAGAAGCTCCACCTCCACCCTTCAAGCTGCCACGGCTGGATCATCGGCGAGCACGGAGACTCCAGTGGTATGCAGCTGCGACTAAAAATAAAATCTCACGTTAGCCAGACTTCTACTGTACCTCACAGTTACTCTGTAAAAAAATCTTTAATAAATCTTGATTTTAGCTAGATCACATGTATGTTTTATGTCAATGTATTTGTCACTATTGATCAACTAACCAATTACGATTGCGTGTCTGTTTCTCTTAGTGCCCGTGTGGAGCGGTGTGAACGTTGCCGGCGTTTCTCTGCAGGGTCTCAACCCCAAGATGGGAGCTGATGGTGACAGTGAGAACTGGAAGGGTGTTCACAAGATGGTGGTTGATGGGTGAGTATGGTTTATATTCCAGTAACACCAATGAGATTTTAAAAAAAGAAAAGAAAAAGAAAACACCCCTGCAAACCACATTTCCTTGTCTCACACTCCTCCATGGGCATAGACACCATCTGTCCAGCCTTGGAGTGATAAACATGATGGTTTATTGAAACAGATCTTTTGGGTTTAATGCCCCACAGTCACAGCTGCTTATTAAGACTAAAAATCCCAGCAGGCACAATTGAGTATAGTAAGAACCCACTAACCTCAGGAAGGAATTCAACCAGATAAGAGCCAAAGGCAAGCAGAGACAGGCACACAGTGCACTGCTGTCTTATGGTTTCACTAGAGCCTGGCACTTGGTAATATAATAGCCATGTTTACTCCCTGTTACATAATACAGTAGAGCCCATGGCCTCACTAAGACTCCCAGGTCTGCCTTAATGAAATAAATGGAAAATTTAAATCCTGACTGCGGACAGGTTTTTCTCTCAAACATAATATAATTAATGTGATCTATCCATGGTACTTTACTCAATATTGCAACATTGGTTTCTGTAATTTTTGATATTTTATCATAATTGCCTTATCAGCGAGACAGCCTGACCTATCTCAGTTTAGGTGTTTAGGGACATTCATGTACAACACAATAGGTGATTTATCTTGGATGTTGGCAAAGGTATTCAGGTAGAAAAGAAAATATGTCCCAAGGGAAAAGAGTTGACAAAGCGCACCGCTGTCCGTGTACTCAGCCATGAAAGGCTTCATTCTGAATAGACAGTGTTGACACTTCTGTCATATCTATCAGGTAGTTACGAAACTGCACTTTATATCAGCGATTTGAGTCTGTGGTCGTTGGTCATTTAAATAACTCATGGCAGACCAGATTAATGTATGTGCCAACTGTCTGCAGCACACACCAAGCTCAGCAGCACAGCAGAGGCTCTGAATTTACCAGCATCAACCAACACCCAGATTTATTGGGGGGGATAAACTGATAAATTCTCAGCAAGACAAGATGGATAAGGGATATTAGATGACTATGAAAAACATAGTCTTAAATGCCAACATGAACTAGCTGCTTGACTGAGTTCTCATTCTTTTCATATTACTTGTGTACACTGCAGAGCCTATGATGTTATCAAGCTGAAGGGCTACACCTCCTGGGCCATCGGCATGTCTGTGGCTGACCTGGTCGAGAGCATCAACAAGGACATGCACAAAGTGCACCCAGTGTCCACACTGGTCCAGGTGAGGAAACTGAGAACAAGTTGGGGGAAATCCTAGATGACAATAATCATCCTGTTGATACTGGAAATGAGTCTCAAGTCAGCCTGCTCACTCTGCCGTGTCTGTCTTCTTCTTCCTTTCACCTGTTAGGGAATGCATGGAGTGAAGGATGAGGTCTTCCTGAGTGTCCCCTGTGTCCTGGGCAACAGCGGTCTGACAGATGTCATTCACATGACACTGAAGCCCGAAGAGGAGAAGCAGCTGGTCAAGAGCGCCGAGACCCTGTGGGGCGTGCAGAAGGAGCTCACCCTGTGAAAAGCTTTCCTCTAAAGTCTTCACTCCACACTGAACACCACGTGGTCAACCCCAACCTACTGTACCTCCTGTGTCCCTCGTGGCAACGGATGAATGAGACCTTTGAATATCTAAAAAGAAAAAAAAAGGCCAAGTGTTTGTAGCTTAACTAGTGGAAGCTAGATTTTACCATCAGATATTCGTGCACGGATGTCATTGTCCTTTGCCAGTCCCTCACCTGCCTTCCTCCCTCCCTGTCATGACTGAATTTCTGGAAACACATCTCATACTGTATCTTAGCCTTTGATCTCAGCCTGTGTTGGAGAGAGGAGGTTCCTGTCTGTCTGTTGTCAGGTGTAAAGCCTATGCATTTTGAGCGTACTCCTACTGTATACTGTTACCGTTTCTTCCGTACACTCCGTGTTTGTAGTTGTATCCAGTGTATTCTGTGATTGTAACCAGTTGGTCTTTCCCACTTGGTAACCTCTGTTTATTTTTTTTATTTGGAGTATAATGGAGACATTCCATTCTCTGAGGAGGGCTTCCTATCCACCCGGAGTCATTACAACACAGTTATAAATATATCTATCACAGGGTCAAAATCCCGTGATACCAAAGTACCTTTATCACTTGTGATAAAAAAAGCAATGCTGCATCGTCTGGGTGGCATTGAAGCCTTCTTGAACAAACCTAACCACAAGTGCACTGACAGAAAAACCAATTTCAGAGGCAAGCTGCTGTCAAGAACGGTTACATCTCAGAGAATTAAAGGTGTTGCCAACAGGGTGACTTGCCATAGTTGAACTCAGCAAAGAGATAACAGAGAGCCAATGGGAAACAGTCGGCTATGATGATGACCATGGGTCAGGTTATGAATCATAACTGAATGTAACAATCCTGAAGAAGGTGTTTGTTTGCGCACCCTAATTACCCTCAAAGGGTTTTGTATTTATTTTTCTCCACCTGACTCTGGAAATAATGATATCAAAAGAGAAAATGATGATATTATTTATCACTATTAATACTGTCAAGATCTATTTATGTATCAATGTTACAATAGATAAGGACAATCCCTCACTGACTCACTGAGGAACTCTGCCTGTCCTGGCAGGTGGGCATTGATGATTTGCTGTAACATCAAATAAATCTGCCAGGATACCGATACAAGTGTGTCCCTTGTCCATTTCTGTGTTTCCTCCTCCACCCTGGAAAAAGATAGTCAACACGTTCACAGGGGAAGGTTTACGATTAGGCTCATCTGTTCTCACTGCTCATATATGGATCAGCATGAGGCAGATTAAGAGGTTTTTATGTATAAAACCAAAACTAGGACATTAACTACATACTGCCGTGCCTGCTGAGAATAGCAGCAACACAACAACAACAAAAGATCTCAGAGAGATGAACCATTAAATCAGATTTCTTTTATTTGTACTGATTTACATAAATCTACAGATATAAAAGAACAGGTGGTTGAATTGGAAACAAGAAAAAAAAAATAACAGCAGATATTCTATCATACAATTCAAAGTGCATTTAGTAAAAGGCTAATTTAAATGAGACATGTTTTGCAAACTTTACATAAGTTAACTTTTTGATTAGTACAATAGTTCTTTATTTTTTTTGTACCCTCCAACGCTCTGGCTTTATTCACAACTTTTTACTGAAAACCTAAACTTCACAGCAGAGCTGAGAATGAGTAGACAACACAAAGAAAAAAAGAAACATAAACCAAGATACATATTTTCTTTTGTAATACCTTATAGAAATACGTATGTCAAGACTGCCCACCTAAATTTGAGACCGTGTACAGAGCGAAGAGACCACTGTACGTGATTGACTGGTTAGTGCAGTCAGACTGGAGGGTAAACCTGAGCAGCTGACACACAGTGAGAGAACCTCACTCACACCGTCCGAAGAAGATACACACAGATCAGGGGAAACAACTTACAATAGTGAGAGCAAGTGGATGGGGACTCAAAGTTCAGCTCATTTGACAGATCCAAACAAGACAGAGAAGATGCACAGTTCAGGTCGTCGACTATCGCTTCTACTGTAGGAAAATCGATCCATTTGACTCCATCGCTACTTAACATGACCCAGACCTCTTACAGCATTAAATCCTGAGGCTGAACCCCTGTCCTTCCTTCCTGAAAGGTTGCCTAGGGTATTTATATCATAGCCTAACCTTTTCATTATGAGGAGTATGGACATGCAGAGTTCTCTACAAAGCCCCTCTTTACTAGCCCCTAACAATTTGTGCTTACTAGACAAATGACTTTGTCTGGCAATGGTATTGTTAGCAGAACACGTTGGCTACCCCGCAGTGCAGCAAGCACAGGTTGACACCCTAACTCGCTGCACGCCATCCCGGCTGCACCACAAACACTTAGGGCAAATGTCACATACCCTACGCACAAAATAGGCTTGATTCTCACTTTTACCAATATGGTATGTGCCGTACAGGCTGCAGGATTTCATGTCAGCCACAGTGCATGATTCACAGCAAAGTGACTTGTTGTCTTGGATATAGCATTGGGGCACAAGAGTAAGGTGTGGGTCATGACTGTTAATGCATAATGATTTCAAAAATGTATTTGGTCAGATCATAATACAAATATTGTCACACAACAACAACTGTGGCCACACAGTTTCAAATGTCACTGTGCTAAAACGAGAAAGCCCAATTCTTCATAAGTGTTGCTCTTCAGATTTCATAGGGAAATACAGAAATGGAGAAAGAAGGGAGAGGAAAAGAGTAAGGAAATATAGAAGCTTCCAGGTAGTCAGTGTGGGTCAGTAGAGGTCACTGAGGCCTGCAGTCTTACGGGCTTTCTGCATGAGGGCACGAAGCTGGAACTGCTTCCTGGACAGGAGGCGTACATGCTGTAAAAATAAAGTAAGAGTCAATTCAAAAGAAGACAGATATTATGTGTTTACATTTGTTTCTCGTATGATTTGCTGGTGCTGAACTGGTCACCTTGAGGAAAACTTCCAGATCTATAACGCCCCTACGCAGGGCTTCTCCCAGGTAGAAGATGGTGTCCTCAATTGCATTCTCCTCTGCATACAGGTTCAGGATCTGTTTGTACAGCGGGGCCGTGGGCACAATGACATCATCAATGTCATTGTTCTCTGATTGGTTCTCCATCTTCTCCAAGGCCTCACTCAGCTCCTCATCCTTTCTCTTCAGCAGCTCGATGTTTCTGTCGACCTCAGTCTAGCAGAAAGCATAGAATAATCATTTAATTTGGTTCTCATTAAATACATGCTGATAGACAGAGATTCAACACTTTGAAAGAGCACGACATCTCACCACTTCCTGGTCCAGTCTTGAGACCATCTCCTCCAGTTTCTGATGTCCCTTCTTCAGGTCTTCCTCTGTTCGCTTCAGAGCATCAAGCTCAGCCTGAGCTCTGTCCATCTCCTCCTTCATCCTCCAGCGAAGCTTGTCACTTACTGCGGAAATCAGAGATGCGCGGATGGTGTCCTCACCGATGGTGCCATCTCGGCTCTGACCTTTAGACAAAGAGGTAAATAAGTGAGAATGACAGTTGTTAGATGTGAAATTGTTATGTTTGGCACAGGCACCTCTGTCAAGCATTGACAATATGAAATTAGGCAAAACTGAAAAAAAGATAACATTTTGCAGTGGTACAAGTCTAGAACCAAGTCAAAGCACAGCACTGAGCCACATGAACAAGGTATGTATGAATACGAAATTCAAGGAAATCTAACACGCATCTTTGTAAAATGCCTTTCACAAACCTCTGCAACACTACATTACTAACTCATTTGATGGTTTGCAATGGCTACAGTGGGTATGTTAAAAACTGTGCTCCACAATCTTGCAAAAATATCAAGCTTCCTTTGAAATATGGTCATTTTGAATGACACAGCATAAGACTCATCATTTTCCCACTGCAACCATTTAGTGACCCCTTGTGGTCTGTATTCATCTGCCACCATTATGTTTCTCCCAGTATTAATTTGGGCTTCATCTTCATTTTATCGCCCATCTGTAATTAACTGAGATTAGATGCTCATTCATTTAGGTTATAGATTGAACGTTATCCCTGATGAGTGTCATTAGAGCTCTACAAGATACAAGTAGCCTATGGTGTTCATAATATTTTCATTTTAGCTTTAAATTCTGACAAATCCCATGTTATGCAATTGAAAATACCTTGACAAATGTCTTCAGAGTCAAGACCACCTCATGTACAGTCTTGAGTCAGCACTACAAATGTCAGAGTTGATCAGCCTTGAGATCTGAGTAGTCTACAGGCAAAGCCATTTCTTCTCTAAAAATAGGAGACGGCTTACACTCCCCTTGCCTGCTGGTCAGTGACCAGCATTTCACTGGTGCTAACTGATGTTGGGGCAGCAGATGGGTCCTATGATCATGGGTCTGTCTTTGTGTGGAGTTTCTGTTCCTACCCTAAACATAGCGCTCTGTGCTTCTAAAGGTATAGGGTGTGGGAGCTGGAGGAGACTGTTTTTTCCCCTTCAGGCCCATCCTACCCTTTGGCCTTTAAACCTCCCCACTCTAGTTACAGAAACGACCTTTTGGTGATGGCTCAGCGAGCCACTGAAGTCACACAGAGGGTGAGAGAGTTTGAGTCAGAAGGTCAAGTGTCTTCATTGAGGGTTAAATCCAAGACCATGGAAAAATGAAAAGGCATTGTTTTGTCTGGAGTGAATTAATCTTTGCCTTCTTATGCAATTGAATCACTGTAATGTAATATTTCAATAAACCAAATATTACTTTATACATTTACGTGAGGAATACATTTGTGGAGAAATTCTGCAATAATTTTTTTTTAAAAATTCAATCCAGTGCAGATTTAAAATTTCTAATGCATCCCTGATATAAAGCTGAAATAAGCCACCCCAGATACTAAATGTCATACATACCAACTGTAGAAACTGGAGTCTGGGTTGGGTAATGTGTAGTGCCTGCAGTTGCAGGATAAGAGTTGCCTCCTGGGTACTGGTATCCTGGATAGCCTCTGCAAATAGTTATATTATCAATAAATAACTGATGCTTCCAAACCAAATTCAGTTTCAATGTTAGTGATAATATGTGACAAACAGAGCCAGGACAGGTGTATTGGGACATACAGTACACATGTTAGCCATAGGTAACTACTTGGCAAACATCTTACCCTGGATTAGGATTTGGGCCGTAGGGTGACACCGCAGGCATGCCAGGCATGTAGGAAGCTGAAGAAGACATGGATAGTGAAACATTCAGATCAAAGGACATACAGGTCAAAATATTCTTCATCTCTCTCACTAGAACACATTTACTGTCAGTGTCAGTGATGTGTTGTGAGCTCCATCTGGTGCTGAAGAAAATAAATGCATTATTTAGAGGCGTTTATTATATGTAGTTAACCATCCATAAATGGGGTCTATGACATTAGTAACACATTACAGTACACTGAGCAGTGCCCAGCACATAAATATGTATAAATAAATAGCTCTATAGGCAACATATGACTTTGTATGAAAACAATCTGTGATTCAATGTGGACAACACTAGATTTCTTAGTGTATGACAAAAATTTGTGTCACTCACGATTTGGGGGTCCAGCTGCTTGGAAGGCTTGGTAGGGAGCTTGTGTGGTTGGACGTGAAAACACAGGAGGCTCCTCTCCAAATACCACAATCATCACCTGAATCAGGCCATACAGATCTGACTGAGGCTGTAAAATACACAGTGGATGTAATTATTAACCATAAAACAACGATTCAACAAAAAGGATAGATACAGTTGAAATATTCCTTAGAGCTTCTTCAGCTACATTTATGGCCCTTGTGATTTCCCCATTTTGTGCCGATGACTAAAAATGCTAAACATATCCAAAATGTTTCTCTTACACTTGTTAGAGCATCTACAGATTTAAAAAATGTCACCGCTGTAGTCACACCTCAATATGTCTGGAACAATATTTGTGCTTCTTATAAATATCATTTAATACATTTCATATACTGTCATTACTTAAAGAAACTGGGCAAAAATACTGACTGATAACCTCACACTTACATGCTTCCACTCATGTAAATAAGGCAGGTAGATCTTGCCATTGGCATCGATGTGCTTGCCAGTTTTGATCATCATCGCACTGGTAGGTTTGACAAAACATATAGGAGGGTTGTAGGGATATGTGTCGAGCAGCCACAGACACACTGGGATGTTGTAGACATTGCCTAATGGATACAAACACACAGAGTTAAAATGTGGCAATTAAGTTTCAACATGCTCTTTCTCTGCCCTTAAAGGGATACTTCACCCAAAAACAACAATTCACCAGTTTTCTACTCACTGTCATGCCGAGGAAGGGTTTGGAGAGCTTTCAGAGGCATCAAAACGCTTTTGGAGTTCTAGGAGGGGTCTGGCTGGCAACGGATTTTCATGAAATGGTGGCTGATTGTGCTCACTTTTGAATTGTCCAAAACACACACTATGAAACATCCAAATACCTCCTTATTGCTTGCAACTTATTCATGTTGCGGCTTCAGAACACGTGACGAGCAGCACGGTTTTGGACAATTCAAAGGTCCAAAGAAAATCTGTTGCCAGCCAGACCCCACCTGGAACTCCAAAATTGTTTGATAACTCTGATAACTCCGAAAACCCTTCCTTTGCATGACAGTGAGTAGAAAATTGGTGATTTATCAATTTAGGTGAAGTATCCCTTTAATGCTTGATAAATTACTTTCTGAATG
This sequence comes from Decapterus maruadsi, assembly GCA_030347415.2. NCBI lineage: Eukaryota > Metazoa > Chordata > Actinopteri > Carangiformes > Carangidae > Decapterus > Decapterus maruadsi. The sequence goes on along the minus strand of CM064893.1, from coordinate 18,376,543 downwards.
ACATATTCAGTTTCCTGGATGGAATTCAAACCATGACAGAAAACTGGTTCGTCAAGCACAATACAAGACTCAATTTTTAGTAAGCGTAAATGTGTGTGTCTTGGATCAAACCACTTCTCTCTATGTATCCCTTGAATTGACACAAGTATGTATTTGACAATTTGGGCCAAAAAAAGTACAAGAAAAATAGAGAATGGTAGTGCAGAGAGCAAAAGGGAAGATGGAGAAATGAAAGCAACATGGTGCAATATGGTTTTATACAGAAAGTGTTATTTAGAAAACAAGAAAAACATTCTTCACCTCTGTAGCTCACTGGGACTGTTCCTGTTAAACTCATGAGGTCTCTTGTGGAGCCATCATTAAACACTGAAACACAAGATGAATGCCTGTTAACAACTAAAACAATTTTGATACAGTGTAAACAATTATATAAAAGACGTAACTGTGATCAATAAGTCAAACAGAGGAAATTGATATCGTTTAATTTACCATAAGCATCCATTACTGGCTTCAAGTCTTTGTACTGGGAAATGACATTGGTTATCTCACGGACGGTCAGATCTCTGTATTTGTATTGCTGTAGAAGAGAGGAGAGGGGGGAAACACATTTAGTTTCAAGGTTTAGAAAGCATTAAACCTAACTCTTATCTCTTGTTCAAATCTGAACTTACATTCTCAACATTTTCATATTCAAAATTTCCTTGATTAAAATAGACATTTTACAATCTATAGCCTAGTTCGTGCAACAGCCTATTGACATGTTGGAAAACTGGCATTTAAAAACAGCTATACACAGACTGGGGGTAGTTGCTCTGAAACATGTTTATAGTCAATCTTTAGCTCAAAACTCAACACTAGCTACGTGGCTATGCGAGATAGCCCCGGAAGCTAGTGTTAACAGGCTAGCCGTATGCAAAGAGTATTTACAAAGGCGGTCATTTTACACAACTGAAAGACCAATACAAATGTAATGTTTTATAATTGTCTAGAAAGTGCCTGCTTTTTAATCATAACAAATTCCTGGAACTCATCAGGAGCTGTCTAGTTAACAGCGCCATGTTTAGTGACGCTAACATTAAGTTAGCTGACTTGCTAACTTACTGTTGCCCACCAAGTACAGCAAAACAGTTGAAGCAAGAGGCTTACCTTCAGCATTTTCTTCAGGGCACCTTCGTTGACAACTGCCATGATTTCGGAGTGTTTGTTATCAGCGGCTTTTAAAATGCGTTAAATGGACGAACAGCTGTTTTTAAGGCCAGCTGGGGTGACAGGTAAGACAGGCTAACGCCAGCTAGAAGGGCTTCACTGAATGCTAGGCTAACGCCCAGCTTCGGGCCTGGCTACAGTCAGGGCAGTGATCTGGTTTCTATATGAAAGCCTCCGGTCCAGCACAAAGTGGTGCCTCTGTTGTCGAAGCGCCGAGATCCAGCAATTGTGAACAGGAAACAGACACAAATCAATAGTTCTGAATAGAGGCGTGAAAACAAACACCCGATTATCAACAAAAGGAAGCAGTACCTGACTACTTCCTGTCCGCCTGCGTCAGTTCCACGGTGTGGTCCAACCGGTCACACCAGAGTCCACGTATTACAAACATTACACAGCGATACACTTCTTCATCTGTTACAAAGCGATAGACTATTTCTTGATAGCTTTATGGAACGTGATTGCATTGAGGTTTGACTTTATTTAGCACCTGTGGAACAGTTTGCTATGTATTGCAATAAATAGGCACTGTCTTCTTGGCCTATATCTGTCGCCTTACTTGTTTTTAGATTTTTTTTTACACATGTGGCCTCCAGAACTGTGCATTTGAATTCATCTGAATTGTAGATTAGGTGTTGTGTCAAGCCTACTTTTAATCTGTTTTATTATATTGTGTTTTGCTTTTTTATTCATGACGAATTAATAATCAATCAATCAATATTTTATAAGACAAATAGGAAAGATAAAAAGACAAAAAGATTATAAGACAAAAAAAAAATTCTAAAACTGTAATGGTGAGACGAAAAAAGCGTTTTAATTGCTCGGTCAAAATAATACAGCAATTGTAGATCTCAGTCTTTGCAAATAGTTGGACTTTATTTTCTTACATATTTGGGTTAATCAAGGCTTTTAATATTTTAGCCTATATTTTTTCCACACAGTGAAAAGCAAAGCTAGATTGTACAGTTTTCTATCTTTGTTTAACAGTTAACAGAATTTCTGTTCTGCTCTTGTGTCAAAATTAAATCAACCACACTTGTCCAAACCCTGCTGCATTGTTTTTATTGTGTTTGCAGTTGGGTGTGTAGCCGATGTGTTAATTGTCTCTGGTCCAAAGACCAAATCTTCTGTGGCCACAACAAATGCAAGAATATTAGGCTACACTTTTATAGCTTCCTATAAAGACATGGCTATTCAAATAAGAAAAAAAATTAGCCTATAGGCCTACATTCCCATCAAACACAGCACATCAGGTTCTGTTTGACATTTACAGTCCTAATCATTGAATATGGGCACGGTACTATGTTTTCTATTGTCTTAAGTCATTAATTCATCTAACAACAGTCAATGGATACCATCGGACACTGTACAGTATAAAACACACAGGAACACCAAATAGTAGCTACTTACACAAATTATTGTCACAATTATTGTACACAATATTAACAGTTGGTTTCATTGTCCTGCTGGAAAGGTTGACCATCTTCTCTGGGTAAAGACAGATAAAAACTCCCATCTGTTTTTGAATGCACCTCTGCTTGCTTCTGGAACTGTAGCCAACCTAAAGAAATAATGAAGGCGTCTTATCAGTCAAAACAAATTCATAAACGTGTTGACCTGAGATGATGTTATGAGGAGTGAACCTAGATTCACGTTTAATCATGTTTGACCTAGATATGAATCTTGGTTTGTCTTATCAACATCAGCTTGTATCTAGGGCATCAACACTGTTGTTGGTTTGAAACAACATGGAGCCTTGTTGTCTGCCAGTTTGAGTGTTACTTACATGAGGCCTGCCCGGGTTCTGGTTGAGGAGACTGCATACACACTGGAGGAAAGTCTCCAAATATGGTAGTCATCACCTGTAGCAGGCTTACGAGGTCACACTCACCCTGATAGGGGAAAGGAGGAAAAGTTACATTCACTAATGTAGCACAGCCTTAAATCTCTGAACCACACTGTGCTGAACGTGCAGTGCCAGCAACTATCATTCCTTAATCCTTATCAACCCTGTTACAGTCAATCTCATCAAAGAGCAAGATGTTTCAGTACTTGACTTGATTTGAGAAAATCAATTTCAGACATGTAATAATAATAATAATAATAATAATAATAATAATAATAATAACAATAATAATAATAATAATAATAAAACAGATGCGTGAAAACTGAATAAAGCAAAAGTTGTTTCAGTCAATAAACATGTTGGAAGGTATATTTCTTAGAATAACATTGACATGTCCAAAAGGAGTAGGCTGAAGTGAATACTTATTTATGTCTTTTCCTTTCAAATTAAATCTTATATTCCTGTGTACCTTATCCCATATGTTCAAATATGAGAATATACTCACGCTCTTCCACTCTTCCAGGTAAGGCATTGTCACTTCACCATTACTGGAGATAAACTTTCCCCTGATGATCATCATCTCATGTGTGGGTCTGACATAGCAGATGGGTGCAGTCTGGGGGTAGCTTTCCTCAAGCCACAAGCATATGGGGATGTTATAGGTCTTGTCTTATATAAAAACAAGGGAAAGGGTATATTTATTTTACATATTCCCAGTGATGTCTTTTTATTTGTATTATTTCAAATTACCAGAATCAACATGAAAGCAAACATCTGATTGCAATACAGCGGATACAAAGGGATTACAAAATGCGAAATGATTGTTACCATTATATAAGGCAGGAATGGTTCCGGTGAGAGTCATCAAGTCCTTTCTGGTCCCATCATTGTAAACTGTGTGAAAATGGATTGTATCATTTCCCGTAGCTACTTGTTAACATCAACCACATATTGAATAAGCTGAGCAACAGATGGTGAGCTAATATTTTTTTTTGCGTCTTACCATATCTATCCATTATGGGCACAAGACTTTTGAACTGAATCGTTGCATCATATATTTCATGAGCCACATGTTTGCGAACATAAGCCTTGAAAACCAAAGGAGAAAAAACAGTCACTGAGAAGAACATCAACACAGTTCCTTGTTTATGTACAGGTTAGGGAGAGAAAAATCTTTTTTCTCTCAATTGTTAATGATTATTCTTACCTTTGGAAGCATTTTCCTTATGGTATCCCTACCGTATGACATGTTTGTGGTTTATCCAAAAGGAAAAATATTGATTTTACCGTGTCCCAGTCCTCACCCTTATGGCTGTCTCTCCGTCTGTCTGTCTATCTATCTGTCTCTCTGGGGTTTATGGATAACCTCATATCTTTTACAACCTTTAAGAACCAGTAAACGAAGAGTTTCACAATTATGCAAATTGTCCACCCTAAAAAGTAAGCTACATGGCTTGAACAAACAAGACTGGAAGACAGCATAATATTGACCCAGTGTGAATCTGTAATTTATGACAAAGCTGTGCTGGGTTTCTTTCTTCTTCTTTTTTATATATAGTATTGGTCATGCAGGTCATTGTTAGGATCACCCTACTGATGTATCAGTACTGAAGTCTATTATTGTTTTGCACTTTCTCACCACTTACCATCATTTTTGCAAAGTGCTTTCAATAATGAAGTTGACCTGTAATCACTGTCAAACAAAGACTGACTGCAACATCCAACATCTTTAAAAGTCTTATTATATATAGTCTTGTTATATATAAGTATATACGATTGATGTTTACAATTAAATCAGAAATAATGTCGTGCCATGCCTTACTGAGCTTCCTATCTTTCAATCCTACAGCTTTTCCTGCACTTCCTTGTTCCCTTTCAGTTGCTGGAAGTGACCAAATAACAATCAGAACTGATATGAAAAAACACATTGACGCCATGGGTAGATTACACAGGGAAAAATAAAGGAAGTGTATATCTGTGAGGTTACTGTGGTCTCATTTGTTTTTCTCTTTATAGAGTGAAATGCTATAAGTGTCCCAGAGTGGAGGTGTGGTCGGTTCACCTGTTCAAGCCAAAACCTCTCATAAACAGCACTGCTAATGGTAAAACTCACGTCAACATGAGGTTTATGACTGTCCTTTGAACCTCCATCACTGCTGGACTTACCCACATTGTTAAAAAGCACATTATGATCCCTCCTGGCAAACAAGGAAAAGATTTATAAAGACCGTCTTTAAACACATGAGCTGCATTTACACTTACTGAGGAACAGTTAAAATTTTCGGAAGAAGAAAGTCCTCATCAATGATTGTTACCGTATACTCAATACACGGAGTAGCCTGTAGGTGGCAGCAAATCTCAAAATGTAAGTGGAACGTGGTGTGAGAGTTTGACAGTTGAAGGATCCAGACACAGTTTCATCTTGACATCTTTATTCCTGTCCTGCAATACATTTTGCCACATTTTCAAAGAGTAAATACATCTTAAATAGCTAAACAGTTGACATTTTCACAAATTCCTTCCACGCATCCATTCCACAGTTAGCAAGGCGAGAAACAAGCCCTTGAGCCCACTGTATCCTTGTGCAAAACTCCCAATGGTCCGTGCAGTCTTTGTCATGCTCGCCAGGTTTTCTGACCTGTATACTTGTTGTGGTTTGCTGGCTGGAGTATCCCTGCAGAAACATGACAGTGATATTCTAATGCAATGGGAATTTGAATGCATAGATTTGTGGAATTCTACGGTATTATTATGAATGTACTGTTTAAAGATCGACAGGGAGAGGACAAGCATACGCTACTATTGGGACCGTAGTTATATGTTACAAACTCCACGCTTTTTTTCCATTAGAAGGTTTGAGTACAATGGGTGACGAAATAAAAGTTAGGAACAACACAGCCCGGAGTGGGACCAACCCCTGCATTATTTCAGTATTGTAAATTTTAAACACAAGGCTTATGTCAAACAATATCCAAAGACTTAACACATTCACAGTTCATATTCGTCCTCTAAGCAGAGAAATGAACAGTTAATTGATAAAAACAAGTTGACCACTTTCATCCATACAGTAACTAGACTGATGTTATTATAAGTGAAAAAAAGAGTCACTTTAACTGTACAAAATCAATAAAAAATAACTTTGTTTCTATTAAAAAAGACAATGGCAAAATTACATTTGACGTCTTTCATGTTAAGAGGTCTGAGATGTCTGAGGTTTGCATCTGAAGGTTGTTACCGAAACCTGCCTGTAGTGTCTGATACTCCGTACATTGTCATTACCAATTCTCTAAATTTGTTATAGTATGATCTGGACTACAGGTAACATTTTCTAGCAGTTACCATCATATGTCTTAATGTAAGGGAATTCAATGTCATATGAACATGAGAGCAAGACAAGTTGGCTTCTTCTGGGCGTCTGAAGAATTCTCTTTAATTTGTTTTCTTTTTCATTTTCAGCCGTGTTAAACAGAGTCACATTCAGACTCACATGCCCTTACAAAGAAGCACCTTTCAAAAGAAAAAAAAAAAAATCAGTGTAGTGTTTTTGGGGCCTGTCCTGTCATTCAAATTCTGTACAGCGCATGTCTAAAATCAACACACTTCTATATCTTTTTAGTTGCACACAGTCAAACATAAACAAAACAATGCAGCAAACAGAACACACAATTGTCTAAGGTCATGCTTGCTGCATACATGAGGTACAAACTAGCTAACATAAGGCCAAGTAAACACAGAGCAGTCCATTTCATTTAGGCAGTAAATTAATGCAGTTGTGGAGAGCACAAGCTAGTCATTGTTAAGAAACAAAGCGTTGCACTCCGATAAAACCAATATCCATCACTTGTTACGCACAACAGTCCCACACATAAAGTAAATATGGTTATGATGACATAATTAGCACCTGACCTTTTATTGTTCATCTGAAGAGCTGAGGTGGCAGAGAGAGAGACACAGAGAGATAGACAGAGAGAGAGAAGCAGTTTGAGGATAGCATGGTGTGTGGGAAAACTGAAGTTTGACTCTGAGGCAGGACTTGTGCATTACACTCTGCAAAGCTAACTGGTGACATCCTGGGTGAAACCCTGGTCTCCAGGAGACCTTCCTGGACCCTGATTCCTGAGCCTTATTAACCACAAGGAACAATTCTCACAATCTAAAAAAAATCAACCGGTTCTTATTTCATTTAAAACCATAATCTGCCGCTGTGTAACTGTACAAGTGTAGGGCTTTCCTCCAATTCTCCAGCTTTAGGAATTGCAAAGATGTCTACATTTTCATGCACTGTACCTCTCCTTCCTAAACCAAAGTAAAACAGGAAAATAAGTAGTCACGAGAGGTGGTTTATTCCCAATACTTTGTGTAAATCGGACAGTAAAGAATCCTATTGCACCAGAACCTACGTACACTAGCCATTACTATTATTATTCCACGAAGACAAGTCTTAGCTTAAAAAAAAAAAACATCTGAAAGGAGAGAAGGCAGCTGCATTCTGGAAAGTCATCTATCTTCATATTCTCCATTCAAGATATCTACCCTGAAAAAGGAATTCCAACTACATTGGGCAGGTCATGAAAACTGTCAAGTCAGGTGCCATCAGAAATAAACACCCTTGCTCACATAGTGCTCAGTGACATTCGCATCTTCCAATCACAAAAAGAAGCTCCACATCAGAAACTAAATTGAAGACTTTTACAGATAGGCTAACTGTTAAACAACAACAACAAATTATAGCCATTCCCACGTCAGCCTCGACCCCCCTGAATTCAGTATCATGAAGGGACTACAAAGCCATTCGAGGGGAGCCAAAGGCAGGCAGAGTGGGATGGAGATGTACATTTATGTAAGAGGTGTTGGGGTAACTAAATATCCATTCCAGTCTTTTCCATTTAAGTCAGTCAGTCCTTCCAGTGGTCAGGTGGGGGAGGAGTGGAATTAGGCGTTCAAGGCGGGAGGGTGGTTGGTGACACCCCCTTTAAGACCAGTGTTGAGACTGAAAACAATAAGTTAGCAGAAAACTTGTGGAGCTACCCAGCGAGACCACAATGGAGTTGACAAAGAGTCATAGTGGTGTTGCTCACAGGTCGACGTGTGGACCAAAAAATGGGACCGGGACCAGGACCAGGCTAGTTCAGGCTAGCCGCTTCGGCAACAATCCAAAATCATCCTTTCCATTAAAAGGTCTATGGTTCAGTCAGCTCTGGTGGTTTCCTTGAGAGCGTTTACTTCAATCATCCTCTTTTTGAAAAAGTTTATATTTCATCATTGAGTTGTTTTATCTTTCTATATTAAAGTCCATGCTGCCACTACGCGCTGTAGCATTTTTCCTCAACGTGCAACAGTCAGCTGCAGAATGAAATGACACAAGAGAAGAACAGATGTTAGTGGCATTTAGCTGTTTCTGGGGAAACTGTCACACAATTAAATTTACTGGGGAGAAATGTGGATTCACATCTATATTTCCTTACAGTTCTAGTGTCAAGTTCCAGTATAACAGACCAATTTACTTATTTTATTATTGCGTCAAGGGATAAATGTACATTTTGTCTTACCTGCATCACGATACCACACAGCGACAGCTCATACAGTCCTGACCGCTCTCATCAGGTGGGTTCAGCTTCCTCAGTTTATGCTGTCTGATCTCCCTGACCAGTGTGTAGAAGGCGTCCTCTACTCCCTGTAAACACACAGAAAAACACACAGCTAGGTAAAAGCCACATACAAAAGATTGAGCAGAATATGCCACATTAGAACTGACATCAAACCTCTCAGGTGTAGCTACTCACCGTTGAGAGGTTTTTGCAACATTACTATGGCAACCCTGACCATTTCAGGTACCCTTAATCAAGATTTCATAATAACTAATATGACGTCATTGCTTGGTTCTTTACATGCTCCACCATTCGAATTCAGCTTGTTGTGGTGATGAATGTGCGAGTCTGTATGAACCTACATAAAGTGTCACAGTGAGTCAGACAGTGGGAGCTGTGTGGTGACTTGTCCTTCCGAGGCCTTTTCACATACTGTAGCTCTGTTCTCCAGCTAAGGTAACCTGGCTATGAGTCATCGCCTGCAGCATAATAAAATGTTCCCAGCAACACAAATCACATCGTGCCGCAGGCCATTCACTGTGCTTCATGTGTTAATGCGCGCGCCATTACACACCTCACAACATAAACAAATATTACAGGGCCGTCATCAGAACGCGGCCATAAATTGTAGATTAGACTGATGCAGTATGAATCAGGTACATTTGTGAGGTCATGTAAGAGAGGAAAAGAGAGATGTGCATGTACAGTGTGTGTTAATGTTCACCACCTACCTGTCGTGTCTTGGCAGAGGTCTCAATGTAAGGGATGCCGTAGGAGCGTGCAAGTTCCTGGGCTTGCCTCGTGTCCACTGTGCGTGCTGGGAGGTCACATTTGTTTCCCACAAGCACCATGGGCACATCGTCAGAGTCCTTTACGCGTTTTATCTGTTCTCTGTGAATTGCAAAACAAAAGGAAATTGCAATAACTGACATTTCATTTGCAAAAGAACTCTGGGCGTGTCCTCAACCCCATCTCTGTGCCGTTTTATAACGGTGACATATTGAAAATCCTCCCAGCTTCATAAACAACAGCAGCAGCAGCTTCACCACTGGAGAACCAACCACCCGGGGAGCTCTAGGACCCTGAGGAAGAGCCAGGGCCCCGCTGGTGCTGGGCTGTGCTGCACTGCTGAAGGAGGGAGGTGGAAGGGAGGGGAGGGGAGGGGAGGGAGGGGTGGGGATGGACAACAGGCAGGCGGCAAACAGCATTACCTCATCCCTACAGCAGCCAGCGCCAAACGCTAGGCAGCCAGGGGGAACTGAGTGAGAGGAGTGGGTCAGATCAATCAGCTCAGCCCTTCTTCTCCCCCAGCCACAGTGCAGCAGGATATAGCCACTACAGTCAGCCTAGCCCAGCTGCAGTCAACACTGATTATGGTGTTTATGACCACACTTGCTCTGAGACTTGATGGCAAAGCTGTTTACCTGTTTAGGGTGAAGCATTATCAAGAATGCCCTGAAAAGCAGATCATAATATTCTCAACCAGGAAGAATATAAAGATGATGTCAAGGTGATCTGTCCAGTTTTAAGCAGTTGCCATGTAGTGTAAGTACACTGACAACACTGGGAAGTTTTGGAAAAATGCCTCAGACAATCGTTGCCTGTATAACAGATGACAGATCTTTAAATAACTCAACAGCTCTAACTGGGCCACCACCTATTCTAACACCCAGCCAAAGATCCATGCATGCTTTCACAAGCTGCACAAAGGTTTAACAGTGGGAGAAAAAAAAACCTCACTGGCCTGCAGCAAGTCAAACAAATGTGTGTGTGCAATAAACTCAAAAAACCCCAGCATAACTGTGAAGGAAGTGGCAAAGCAAATATGCAAGCCTCATACAGGCCACGTGTAAAACTGGCATGTTGGTGTCTGATGTGATGAGCAAGACAGAATGTAGCAAAGACAGAGAACGCTGTCATCTCCACCCCCCCCCCCCCTCCCTTTTCTTTCCCCTTCCCTGTCCTTGGGAGCGCTACCTCTCCTCGCTCCTCTAATTGAGTCAGGATCGATTTCATTGGCATCGTGCTGTAATCCTCCAGTTGGGGGCTAAGCTTTCTTTAGCCGTGTTAAACGCTACAGCATGACATCACCCCACTACTGCAGAGAGCTGGCACAGAGACGTATACACCCCCACCCCACCCCCAACACACCCATGGGAGTCCCTGTAACACACACTGCATATACAAATGCACATACACAGAAGCTTAGAGGAGGACTAACAGAACAGAAGCCATTTTTTTTTGTGCCTGAACTCCACCCTGACTGGTCTGTAACCTGACCAGCGAATACACATGTTCACATCTGCAACAATAGATCTCGACATGCTCAATGTCAATATCACAATGCTGTGCCTTCTGCTCTCAGTTTATTATACACACACACACACACACACACCTGTACTGGTGAATGTCCTCAAAAGACTTGGTGTTGTTGATGGCAAAGACGCACAGGAAACCCTCCCCTGTCCTCATGTACTGGTCCCTCATGGCGCTGTACTCCTCCTGACCTGCAGTGTCCAGGATGTCCAGCAGGCAGGTCTCCCCGTCAATCACGACTTGTTTCCTGTACGAGTCCTGCAGGGAGAAGGGGAGAAACTCCAACGTTTAGAGAAGTGGTCAAAATAATAACACGAGTGAAATGTGTGAATGAGCAGAACTTGTGGGATTTGAGGCAACTGTGGGTCAGTCGCTGTCGCTGAGGACGTCACATCCGTGGCCTCGGTCGCTGTGCAAAGAGCAGAGCAGCATGCACGTACGCAAAGATCTAGAGATGTGAAGTCAACTGACTGTGTATGAAGCGGTATGTGTTATTAATTCCCTGTGCTCTTCGAGGTCAAATGAACAACAAGGGATCAGAGGAGCAGGGCATCGGAGCCAATGTTTAGCCTTCCAACACGCAGACACAAAAACATGGAGTGCCGTCCCTTTGTTTGTTAGAGCATAGGGGCCAGGAATGCAAATACACAAAAAGGACATTGTCTGGCCAGAGGCAGGCGTGGTGAGAAAGAGAGGGATAGAGTGGAGTCAGAGAGGGAGAAAAAGAGAGAAAAGAGGAGAAAACACTCTCACTGACTTCCCTCTTCTCTTTGCAATGTCTTATTTTCATGAGAATATAAGAATTACAAAGAAGGACGGAGCGGATGTGTCTTTCTTTGCCTGGCCATCTGATTAACCAATGAATGAAAATTAAATTTGCTTGGTTGGGGACTGAGCTGTCATCTCCAGGTTTAGACTATGTTCTTCAGCATTGACATGGGCCTGGATGATTGTGTGAAAACAATCACAAACCACCAACCACATGGGTGTACGTCCATGCAGCGGTTCAAGGGGGAGCAGGGGAGAGCTTGTGTTTGAAACAATACGCCTTCAGTAACCTTCCAACCCAAAAACAAACCTGATACAACAAGAATAATGTGCAAAACACGCAGAACAGAGTCATACCTCTATGGTGGGGTCATATTCATCCACAAAGTGGTTCTGGATGAGCTGAATGGTGAGTGCACTCTTGCCCACGCCTCCAGCTCCTACCACCACCAGCTTATACTCCGTCATCTTTGCCGCTGCTGCTGCTGCTGCTGCTGCTGCTCGCCACACACACACCACTGCTGGAGAGACGAAAGGGAATTAGAGAAAGGTGCAGGTTAGCATACAGTACTACACATATATACACATTATCAGAGCAACTGACACACACACACACACAGCAGCTTTGGCATGATATTCTCCGCCACTGCCCTGCTATGATGCGGTCTATAGCCAGTGGTGGAGACAAAACATATGCATTGTCATTACAGTCCAGGGGTGAGGAACATTAGTGTTTTGTGTGAATGTGTTGGAGTGTATGGGTGTGAGTGTGTATATGTGTGTAGTGGGGGCTGAGGTTGAGACCCTCAAAGGGGAATGTGAAAAATGTGCTGAAGGTACTCAATGTTCCAATCCTCTCCCGCTCAGTGTGAGCAGCAGAGAGAGGGAGAGCTAGGGAGGCAGCGAGGGAGAGAAAGGAGGGGCACGACACTGGTAGACTGATCCTCATCACTCAGGCTTCACATTACTCATGCCTCTTTTGAACCCAAGGTGAGAGACGCCTCAGCCAAAAATTGTCTGTTGAAAAACACCCCAAGAATGAAGCAAAGCCAAGAGGTGAACAGGGATATTGAAAATAAAAAGATCTAAAAATGTGTAAAAGAAATGTAATTGTCCATTCCTAACAAAGCTAAGCTATTGCCAATATTGTTTTGCTTATGTTGGGTTGGCTTGGTTATTCCACAGGGATCAATCTACAGCAACAAAATGAGAGACCTAAAAGAGGATTTTATGACACCAAGTGTACCTGCAGTTGCCCCCTATGGACCCTCTGAACTCACTTAATAGGTCTAGTCGATGCCCTGACTGTAAATCACAGCGAGTTATTAAAGAAACATGCCAGTCTCTTGAGAAAGAATAAGTGATGTCCATTTTGTGAAGGCTAAAACTGACACAGGTGAACACTGCCTTTACAAGAATGTATGAACCTGGGCCAGTTGGAAACAGAATCGTTTAATTAAAGGGATATTCCAACATTTTGGCGATCTCAGAACAACTTGCACCAACAATTAAACCTACTCATAAGACTAAAGGGATTATGGCAATAGGCAAATTTGACAAAATGTTGAAATATCCCTTTAAGTAAAGCAGTTGAAGGACATACATTTTTATACTGGTTGAATTTCAAACCATGTTTTGCATGTTACTAAAAAAAGGTTAAAAAAGAAAAAGGGAAATGTGTATCCCACAAAAGGAATTTCCCATTCCCATTTATTGAAGGCAGGTTTTTAAATTATTGGGTGTGGTGCGTATATTCTCTTTCACCTTGGGTCAAGAGTTCAGGGTTGCCACAGTTTATTGGGTTCTCATCCCTTTATCAACAACCTACTGACAGCAGCAGAAAGTAGAAAGCAGAGAGCTATAGGTGGAGTATTGATGCTAACTAATCCGGATTTGACCACAAAAACAAAGTTTGCTCAGTAAACGTGGAAATTTTGCTGAAAAGCTTGGCTCAATTACGTTATCGCAGTTTGAACTATTGAGTCAGCTGGGGCCCTGCATGTGTGTACATGTATAGACACGAGCCAGTACAAAGGCACGCACATCATGCATCCTGACATCAACAACCCGCCACAGTGCTGTCTGCTGCTGCTGGCCAGTGAAATTCCACGCGTGTTGCGTCAACTGGTAAAGAGAGAAGTCATCTGGGCGTTATCATTACATACAGTGACAATGTATGACTCAGCTTATTGCAAATTGACCCCAAAAAAGAAACCAAATCTATGACCTAAAAATGACCTAGTACCAGGCCCCGTCGAAGACACAATGAGTCAGTGATGGAAAAACATGAAGCCATCCAGAGAAATAGATCCAGCCGCAACTGCGGGAAGCTGCCGTGGTTACAGCCTCAGTTTGACATCATACAAGCATTGGTTGTGATTATCACATCACAGCACACGTCTCTAATGACTGATGGGAAAATCACTGGGGTTTCCTATTTACCTGAGAGATTGCAAAATCCCTCAGTGGCTGTTTAGTTCCACTTTCTATTTTGACACATTAGCTAAAAACCGAGCTCCAGATGTTTCCACGCCATTATACGTCAAATTTTGGACAGATTCAGACTCGCATTACGCCCTCTTTGACACAGCAAGTCCACCCAAACACCAAGTGAAACTTCAAAGTCTCTCTTCCTTAAAAAGCAGCCTCTCTCGTTGTTAAGGCGGAGCAGTCAAGAATAAAAAAAAGGTCACGTGAGGTTAAACATCTCAGTCTGCTCATTGCCACTGTCTCACTTTGCTGAATGCTAACTGAGCTGACAAAAATAATAATCACCAACCTGCACCACCTGCTACAGTGTGTAATCAATCTGTCAGGATTTCACGAGCGCCGCGGGTCACATATGCTGTTTTACCTTCTTCAGGACACCAACTGCCGCCCCCGAACATAAAATGCACTCCGCGTAGCTCAGTAGCACAAACTCCTCGCTGCTCACTCAAGAGCAGTGAATGTCAGCGCTTCGGCCGGCCCGAGTAGAAGACGAAGACACACACCCACCCACTCTCTTGTGGTTTATCCTCCAGGGAGTACACACACACACACAGCTTTTAAACTTGACTTATAGAAAGAGAGGAGTAGTAACAGGTGTCGGGAACATGCTTCTGTAAAAGTTTCACGAAGGAACGACACGCCAACAGAACTTCCAAAGCTTATTCTGCCATAAGAGAAAAGCAACAGACACTGCTCCTAAATGTGTCTCTGGGTTTGGCTGTCTGCATTGCACCTCTATGAAGTGTTATTTGTGTCTGAAAGTGTGTGTAACAGTGTACTAAGATTAGCCAGGCACGAGACTGGCTTGACTGATGTTAATGATTGACAAAATAAAAAAAAAGAAGCAGACTTGTTAACTGAAGACAAGACACAGCCATCTAGCTGGCCTCGTTCCGTGACACACGGACACACACATGTTCTGGCAACAAGCTCCCTGTGATCCCGTAAAGCCACTGCTGGTCTTAATGGAACAGGTAGCTCTGACCGCCATCACCAATATCAACAACGTCCGCCTTGTAAAAACACCCTTGCTGCTATAATTCTCAAGCACAACAGGAAGGGAATTATCCTGACCCCTCAATCTCGTGGCCAAACATTTAACTTCCTTCTTCCCTCACTGTAAATAAATCAACCTGGTACATACACAGTGCAGTTGGCCCTGGCTGGAGTACAGAGCCCATGGCCGAGCCGTGCAGCCAGCCTTGCTGCTCAGAGCCTGTTCTGGCCAAATAAACAGCAGCTGTGCAAAGAGGGAAGACTCATACGGGGCCGGCACCGGCAGACGGTGGAGCACCTTTGGTCACCGAAGGCTACGAGCTCAAGACGGGCCAAGAATTCACATCACTTACTTCTCTGTGTTTGAATAAAACAGCATGTAATTGGATTTTCCTTTACATTATCAGTTAATCTGCGGCTGCTTCTTCCCAATCGACCAACAGTATTGCCTATTAAGTGTCAAAAGATTTGTTCACCACAATAAAGAAGCCAATCTATCTATTTATAACATAAAATACAGCAAATCTTTACACCTGAGCACGACAAATGCTGTGAAAATGAGTGAGATGATCTCTCCAATGTTTCTGTTCTTTAACCTTCTACCAAGATTCACTTCACGCCCACCCACACCATCATATTCTTCACCTCATCCATAGTTGGCTGACCTTGGTTTCCCTGCGTAACGAGCCTTTGTCTGACAGTAGCAACCGAGTCTGTTATATTAGTAATATCCACTGGCTTTGTGCCAATAAAGCAAAAGTGAACGGAACTTGTGAGTAAGAAAGACGGAAAAATGTAGGACACACAAAATAAAAACAGAAGTGATTGACACCCGCACTCTCGCAAACACCCACCGCTCTCCGGATTCTGACATGGCTGGTTACTGCGTTTCTTCTACATAACCACATCTCAAGTGTACATCTGCCAAACCACTGGTATAAACAGCCTAAAAATGCAAATTCAATACACACGTGCCCGCTGCTGGGAGACTAAAGAAAGAAACACAGACAGCAGTGCCATCTTGTCTCAAACTAGGCCATGTCAGCAGCTGATTAATAATCCACACATACATATGGGGATGAATAGGAAAATTAATCATTGATAGATAGAGATGCTGTTGCTTTTTTTTCAGAGCCACTTGTTGTCGGGAGGGACTCACACTGAGCTGGTCTTTGTGTAGATAAGAGACGATGGATGAGGATAAAGCCACGAGAGAACCCGATCATCAATGAAGATCTATTGTTTTTTGTTTTACATATTTCATCCACACACAGGGACCTAGCATAATAAACTTTTTGCCTCAGTCTTTCTTTTTCCCTGTAGCAATGCCACACCTCCCTTGTTCTCCTACTCCTAATTTTCATACTGTACAGTAATTACAGTCAGCGCATGATTAACCTGTGCAGTCAGTAATTGCTCCAGATGTGCAACAGTTGGCCACATTTGCACATGCCCTCCTCTCACACGCATACAATAATAACAGTAACCTCTGTATAAAAACTACAAAAACATGAACACAATTGCAATAATTTCTGAAATTGGAAAGGATCAAATTTTCCCGTCCATGGCTTGGCTGAAAAATTCAACAAACATTGGCAGCTTCTCATCTCCCTCTTAGAGTCAATGAAATCTTTCCCATTGGGGCTAAGGTGTGGGAAACATGACCAAATGCAGACACAGCTGTGTGCATGTACAGTACAGAGGCTCAGTGAGTATGAATGGTTATTGTCTGCAGATGTAACAGAGTATCTGTATCTATTATACATATTAGACTGTGACCTTGTAGGGTGCAGGCAGTCAAAATAATATGTTGATTTTGTCCATGGCCAGTTGTCCACCCCACCCCCTTCCTTTTTGCAAGTTGCACAAATATTCTGTATTCATTTAATGTCTTAAATTATAAATATTAGTAGTATTGATGCTACTGAGGTTGCTGTGGGAGGAGGAGTTTGAAAAAATTGGAGCATATTATAGTCTAAAACCTTGAATCTGTGGTACTGCATGTAGACTGTTGAATAAAATTTGGTTATTAAAAAAGGTAGCTACTGTATATTCTATTTTATTTTTCTAAATTTTACATATAAGACAAAATTAATAAACCTGTAGCAAAGGAAAAAAAAATCAAAATAGAGAAAGTTTCCCTCCTATGCTGTTCACAGTCTTACTTTGAGACAGCCATAGCTGGAGACTTGTCTACAAGTTGGTGACCTCTCTCCTCCCCAAGTCTCCCAAATCTTTACATGGCTGCTCCCATAGAGCACTACACAGTATGTCTGTGTTTAAGGTTATTTATAGCTCGCCACCTCCAGCCTGGGAAATTAACAGTTCGTTTTGAAACCCTAGAGCCCCGCCTGGACCGAGAGGATAATCTTACATGACAGCTTACGGAGGGTGCGAGCACAGAGCAGAGAGAGGGGTGATGGAAGGAGAATGGCTGTGGGCGAGGGAGTGAGAGGGCCACTCTTACTATATGCCAAGGGCACAGGCACAGCCAGCCACAGGAAGGAGGGGCTGACCTGGAAACTGAAAAAAATGAATAAATAAATAAAGAAATCAATAATGAAAATGCACAACATTCTGCAGCACTAATTCAACCGTATGGCTCCGATAACGACGGTCAATATTACAGTCAGTGACTCCACGTAACCTGGAAAACAACTCCATGACCTCAACACACGGTGCAAATAGGAGGGTACATGAATGGCCGTCCTCCTTGACATGCATTCGGCTCTCCATTAAAGTGCTTAATTGGTTAAAGAATCCATATTGGCAGAGCCACAAGCCCACTGCAGAGATAATAGATTTTTAATGGAGCAATGATGGTAAGGAGACCCTCTCTGGGGAGGCACCACAGTCGAACACTGAGACTCCAAGAGCCATCCTAAAGCCTCGGTAGCCCACTGCACCCTCCCACTGCTCACCAATGACATCATCCCCCTGAACAGCATCCAAGCATACGTTTTGATCAGCATCTGAAGAATGACTCTCCTGCTCTCCGGGGCCAATGAAATACAAGTGAGTGAGAGCTTGAAGTGATTCTTTATCATAAAGTCTATCTGATAAATCTAGTTGTTAGACTATAATATATCACAAAAAGGACTGTCCATTTAATAATTATCCCAGACATTCAGATGGAGAGAAGATGTAGGAGTGCTCACACTTAAACAAGCCGCTCTTAAAGGCACTGGAGTCCAAGTGACCTTTTCTCCACTGGGTCATCCTTTTAGCTTGTCAGACTGGGTGAGACAGTGGAGGCAGCAGCAGAGATGAAAAGGCCAGCTGACCTCCACACAAAGGCCTGCCAGTTAGAGGAGCCACAAGGCTTATCATCAGACACCAAACACCCCGAAACTCATCAGTTGCTCTTTTTTTTTTTTGGCTAGTCAGACCAATGAGACATTCTTGTCCATCTTTTTTTTTAAATTTGTGTTTGAGTGGCACATAAAAGCAAACCAAGTGCACACAAGGCAGAATTTGAGTCATGTAAACAGTTAACCTGCACAAGATCCCCATCAGTTTTCCCAAAGAATCCCAAACAAAAACACCAGAGAAAATCTCCTCACATGTACACACAAGCCTTACCGAGCCGTCTTCAAAGCCACACACTGCACAACTAACATAGTAAACAGCTGTAAATGAAAGCAGTATAAAAAAAAGGAGGCCATTTGCAGAATCTTGGTATCCAGAGGAGTCAGCTGGAAAGCACCCCAGCTTCAGCCATTCAGAGAAAGGCAACAACAGATCACACCTCCATCACTGGCTGAACTATCTCCAGCTGTTTTCCAGCTGCCACAATGTTATAGGCTACCTATAGGCTCAGAACACTAGGTACCGATGTCAAATTCAGTGGTGACAGTGGACTTTTACTTTGCACTACTTATGTGGTCTATGTAGGTGTTACATGTCACGTATGATGCTTAGATAAGCCACAGTGATATTGTGCTAAGCAGAATAAGATATGAACAGCTGTCAATGACAATATGCCATAAAGGCAACAGAGAAACACATAAAACAAACAACTCGATCGTAAATGTTTCTATTAAGTTATACCTCTAATGAATAAAAATAAATTCTGGATGAGTTCATGGTTTCTCCTCTCGTTTAGAAGCCACTGTGGCCAAAATTGAGTAATGGTCAATGAGATATTTGTGCCGTCCTTGCCTTCTTTTTTCTTTTTCCAACTTACTAAACAGTTTCAACAGTCAGCTTCCAGAGTATAAATTATTCCTCGTCAGCTTTATAAATGCCTTGTAATGGAATCTAACTTCCGCAGTGATACATTCGGTTTTTTTACTGAGTGTGACGGGGCGTCACCCTTCTTGTCTGTGGCCACTATCGGCAGCAGCAACCTCATACTCAAGACTGTCTTTTACACTGGACAAAAATACAGGCCGCACAAAGCCATTCGGCCACTATACAGTCATGTTCATTTAAGTGCCTTCGGTTTCTGTTTTTACAAGTGAAAAGAAGGGGAAATCCGCGGTCCAATCAGATTCCTCCATAACCAAGTTTCAATACCCGAACTCACAGAGACTGTTTCTCAAAATGGACATTTCTTTTTTCTTTTTAAATGTGATGTGTGGGCAATATCCATATTATATTCAATTCCTACATGTGGCCAGGGCTGGAGAAAAAAAGAGCATGAGTTGTTGAGCTCGACAGATGACGTTAAAGCTCGCCGGGCGTGAATTAAAATGTTATGATAGCTACTGTAGCTAACATGTTGTAACAGTGGACCGCAATTTCCAGCCGTGCCAAAATCACTGAAAGCATTTTTAAAAAAAGAAAGAAAAAAAGCAAACCCACCACCAGATAAATACAGAGGCTGCCGACATATTTCGGACACAGGAATGTGCACTGCATACTTACAACAAGCAGGCGTCTAATTAGCGACAAGAGCGACGTTTCGTCCACAGGAGAAGAAGAAGAAGAAAAAATCTTCCAACTCTGTTGCCTCTCAGCTGTATTCAAGAGGGAAACAAAATGTTCTTGGTTTGCTTCCCGCCGTCTTCGGATATCTGCACCTTATTCTCTTTTCCCAGTGAGTGTTTAGTTTTCAGTAGGTAAAATGCACCAAGGCATTCATTGGTTGTGGGTAAAACGAGCCCGCGTTGAACAATGTGCTTCCACAGAGAGAGAGAGCGAGAGGAGAGGGGATGAGGAGCGTCGAGCCCACGCCCAGCTCTATCAAACATAGAACCGCCCCGGTTACCATGCATGTAACTGCTGCGTTCACACGCTGTCGGAAAAATACCCACTCGGCGGTGAACACCAGCCGACCCCCCAAAACAGCTGTTCATTACCTACTTAATCGAAGATTACAAAATTGCACTTATGTGATAAACAACAAATCCCGGAAAACATTTTAGTTTAGTGATGGAGATCCGTTTGAATTGACTAACGAGCCAGCAGGATGCTGAGGTCATAGGTCCGAATTCCCCAAATACAACCCCACCCACCTGAAAACACCAACCATCAGCAAAGCTCTGGTCTACTCTAACATGATCATTATAAAAATGACCTAACCCAGACAGCACAGCGACGTAGCGCCGCCGTAAGTCCGACGTATGGTGAAACGTAGATGCTATGTAGCATAGAGATAGTTTGCTCATTGACACGACGTCGCGACGACGTCGCTTACCGCTGCTCTGCCGACGTTCCAGCGCTCTCTGCGCGATCTTCATCCTACGGGGGAACGCTGTCCATCCTACACATTGCCTACGTAATTTTTATTTTACAGAGCCCTTTATAACCTTTGCCAATATGTCAATATGAATAATAGGCCTATTAGCCTATTATCATTATTATTATTAATATAATATAATATAATATAATATAATATAATATAATATAATATAAAGAACTGACAAATACACATAGATAGGCGAAAGATCAATTTATTTCTCAAACATAAAGAAGAAGAAGAGGAAAAAGAAAAAAAAGCTAACGCCTCCGTGGGTGGAGCCGGTCATGGGCCAGACGGAGCCACTCCTGCAGGATTTTCTCTACGTCTGCCTCGGAGCAAGGATGGGCCCCATTGCGCAGTGCTGATGCTGGAAATATAAGGATATTTAGGTAAGTTTTAATTGCAATGTAATGTATCAACAAGCCACAGATGAGCACAGTTTCAAAATGTCTCAAATGACCTATTTTAGACCTCATTTATGCTATAATTATAGAATCGACAGAAGCAATTTCCCGCTGATACAACACGTGGTAGGCTAGGTTACTTAATTGGTCATTAGGCTACTGGAGACTGTTTTCCAACGGCGTTGCTAAAGACAGGTAATTATTTTAAATTTAGGAGTTTTGTGTTTTGTCCCAATTGTCCTTATAACTTTGCTGGAATATAAAGTAATTTTGATGATTAGCCTACATGGGAGAAATGCTTTAACCCTCAGATCCTGTTAAAATGACTAACATGCAGTAAATTAAAAGAGAAGAATTAGAAGAGAAGAGTTAAAAGACCATCATACTGTGGCGGTTTCAGGCCGTTTTAGGCAAATAGAAGAGGAGATGTGTCCTAATTAATACAGTAGGGTAAGGGATAGTTCACCCAAAATTCAAATTTCTTCTCACCCTCATGTCAACTAGAGCTGTGAGTCCTCTGTTCCTTCTCTGGGTTATGGGGGGGGGGGGGGGGGGGGTTGGTTCACGTAGCTATTTGGCCATATGATGGTTGTCAATGGACACCAACTTTCTTCATCCAAAAACACACACCAAAAAACATCCAAATACCAAAAAAAACATCCAAATACCAAATGCCTCCATGCTGCTCGTCTGTAATGTCCCTCGTGTATTGAAGCCCCAACATGAGCAGTGTGGAGGTATTTGGATGTTTTTTGGTGTGTCTTTTTGGACAAAGAAACCTGGTGTCCATAGACAACCATTACATGGGCATGAGTGAAATATGAATTTTTGGTGAACTATCCCTTCAACACTGCCCACCGCAACGCACTGGTAGACACATCTGGTTCACACCTGGTCGCACATCTCGCGCTGTGGAGCGCAGTGCGCGTGGCTGCAGCTCTGTTCAGTTTTATTTTTCACGCGAGCGTAGCCTGTCAAGCTGGATAGACCAGATCGTATCAGACAGGAAGTCGGGCACAGAAAAGGCGAGAGAATCTGGTCAAATTTCAAAATAAAAGAATTAACTGACGATTGATTAAGATGTTGCTTGTCCATCTATACATGTTTGACCCTTGCATGTGTTACCTCAAACTGCCTTCCAGTGTTAAAAGTGTAAAATCTTTCATTTGATTAGACATATAGCTACATAAGGATTTATATGCCCTATTTGCCTGGTGTCTTTTAGGCAGTCCTACTTACATATTATTACTTCTCTCACTCTAGAGTTCTTCACTCCTCTCTTCTGTCCACGGCCGCACCAGTTCAGCTGGACAGCCAGATGGGGGGCAAACACTTTCTGGCATATCCTCCATATCATTTTTTTAAGTGTTTGCCCCCCGCTCAGAGACAGCATTGACACCTGTGAGTAGAAAAAACGAACAAAAAAAATGTGATGATCAGAATTAGATCTGGTGTATTTTGATGTAAGCTGCAGCATTAATTATTTGTGCAAGTTGTGTAGATTTAATCACATTATTATACATCCCATTCATTTTTTTCCCCCTTTAGAATGGATTCTCAGAAATATTTCTGTGCCTCAGTACTTCCCTACAGACGAATGGTAAGGTGTGTCTATGTTACATCTTGACTGAAGAAGTCAGTAATTAAAAGTAAGCCGACATCAGACATTGAGCTGACAAATACTTTTTGTGTAAAATTTCCAGTGTAATCAGTAACACTGTTCTTGTTGTCACAAGATTAACGGTTGGAAATTAACTCAGGGTGGTGGTGTCATTATACTATATAGCCTATACTATATATATACACAGACACGACACATGTTAGTTTCATTACCAGCTTGTTTTTGTTGTCGGCGTTATTCAGCTTCCCCTCAAGTTCATCCAGTTCTCCAAGTGACTGGAGGGGAAGCTGAACGCCAAGGTCCTCATGGGATAGGGGGCCTTCAGGGGCAAACTGTGGCCTCCCCTGTGCCTGCAGGCTTTGGACCACGGCAGTGAGGTGCTGGAGCTGGAGCTGCACCTCGCTGAGGGCTTCCAGCACAGCTCTTTCAACAGCTGTTTGATACAAAAGCAGTAATGGAATGATTAAGGTAAATTTTTATTTGTTTATTTTTTTTGCAGAAA
Organism: Decapterus maruadsi; assembly: GCA_030347415.2. Taxonomy (NCBI): domain Eukaryota; kingdom Metazoa; phylum Chordata; class Actinopteri; order Carangiformes; family Carangidae; genus Decapterus; species Decapterus maruadsi. The sequence goes on along the minus strand of CM064893.1, from coordinate 18,353,120 downwards.
TATTATAGGAATTTTGCTATCCTGTTTAAATCTTACGTGTGCATTGTGCAGGGACAAGCCGGCCAGTTGGCCAGACCCTGGCTCTTGAGGAAGAACCTGAAACAAAAAATGACTGTCAATTATAGCATGGTATGCACATTTACAGTGGGACTGGAATAGTCCCACATAATGTCACACATTATTGCCAAAAAAGTTGTACATCATTTGATTTAAAAAAATGACTTAATTTCTACTAAGAACTGATTGTGGTCTTACTCTGGCAGGTTGGCCTGGATGTTGACCCTGCCTGCCTGTCTGGAGGTGGACTAGGAGCTGGTAATACAGGTAATGATGTGTAAATTGGTTTAGTCACAAACAAGTCAAGCATATCGGTTGAGTCCCTCACACATAACCCTTTTTAATTTCTGTTGCAAAAAAACAACCCATGTGTCACCTTATAAGATCCTGAGATTGACGTAGATTTGTATGGACCAACACAGTATTGCTGAAAGAGCTGTGCAGGCTGAAGGGGTTAATTTACAAAGAGTGAAATGCATCCGCCAATAACATCAGGAGTAGTGCATCATTTGCCCCTGCTATCCGCCCTGTTTTAAGGTCCAATTCACAAAAGATTGCACTAATGATATTCCAGTGCAAACATGTCCATACATTAAAGAAGTGATTGGCCCTTTTTACGTTTGAAAAACTTACTTGTAAGATACATAATGTACAAGACACAAGTCTTGACCAATGGGAGCATGTACGCATATTGTAGTGTGCATTCCTAAACATATTTGAATTGGACTTTGTGTGCACCTTGTTTGCAATGATGTTCATTTGCATAGCCATAATACATAGTTAGAAACTTAAATTATAGTTCATATTTCTAAGCTCGGCGAGGAGGAGTTTTTCTACAGTGTGATCTATGGATGTAAATTGTTTTTTGTTTTTTTTTGTAAGTAACCCTATTTTGAAACTGATACATCTCCTGATTCATTCCGGTAATAATCTACTCTTTTCGCCCTCTCATGTGCCTTTGGGCAACAAGGAGGAAGCCACAACAGAAGTCATTGTGATCTTACCCTGGTAGCTTGATTGTGGCCTGGGTGTGGACCTTGCCTGCATGTCTTGAGGTGGACTGGTGGCTATTAAAAGAGGTAATGATGAAAAATTGCACACAATTAAAGCAGTTGAGTTCAGCACACAAAACCCTTTTTGACTTAACTATAAGGGGAAACATGTCACTTTATTGCCAAAAGAGTTGTGCAATATTTGATACTAAGTATTCATTTCTACTTTGAACTCATTGTGGTCTTACCCTGGTAGGCTGGTCTGAATGTGGACCCTTCTCTCCTGTCTCGAGGTGGACTAGGAGCTGGTAATACAGGTCAGGTGATTTGTGAATCAGTTTTGTCATAACAAGTCTAGCAGTTGGCAGTTGAGTTCCTTTTTAATTTAATTTTAACAAAGTCTTCTTTGTAATTTTTGTTGCACAAGAATAAGTTACCTTGTGGGAGGCCTTGAGATTGACTTGGTTCTGTAAGGGCAAACATGTCACACATTACTGTCACTGCTGAGTTGTGTATCATTTGACCAAAAAGGATGTACCATGGTTTTTACTATGCATTGATTATGGTCTTACCCTGGTAGTTTGACCTGCTTGTCAACCCTGCCTGCCAGTCTCGAGGTGGTCTAGGGGCTGTTAATAGAGGAAATAACATTTAAATTACACTTTTGTTTTGTTATAGGTGATTAACCAACCCTATTTAAGTTCTGTAATAACTCGTGTGTCACCTTGGAAGAGGTCTTGAGATAGATTTAGATCTGTAAAGGCAAACGTGTCACACATTATTGTCAAAAGATTTGTGCATCATATGACAAAAAAAAGACATAGTTTCTACTATTAAGTCACTGTTGTCTCACCCTGGTAGGCTGGCCTGTGTGCAGACACTTCCTGCCGGGCTCGTGGTGGACTGGCATCTATTGATACAGGTAATGATGTGTAAATCAGTTTTGTTATAACAAGCCTAACAATTAAAGCAGTTGAATCCCTCACACAATAAACATTTTTAATTTCTGTAATATTTCTTGTCTCACCTAGGAAGAGGTCTGGGGTTTGACTCAGATCTGTAAAGGCAAATGTGTCAGACATTATTGTAAAAAGAGTGATTTTTACTATTAAGTCATTGTGATCTCACCCTGGTAGGCTGGCCTGTGTTCCTGCCGGGCTCGTGGTGGACTGGCAGCTATTGATACAGGTAATAATGTTTGAAATTAAGCTTGACATGACAAATCAAGCAGTTAAGCATAGCAGGTGCGTTCCTCACACAAAAAACCCGTTTAACTTGTATCACCTTGGAAGAGGTCTTGGGTTTGACTGAGGTCTGTAAGAGAAAAAGGTGTCACAAATTATTGTCAAAAGAGTTGTGTATCATTTGACCAAAACAGATGTAGTTTCTACTGTTAAGTCACTGTGGTCTCACCCTGGTAGGCTGGCCTGTGTTCCTGCCGGGCTCGTGGTGGACTGGCAGCTATTGATACAGGTAATAATTCTGTAAGAGAAAAAAGTGTCACACATTATTGCCAAAAGAGTTGTGTATCATTTGACCAAAACAGATGTAGTTTTTCTGCTATGAACTGATTGTGGTCTTACCCTGGTAGGCTGGCATGGTTGCCAATCCTGCCTGCCTGTCTTGAGGTGGTCTAGGAGCTGTTAATACAGGTAGTGATGTGTAAATTAGATTTGTCATAACAAGTCAAGCGATTAAAGCAGTTGAATTCCTCACCCAACTCTATTTAAGTTTTGTAATAACTCGTGTGTCACCTTGGAAGAGGTCTTGAGATAGATTTAGATCTGTAAAGGCAAACGTGTCACACATTATTGTCAAAAGATTTGTGCATCATATGACAAAAAAAAGACATAGTTTCTACTATTAAGTCACTGTTGTCTCACCCTGGTAGGCTGGCCTGTGTGCAGACACTTCCTGCCGGGCTCGTGGTGGACTGGCATCTATTGATACAGGTAATGATGTGTAAATCAGTTTTGTTATAACAAGCCTAACAATTAAAGCAGTTGAATCCCTCACACAATAAACATTTTTAATTTCTGTAATATTTCTTGTCTCACCTAGGAAGAGGTCTGGGGTTTGACTCAGATCTGTAAAGGCAAATGTGTCAGACATTATTGTAAAAAGAGTGATTTTTACTATTAAGTCATTGTGATCTCACCCTGGTAGGCTGGCCTGTGTTCCTGCCGGGCTCGTGGTGGACTGGCAGCTATTGATACAGGTAATAATGTTTGAAATTAAGCTTGACATGACAAATCAAGCAGTTAAGCATAGCAGGTGCGTTCCTCACACAAAAAACCCGTTTAACTTGTATCACCTTGGAAGAGGTCTTGGGTTTGACTGAGGTCTGTAAGAGAAAAAGGTGTCACAAATTATTGTCAAAAGAGTTGTGTATCATTTGACCAAAACAGATGTAGTTTCTACTGTTAAGTCACTGTTGTCTCACCCTGGTAGGCTGGCCTGTGTGCAGACACTTCCTGCCGGGCTCGTGGTGGACTGGCATCTATTGATACAGGTAATGATGTGTAAATCAGTTTTGTTATAACAAGCCTAACAATTAAAGCAGTTGAATCCCTCACACAATAAACATTTTTAATTTCTGTAATACTTCTTGTCTCACCTAGGAAGAGGTCTGGGGTTTGACTCAGATCTGTAAAGGCAAATGTGTCAGACATTATTGTAAAAAGAGTTGTGCGTCATATGACCAAAACAGATGTAGTTTGTACTATTAAGTCATTGTGATCTCACCCTGGTAGGCTGGCCTGTGTTCCTGCCGGGCTCGTGGTGGACTGGCAGCTATTGATACAGGTAATAATGTTTGAAATTAAGCTTGACATGACAAATCAAGCAGTTAAGCATAGCAGGTGCGTTCCTCACACAAAAAAACAGTTTAATTAACTTGTATCACCTTGGAAGAGGTCTTGGGTTTGACTGAGGTCTGTAAGAGAAAAAGGTGTCACAAATTATTGCCAAAAGAGTTGTGTATCATTTGACCAAAACAGATGTAGTTTCTACTGTTAAGTCACTGTGGTCTCACCCTGGTAGGCTGGCCTGTGTTCCTGCCGGGCTCGTGGTGGACTGGCATCTATTGGTAACAGGTAATGATGTGTAAATCAGTTTTGTTATAACAAGCCTAAAGCAGTTGAATCCCTCACACATTAACCATTTTTAATTTCTGTAATACTTCTTGTCTCACCTAGGAAGAGGTCTGGGGTTTGACTCAGATCTGTAAAGGCAAACGTGTCAGACATTATTGTAAAAACAGTTGTGCGTCATATGACAAAAAAAAGACATAGTTTCTACTATTAAGTCATTGTGATCTCACCCTGGTAGGCTGGCCTGTGTTCCTGCCGGGCTCGTGGTGGACTGGCAGCTATTGATACAGGTAATAATGTTTGAAATTAAGCTTGTCATGACAAATCAAGCAGTTAAGCATAGCAGGTGCGTTCCTCACACAAAAAACCCGTTTAACTTGTATCACCTTGGAAGAGGTCTTGGGTTTGACTGAGGTCTGTAAGAGAAAAAAGTGTCACACATTATTGCCAAAAGAGTTGTGTATCATTTGACCAAAACAGATGTAGTTTTTCTGCTATGAACTGATTGTGGTCTTACCCTGGTAGGCTGGCATGGTTGCCAGTCCTGCCTGCCTGTCTTGAGGTGGTCTAGGAGCTGTTAATACAGGTAGTGATGTGTAAATTAGATTTGTTATAACAAGTCCCTCATACAAAAACCCTGTTTTATATCTGTTACGTGAGATTAGAAATTGTGTTACCTTGGAATAGGTCTTGGTTATTTGTATTATTATTCGTTTTAATCTAACATTTTCTGTTATTGTTATTGAATCAGTTATTTTCAAGTATATCAGATTGAATTAAATAATTGGTGTAAAGAAACATCTTTTGAACGGTTCTGGGGGCCAGGGGTCTCATTTAGAACCATTGCATATGCACAAAATGGGGCATGAAATTGGCATACGCGCCTTTCCATGTCAAGGTTGTGATCTATAAAAAACAAACGTGATAGGAGAATGTGCGCAGCTCTAACGCCTAAATTCCACTACGGCAGTGGAGCCGATACGTATTAATTGTAATCACCGTGTCAGCGTCCACCGACTACGGGTCTGCTGCGTCGTGGGTCCGGAACGACACCGGCATCCGGCAGCCCTCGCAAAAGATACGCACAGCTTTTATTTTTGCTGGACGCCGAAGCACAGCGCATCAATCAGCACAGAGCAGGTGGTGCATGACAGGAAATCGCCGGCAAAATACAAAATAAAACACCCGGTTAATTTTCAAAATAAAATACACCATGTTTACAGTTTACATATTTCCTGCTTTACACCTTGAAAACGTTGTAATGAGCAGCGACCGGCCTGAAGTCAGCAGCTCAGAGGTTTTCAGACATCATTTCACCACCCTGGTTACACAATGGACACGGAAATAGTGATTGTAAAATCAAGCCATGAGTTGTTTCTGTACGACTCCTCTGGATTAAATTAATTGTTTTAGATTTTGTGGTTCACTTTATGGAAACTAAAACCTGCTCGAGATCAAAATCTAAATTCCTTCTTTATATTTAATCACCACAGTCTCTCTCCATGAAATAACTAGATATAATCCTATGATACTGTGATCATATGATCGAGAGTCAATTAAATATCAAAGCCTAGGGAAAATCCAGTAATCATTCACACAATCTTTACACTTTGTTTTTTTGTAATCAGTCCTACTTAATGCTGTTTGACACAAAAAACAGCATAAAGAAAAGTGCCATGTTCGTGAGAGGGCTGAGAAAGAAACCACGCCACCATGCGCTCTGTCTCTGATGCTGTTGAGCTGCAGCATCATGTCACGTTGCCACTTTTACACCTCCAGCCAATTTACACCAACAGAACAAGAGCACGTCAGGCTCATTGACATGCAGATCGCATTCATGTTTGCATTGACCATCCATGGTTAAAAAAGGGCGTGTACAGGGCAGGACGTGAAGATGATTCATCTGCGCACACTTGTAGGAACACTGTGTGAAGTTTGCTTACAAATGTGTGTGCGCATGGTTTTATAAATCGGAATATTTCTTGACAGACACAAAACTTGGCATTTGGGTCCTATGCAGTTTTATAAATGAGAAAATCACAAAGTGTCTTACTTTTGTAGTTGGTCCTGAGAGGAGCTTTCTTTTTTCTAGGTAGGGTTGAACCTGCAAACAGACATAGAAGAGTTGCTCTTAATGTTGTTACTTCATGGCTCAAGAGCCATTGTCAAATTTCAGCTGTTTCTGTGACATGATTAAATGCCATGCTGTTATGAGTATTTAAAATATAAAATTTAATATGTGATTTCAGTGTACTTACACTTACTGGAGCTCTTGGTCAGCTGCGGCTTTGAAACTAATGTTGGAACTAATTACAGGTGAGGAACAAATAACAAATCATAAATCACTTTACAAAAGACATGATTGTTGGTTTTGATATCAGTGCATTGACAGCAGTTCATTTTTTTTCTTGTCATGGCTTCTCTCTCTTTTTTAAGTCTGTCCTATTTTCTGATGAAGAGGAAATGTGTCCCCCTAAGTCCCTGCTACATTGACAATTAATATCCCAATCTAAAATATTTTTTTATGCGTGTGTCGTACAGGCCTAAAATTGCACGTCAGTGTAAAACAGCCAGTCCTTCAGGGGGAGGAGAATGCACACTGGCGTAGTTGAGGTGCTCACAAACCGTGACGACAAATTAACAGAGTAGAATAGATGTAACAAACTCAGAGCCTTAGATGCAAAATGATTTAATAAGATCATAGGAACAAAACCAACATTTCGACCATGACGATCTTCGTCAGGGTGTGACACATTCAGTCAGGGTGTGACACACCCTGACAAAGACCATCATGGTCGAAATGTTGGCTTTGTGGTTAACAACTAGGAACTGCTGCGGTGGATACCACTTACTGTTATTTTTTGAGAAAGCTGTCAATGTTGGAGGGGTTGGGGGTGTAGGAGGTGATGGCAGCTGATGTCCCTTCTTCCTCTTAATTGGCAAATTGTCGCCACTGCCTTCATCCCCATCTTCCTTCCACCAATGTGGCCTTGTCCTTTTTCTGCAAATGTAAACAATAGGAGGACTGAGCAGACATTGGACGATATGAAAAGCATTTCAGTTGTATGGCAAATACAACAATTTACACTTCTGTTACATGGTATTATATCAAAATACATGGCATAATTCAGTGGCAGCACATTTCTAGTGTGTGTATAATATTAATTTTGTAAAGTAGATTAATCTGAAATGAAACCACTACGTAACTGTTTTACAGATTAGTTAGTCTAATGACAACTTACTACTTTAATAATAATAATAATAATAATAATTCCATAATCATAGGGCACACATTCAGTCCCATGTCTTGGAGGACTACCATTGTCAAACAGAGCTGCAAGCTTCCCTGGTACTTAATTCTCACTCCTATGTAAGAATGACAACCTACCTAGCCCTTTTTTCCCCCTCCACATCAGAATTTAAATCGGATGTCTCACACGACGACTTCCACTTCTGTACAATCTTGTCCAGTACATCTGTGGGGGACATTAAAGGGGACATGTTATGAAAAAGTCATGTTTCCACTGTTTGGTAAGTGGACAGCCTACTAACCCACAGACTATGAGATAAGACGGCCCAGTCAGTAGTTTGGATTGAGAGATTTGAGAATGTTCTGCTGTAAATGTGTAGTTGACCAGAAAGCATGGCTGGAACTGCTTGTTGTAGTGTGCAAAATAAATAAGCTTTTTGAAAAAGTGCTTCTGTAATGTTAATAGATTAAGTTTATAGATTTGAATTTCATGTGTTCAACAAACTGTATTTTGTTTTTCAGATTACCTGATTCATATAAGATGCGAACTTCATGGCGCACCCATCCTCTGTCTGGCTGTGGAGCCTCCCTGGTCTTTACGCTCTTGAGCAGCGCCGCTTTGTCGTTGTAGGGTGGCCACCACGCAAAGGCCCCATCCAGCCACTCCTTGGCAACTGGGCCAGTGGACTGCTCTTTTACGAACTCAACCAGGGAGTACATGGTTGACCTGACAGACACCAGGTATGCCACAATCAAAGCAAAATAAGAAACACGGACAAAACATAAAGAAATGAAAATAAAAACAGAGGAGGGGTTCAATGGAGGAGGGGAATGGAAACAAATTTCCCCTCAAAGGGCACCAGGAACAGCTTGTCCTCCATGCATTCGATTTTGCACATGTCTGTCTCTGGCTCACAGACTACCGGTAAGTCCACAACTCTAATGCCAAGTGTTGTTGATGGCAGTGGGTAGTCGAAGAATGACCCATGATCAGCCAGTTTGCTGAAGACAAAGAAGGTTTCACCTCTGTATGAGATGATGTTGTCGACCCTTACAGCAGATCCCCCACTGGACACAAATCTGTTTGCCTGGTCCAGCTTTATTGTGAAGCGGTTGGTTCTAACCTCACTGAACTGGGCTACCTCTAAACCTCTCAACGATTCAGGTATGGGACCAGACAAGTGTTGTTTTTTCAGTTCAAATGCTCTGTTCTTGTGAGAGGTTTGCCACAGGGGGGTCTCTGACAGTCGTCTGACAATTTGGCTGAGTGGGGACTGTGGTTTCCTTACGAGCCTCTTGAGCCTGTGCAGAAAGGTTTCGAATTGGAAGGTACTGAAGTTGTCCAACACGCCATGCCTTTTCACATCCTCCACCAAGTGTGTCACATTGTGGACGTTGTATGACATGTACTTTTTGCCATAGAGTTCTCCAAAGTGCTGCACAAATGACGTCAGAAGTGCATTTGCGTACTCCGCACAGTCTTCTGTGAGTCTTGAATTAAGGAGAATATGGATCCCCACAGACAGCAGCAAGAAATTGTGGTAGATGGCGCTGTTCACAACTCCTCTCAACAGAACAGGCCCTGTGTACAAGAGAAACTGCCTGAACTCAGTGGCCTTCCAGCGATCGAGTTCACGCAGTGCCCTGGGTCTCCGAGAAAACTCGAGAGGGACATGACTTCTTGCATCTGTCAGCCTTTGTGAAAGCTCAGCAGTGTTTCGCGAGGACAGTCTGCAGTTGAGAGGACCCTTCAGCCACAACATGATAAGCTTCCTCATTACACCCAGGCAAATGAGGTGCATGTAATCGAGCGGAAATCCTGAAACCATTCCCAGCGATGTTTGTTGCAAGGGAGATGGGCCAAGATGGTGTTCTTCATCAACCATCTGATTGAAGTCTTCGTCAGTCCTCAGAGGGGCGTGGATTTCAGGATAGCATACCCTGTTTTCGGTGTACACCCCCTCTTGTGTACATTTCCCGCATCCAAAGTAACCAGTGTGACCCTTAATATTTTTTATTAATGCACAAGCTGGTGCATCACACACCATTGAAGAGAGCTTCAATGTAAGTCTCAGGCCCTCAAAATCAAAACCACCCTCCAACTGTTTGATTTCATTGACAAAGTCCTCGAGGAACTCATGGATGGATTTTGGTTTTGTGTTGCCACAGAACAGCCCCAGAACAACAGGATCACCCTGGAAGTTCTGCACACGTCCAAGGATGGGCCATAGTTGTGTTGTGGAGCTCTTGAACAGTGGCAGGCCATCAATATTTGTTTGCAAATTCAGGCACATGTGTTGTTGAAGCTGGGCTTTATTGGCATTCAGTATGGCCTTGATTGCATTAAGCACCCCAAAGTAATGGTACTGTCCACCAGCTTTTTCAGAGACATCCACAGACCGCACCGTACCAAGCAGTGTCCTGGAGTCCCTTGGAAGAGAACCGTGATACGGTGTGAGCAATTTCAGGAGATCATTTAAAGCAGCATGGGGAATTTGGTGCTCTCCTGCCCAGTTTGCCAGACTCCTTCGCAGGTGGTCACAGTCCTCGTCGTCTGAGGTTTCCAGATCGTCATCTGAGACAAATGTCTCGCAGGCATCAAAGAAGACATCACTCATATGATCCGAGTCTTCACATCTCAGCTCTTCATCTTCAGGTTGGCATTCCATAATGTCTTCGCTGTATTCAGCAATAGAGGAAGACACTCCCTCAGCCACTGAAGGTACTGTTATGTTATCTGAGCTGACTAACGCCAAATTTCTGTCTACTCTCTCCTTTGCTTTTCGCCGCAGAGTCCAATATGACGGCATGTTACTGGTGTTGGCCATGCTCTCTCACAAGCAACACAACAAAGACAAAAGTGCCACTCAGAGGCCTGCCTGCTCTGTGCCTAGATAAGGGGCACGTGACCAAAGGTAAATGTGATTCTTGCCAAACAATAATAAGTAATGTAAATTATTTTTCACTTTACCTGGCCTGTAACGGAAAGTGCCAACACACTGTAACACACCTGAAAGTGAAAGGGAAATAAAAAACATGAGCATACTGGAACTGATGGGGAGAAACACACAGAAAAACTCAGTGTATAGTATTAGCCCATTGAAATAATGCAGTCCAAATGAATGGCGTTGAATATAAAATGCAATCCATTACACTTAAGTTAATACATACATCTACTAGGAATGTGTGGCCAATATATTTGCTTAGTACATTGATGGTATTTGTCCTGGTTTTTTAGGCTTAAGCTGTCATAACTTTTTCAGTAAACATTTCATCACAGCAGGGCTATTGTTGTCTTATTATCATTTGACTATTGTCTAGATGTTTTGTTTAAAGCACCTTGAGATGGACGTTTTGTATAAAAGGTGCTATATAAATTAGATTATTATTATTATTATTATTATTGTTATTATTATTATTATTATTATTATTATTATTATTATTATTATTATTATTATTATTATTATTATTATTATTATCTATAATTAAATAACACACCTTTGTGTTGACTGCTGGGGGCAGCACTGTGCAGCCTTTAACCCATTTAATCCCATCAAAAAATATTTCCAGTGGAAAGGCCCTAAAAAGGTTAGTAAGTGGAGTATCAACATGTTTCCAAAAATACTGAAGCAAGACACCCCTCTGATCACATTTGTGGAGTTTTGTATGTTCAATTGTTACATGATCAGAGCTTATTATTTCCTGGTTGCACGATCCATGGAAGATGGCTGCATCAAAGCCTTGACAAAGATGGTCAAGAAAGAAGGTTGACAAAGATAAGACAAGATTTGTGGGACACATCACCTTTAAGGTGTCTAGTATTGACATACTCATTTGTAATCATTCAACTGTGTTTAGTGTGATGACAGAATGTGTAAAACTGTTTATGTCATCAATAGCGCCTGGTGGGATAACAGTGTAATTTTCTACTCTGTTCTTTTTTCCCTTTAAAAAAAAAGTACATTTGAATCAAATACATTATGTTGGGCCTCACTGACCCTAAAGCATTTCAGTTAACCTATTTCTCAGAGTGAAATAAACACTGACTGTGATATGGACTATAAGGGTGAGGCACGCCAATAGAGGGTATGCACATGACGTCACGGTATTCATAAGTCACTGCAGAACACTTGCTGAGTGGCAAAAAGGACCAGTGGCAGAGCTGCTAAAGTTGTGAAACGAGGAAAGTAATGAGGTGATTTTCTCCAAGCCAGCACCAGTCTGACCTGTCTAACTTTGTCAGCATGTACGTCATGCATGACCTAACAGAACTGCAAAAAATTGTGAGGATAAGTCTGACTTTGACCAAGTTACATTCAAGAACCTGCTCTCAATCACAGAAAGTGAATTAACTTTTGTGTCAATTTTTTTTTGATCGATCATCTGTGGTTACAATTTCATGTGTCATAGTTCTGATGGTTAGACAGATTAATCCAGATTAGTCCTCTAACACATCCGAAAATTTGACATGTGAGTTTTTCAGAAGAGGAGCAAGTCAGGTGTAAGTGTCGGGAGTCACTGTCGAGACGAGATGTAATCTCGTCCCTCTGTTCATTAACAGTGAGCCTGTCTGTCACTCTGCCAGTGCCATGGTCACACTGTGTGTTAACATGATTTGTCCAAACACACAGCGTAATGTATGGATTGTCGAGTCCTTCTGACCTCAATTTGTTACATGTTTTACCCAGTTTCTCTGTGTCCACCACTCTGTCACCACATTGAGGGATGTTTGATTTGCCTCTCAGTCCGAGCGAAAGGAGTGTTGACAAGGGCAACGTGACGTAAACACATAGGCCTACCCTCTATTGCCAGTCAGACTGTTGAATGACCGGCAAAGAGATTATGTAAGACACTTTGTTGTCAGGGATGATAACTTACCTCTCACCACAACCCAACTTCCACCCACTGTTGGTGAAGAGGCAAATCTCTCTCCCCAGCAGCCATGGGCAAACTCTTCCACTAAAGGCCATGTGGCTGCAGGTTTTCGTTCCAACCAAGCAGCAGCACGTCAGACTTTCATAATTTCATTAACTGATCTCAGTCTTCAGACAGTAGGCCTACATTGGTTAAACTGTGTGCTCTGGTTGGAACAAAAACCTACAGTCACACGGCCCTTTGTGGAAGAGTTTGCCCATGCCGGGCCCAGACAAATGAACGAAAGACCAAGTTGCAGGTGGTCAAACATAAAATCTAAACATTCAATCAACCTACAGGTTTAAGGTATCTTATCTCAGTCAGGGGGTGGGGGCCCATCTTTACATGGTCTTTGAACAATGCCCTCATAAGTAACCACCTCTACTACAGACAAGTTTTTGAAAGGAAGTCTCATACATGATGGCTCAGTGAGGGTTGGCAAGATGAGCAATTTATGGATTTTTAATTAAAAATTTGTTTTAAAGCTTGCATCAGATTAATTAAAATTTACGTTTTGTAATCATGTTGGTTTTAAGAATTTTTAAATTACATTTGAACCTGAACAAAAGTAAGACTGATTACATCTATTCTGAGTGATCCCCTTATAATGTTTAAATTTTCATTTACAATGGTAAAACTAAAAGCACACTAAAACAAGTTTGCACTAAAATGTAAATCCAACAATTCAGTTACAATAGTATGTCTTAAATGTTGCACAAGTGGCATTGGTGGTGTTTATAGGTGTCTTTTTGTTTTTGCTCTTAAATAAAAATGTTGGAATATAAAACATTTTATAGCTACTGTATGAGCTATTTCCATGTCTGTAAGTGGCCAGTAGGTGTCCTCGGTGCACCACGGAGAAGGTGGGGATTAGCACTTGCTGCTAGAAGGGAAGAGCCAACAGTTTTAGACCGCTCTGCTCCACTATGTTAAGATATAAGAGTCTGGTGGGTGTAATTGTGCATCATTGGGTGATAAAGGAAATAAATGAGCAAGTAACCAAGTAAGAAGTCGTCCGTCAGTCTCTTTCCACTTTTTTACTAGAGTATCCCTTTCTATGCAGCCCTCAGAGGATTTAAGCTGGGGTTTAGCCTTTATATTATTATATTATATTATTATTTTATATTATGTGTTGTGAAGCACTTTTTTGCACATTTGTGCACATAACTGTATGTGAAGCACTCCTGCTGCACCTTGCTGTGTTGTCCTATGTTTTGTGAAGCACTTTGTGACTCTGTGCTGTGAAAAGTGCTATATAAATAAAGAATTATTATTATTATTATTATTATTTACAGCTATGATGTGTATATAAAATTAGTATGCATATTATCCCACCGGTCACAATTGTGGCTGACAATTGTGGCTGTTTCCATGAAAATGATAACAATAAAAAAGATTGATTATCTGCTAATGGCACATGATTTGAATTTTTTCATATCTGGGAAAAAATTTGGGATTAAATGGGTTAAAACTGAGCAGTAATTAGAGGAATCCTGCATCATCAAAGTAGTGAATCTGTTCATAGGGCCAATACACTACACATAACAAGGAAGCATACTGAGAGAACAGAAAGCAACGATCAGGAAATGTTGATAAGTGTGTAAGAAAGTACCTGAGGATTAATAGACATTATTATTAGTAGTAGTAGTAGTAGTAGTATTACTATTATTACCTATTCTTAGTTATTTCATTTTATTTACTCTTTTTTTTAAACTGCTAACTGAATGTACCACACTCCAGTCCTGTAGGTGGCGCCAGTGCAGCTGTAAGACGGCGGCAGTACACCTTTAAACCGGATGCCGGCCACCATTAAAATCATCAGAAGAAGACCAAAAGGAGAAATCCTGCAGGTCTTGCTGAGACGGGGACGACGGTTGACAAAATCACGGTTACAGGTAAATTGGCCAAAAATAATAATGCATAGATTATTTATTTAGCATGCTTGTGTGTTTGTGTGTGTCTATGTTCACATACGCAAGCGTTAGTTGATTTGTATTTGGCAATGCGCGGGAGCGGTCTGCAAATTCTGCTAAAGTTTGCTAACTTATGTACGTTAATTTAGCTATCTGCGTCAGGCTATGGTATTAAGTGGCTTGAAAGTGGTTTAAATAACCGTTAGCACAACTGCTTTACCTCAACGTTCACCACACGTAACCTAACCTTCATGTCGTTGTCATAGTAACGGTTAACTCGTCTAACGTTAACGTTGGCTTGGTTGTGCTGTAAGCACTAGCCCTTTATCGTTACCGGCAGAAATCTTTCTTTGCTGATGGTAATGATAACGGTAGCTTGGTTGCTTTTTAATTGTATTAGTGGCATCTTGTCTGAGTATATCATAACTACGGTATGTTGTAACTATAACACCATCAGATCTTGACATGTTACTTCAACCGTTAATCCAAGGAAATGTTAACGTTTATGGATAACTCACTGAACGTTATGTGACACAATTGGGTAAAAGCGTATTCACTTACCTTATATCTAACCTTGAATAAAAAAGTACAATAAAAACGAACCGATTATACTAAATAATGATATATTTACAGATTTAAAATTCCCAAAAATATTTACAAATATTGATTATTTAACGATATCGAGGAGACGTGTAGATCGAGCAGACGAGAAAAGCAGCTGAGAGTAGAGGAGTTTGGAGTTGCCCTGGAGACGGTGGTAAGAATTCGCTCGTGCCTGCCACCATAACGCAACCGTTATGATAGCTAAGATAATTGAATTCAGCTATATGGGGAGTTTAGGTGTGTCCAGCTGCATCAGTATTGTCATCCAAATGCTGAAAGACCTCTTTTTTGGTTCTTCTTACTTTGGTTTTAGTATGATTAGGAGCTATTTTCTCTCCTGCTGCACATAATGTGATTCAATCAAAATGATCATGGTTTGTTGTAGACATGGCACTATAGGCCTACATGAGAAGTTCATAATCTTACCTTGAAAATGTGACTGAAGTTGATGAATCCGCTGCTGTTTCATTGACAGCTCCAGACATGAAGATGCTGAGATGATGAAGACTTTAGAATGGAGGGAGCAACTATTGCACCTTCATTTGCTTCATCAGAGGTTAACTGGCTATTAGCAATTTTGATTTTTCATGTATTGTTAATAATAACTGTTGGTGGAACGGTTCACAAAATCCACGGTTTGGTTTGGTTCACGGTTTTGTGGTTATAGTTTATTTCAGTTCGGTATGGAAAATCAAATAGCCTATGTCTTGTATGGTTA
Source organism: Decapterus maruadsi (assembly GCA_030347415.2). Lineage (NCBI taxonomy): Eukaryota > Metazoa > Chordata > Actinopteri > Carangiformes > Carangidae > Decapterus > Decapterus maruadsi. The sequence continues at coordinate 18,337,581 of CM064893.1, read as the reverse complement.
AAACAATGAAATAAAGAGGCAGTGTGAAATCTGATACATCATTGTGACAGTCTGAGGTTAAAAAGATGTGAGATTCTGGGACTGCAAGAAAGAGACATTGCCCAATAAATGAAAAGCATCTTGGAATTAGCAAAGAAAGTTATCGTGAACAAATGCTCAAGAACAAGTAGGTATTCACTGAAATATAGGCCTACAGTATAACCAACATTTATCAATTGTGGTTCTTGCAAAAAATATATCCAATGAAATATAGAAGTAAAAATGTCTCTTAAAACTCTGACCCTTGAATTAGTGCATACAAAACAATTGAACTTCAGCCTACTACTTTTACAACAACATTATTTACCAACAACATAAAAGCATTGGGTCCACAGGCTGCAGAGGGTTAGGTGTCCTGCCAAAGTCTGATTTGGTCTCTCAAAAATATTGTGGTGTTTAACAGCATTTCACCTCTCTCCTCTCTGACAGTCAGCCCCTCTATCTCCTCCTGCTGCTGCATAAACACGCAAAATCCATAATTGGTCGTGATCATCACACACAAACACGGTCCGGTCCCGTACAGCAGACAACGCTGCTGGCACATCTTCTAGCTCCGACTCTTTTTACTCGCCATTCTCACATTAATGCCTCCACAACTGACCAGCTGATAGACTGCTTCACTTTTTTTGTTGTTTACTGGCAGAGGCATCCAGCTTTAGGCGCAGTATTGCCTCGTTCTGCACTGGAGTGTGGACGCTTCATCTTGTTTGTGAATGAGAAAAAGGAGCAGCGCATGAATACGAACAGGGACACATGAACCGTTCGGTTCAGACGGTTTTCATAAGCCGTTCCATCCCTAATAACAACTAGTGCATTGCCTGTTTTAAACATGTGCCTGTTCAGAATAGATGTTGAAGCAGCTGCCTCACTCCCACAAAAATACTCCTGTCTAAATTCCCCCAAAATTACTCCTATTCCATCCTGTTGTTGTTGTTGTTGTTGCTTCTTTAATTTTTTTTTTTTTTAAATTGACATTTCTGCTTCTCTTGGCAGCTGCAGCAAAGGAGACAGAGAAAGAGAGAGAGGTGGCAACAGGCAGCCCGAGGACCCGAGGTTGAACCCAAACACAAGCCCCTGCAAGAAGGAACAGCTTATCATCCATGCATCCGATTTTGCACAGCTGAGAAGCGCGGCTTTATTGTTGTACGGTGACCACCATGCAAAGACGCCATCTAGCCACTCCTTGGCAAACTCAACAAGGGAGCACATTGCTGTCCTGACAGACATCAGGTTTAAATGTCAAAAATAAAAACCACAGAGAGGGGAATGGAAACAAATCTCCCCTCAAAGGGCACCAGGAGCACCTTCTAATCTATGTTGGCTCACAGAGTAAGTCCACCCGTGTTGTTGATGTTGTGTCAATAATTATTTGGTATGTCCTCATAATTTATAAACATAGCCTATTATTTGATTGACATGCACTTGCAATTGAATAGCTTAATTTATCAATACTGTCTTTATATAGCAGCCAGTTTCTAACCCACCCTCTGAGTCTATAGAAGGGACTCCTACCTGTCGCTCTGGTCCTTTACCGACACGCCCTGAAGAAGACCGCAACAGTCGGCTTCTATTTTTATCTATATGCCCTGAACCTCACTGTCCCTTACATAAACACTTTTAAAAGAAAAGGAGTTTGGTCATCTTTGGTCTGCAGTAATCTAAAAACACACTGAAAACTGTTGGTTTGCATGATGACTGATCAAACGACCCCAGTTTTCAGCTGCTCTGTCTCCTTTTCTGTCCCCCTCCTCTGCACTTTTCCTCCATTTTTAATAAAAATGAAATCTCTCCATCCTCTTTCTTCTCAGAAGCTTCTGCTTGAATGCAGCATGGTGCTGTGACATGGGGGTGCTGTGTAATCGAAGGTACAGCTGCTGTAGAACTCCAGAACTGCATCTTCACCCTATTGGATCCATGGAGTAAACTTCAAGGTAACCGGTTTCTTCTGCAGTCAGGTTGCGCACACATCCGCCGTGTGGTTAAACAAATAATCCCTCTATACTGTGTCTGCAAATTTCAGAAAATGCCTGTCTGCATGGCGGATCCTGATAACAATAAAAAAGAAATCCCAAAGAGCACAAGTGTGTTCTCTAAAAAAGCCCTGATAAGCTCATTGACGATCATTGAGTGTTGTGATATCGCTCACTTGGTAGTGTATTGTACTTTTACGCAGTTACCCAGGTTCAAATCCAGCGATGAATTTTAGATTTTCATCGGCAATGCATTTTCTCAGATCTGTTGATTTATTCAGCCGTAGTTCAGATCAAACAAAGACATTTATCTTACTTCATTATTTCAGTATTTGGCTTCGATTCATTTAATTGATGAATAGGCTATGGATACCGAGGGGCCGACAGAGGCTCCTACTGTATCTTCACGTTGTCGCACATGAAAATCTGTGCAGTCTCGTCTTGTAACAGAGCGCTGTACGGCCTGGCGAGCTGTTGTCTCGTTGCTGCGTTCACCATCTTCGTCCAGTGTTAAAAAAAGAAAGAAAAAACCTTTCAAAATCTGCCGTCGGTGGAAAACACTCGCAGCTCGTCAGAGATTCCATCATTCTTAACACATATGGCATATCATTTACAAAAATAGAATAGAGGGTTAGGAGAGAATACCACACTGAAGCGTCTCTATATCTGAAAAAGCACCATTAAATTTAACACATTGTCTCCTGTCAGTCATATAACTTCTCATAAAATTAATCACAGAGTTTTTAAAACCATAGACTGAAAGCTTCAAGAGTAACAGTTCATCGTCAATCAGATCAAAAGCTGCACTGAAGTCCAGAAATACAACACCTTTTTTATTTAATTTATTTAACCTTTATTTAACCAGGCGAAAAATCATTAAGAACTAGTTCAACAACTGACTTCCTGTCTATCTGTGTAAGCAGGTCGTCAGTGAGACATGTAAGAGCAGTGCTAGCGGAGTAGCCTCCCTTATATGCATGCTGGACATCAGAGTTCATATTATTTACTTCAAAATAATGCTGAATTTGCTTGATTCCCTCTTACAGTTTGCATAGTACATTGTTAGTCAGAGCTTGCAAGTTTGCATTTTCTTTGTGTTTCTGAGGACAGCAGTGATAGTTACTCGCACTGGCGAGTTTACACACACACACACACACACACACAATAATGTTCTGCTGCAGACTGTAGCACCTCACACAGTGCCTCCTTTGGTGATCTTGACTCCTGTTGTTTAGACAGTTGTTTAGATCAGTTTCTGCTAGAGTCTGCATCAGAGATCTAAAATCTCTGCATTTGCAGAGATTTTAGTCCAGACTGATAATGCTTTCATTATAATTTAAGTTTCCACCTGGAAAAAAATGATTTCTTTAAAGATTTTGTAATCACATGAGATGACTTTTTGTGTGTTTTTTCTTATGTGTTTTTTCAGAGACAAATAACCTGTGTGGTGGTTCCAATATGATGGGCCAATTTCCGGGAGATGTCTGCACACCACTGGGAGCCCCAGTTTTCATTCTTCCAATAGTCAGGAGACGGCAACCCATGGAAGCAGAGCTGCATGTTCTGCCTTAGTTCCCTACCCAACTGCTGTCATTCTGTGTTTGACAGACATCTGAATGATGTGATCTGTGATCTGTCAAGGCTCCGGCATAATAGTGTGTATTTGCAGAGGATCTAATTTTCCTCGCATTTGCTAAGTTAGATAGTTCATTGTATTTTGGGCTCTTTATTTGTTTGGTTTGTCCCTCATCTTAAGTTATTTTATTTTTTATTTTTGTTGATTTGGTGTTAGTACATGTACTCCTTTCATGCAGCCTAGCAATCCTTTGTTGATGCATAAAACTCACTATTGTAAATAAATTCACCTATTCAGTAGTCATTCAGTCAGCATCTGTTTTATAGATCTGAGACAAGGGGGTTGTTCTTCCATGGGGCATAACAAGGCATTTCTGTAGCTTCACAATACTCCAGTTATAATTTTATTTGGTTAAAGTTAACCAATATTACTGGTATAATTTCTGCATAAAATATAAAAGGCTAAACTTTTTGTATTTTCGAAAAACAACAGAAAAAAACGTGTCCAGTAAGGGGGTGGGGGGTGCAACCATTGCTGTTCATAAACACAACATTCAAAATTGCGAGATTTAACAATAAAGTAACTTCTAAATGTTTTTGTCATGAAATACCACACTCATGACTGCTAGGAATGCCCACTGTAAACTTCTTGCTATTCACAATTCATTTAAAGACCATAAGTTTACACTCAACTGCTTCCTGTCATCGTTGGTAGGTTCAGTGTGTTTGGAGCTGATGGCCTGTATCAGTGTTGTCAGCTTAAAAAACAATAACAACAAAAAAACCCTGTTACAGGACCCCTGTAGTAATGTACACTGTAACATTGCCACTTAATCCCAGCCCTGTCTCCCTCTGAGATTGGCACAGTGGATCTCTTGCTTAATAGCAAAACAGTTCTGTTAGAATTCAGCAGCTTGTGGTGTTTGCATTATGTCACCCTGAAGAGCAAATTACACTAGGCTAGCCAAAAAAAAAAAAAAATCATACACAAGGTGTACAGGTGTTTTTCTAGTTGTATTTGTTTGTCAAAAGCTGGTTGAGACAGCATCACTTTCACCAATATAGGATAACATTAGAATTATGTGATCATGTGTACCCACTCACTCCCTGACATTGCATGTGAATTTGCATTGCTGTGTCAATAGTTGTGTCTGTTCTACAGCCAGAAAACATTTTTTAGGTCAAGAAACTAATATTTTGGACCAAGTCTAAATGTTGATGTGGTCTAAGGTCAAAGGTCTCTTTAATGTCACACAACACATGTTAAAAACCAATACCAGAGAAGTTTGAATCAGGTAACTTGTATAGATGAAAGGTTCTCAGGTGAAATATGAATAATTTCATCAATGTTTATTTCAATTTTACATGGACTATGTGCTTCTTCCAGCCTCCTGCTGAATGTTTACAATCATGTTCACCATTCACTGGTATTATCAGAAGATATTCTTTGAGACATCAATGTTAAAAGGACACACATCACTGACACTGTTTTTCATTAATTCATCAGATGAGTACTGAATCACAGAAAGATGCTTGGGGGGCGGGGGGGGTTGTTCCGTGTATGGCCTTTAGAGCGTGGGAATAGTGGAGCTATCACCCTCCTTGGATGCTACGTGATACCGACGCCTTACCGATGTCTCGAGTCTGCGGCTGATTGGCATCGCGCTGCCGCTGGCCAGCCGACGTCTACTCTACCTACACAAATGGAACGCGACGCTCCTCTGCAACGCCGACGGAGCTGGCGACTGGCATCGCGCTGCCTCTGCCCAGCCGACATCTACGCTACATACACAAATGGAACGCGATGTAGTAGCGACGTTCCTCTGTAACGCCGACGTAGCGACGACGGAGGGTGCTGTGTGGGAAGTGTTTTTTATAAATAAACCCTCTCTTCACTGTCTGGTGTTCTTCTGGTAGAAAATATTGAAACATTTGGATAGCCTAATTTACAAATTGAGCTTGTTCAAAAACAAACATATTTTGACAGATAGTGTCTATGAAAGAAATCTTAATCAGCGCAAAAAGCCCACAATATGCAGTGGGTCTGTATCTTGTTGTACATGTGAATTAAAACCCAAATTCTCATTATTTCCAAGGATGTAATTTCCTAAATACAAATTAGTAATATGTTGTGTAGTAATTTGTTATGTGTCATAATATATGTGATACACACAATCTAATTCATTTTAAGTGTTTGTTTGACCTTCAATTCCTTCTTTACTCTTTTTAGTGGACTTCATAAAAATAAAACATTAATTGTATGATCTAAACTGGATGTCTTGCCCTTAATCACTTTGAAATGGAATCAAAGAGGATCCCTGTGTGTTATTTAGCTAGACAGACAACAAGACAATTATTGTTGTGAAACCTATTTTCATTGACAAACCCGTAGTTTACAACGACCATTTGAATGCATCACCAGACCAAGGTGGGTGCATTTCCATAGACGAATGTGCATTTCAACATAGACAGTTCAGAGGGTCATAGAAGGTGAAACTTTTGATCAAAGTAGCTCTTTATGATCACTATGCTGTCCTCAAGAGTTGAATTAAAAGCGTTGTAACAAAGTCCTTCTAGGCTTTAATCAACGCCACTAGTTTCTTGTGTACTACATTTCCCAGCGAGCCACGGGCCTCGTAGTGTGGTATCCAGGAAGTCTTTGTGGTCGTCAAGCAAACTTTTGCTTGGAAGCAAGGCTGTAAATGTGTAGTCTATCTCCCTGAACTACCGTTTCTCGCAACAGGTAAATGTATTCTGAGTGAAATCACTGTGTAATATACCGTTTAAAGTGTATTTTTTCCGAATTTATTCAAACTGGAATAACTTTCTTTTCGTATTATGCCAGCATTTTATCAAACTAGATAGGCTAACGGTAATTTGTTAGCTAATTTGATGCTAGTCAGATTAGCTAATATAATTGGTGCAAGTTGGATACGAAAGACATATTAGCCTACTATTTATAGTAGTACTTGTCATCTTCTTAGTTTCTCAGAACGTCATTCGACCGAGACGCTTTCATTTTGTTTGTTGTGTTCAGGTAGTCGTGAGAGATGAGCTGCTGTCATGGGCCTGCGCCCCAGGAGGTTCGGCCTGGTACAGCACGAGTTCTGGTCACTGAGCTCAGTGGTTCAGGCCTTGTCAACCCAACTCCTGCCACAAAAACCTCTGAAGACTTGGAGACAGCAGTGGAGCTTTACCTCTCTTCAGAGAGGCTTGTAAGTTTTCAGAAGTGCCTGAGGATACAGCCTGTGCTCATCCCACGGATACACCCTGCCCTCCCCTGTCTTTTTTATTAAATTCATGTTAGTCTATGCGATTGACTCAAATTTATTCCATCTTATCTGTTGAGACATGTTTTGAGAGATGACATAGGACCTTCCAGCATAGAGAAAAAAATCTAATGTTATCTCTGTGTATTCCCACTGCATTATTATGTCTGTATTGTGACAGCACAGGTTGTGGAGATTGCTGTTTCAAGGTGAGGTGGGCAGACAGAATTATTTCACACCATGGGCTTTCCATGATTTGTCATGGTTGAATGTCACAGGCAAATATTGAACAATGAAACAAAGTCAAGTAAAGGCAAAATCCAGTTCAGTGTGCCAGTCAGAGGTCAGCTGTTGTACTGATAATTTACATTCCTCACAGGAATTGCTGTGTGGAACTCGGGACCTCTCTCATGTGACTTCACTGGAGATCTGCATAGACACACAAGAATACACGCTGGGTAACTTTGGTGAGATATAACGTACACCAAGGCATTTATAAAAGTTAAACATTTCAAAACCTATTGTATGATTAGAGCATTGACATGAATACTTATTACAGCTCACTGTTTGTCATTGACATGGGTTTTCTTTCATATTCAGTGACTCTTGTTGTATTTATGTGTGGAATGATTCATGATAGATATTTAAAAAAACAAAAAACAAGACAACCAGAAAGCATAAATAGACAAACTGCTTTAATGCACTGTGTCCATACCAGATTTCCTGTCAGGTGTTCTAACCTGAGGGCAAGAACGAACTGTTAATTGTGGAATAACTCCATAATTATACTCACCTCTGTCCTGAGAAAATCCTGTATTACACAACGAGCAGGCATGACAAAGTGTAATCTGTACATCTGTGAGTCATGCCTAGTCCATCACTATAGATGCTACTTCTATTAAGATAATTTAGTTTGAGCACATGATGTTGTGCATTTGGAAATGAACCAGGAAATAATCACCCCACTGTGATGTAAGTAGGGAGAGATTGTTTTGTTTGTCTGATGATCTTCTAGGTGCTTTCTTGCCCAATCTCGTGCAACTGAGAATGAACAACAGCATGATCATGTCAATAAGGTAAGCATACAATTCCAGAAATACAGTCCTGTTTTTTCCCCAAACTCTTGAGAAGAAAACTTTTCACAACACACACTTATACTATGTCGTAATTAGTGTGTTGCCGATTCTCAAGAAGTTGCAAATCCCGAAACCAAAGTCAAATGTGAAATGAAACAAAACAGCATACAGTATGTGCTACTTATGCCTTATTCCTTCCACAAAACACATGTCTTTGTGTAAACACTTACAGAAAACTGTAACTTGACCTTCAGCAGGGATGGATCCACGGGATTACTGTCATTTTTACATTGGCTGAATGTGTGCGATGGACACCTTTCCGTGAGATGACTTGGACAGAGTTTTTTTTTTTAAAGAAAAAAGATTGGGCTTTGAAGTAGAAAGACAGGTCAGAAAAAGTGCAGTGCGGTGGCAGTGCAGGTCTGGAGCAGTGCTCTGCTTTGGCCATGGTTTTCCAACAGGGACTTGTAATGCAATGTTTCTGTATGGTCGCTGCATGTTGAAGCTTGTAAACCAGATAGCAGCAGATGTTCTGTTTAGATACATTCTTGGAGACAGACACATGGAGAACAGGTTCACCCGCTTCGCTTCGCAATAGGACACAGAGGGATTTGTGGCATATCAGTTTTCAGATTCATCCATTTGGACCTTTCCAGGAAAAAAAAAGCAGGAAATCTGCAGTGTCCACTTTGATTGCAGCCACAGCCGTGTCATCAAAATCAGATACAGGAAAAGCAATAACCTCCACGGATGAGATACACAAACTGTAAATTGTCCTTATAATAGGGCAGGTGGAGAATTGTTACTCAAGAGACTGCTGAAGGATAAGAGTATAGCAGAAAGATAGGGAGCTGTCTGCTCCACCCTGAGAGTAGCAGAGCAGAGCCAGCCGGACGTGCACTGCCTCTGATAGCATTTCCTGCTCTGGGCTGAGGGAGCTGTTGTGGAGAGGGTGTAACGGTGTTGTAGATAGACTGAATGAGCCTCTGCTGGAAGGGTCAGAGCAGGGCTGTGCTGAGCTGAGACAAGTGGGAGGCAGAAGAGAGGCCCGCATCTAGGGAAGAGAAAGGAGCTAAGCTTCAGTGGCCAAAAGGACTGCATAGTCTTTGTCATGATTCATAGTGTTGTGTAACTCCCTTCCCTTGCACCACGAATCAAATTTATTCAATTTCATCTCCTTAGAGACCTGGGAACCACCCTCTCCCACCTGCAGGTGCTGTGGATGTCTCGCTGCTGCCTAAAGGACCTAGATGGCATTTCTACTTTTTCTTCTCTGAAGGTAGAGAAGGTTACAGATGTTCATGTTGAGAGACAATTCAACCAGTCAGCAAACTGTTGAAGTGACAAAAAACTTGATTTGACAAATGTTTAAAATATTTGTGTATTAATTAAAAGAAGAAGAAAAAAAGCATTCTCAGACAAAGTTTTGATATTTATTTTAGTTGCATTGGTGAAAAAATGTAGTCCCACAGGTCATTCCCATTTCAGCAAATCCTGCAATTTTCAAAGTAATTTGAGAAATTGAGAATAGAGCTTAATTTGTAAGATCCCAGGTTCTGTGACTTTGGAAGATTTCATCTGTCTCTCTCATATGTCTAATATATTCCCTTGCACACTGACGATATTTTCATAAATTTTGTATTTTTCTTTGACTGTTCAGGAGTTGTACGTGGCCTACAATGCTGTGTCAGACCTGAGTCAGGTCGGCATGCTGGAGAACCTGCAGCTGTTAGATCTGGAAGGGAATGATGTGGATGACTTAGTCCAAGTCCAGTATCTGAGATTGTGTGACAAACTCCAGACACTCACCCTGGAGGGGAATCCTGTCTGCGTGCTCCCAAACCCCACTGCTACTCAGGTAAGCTAACGTCTGGTTAACATTGTGCGTAAAACTGAATAATACTTCTATGTCAACACCTGTGAAAAGAGATGGTCACACATATGGTAAAGTTCCATATCTGATGGAGTATGTGTGTTTTTATGTGTTCTTGTGTGTATCCAGATTACAATTATGGCATTAAGACAGTGCACCTGAGATCCTAGGTTCACAGAACTTTAAAGGAGACATATTATATGCCCCTTTTCCATAAATTAGAGTAGTTTCCAGGTGACATGTGTATCACATGCTTCGGTCAAAATACCCAAAGGATCAAACATCACAGCACTCTTTTCATCCGCTCAGAATTTCCCTGTTCTGATTTCAGTACCTGTCCCTTTAAATGCAAATGAGCCACTGCTCACCCCGCCCTGCCCCCTTTTACTGGTACAAGTACTCACAGGTAGACATGGTATTATGCAAATTCAAAAACTAATGACATCATTGTATGACGATCAAGGGAACGGCTTGTAAAACCACATGGATTTCAACCTCGGGAACCTGCAAAGTACAGATTTTTTCTCACATTTCGGGGCCGGACAGCAAAGCAAACACCCAGATATATGTTAAAGAGCCTTCAAAGTGTTATTTCCATAATATGTCCCCTTTAAGGGACTAATATCAAGTAGTGCAAGGGTCAGAGTCTGCAGTTTGGCAAAACGGAGAAAGGAGGTGAATGAACAGTTGAGCAAGGAGCTGGGCAGAGTTCCTGAAGAGGAAGTGTTGTATTCAGTTGATGTTGTAAAAGCCAACTTGCAAATGCAACTTGTGGGTCTGATGTAGGTATCATTCAGTTAGCTGTGTCTCCCAATGCTAGCATGCTGTTAGCCCTCATGGCCTTGTCAGATAATGGCCAAAATGTAATTAGCGTGTGCTGAGACATGAAAGTATCCATGTGATGTCACCGCTCTGTTTCTGGGTCTTCAACACATCAGAAAGGAGATGGGGCAAGCAGGAGGCATCAAAATAATCAAACATAACAGCCTCATAATTGATGCACCCCTCTGTGAGGACACCAGGACACAGAGATATTGTGTTTTTTTTTATTACATTGCTGTGCATATTGGATCTCTTTTAAAACGGCCTAATACATTATTAATGTCATGTAAATGTCCAGTACATGAAGCAGCTCATCGAGGACCATTTCAGGGACATAGCGGGGAGAAGCTGCATTTGCACCTTCCATGGATTTGAGACACAGTGTGCTTTTATTTTTTGGGCCACTGTGAATGTGTTTATTTACACCCACCAGCCGAGCATTAATTAGGAAACTAGGGCAATGAGGGGAGATGCTGAGCTGAATATGCATTAGGCCTGTGCTTTGTAGTGACTGAGGGGGTCTTGGGTTTGCTCTCTTGCCAAACTATCACTCCTCTTGCTGCACCACACACACACACACACAAGAACACACACATATCTGCTTACTTCCTCTCACTCAGCCCTCATTCTCCTCCTCTTTTCTTTTTCGTTTCCTCCTTGCCAGCCTTTCTCTGTCTTTTTTTTAATTCACTGCATCTGTGTGGTTTGGTAAAGGAGAGGAGAGCCATGCTCTAATTTGATCGCTCAGTAGCTCAGTGATTTACTAGACTCTCTCTCTCTCTCTCTCTCTCTCCCCCCTCCCTCTCTGTCTATGTCCGTGTGCTGATAAATGTCCAGGCCTCCGTCCAAAGTGCCCATTGTGGACTGGTTATTAACCTGCATAGTTTTATAGCTTCACTCAGTCTTAATATGTTTGGGTTCATAGATGTATTTAAACATCATAATGGTCAAAAACAAGTGCAAAAAGATACCATATAGATACTGGGTATTATTGTAATGTGATACTAGCAACTATTGACACATTTAGCACTGCCCTACATTTGGACTGCAAGAGTACCAAAGGTTTGGTAGACTATATAAACCTTCTTTTTTTTTTAATGTGGGTCAAATCGATGATGTCATGATGATGAGTCACCTGGCATCTCCTTTTCAACTTATCCTGGTTGTTTATCACATGTGAGGCATTGTGTATCCCATATTGTATAGTTATGCATTATTTAGTATAGCCAAATTACAGAGCACTTTACGTATAATGAGTATAATGAAACCTAATTTAGATTAGAGGAGCAATGATTCAATATTTTTGGAGCCAAGTGGAGTACAAAGCACATTATTAAGTAGATCAGTTGCTGTCAAGCATGCATCTGAGTAGTCTGTTTATTTAATTAGTCAATTATGAACTTAGTACACAGCAAATATTTTATATCATTTTAACGAGCCCATAAACTTATATCCACTGCATGGCCACAACAGGAATATATTAAGGTTAAGGTTATTTGTGATAGATTTTTGTACATTAAGCAGTCCTGAAAATGCTGTTACATAATGCACTGGTAGAAGTTTAGTGCATAAAAGGACAAAGACTGCACATACCATTAATCTAAAATCATAAGATGTTTTAAATAACAGGTTTTATAGTTCACTTTATAAGCGCCCCATAAATCACCTGAGTCTGGCACAGAGTATTTTTACACTTTCTCCACACTACTTCAGTTTTTATAGGATTGAGGGTGTTACAGTGCCAGGCTCGCCTCGGCTCTTACTAACCCAAAACCCCCCTCCCAAAGGCTAACCCAGCACCTAACGTCACACCTACCAGTCCCTGCGTGATGCATTAACGTGTAGGTGAGTCCTGTTTCCCTGGGTGAGTGCAAAAGTTTCTACCTGGAGGGGGGAAACGTGTGTGTGTGGGAACTCACCCAGGTGGACGGTGCGCGCTCTGTTCGTGGGTCGGCTCCGGCCGTCTCCTTTGACTTTGTTTTCACGGCCAGCCCGCTCTTGGTTTAGTTGGTTTAAGTTCATTAAGTGTGGGACAAAAGAAATACAAGTGGTGGTGTGGTGGATGTCGCGTCAGTCTCTCAGTCTCCGGTGCGTCGTGAGACACCTGCTCCCTGTGGCGTCTTCCTCGTGGGCCTGTCGCCGTCTTCCTGCTTCCGGCCCAAAATCCTGACTTCCCGCCCAGGTGCGGCTGCCACCAATTTTGAGAATCCCCAACACCACGCCCCCTCCTAAACGTGTATGTCAGTGAGTCCCTAGCAACCACTCTATTCTACCCCCACCAGACTGACTCATAACATCCCTCCCCCCATAAAGAGAAAAAAAAGAAAAGAAAAGTAACACCCACACTATGATTAGTATTTTTTTTTTTTTTTTTTAAACAATTTTTCCCTTTTTCATAAAATCTCCACACCACCATTCACAAATACATAATTAAGTACACAAACATTCTTCACGGCAGATTGACTACTTTTTCAAAATCTGCCAAGCTATCAGGTTACAAACACATGCTCTACTTTGAGAAGGAAAACCTGAAAGTACTGACCAAAACAAGAACTAACTACTAGGCCTTCAGGTGGGCTCCCCCACGGGCATACGAGACAGTGCATCGGCCAAAACATTATTCTTCCCTGCCACATGCTGAACCACCAGGCTGTAAGGCTGTAGCACCAAAGCCCACCGAAACACTCTCTGGTTTGAGGTTTTGAACTTGGCTAGGAAAGTCAACGGATTATGATCTGTATACACAATGACCTCCCAGCCTGAATGAGATACATAGACTTCGAAATGCTTAATAGCCAAGACAAGACCCAGAGCCTCCTTCTCGATTGTGGAATAAGCCCTCTGATGTTTATTAAGCTTTTTCGAGTAGTACGCAACTGGCCTGTCCAGACCAGCAGTGTCCACCTGCAAGAGCACTGCTCCCACGCCAATATCACATGCATCCACAGCAAGTTTGAATGGTGCTTCAAAATTAGGTGCCAGCAACACCGGTTCACAGGCTAATATAGCCTTCACACTGGCAAAAGCCTGCTCACAAGCTTCTGTCCACACAAACTTTACATCTTTCTTCAGAAGGTTTGTTAACGGCTCAGTAACGGCAGCAAAATTCGGCACAAATCGCCTGTAGAAACCACACATGCCCAACACCCTCATGACTTCTCGCCTACTCTTTGGTGGGGGAAGATCAAGAATGGCCTCCACCTTTGCACGTCTAGGCATCACCTTTCCCTGGCCCACATGATGCCCAAGGTAAGTCACCTGCCCCTTTCCAAACTCGCACTTAGGTAAGTTCACAACCAGCCCGGCCTCCTGCAGCCTTTCAAAGAGCAGGCGCAGTGAGGTGAGATGTTCCTGCCACGAGCTGCTATGAACCACAACATCATCAATGTAGGTCACGACTGAGTTCAACCCATGTGTAACGGCGTTCATTAATCGCTGAAAGGTAGCGGGTGCATTTTTCATGCCAAAGGGAAGCACGTTACATACATACAAACCATCAGGAGTTACAAAGGCCGAAACCTCCTTAGCCCTCTGAGTTAGCGGCACCTGCCAGTAGCCTTTCAATAAGTCTAGTTTCGACACAACTTCAGCCCTGCCTATTCGGTCGATACAATCTTCCAGTCGAGGAATTGGAAAAGCATCAGCTTTGGTCACCTGATTTACCTTCCGATAATCAATACATGGTCTCACAGTGTTATCTGGCTTGGGAACTAGCACTACCGGAGAGCTCCACTCACTCTGCCCATGCTCCACTGCCCCAATCTGCAGCATGTAGCCCAACTCTTCCCTCAGACTGTCAAGCTTGGAAGGAGCCAGCCTATATGGATGTTGTTTTATTGGCACAGAATCGCCTACATCTACATCATGAGCAGTTAAGGTTGTACGACCTGGGACATCCTGGAAAAGGGACGAAAACTCAGCTATCAGAGCTTTAAAATCAGACTGCCACTCTGACGGTAAGTGCCCCAGCTGAGCATCAAGAGATCTCAAAGCCTCAGAGTTTCCCAACCTGAACCCAACAGTGTCAACTTCTCCACTGACATCCTCCTCTGTTACTCTCCCCATAGCCACACAGGCAACAGCTGGCTCACGTAAACGAGTCTGGTACAGTTTTAACAGGTTAATGTGGCATAATCTGGTTTTACGTCTACCCTCAGGTGTGCTAATCACATAATTTTTGTCGCCTACCTTTTTCATAACAGTATACGGACCACAAAATGATGCACTCAGACCCGACATTCGCTGTGGAACTAGAGCAAGGACTTGGTCCCCAACAGCAAAATGGCGATCAACAGCCTTCCGGTCAAACTGAGCTTTCATATGGTTCTGGGCTTTCAGGAGATTTTCCTTTGCCACCTGACACGCAGCCCACAAGCGGTCCTTAAACTCAGACACATACTGGAGCACAGTTGTCGCAGGCTCAGGTTGAAGCAGCTGTTCCTTTAATAACTTCAATGGACCTCTTACCTCATGACCGAACACCAACTCAAAAGGAGTAAAACCAGTGGCCTCACTCACAGAATCTCTCAAAGCAAAAAGCAGAAAAGGGAGCGCAACATCCCAATCTCCGGGAAACTGAGCACTGTAGGTTTTGATCATGGTTTTTAACGTCTGATGAGCCCGTTCAAGCACTCCTTGAGACTGGGGATGATAAGCAGAAGATACAACCTGAGAGATACCAAGCTCACTCATGACCTCTTGAAAAACACCAGACACAAAGTTAGTCCCCTGGTCATGCTGCACTTGTTTCGGTAAACCAAAGCGTGAAAAGAAACCCACTAAAGCCTCTATGATGGTTCTAGCCTTAATATTCCTAAGAGGGACGGCCTCTGGAAAACGGGTTGTCACATCCATGATGGTCAACAGGAACTCATTTCCTTTCTTAGTTTTAGGTAAGGGGCCAACACAGTCTATGACAACCTTTGAAAAGGGCTCCCCCACCACCGGCACAGGGGTCAGAGGAGCAGCAGGGACCTTCTGATTTGGTTTTCCAACCATCTGACAGGGATGACACGAACGACAGAAAGCTACAACATCCCGATGAAGCTTGGGCCAATAGAAGTGTCTCATAATCTTAGCCTGTTTTTTTCTAATGCCTAGGTGACCAGCTAATGGGATCTCATGTGCTAGACGCAAAACATCCTCACGATAGCCCTGGGGCAACACTATCTGATGATGCACACTCCACTCATCAGTAGCAGGACGGGCCGGCGGTCTCCACTTTCTCATGAGCACATCCCCTTTAAAGTAAAAACCCTCCGCCATGTTTTCACTCTCCTCAACTGTACAAGCGGCCTGTCTAAGGGGGCTGAGTGAGGGATCCTGTTTCTGGGCTGTAATCAGTGTTTCTCTGTTCAAAACTGGTAGCTCACTCACCCCACACCACTTAGCAAAAACAGTGTCTGCAAGGTCAACTGGGGGCAGGTCACTTGCCCCTTTCGCCTCCACAACAGGTCCTTCAACCACTGCATCGTTGCCAGCGGTGGACTCTGTGAGGGCTCGCGCTTGAGACCAAAGCGCCACACGCGCCACAAAAGAGAGCAACAACCGGACGACGCGTCACGGTCACACTACAAACGCGCACGAGGCAACGCAGAGCAAACTATAAACCACAGGGGATCAATCAAAACATAGTGTCCACAACACACAAAATTTCCTCCGCGCGCGACACCAACCACGACACACGACGCAAACCACAACGCTTCATTCACAAAACCAACATGGACGCGCTAACGCTAACTGTCAACAATCCCGGACGAGCCCCCAATTGTTACAGTGCCAGGCTCGCCTCGGCTCTTACTAACCCAAAACCCCCCTCCCAAAGGCTAACCCAGCACCTAACGTCACACCTACCAGTCCCTGCGTGATGCGTTAACGTGTAGGTGAGTCCTGTTTCCCTGGGTGAGTGCAAAAGTTTCTACCTGGAGGGGGGAAACGTGTGTGTGTGGGAACTCACCCAGGTGGACGGTGCGCGCTCTGTTCGTGGGTCGGCTCCGGCCGTCTCCTTTGACTTTGTTTTCACGGCCAGCCCGCTCTTGGTTTAGTTGGTTTAAGTTCATTAAGTGTGGGACAAAAGAAATACAAGTGGTGGTGTGGTGGATGTCGCGTCAGTCTCTCAGTCTCCGGTGCGTCGTGAGACACCTGCTCCCTGTGGCGTCTTCCTCGTGGGCCTGTCGCCGTCTTCCTGCTTCCGGCCCAAAATCCTGACTTCCCGCCCAGGTGCGGCTGCCACCAATTTTGAGAATCCCCAACACCACGCCCCCTCCTAAACGTGTATGTCAGTGAGTCCCTAGCAACCACTCTATTCTACCCCCACCAGACTGACTCATAACAGAGGGGGATTCTGTTGACAGATTCAATCGATGATATTCATACTGTAACTATGTTTCTGTTAAGAAACAAATTAAGAATTATTGCATATTCAACAGCTCAGCATGAACCTTTCATGTCTATATTGAGAGCAAGTTCAGTCCACCATGTTGCACAGCCATGTTTCTATAGTAGTACAGATCACTGAACGCGATGTTGGCTCTCCTAATGCCTGGAAAGGGAGGGGTATTGAGTTTGTCAGGAACTGCACCACAGTTTGTGTAACATTTCACTTTCTCTCTCTTATGCGTCTTCTCCTCCTAACAGAGTGCAGACTATAGATATCGGGCTGCAGTGAGGGAGTTGGTCCCTCAGCTACGTTACCTAGACAATGTAAGGGTGGAAGAGGATGGGCTGAGCTGCAGCGGCACCATGGGAGAAGACTGGGCCATTCTCCGAAACTCCATCAGAGACCGCAACTCCTCTCAGCGTGCTACTGAAGATGGTGTGTGTATGTTGTTTTGAGTCAATCAGTGCAGACCAGTTAATTACACTGGTGTATTTAATGGGCTATTCACTTTTGTCTTTCTAGAGGAGATAGCAGACAGTACGGACCCTTTTAGCAGACCCAGTTCAGCCAGACGCCCTGCCTCCAGCCGCTCCAGTATCTGG
The DNA here is from genome assembly GCA_030347415.2 of Decapterus maruadsi. NCBI lineage: Eukaryota > Metazoa > Chordata > Actinopteri > Carangiformes > Carangidae > Decapterus > Decapterus maruadsi. The sequence continues at coordinate 18,319,976 of CM064893.1, read as the reverse complement.
CCGCTCTCATCAGCGGGCTCCAGACCCCACACTGGCTACAGACCCATGTCAGCGGCCAGGCCTGGGGTTCTGTCCCCTCCTGGGTCCAGACCTGGCTCTGCAGACTCGGATCTAGCAGCAGTGGAAGCAGAAACCAGTGTCATGACACATGGTTAAGACCCTCGATAGCAATCTGTACTCAACAGTGCCTCCTAGAGGATTTTTATGAAAAATCATTACTGAAATCCCTCTTATCTGTTGAATTTTTTTAAGGAGCAGGTAAGATCTTGTTCTGTGGGAACCCAGCTCAGGCTATTCGAGCAAGGAGAGAGAAGCTTCGGGTATGTGGTGTGTATTTTGTATAACAGACAGAAAATGTTTTATTCTTGAAAAACAGACCTCCTATCCACACCAATCTACAATGTTTTGCATGATGACTCCCTTGCAGCAGAGTACTTTGTGTCCACTGAAAAGAACAAGCTTTATGGGCTTTGACAGGTCATTATGGCTGTCTGGCACCAGCAGCTCATCTCCTTAATATCATGTCAGTATAAACAGAAGGGACTAATTATTAGAAACCTGAGAGGACTGGCGCAGTAGTGGGAGTGTGCAGGGGTGTGGAGATGTGTTAGGGATGCAGCCGTGTCAGAGGGATTTGACAGATGGGGTTCTCGCTGCCAGCACCATGTGATCTGTTACACTAGCATATACACGCCGCTGCTGTCCCTCTCTGTCATCTACTTACCGACTGTTCGGCCTACCTTTGTTGTCACTGTCTAATCATTACCCAAGTATATATCTGATGTATTCAACTCGGAGGCTTCTATTCTCTTGTTTGTTTCCTAGCTTCCTCTCCTGCCATCTCGCTCATTCTCCCTTTCTTCTGTGTCACAGACTGCACCCACCAGGTCAGTTTTCACCCCCTGCGACCTGCCTATCCATGTACCAGAGCACACGTACGACCTTGAGGAGCCTGATGCTAGAGACCGTGGTGATGTCTTTGCTGATCTTAGGGCTTGGAGGGAGCAGCACAGCAAGTACTAAATGCTTACACAGCTTTCTATCTTTCTGTCTCTGATACATGAAATTAAATGAAGGCTGATTCTTAATTTTTGCCATGAAAGACCGACTTTCCTCTCCTGTTGTTTTACAGGCTTCTCCAGGCCATAGAGACCGAAAGATTGCCACAGGTCCTGGTTATTCAACACAGTGATGAAGAAGAGGAAGGAGACGAAGAAGAGGAAGGTTTTGGTGGCATGAGAAATGAAAGTAACGATGAAGAAGATGGAGAGGAGAAGCGCAGAGACAGCCCAGGCGCTGGCTCACCAGATTCCTCGTTCCAGTCTCTTTCCCCAGGTGAATTCTCACTGAAAGGGAATGAGATAAAATATGAAAATCTGGTGACAGTCTTTTCACAACAACATCTCCTGCAAGTTAATAAGAAATAGTATGGACTGTGCCTGCAGCTATTTGCATTCTGTCTAGTGTCAGCCCATTTGATGACCTGTACAGCCTTATGTTCATGTGAAGTGAAATGCAGACTCTTTCATTCCCATAATAGAAACAGTTTTTAATAATCAATTTTGAAAGAGCAATGGGAAAACTCTAGTTCAGTCACGTGGCATTTGGTTAACCATAGCCCAAAATAGATTATTATAAATCAGCACATAACATACATTGATAGCAGCTACTGAACCATTATGTGATGATTGTGCTTTCAGAGCTGTGTCACAGAGAAATTTCATCTCCTGATGTGGCTCAACCTCCCATGTCTGCAGACAGCAAGCTGTACCCTTCTCCCCCTGCCAGTGCCACGGTAGCTTCCGGTAGTCGGAACCCACGAGGGATTCGTGCAAACAGGCTGCGACTCAGCCAAACCAAATCAGAGCATTTATGTGATTCCGGCAGAGAAGGATGCTCCCAGAGGACGGGCACAACAACAGGAGGCTCAGACGGGACACGTGCGACGAGGACCAGTGTACCTCTGTTACGTCAAACTGCACACATACCTCATCGGCCACCAGCAAGAGGCCTGGGTGAAGAGCTTGTATCCTGGTAAGGACGGTGTTATTAAACATAATATAATTATTTTCTGTCTTTGACATTAAAAACTACTTCAAAGCATCATTTCATTTTAGTTGTGGGTTCTGTTCTATAAGTAATCTGGACTGTAGTGTTAAATAATTTGATACAGTTATGAAATAAATTACAAATTATAAATTAATTAATTATAAATCATTTAATTGCCACTGTGTAACGTTAAATGGTTGTTTACATAGCATGGTACTAAAGAAAGAACTCCCTGTCTTTCAGTGTGGACATCAGTGTGCAGTCTGGCAAGAAGCAGCTTCACACTCCTCAGAGGGCAAAACTCTTGGACAGACCAGTGATTACTCGTCCTCACACAGCCAGGGCAGCTCTACAGACACAGCACCAGCACCACATGCTCCAGGCCTGCAGAGGGAGCTCACAGCCAGACTGACACCAGAGTGGGCTCATGTTTGGCTGCCTTGATAAATGTGATGTGTAAGTGTGTGACTGTTTCATACCCTGAAGAAAAAGAGTTGTAGCATGGGGGCCATTTAAGTGGAACGTCGAACCTTGCTCATCCCCTGCCTTGAGGTGTGTTGGGATTAACACAAGATTGCCACAAGACTGTCTCTTTTTCTTGATATTGAAAGCCATTCCAGTGCAGTTAGTAATGACACACCAGCCTCCTTTAAAATGAGTAATTGTGTACTCAAGTGTAAATAATATGAGTGGCTGTGTAGTTGGAGGACTTGCTATAATGAGATTATTCCATTAATGTCACTAAATTGGTGTTTTGCCAGATGAGAATCAATGTGGGATGTAATTACTACCTCTCATTTGCATTTCTCAGGCTGAAATGTTTCATTATTATAACTCCAGTTCTACCTTGTGTTTGGCGCAATTAAAAAAAAATCTCAAACTACTTCAGATTATTGTGGTTTTCTTTCATTAATGCTGAGATTTATGGTTCTGATTCAGATCCATGATTTATCGTCCTCAAGGGGAAACTTGGTTTCACATTCAGTACTACATTTAACAAATAACATTCAGCTCACATCTGAACGTACAACAAAAATACACACACACACCAATACACACCAAATTTGAACCTTCTGCTCAGGTTGTTCAAGGTATTGATGGCAGATGGAATAAAAGTCATTGTAAGACCTAGACAGGATTTTCTTCAATGAGTGATTCATGATGTAATAATGTCATTTTGCCACTTGGGGGCACTATCTGTAAACATGAAATCAAATACTATTTGTCGCCTTAACTTCATTAGACAAACAGTCCTGTAAAATCCACCTCCTTGAAAGACAAGTTTCATTTTTTTTGTGCAGGCGCTCATCCAAGTCATTTACATCAGCTTTGCCTTTGGGAATCACTAACAGAGGACAAAGTGTTTCATTACATATTGCCAGATACATATCACGAGGAACTGACTGGTACAAATCAACTCCATACACATGATCTAATGGTGACATATTCTGTGGCTGTCCATGAGATGTGGTATAAATTCACTATCCATTGTAATGTGAAGGGAAATTTGAGACAGATTTAGTCCTGAGACCCTTAGCAGCAACAGTATTTTGGTCTTGAACACCTCAGTCGGTCTGAGATGTGTAAGGTTGGGAGAAGGTTTTACCGTATTTAGAAACTGTCACATTGATTTTTACATGGAGTTCAAATTCAGTGGATCTGCTACAACCAGCACACTGGCACTTCCAAACTTGCCCAGTATGAATACCTGACATGCACACATCGGAAAGCACTTCCCATATTTCTGTCATCATATGCGTCACTTCTATACACAGAAACAGGATGTAAATACAAGAGCCAAAGTGCCAAAAACACAGTCATTAAACCTTCAGAGCGCCGCTAATACATCACTCTACCGTGTTTGATTAAGAAGTGTTTACATGTCAGACACAGGAATGTATGATGTGTATGTACATGTAGTCCACTCAGCCATTTGACAGCAGCAGTAATATAACATTGTATTTCTCATCTTCATCCATTGGATTGTTTTTCTTTCCCACTGTCCATCAGGTGTTTTCAGCCATACTCCCATCACACTGATGCTATTAAGTCTCAAGACACAAATTGAAGAGAATGGAGTGAAAAGTGGGGCTTTTTATGGTGGGAAAGTATAGGATGGTGCCCGCGTTCTCTCTTGGTAATTTCTCAGAAAGGGATCATTCTCACACCTACATGTAGTCAAGACCTAATCTGGCCTGTGCTTCCACTTCCCTGTTATTACCTGAAAATGTAACAAACCAGTCAGGCCTGGGCTTTATCTACTGATTTGAGATAGTAAATATTGTGAGAAAAGCTGAAAATTGGATTGCAAAGAAGAACAATTTCCTCTAAAATGTCTGATATGTAGTGAAACAACAGTTTCACAGGAAATGCTTTTCTCTAAAAGGCATACATCTAGAATCTGATACAACTTGAATTACCACTTTGGAGTTGTATGCTCCTGCCACTAAGACAGGTTTTGTAAAACATTCCTCTTTATTATGAGTCATATAGAATGTCAACCATTTGCGTCACTGTGACCTTTGATCACCAAAATCTAATCACCTTGTCCTCGGGGGCAAATGCATTTGTATACATTTTGAAAAGATTCCCTTGAGGAGTTCTGGATATTGCATTCATTAGGCCCAAGTGAGCTTGCCGTGACCTCTGACCTTTGACCACCAAAATCCAATCATCTCATCCTTGAGTCTTAGTGAATGTTTGTGCCAAATTTGAAGAAGTTCCACGAAAGGTGTTACTGAGAAAACATACACACAAAAATGAGACTGCCACAGACAAGCCTAAAACAACAGGCCTCTGGCTTAGCAAAACACAGTGGGCTGGAATAGTAACGGCCCAGGTGTCAAAAATCAAGTCGAAACAACACCTTTACAGCTAAAACACCCATCATAACTTGGCTTTGGAAGACATTTTCACTGACAATGACTACAAAAACAAAGAACAAAAAATCCCTGTCTGCCACAAATCCATGATTCAATCATCTCAGGTAGATCCACCCAAAGAGTTGTCATTGAAGCGATCAAAGACAGGAGGTGTATAATATAGTCTAATTGCATGTGGTAGGTTACTGCTTCTTCATGTTCTAACTGCAAACAAGGTAGGCATGCGTAACTGACACCTCACTCCCAAACACACCAACACAACAGTGAACTTTATCATAGAAAGGAATGTGATATTTCCATTTCATTATCAAGCAGTAATACTGACTTGAGGCAGGTCACGCCGTCGACTGAAAATACCTGCAGTATGAGTTCAGACAGGTTTGTACAGTACATGCAAGACCACAAGATCCTGCCGGAAGGAACATTCCTTTCACTGGGAGGTATTTGGGATACATAACTCAATTTTATGTTGACACCTTTGTAACCACAGGCAGACATACAGTTTTTAATGATATACAAATCATACAATTAAATACAATTATCCATGTATTGAACTAGGGTTAATTCTCTTTGTGATACAGTCATCATAAATTTGCATGGCAAGGCAATATGTTATTTAAACAAGCCAAGTGTTGTGTTTATTTTCACTTATTCCATACTATTAATATTGGTTTTCCGTCCACGTAGTTTAACTAAATTTGTGATTTTTTAAATAAAATATAATGATCAGATATGACAAATAGAGATTTAAAAAGCATTGTCAAACGGTAAGGGAAGGTTAATTAAAGGCAGTCCTCTCCCTCATTGTTTTGCCATGCTGAATTGATATCCCACACTAATATAGAACTTGTGTTATAAACACCACATAATGGCAAAACGGTTTGCAGTCTGTACCGAAAAACACAACGCAGAGGGCCAGATAGGATCGGCTACATGTAGACATCTCCTGCTGCACTGCATCTGTTCGTTTTCCTCTGCTCACATGTTCACAACCACCTTAACACGCCCTGACTTCCGTCCACCTATCCAGTTTCTCCTGACCTGATAGCTAAAACCAATGTAAATTATAGCTGCTGCGCAGCAATGGGTCGTGTCCGGGCAAATTTTGCACAAGAAATAGGAAGACAGGTTAATTGACCTTGGAATGTTCATTTTTGCACAAGCTGGGGATTGAACCCGCAACCTCTGGAACTAAAGACTGTTGTCTATCGCACTGAGCTAATTGTCAAGTGGCAGTGCCACGGTGGCTTCACAAATTAAGTAAACCATTCACTGTTGTGCAGGCAACGTTTCTGAGGTAAAATTCTGATGTTTGTGTCAAACATCATCTGCTATGAGTCTAAGATTTTGTTCAAAGACTATCTGGTATATTGATGTAATATACTTATCACCCGGACTGGGGATCGAACTCACATCGTCTGGAACCACAAACCAACACTTAACTCACTGAGCTAATTATCTGGAAGTGAGACATGGTGTGTGTCTTCCTAAACAGACTCATAGAGTCAGCGTCCGGGCAGCTGTTGTGGAGGCAGATTTCAGAAAAGGTCAAAATGTCAGAAATTCTAATATCTAAACAAAAAATCTGATAATACATAAATTGTATCTAGACAACGGACATGTTGGTGACTTTGCTTCATAAGAGAAAAGCTGATGTTTAAAAGTGTCACTCGTGGATAGACTGCAGTTCCCATGAGAGCAGCGTTCGGGTTGTGGTGAGCTTTAGACCATGGTCCGATCTGTTCGCTTTTTTAATTTAGAGGCTTGCTGTGATGTCACCGTGAGGATTCTGGCATTTTTATGTGTCATTGCCGTTGTCACCCATGCTGGGTCTTGAACCCACAACCCCTCACACCACAGCCCAGCGCTTAACTCAGTGAGCTAATTATCTGGTAGTGAGACATGGTGTGTGTCTTCTCAAATACACTCAAGACGTCAGCGCCCGGGCAGCTGTTGTTGAGGCAGATTTAAAAAATAGTCAAAATGTCAGAAATTCTAATATCTAAACAAAAATCTGTTAATACATAAATTGCATCTACACAGCATGGAAATGTTGGTGATTTGTTTGTAATTTTAAGTGTTTTGCTTCTCAAGAGAAAATGTGATGTTTAAAAACATCACCTTTACATTGGCTGCAGTTGATCCCATGAGAGCAGAATTCAAAATGTTCTAGAAAATTCAGTTTTTGAGATAAAATTCTGATATTTTCCAAACTTCATCAACCGTGACTCTACAATATTCTCAATTTTTTTCAGAAAGATAGAAAATGTATTTAGCAGGAATTTGATGGTATATGTTTACAGTAGTGTTTACAGTCAAACGTTTTCTTGCACTGTAGGCTCAATTTTTGCTTAATCAAAAATCCGAGAAACAAGTTTTGTGGAGGACAGTCTGGAGATGCTCTGGAGCAAGTTTGGTGACAATTGAGCAAAAATTGTAGGAGGAGATACATTTTGAAGGTTTTACACTTATTGAAAAAAACAGAGTGATGGACTTCATAATTTGTAATAAGTTTAAGTTGACAAAAGTTTCAGCAGTATCTAGGATACATTGTGGTGAAGTTTCACAGCTGTAGCATCTGCCGTTGGCTTGGTAGGAATTTTTAAAGTTTTTAATTTTAAACGCTTATTGTGCCCCCCCTGGGAGGGGGGGGCACATGTCCTTGGAGTTGAGTGAATCTGGCATGGGACTGGACCTTTGTGCAAAGTTTGGTGAGTTTTCGCCCATGGGAAGTATGACTTCCTCGGAAGAAGAAGAAGAAGAAGAAGAATATCAGCAAATACAATAGTGTCCTTGGCAGCTGTCGCTGCCCGGACACTAATTAATACCACACCAAAACAGATAGTAAAACTAATAAATGCACCACACATAGACATTAAGATGTACATGTAATAAGAGGATCAAGTGAATAAAACTCACACATTCTGACAAATACCTGTTGTCCAAGAAAAAGAGAAATGCCACGGGGAGTGGAACAGAATGCCTGTTTTCTGGCCTACTAATACTGCATATATTAATTTTAAATTACTACATCTTGGCATGCTTTTAGAGAAATACAGGCCTTAATAATATGTGTTTAATAATCTATTCCAACAGAAGAAAACCACAAACAGCTGTTGTGGGTTTTCTGCTTTGTGATTCCTTTTCAATTGTATCCTCCTCAGAAGGTCTTGTTTTAGAGCAGTGATTGTAATTTGTGGGACAAACACAGAATTTATTTTAGTTCTGCATGTGTTGGCAAAACCACATGCCTCTCAACAAATAAGGTTTTGTAGTTTAAGGAATGTTTGGCCTAGAAAGATGAAAGATGAATGTGGGACATTTGCAGGAGCATTCACTGAGAATTGACAATTGTATTCTTTAATTCATCTGGATTGGGACTCTGGTAACATATGATGCTCACTTTGGCTAATATCAGACAATAACAATCATATTTTGATTTGCTAAATTGTGTGTAGTAATTTAGTATTTTTTATTCTTTATCAATATCATTGCTACATAGTTGATTTCCCTTCCCTTTGTTTAGGAAACAGACTGTTCCAGTCGAAAAAAAAATTATGGGAGCAATTATAACTTTTCCCTTCTAACACTTAAGATAATCCTGTTTCTAGTCAAACACAAGCTGTAACATGTTACATATTTGGAAGATAAGATCCTCCTCAGTGATAAAAGACTACAGGTGCCGTATTGCAATGAGTTTATATTTAGCCAGGAACACTTTTTGTCAGCTGACAGCTGCATAATTATTCATTTAGTCTCAATTTACTTTTAATTGACGCTTTTAAAGTGAAACTGCTGACCGGAAACTGTAACATATCTATTTCCGGGGTGCCTTTACACGAGCAGACTCTTGACGATGGGAACTAGAGGATGAGTCACTCGGTTTTGCATCGGTCCTATATCGACTTCCACATCGCCTGTAAGTTGTTTTCAGCTTGTACTTTTGTTTCCAACAGAATAATGTCAAATTAAAAAGGGTTTTGGGCAGTTTGCATGAAGGATGCAACAAGTGTTGTAAAGTGAGCACGGAGCGCTGCACCTGCAGGCTGCAGGGTGATGTCATGCTAACCATGAACTGGAGTCCTCCAAAACTTTTCTCACTGACTTTTTCGGACAACTTCAAGTTGAGTTAAACTATTTAATACGAGCGAGTTTGTTTTGTTTGAGTTACACTTGTTAAGTTTCCAGCGTGTAGGCATTTTACTGCCATTATGGTTTTTAGTTGTTCACTAATTTAGCTCTAATTTCAAAGTCCAAAAAAACTGTGAACGACGTGGTTACGTAAACGCAGCCCCGCTAATTCCTGCTTTATTTTCTGATGACTGCTCTTAATGTAGTAGGTTAGGCTACATTGTAAAAATACTAATATCAAACTGAAGTTAAGATAAATTAAAGCAGAATGGTCCAAGCAGCATGATGCCAACAGCCACATTATAATAATTACCATATTCAGCTTCTGCTCATGTTGATTGATTGTATGAATCACATTTTCAGTGAGTTCAGCTCAGTGGCTATTAGAATATATTAGAGCGATGTAAAAAGCCTTTGTTGTGCTGGAAGAATAGTTGGCTTAATGTATGGAGGAAAATGCCAGTTTACCTATTAGTCTTGGTCTGGCAGACATCACAATACTGATCTCTTACTGTGGAGCAACCACCCATTATTGTCGTCATTGATTGTTTTTATGGATTGATTAATTGATTCTCTGAGAAGCTTGAGTCAGCTTGAGTGGTAGGCTATATTTGGTTGAGAAATTATTGAAATGACAAACACACACACGTGCTTATTGTTGTTCTGTTGATAGATAAAGGCTGACTGACATTGAGAGCTCTGCTTATTGACAGAATGTGTAGCTATTTGTCTCTAATCTTGATTATTGTAGCCTACTTCCTCCTCATCACATCATCATCCTCTTGTTTGTACCTTTTCCCCCTTCTAACTTCCCTCACTGTTGTTTTCTTCCTCTTTCCATATCTTTGCACTTCACCTATTGACCACATGACCGATGGTTGTTATGGCCTCTTCATGCCTTTGCTATAATGCATATTATCTATGTTTTGATTGAAATGTGGAAGCTGTTGCTGTTTTTCAAGTGTGTGGGGTTTTCCTCTGGTCAGTCTGGAGTCCTTGATGGATTTTATTAGATAATGTTTGCAGGAGAAACTTTCTGAGGATAGGAGGTATAGGGCGATCTTTTGTACTAATTTTATTTTGGTCAGCAGACTCTCTCTTTGTCCATTCAGGCAGGTCATTAATGCAGAACTCTCAGAAGATCATATATCAGGGCAAATTTAATTTAAGTAGCCATATATTTTTATGCGGGTCTGCGAAGGGATTTAAGCTCATTTTCTGTGCTACAGTTGAAATATTTGGTGATTTAGTGTTTCCCCTCTGTTTTTCCCCTTTATGAATTTGCAGCTCGCTCTGTGTTCATAATGCTGGGGTAAAATGGAAAAGTGGGACAAAAAGTTGACAGTCAAGTGTTTAGTTGCTTGACCTCTTTGTCCCCTCCACACAATGAAATCCGTACATGGTGACTCATCTGTCCAGCTGCTCGACACCACCGAACAGAACGGCTTCTCCACCAGCTGAGAATCTCACACACCCCCATACCCAATCTTCATCTGGCAGATACTAAATCATTGCAGCACCAGCCCTCCTCTCACCCTTTTTGACTAAAACTATCGACTCTCAGGAACACTGGCATAGTTTATTTTCACTATAGCTGAAACTTGCATGGGTTGTAGGATCCTTAGATTGTGCCTTTATTATAGCCGTCAGATCTGCTTATTTATGATCCTCGCGTCTCATGCATATTTATTCACCATCATCTGGACTGTGGTAGAAGGAAACCTATATCTATGTCTTTCTAATATGCTGCCAGGTATTGATTCACATATTTGTGCTACTTATTTTATTTGATTTATTTGCACTCATAAAAGCATTACAAATGCATTGTAGGCTAAAGTTGATTTAAAGAAAGAATGTGGAGGTTCTATCTTATACAATTGATGTAAAATTACAAAGGAAGGAAAGGAGAAAGAAAGAATAAACAACACAATATGATAGAGGAAGGGAAAGAATATAGGCTATTATCTATAAATGAATCCATATAGCCTGGGGTGTGAGATGGTCTTCCTCAACGTATAAATCCACCCCCACAAGCAATGCTTTGAATTGATTCAACTAAACATTATAATACAGTTGGTTTGTTGTTGGATAGAAAAGTCCAAAAAGTTCAATAATACTGTAAATTATAGTTTTCAAAAAGGTAACTGTGTTTAGTGACATTTTTCGATTAGATCTAATCTCCAGGTGGCATTATGGTCAATCCACAGAAATATTGGGAGACTCTGCAGTAAGCCCAGGGCCAGAATGTGCCTGTTACGTATCGACAAGATGATACCGGATTGTTAATCCTCGGGTACTTCTCTCCTTAGTTTTTTCAAACAAAATCAATGTCAGAGTCTTAGACTTGTCATTGCTGTCCATGCTCCGGGTGCTTGTCGGCGTCGTCACCTTCCCCTCGCCCGTGGTTCATCAGTTATCCCGTCACATTCACAGTGTAGAGAGGTAATTCAGTTCCCCTTTTTTACTTGGTAAATGCTTTTCCTGAGAACTAGACCTGCCCGCACCGCTGAAGTAGGGTAATTTCCTGGCTCTGGGGCGATGTATTACAAGAGAGATGATTGTGTTCAAGTGTACAGTACATGGCTGAGGAAGTGATAGATGTGTGATTCCAGTCCTGAGTAATAAAACGGCTGCCATTCTTCAACGTTCGCAGACCACATTGTCTCCCTGTTCTGTTGGGAATTTATGCCGGAAAGCCTCACTGTAATTTAGATTACCACCCTGGGCAGGTGCCATGTGTGCACAGTGAAAACATGACACACTTAACACTTTGGGGTTTTGATGTCTTTGTTTTGTGCAGCAGACTGAAGCTAAAACATGTACAAATATTTAAGATGGATGTTTCTGTCTTGTTGAAGATGTAGGGTAAATTACTTATCACTTAATGAATTTATGATAAAGAGTGTTTGCCCAATTCTGCTGTAAGATAACACAAACACTGCAGGGGAGGGTTTGTGCAATGATTTCAGGGTGACAAGATTAATATGGGATGCAGTTTTCTCTTCAGTGGTCTGCTGATATTGAATCAACCCTGAAAAAGAGGATTTATGCACGACTGAGTTTTGCAGATGATGGAGCTCTGCTGGTTTCATTGGGGCTCCTGACTTTCACTGTGCACCAGAATTGTTTATAGGTGAGTGAAAAGTGTTTGGAAGTGAGGATCAGCATTTTCCAAGTCTAAAGCTGCAGTAGCATTATAGAAAACAGTGGGTGGGCTCCTTTGGGTTATAACGTCTCCCCTAAACGAAGGAGTCTCTGCGTCCTGTCTTGGGAGGTACGACGAAGCCAAATGACCTCACATCGTCTCCAGTGAAGATGAAAGCTCTTCGTTATCTCTCTGAACCCCTTTGTAAAAGCTGAATCAGCATTCTGCTTCACACAGACCATTGGCTCTTAGTTTTGTCTTAACACCTGCCAAAAGTGACACCATGACCTTTGTGATATAAAAATTTGATCATTCTCCCACCTGAGCAGTCCTCTGCTCTCTGATGACAACAAAGTCATATGAGGGATCCAATGATGATGATGCATCAGTTTCCAATCCATTTTCTTTTCAATCATAATATAGTTACTACTTCCTGTCACAAATCTGTATGCGATATGCCATGCAGCATAAGTTCCTTAGTATTGTCTTGTTTAACACTGATGTCCTAAAGTCCAAGAGCCCAGTATACTATAGGCTTTATATTTTGTCCCCGCTATCAAAACACCTTTTGAATCCTAAACCACCACTTAAAATGAACTACAAACACAAGTAAATGAAACATTGTTTTATAATATGAGGAACTTGGGCTGACAGATTCATCTTATTTTCATCATCATCACGACATCAACATGTGCGATAAACATCGCAAAAGGTTGCCTAAAATGCGATAAGTAAGTTTTATTAACAGGCACCATGCCTTCATTCTCACTTGACTCTCATATCTGAGCTACACCGCTAGACGTAAACAAACAAACGGCAGACTTCTGTCGCACCCACGCAGCATTTATTGGTGTATTTGTACTGGCACAACTTTTTGTGTTTAGTTGACGCATAATGTTTGTTTACAGAGCGCAAGCTTTCCACTCTTCTTCTCTGTTTTTGCTACAGCACCCCTACAGGCCTGGTGTATGCACTACAGCGTATTGAGGCGTTTTCAAAAAGACACAGTCGGGAACTCTGTGGTTATATACCTGAATATTTTCTTCTCCTAAGTCATATCATCATCGCAACATTGAACAGTCATCGCACATTGGACATTTTGCTGATATCCTTCAGGCCTACTAACCCTAGCTTATAATAGTATGATCAACAGCTGATCAACATATGTGCACTGGAAACACCTTAGATTCACCTAGAAATTGCAACACAACTTTTAGAAGTGCCGTTGGTTATGTATGGATGGTCAACACTGTGCGAGTTGATCGGAGTGTAGCAGGGAACTCTTCGTGTTTTCCGTACGCCCTCAGTATAAATGGCCCAATATGGAAGTAGATAGGTGCTGTGTGAGTCTGCCAGCCGGAGATAGAGCTGCACCATTAGTGTCACACTGTGCTGCTCGACGTCGCTCCTCTTAGCAATCACAAATGGGCTGCAGCCAACCTTTTCGGCGAGGAGGCCGGTGTGCTGAGGTGAGGTGATGGGAGCGAGAGGGGAAAAGATGAGGTGGAAGTAGTTTTGCACACTCATTTCTAGGATGGAGTTACGCATGGTCATCTGTTTCCTCCCTCAGCAACTCACCTCAAATCCACCAGCCAATATCTATTTCACTTCTCTTCTTTTTCCCCTGGCCTGTTTTTCTTTTTCTTTACTCCTCACCCTCTTTATCATCCTCCAGCCACCCCCCTCCTCTCTTCCCTTCTTCTCACCGTGCAGGCCGAGGGAGTGGTGTGTGTTTGGGCAGTCATGTGACTTTTTGTCTGAACACAATTGCCGGTGTTTGCCATTGGCCGGTTTGCTTTGAAAGGGACGCTGGTTTCCCGGGTGACGGGGAATGGCGGCACCACTTCACTTTTTCTCTGCAGCTGCCCCCCCCCACTCCGCCCTCCCACACCCTCCCTCCCCTTCAGCGCTGCTCTGAGCCCGTCTCCCTCAGTCACTCTTGTCTCTCCCACAGGCTGTGGTGGATCAGGTGGCCCCCGTGAGCACGACGCACACTGTGACAGTCGCAGGGCTTCCTCCTCCTCCTCCTCCTCCTCCTCTTCTTCTTTTTCATCAGGCAGGCAGTCAACAGAGACCATTACACTGCAGGAGGTGAGTGAGACAAATAGTCCTGTTTGTTGAGTTTTGACTTTTTTTTTCCCACTGAGTTTCACTTTTTTCCCCTTCCCTGTGTAAGTTGAAGACATGGCTGAACTTAATTTGAAAAGACAGGATAGTTTAGTCATTGATGCTCTTATGGTTACATCATTTAACATGTTTCAGTAATATGGTATAACTGGTGATGAATCATTCATTCATCTTTTTTGTCCAGCAGTAGGCTATGATCGTGAGCCGTGATGTCTGCTTACCTAAGCGCGTGTGTCTGGGGGCGCATTTTATAGGTTTTGTTATAATATGAACACAACCATGGTTGGGTTGGCGTGGCTTTCAAATGTCCAACAGGATAATCGGCGACTCAAACCGTGTGTGGACATAACACAGTCAAGATGGGGGCCAAAGTTATTTCTCTGCTGTAATGAGAGCCGTACAGAAGGCTTAGTTCTTTTTTATGTTCCATGAAAGATTGAACAGCTGTGTGCGCTCTCTCCGCTCCGCTTGGCTCGTCGCGGCTCAAACACAATATGGGTTGTGTTTTGGGGGAAGCAGGCCACTTTTTTTTATTTTTAATATGAGTTATTTTCTGGCACGCTCACCGTCCTGAAGTGGCAGCTCTGAGACTCTGTCTCGGTATAGCTCCGCCAACCAGGTGGCCCACTGGTCGCGTCTAGGCCCGGTCGCCGTGGTAACGTTTCAAACTGAGGCCCCTGCCCCTCCCTCAGGTGCACTTTATCTGATGACCTGGAGGATCCTCTGCATATAAACACTTCACCACACACAGACCAGCATGCATCTGTCTGCTGACACTTGACCCCTGGCACAATCGAGGGAGCAGATGAAAGAAGAGTCATTGAAGGTAGAAGCAACTGATTATTGTCAAAATAATGTTGGTATATTCTTGTTGTGCTGATACATATGAGGTCCATTGATATTTCTTTCCCCTCACCTCAGGCTACACTTATTATCTCTTTGTAAACAATCAAACCATTTATGTCAGACGGTTGACCTTAGGCCACCTCAAACAGGTGCAGGGTCTCAAAGAAAGCCACTTTTTTCTTTCACAAAGTCGACACGTTACGACTGTCCTGCAGGCAAAGCAGGTTTGATTTCGAAGCTTCAACATGTGTGTGTGTGTTTATCTGTACGGAGCGTCTAAACAATCATTAAGTGAACTGGTCGTCCGACTGGAGGGAGAGTCATTGATCTGCCGCCTGGTGTAGCGTGTAGCTGATGCAACCAAGAGGAAACTGGCAGCGAGGCCGTGTTGTTGTTTCTGACAGGCTGCCATGATGTCACCACTGCTGACCCGGCAACCCTACATTCCCGCTGATAGGGGTTTACGCAGACGTGGAAGGAGAGTATGTGGGAGATATGTGGGAGAGATGCGCAGGCTCGCACACATATGGCCTTTGTCTAAGAGCTGATTAGTAATCTGCTGTATCCACCCACACACACACACACACACACACACACACACATAATCATTAATTCGGTGTCACGTTCATGCCCACTCCAGCACACATTCAAACCCTCTACCACCCAGATAAAGATGGCGATGGCAGTCTTACCGGCCTTGTTAAAATTCAACAGGTCTTTAAGTGTCTGTACTCGAAGCAACTGGTGAATCAGTTTTGCGCGAAGTCCTCTCCTTCAGAATAAGATGTCTGTCGTTAAGATGGCATGATTAGAGACACCCCTATTCTGCACTGGTCTCATCATCGCCCTTTGTGTATGTACGTCTCTGTTTGTGTGTGTGTACTTTTTAGAGCGTGATTGCGGGCTACAAAAGATTTTCTTACTGTAACACAGCTACAGCTTCCCTTTGATCCGGTAAAGCCACAGAAGGAGAGATAGAGAGATGACAGGCCTGGTGGAGTGAAAGCTTTTAAATGCTGTTGTTCCTGCAGGTGTTTGGATAACCCCCCCCCCCACACACACACACACACCTACACACACACACACTCACATCCCCACCCCACCCAGACCAGAGCAGACCAGACACTCAGTGGAATAGACCAGTGTTTTAAATAAATGGACGAAGAAGTAAGGGTGACGTCTTGGGCTGTATGGAGGACAAATAGAGAAGCGTTTAGTCTTGACAAACAGATGTGACAATGCACTTTTGGACAAACAAATTGCAGTCTTAAGCGTCTAGAGAGAGAGAGAGAGGTGTAGCCAGACAGACTGGATGTTGGTGTGAGTGCATCTGGGGGGCCTCTCCTCTCTCGCTATGTGTGGGGGCTTACAAAGCTTTTGTTCACCTCTGACCCTTGACCTGCGCCTACCTGCTGTCACTAACCAGCATTTCCTGTCCATCGGGTACACCCCCACCGTCCCCTCCCCAATATTTTTGCCCCATACGCTCTCTTTGTCTTTTGTGCTTTTGATCTTGCAGTGCGTGTGCATCCACCAGGGTTGGGGTGGGGAGAGGAGGGGGGCACAAAGACCTTGTTGACTGCTCTTTAACTTTCTTTTGCCCCACCCACTCGACCCACTTGCTCTCCAAGCATGGCAGAGAAAACACAGAGAAGTGATGAGGTTGGAGCGGCAGGTCAGGTTCACCAGCGTCAACATCCCATATATATACTAAGAGTAAAGTTGAGTCACTGCTTTCTCCCTGTACTAATCAGACAGGCTGTAGCCTACTTCTATTTACTGATAGGAACAGTGCCGAGAAGCACAGTGTGATACTAATGGTACAGCTTTATCTCTAGAGACAGAGAGCGACTATACGTCTAGAGGCAGGATGGGAACAGACTGGCTTAGCTGGAGGGGGATGAAGGAGACGGTACGAGGGACTAGTTAGCTTTCTCTCCAACACGACCGCTTAAAAAGCAATGACGGATAAAGCAGCAGCTTATGATCGAGGTCCAAATTTATTTCACCTCTAAAAATAGTTGTTCATGTCGAAAATAAAACACAAAGCCACGTTGGAGGTAGTGGATTTTCTGTCTTTTTCCTTAAAAAAAAAAAAAAAGATGGTAGCTTTGTCCTTAGCCAGTCTAGACTGGTTCTGAATAAAGAGGCAGGAGAGAAAAAGACACGATGGAGAAAGGGTGCAGGAGTCCGGCCAAAGTCTTGACAACTTGGAACCTGCTAAAAAAACCAACGGAGATTCTCTTCTTTGCTCTGCTAGTTCGACCTGAGAGCAGTGTTCAGAAAGATAAAATAATGCTGTATGTTTTTTTTTCTTGGCTTCTCTTTTATCCCGTGTTTGGGGGAACACAAAGTTTGTTTACCAGTTGATCCAGTTGAACCTCTCTTCCTGTCATTTTCACTTTGTACTCCCCCTGTCATGTCTTTGTCCTCGACTTCACCTTGGCAATCGCATTTTCAATCCAGCTGTTGTTATTTGTAAAGAGATGATATAGTGACAGTCATTTGCTTCAAAAGCATGAATCATCTTCTGAGCCACGTTTCTGGGAAGAAAACAAAAGTCTTTTGTCTGTTCTTGGTGTGGGATGTGCTATATTTATGTCACAGCAGTGCAATTACCTTCGCTGGCGAAAGCCATCTCGCCTGTCATAATGATACACAAGGCATAGCTACACTACTGGAGCAACAGCACTGGCCTAACCATAATGAGATAGCAATGCTATACTTAGGCGCATTTGGCACAAACACAGCATTACTACCTTACGTCGCTTGCCATGAGCACGAAAAAAAAAGCCCAATGTCAACAAAAGTTCAGGATTTTGCAACTTGTTTTGGTTTCTGAAAATAGAGCTGCAGCGTAGTCTGCTCTCATTCCATTCACCACCCAGGCTTTAGTCTTGACCGACCTGTTGTCCACCTGTTGAAGGCTGTTTTTTTTTAGTGAAAGGCTGGATAAACGCGGAGAGAAGAAGAGGTGGGGGTTTCAACGGGGGAAGACGTGAAGGGGTGAGCCACAGCAACTTAATGCTATTCATTCGCGGTGAATAATGGCCAACAAAGACACTATCAGCATGTACCCCCCCCACCCTCCCTCTCTCTGCTCCCCACCACAGAACCTATTGAACTCCTGCCAGACCCAGCCAGTCTATTTCTCAGCCTGAGAGCCATCTTCTTGTCTCCTCTGAGTTGAGTTATGGCCGGCCGGCCACTCTTTGGACAGATTTATACCTGCTATCACTTGTTGAGTATTAACTTGGTAGTAGGTGGTGATTGAAAGCGCTCAAATAGCCACGTAGACCGCAGAGCTGAGTGCATTTTCAGCTCCTTTTTTTTTGTGTCAAGCAGTAAGTGGTAAATAAGTACAAAATGGGGAAGGGATTTCCACTGAAAGTGCAGGTTTTTAAAGGTTTTAAAGGCCCGTCTTTGTTTCCCTGCAGCTTCTTTGCTGAAAGCGGAGGGAGGGTCGGAGGAGGAGGAGGAGGAGGAGGAGGAGGAGGGGGGTGGGGTCGCAAGAATGTTTGAGTCACGCAGAAAAAAAGAGGGATGATATGTGGGGTTTGACAGGGGAGGGTGGGATGAGGGAGGCACAGCAGTGGGAGGTGCCCTGAGGAATGCCTGGAAGGTGTCAGCGAGGTCTGGGAGGTTTTGGGACTGATAATCCTCCACATTGCGCTACAATCCCCCCCCTCACCCACCGCTCTGATTGTTTTCTCTCTGTCTTCAGACTCCAATAAGAAGGACCTCTTGCCTGTTTACCTTCGCCCTGGTCATGTATTTCAAAAAACCCCTGAACGAACATGGTGTGGTTCTGACGATGGACAAGCACATGATCCCACTGAGGGGGTAATAGCCTGTCACGATCCATAAAGCGTACTTACTTCTCTGCTGCTTTTAAAATGTCACTCCTCCTTGGCACCTCAGCCTTTTCTCAGTATGGTCTCCGGTACCTTCGCAGCGCCTCAGGAGCCCCACCCTCCCCACTTTTATTCTAGAGTGTGGTTTAAGCGATTTGTCAGACAACACAGCTCTTAGATGTGCCAAAAGCTTTGCTTTATAGACAGACCAGTGAAACAGTTCACATAAATGTGAACTGACTCTCAGTGGGCCTCTGTGACTCAGCTGGCTAAAAGCTCCAGCATTCTTCACTGTGGTCTTTTGTTTGCATGATTTAACTCATCAAATTAATGCAATTAATCCAAGACATCTATTTTTGGAACATCTGCTTTATACAATGTGCTCTCTGGTTATTAGACGCTGTGACTGCATGTCCTCATTAGTCTAGTTCAGAATACAGTCTCAGATAAAGGCAAAGTAAATACATGGATAATGTAGGTATTGTCATTGGCCGGCTGCTGCTGAATCATTGTATCTGAGTTCCATGACTACAGTGGTTTTATGCTGCAGGCAGTAAAATGTTTTTTTTTTTTTTTTTTTTACTTTTTAAATTCCTCTGTTGGACTGAAACTATTTTGTGGGAAGCATTTGTTACAGTATTTATCTAATGTCCTTGGCTCACACACGGGAATTGAGCAATGAAATGAAGGCAGCAGTCAGATTCAGCGGCAGCAGTCAAAAATTCCAGGTCCAAATTAAATTGATTTGTCTGCCAATATTGGCTTATCGCAGATAGTATATCGGTATGGGAGTATTACTGCAGCCAAAAATGCTTGAGGTAGTTGAGAAACAATGATGTCATAGTTCGTCCTTGGTACATATCTTGTTCTGTCTAGTTCTTTGAAAAATATGAGGCCGTCTTTATCAGAACCTTTCTTTAGGTAAGGTTTTATTATCCACTGGTGTCAGCAAACTCGTACTCAATGTTGTACCATCTACGTCCAGAAAGTCTCCCCCATTTCTTCACTTTTTTACATTTAGTCATGCTGTTGCTGCAACCGTATGCAAAATGTTTTTTCTCCCTCATCAAACTATGCTCAGTCATTTCCCTGAAAACAGAATGACCTCTCACTTCTGCCATGAAGCACAGATTGGTGGAGTGCTGCAGTGGTTGGTTGTCCTTCTGGAAGTTCCTCCCATCTTCACACAGGACCTTATCTCTCAGATCCCCCACAGCCTACATGGTTGCTGGTCCATCTCCTGAGTTTCGGTATAGACTGATCAGGGGATAAGGTTGCCACATGAAATAATAAAAAGTGATGTAAAGACTTCTTGAATGCAGTGTAGTAAATAGTTCTGTTTTTATTTACACTGCCACCAGGTCAATACTACAGCCTGACTTCCATTTCCATTTTTCCATCTTTGGTATCATGTCCAGGCTTTAGTTTCAGGATCGTTGGGGGGAGGTGGTGGTGAAGGAGAAATGAAAGAGATGGATGTGAAGATGGAGAACGGGTCGTGTCTGTGCTGAAGGGCTCATGCATATTCTGCCTGACCCATTGGTCACACGTGTCTGGGCTCTGTGCTTGTGTGTGGGAGGTGGCTGTGCAGATACTGTAGGAACACAATGCCCAGTTTTATTAATGATTCTGGAGTAGTTCCTGTAATTGATTAATATGCTTTTGTGTTGCTTTCTAGTCCGGAGTGGTCAGATTTAAAGTGCTCCCGTCCCGATCCTTATTTTCCCACAGGGCGTTGTCCAATGCAAACAGGTACACACACACACACACTCCGCTGTTGCACCTGGTCTGTCGGACTATGACCTCATTCCAGGAAAAGGAAGAGAGAATCACCTGATGGCCTCATTTGTGTAATCAGCTGTTCATGTCAGCGGAGGCCAGAGGGAGGATGTATAATGCCTCAGGTGAAAGCTTGTTGAAACTGACACTCACGTGTTAAATGCAAGTGCATGCAAAGTTTCAAGCTGATTTTATTCCACTTATCTCCGAGTTTTTTTTTTCTTTTTTTTCGTCCGGGCAGCAGCCCTTTTGTATTATCGGAAAATGAGGAATACAAAGAGAATATGTGAGGAAAATTGATATGGAGGGAGAATGACAAAGCTGAAAACGCGCTTTCAACTACCTGAAAAGGGGGGAGGTACCAGATCTGTCAGCACAGCCAAAAAGGGTGGAGAGAGAGAAGGAGAGAGACAGAGAAAGAGAGAGAGAGGCAGGGAGGGTGTGTTTCTGTGTGGGTGCGAGGCACAGAAGAGAAGGAGGAGGGGTGAAGACGGCAGGAGAGAGAAAGAGGGAGAGAGAGAGAGAGAGAACTCAAGCAGTCTCTCAGATCTGGGCTGTGGTGAGGACACCCAGGAGAAGTGCATTCCTGAGGCAGCAAGAAGAGGAGAAGGCAGCAAGATAGAGCAGAGGAGAAGTCGCGACATCCTTCAAATCTCCTCCCGTGGCCACATCTGACTGCCTCTGACCTCCGCTGGACTCGCACACCCCTCACACACACACACAGACACACTCGATCGCTGCCTCGCACACAAGCAGCCACACAACCGGCTCTGCTGCTCTGTCAGAATTAAGGATTTCCCTGAGTGAGTGAGTGAGTGAGTGAGGGAGAGGAGAGACGGAAAGAAAACAACTGACAGAGGAAATTAAAGGCGCCGAAGAGAAGGAGAAGATCCTCCCCGCTCGGTGAGTGTCAGTGAGGTCTTTTATGGATCGTTTGAATGTGTCCTTGCCTGTTGTTGATTTTTTTTTTTCTTTTTTCTTTTCTGAACGTCGGGAAGTTTCCCTCAAGTCAGATGATCTGTCTGTTGTTGTATGTCCCAGCATGCTTGTAGGGAGCCATTACTATCATTAATAAGCGTGTGGTTTCCCCTGAGTGTCAGGGAAACAAAGGCGATCTTGTGTTACTAGCTGTGTCTTCACATGTACCTGTTGACACTAGACCCGCCACCCAAGTCTTCCTGTATGAGCCATAAGGACTCAAACCTGTTTGGGTGAAACTTCACTCTTTGCTCACTTTGGTGTTTTTTCCTTTTTGTTGTTCTTTCTGTGTGTTTTTTTCGTCTTTGTACTCCCTGTGTGACTGAAAGGTGGCCTACATGTGCATTTTTTTTTTTTTTTGGGTGTGAAAGTATTTACAGTGTTAGAACTGTGAGACAAGTGCAGGCTCTCTCTTTTACACCGGTCTCCTGTCACACTGGCTGCACCTTTTTACCACTGTGGGATTAAAGATTAATTCATTGGAGGGCACGGGCAGAGTTCAGCTCACTCACTACGTGTTCCAGCTGCATTTAACTGTTAACGTGCTACACATCTCCAAACGGCAACGCTGCATGCATGCAAGTCTAATGCACCAGACCACTTGAATCCTATTTTAAACACCGCCTCATCAATATGCATGGCTACTAGCTTCTTATTTAACATTTCCCAGCATGGTATGTGTCAGATAGTGGAACTCGGAGCTCATTAGCAGGCTGTATTTGTTATCCAATCAGGGTTATTGATTGGCACCCCCCCCCCCCCCCCCCCCTTCTCCCAAACACACACACACGCACGCACACAGTACCCCCATGGGAGGTGATTATTTTTCCTCCTGAGTTACACTTGTGCATTATCTCTATTTGTTGCACACAGTTAACTTGGTTCCAGAGAGATAGCGTCAGCAGCATACCAGACGGTTGCAAGGAATGAAATGGATGACTTTGTTTTTGGCGCCCTGGTTTCGAATCTATAAGTCCACGTTGACCTTTGCTCATTTCAGCGTCTCAAGGCGCCGATACAAGGTCCATGGGAAATCAGGCCGAGTGCAGGGTGTTTATTAACTCCAGCCAGTGACACGTAGGAAGTCGACCATGTTTGCTTCAGTTCTTTGACAGACAGAGAAGAGCGGCGGAGATATAATAACGTACTGCCTTCTTTTTTCCTTTAAGAACTGTGAGTATTTCATCCTAAGTGAAAACCAGACGGCGGGATAATGATGCAGTTGTCAGTCGTCGCAACGCATTATAAAACTTTCAACTTTTTCTTCCCAGCCCTTGTTTAGGTAGCACTTATTTTCTCTCCCTCCTTCTCCTCTGTGTCTCCCTCGCCGCCGAGATATTTCTTATTTTCTATCACATGAATGAGCCTGTTTAGCATGGAGAGAGCAGAGTGTCCTCTGAGAGTCATCGTGCCTTGTTCTCCGCAATGTTATTTTTACTGCTCTTTCACTGCTCGAATACACAGATGGACTCTCCTCCTCTCCTAGACTCGTGTCTGTCTGTCTGTCTGTCTGTGAGTCCTGTCCATGCTCTGTCTTTCTGTCTGTCACTCAGCTCGCATGGCAAGGAAAGCAAGTCCACCCATGCACAGCGAGATATCTCTTGGGATTCTTGATGGGAATTTTTCAAAGTCATTCTTCATGCTGTGATGACTTAATTTCTCGCCGTCCTTATCAGGAGTGTTTCCCCAACTCCTGCAGATGCACTCAGAGCCAGAGGTAATTGGAAACGCCATAACAGCATGTCGGCGAAATAATATGTTTGCATGTTTGGGTTTGTGATTATTTTTGGGAAGGCCCCCCCCTTTCTCTTTCTCTCTTTCTCATGTGTTGCTCTGTCTACCTCTCGCTCTCTCTTGTTCCTTTCCGTGCGTCCTTCCCCCTGCCTGTGCAATGTGACGGAAGGTAGTGCTGTGCTCTGCTCATGTCGGATCCATTAGGGATGAAAGCACACTGCAGTGATAAAAGATTGATCCAGTCTTCCTTGCATCACATTCACATCCCTCACACCCTGCTCCCTCATCCTGCCTCACACCCCTGTTTTCAAGTCAGCCCATTTTTCAATTTATTAAATCATCTGTACTCTGAATAAATCATCCTCACCAAAGTTTACTATGGCAAACTTTTTTTTTCTCCCGTCCTCACAGGATTTCATAAAGGGGGACATTCCGTTTTTCTCATGTCGGCTGCCATGCTCAAGTATTCAGTGATGCAAAGGAAATATATTTCCTCCTATTAAATTTTCCAGACAACACATCGGTCTCTTCCTCCTTCATTCCCCAGGTGTTTTTATTGCACCAGGAAGGTTAATATGCACTTGGCTAACAGAACCAGTAAGAGACTGGCAGCCATCCCGGCACACACAGACCTTACTTCACCTGTTGTATCCGTGGAGGCAAAGATAAACACGGCAGACCTGTAGTTCGTCAGCTGGGAGGCTATAATTACTGAGAGGAAGGAGCGCATTTGGAGAAGGAATTTCACTTGCGGTTCTGCTTTTAGATCTTCGGAGATGTGGGGTTTCGAGAGCACCTGAGAACACAGCGTTGTGTCGTAAAAACTGTGTAGAAATTTCTGGACCGATCAAAAACAAGTGCACGTCCTTTGATCCCAGCTGGGGGCTTGAGCAACATCACCCTTAAGGGAGCGGTTTGTTTGCCAACTCCTAGGCTTTGTACTTGTTTTGGTCTCCAGGTGACCTTTTTTTTAGGGAACATTGGTGAGCGACAAAGAGGTTCCTTAGCCTGAAAATGTCTTTTATTTATCCAACTGGTGCCGGTCAGGGAGTGCTGTCAAAAATGTCCTCACTGAGAGGACACGCTCCCACGTGAGCCCAGCTGACCATAAAGTTCACCTGAGCGAATGCTGTCACGTCATGTCAGGGTGAAGTTCCTGTAGCCTTCATGGGTGTTTGCCCCGTCACATCATTAAACCCAGCTTCACGTTTCCTGTTCTGCTGTAACTGTTTTTGAAACTACCGGCGAGTCGCCTGCCGGGGTTTATGGACGTCGGCCTGTGTCTGTTTGTCTTGTCTCTTCATCCACGGCTCTCAGGTCTACTGTGTGTAGTGATTGCAGCACGGTAAACATCTCTACCAACCCCCCCTCGGGACAGTCATGTGACAGCATGTGCGTGTGTTTGTCGGCAACCGTGCATGTGTGTTTGTCGGCAACCGTGCATGTGTGTTTTGTGTGCGAGTGAGCAGCAGGTTGCTGGCTTGTTCAACCAGCCGTGCTGCGTTGCCTCTTACGCTCACAGAGCTCTATGGGCAGTAAATAACACGGTGCCGCCGCCAAGGGCCCCTGAATGGGTCCAGCAGGGAGGAGGGGGGGGGTCAAGACGCCAGCAAGAAAAAAAAAAAAGTCTGCCTCAGGGCCTGGGACTAGTAAATCAACAGACAGGAGAGAGGAGAGAGGCAGGTGGATGTGACAGTCTCATCCCTCACGCTGAGAGGGTTTGATGTCGAAGCTGTCATTGAATGTAGATGTGTTTGATCAAGCACGGTGGGAGCAAAGCAAGCACATGCAAGATGACTGATACAACCGCACAGTGATGATCGGAAGTGAGCTGGGCCCCAAATCAGATAGTGGAACTATAGGTGGGAAGCATTAGTCATTATCATGTTGAAAGCCTGATTTGTTTTGATTGGAGAGAGATAGAGTAAATGTGAGATAAGGTGAAAGCATGGGCGTGACAGCGTGACAGATGGGGTTGTCATGTTAATTTTCTGTGAGGTGAAAGGTTTCAGAAACTCCCAGGAACCGCTCTAAACAACCTGAGTGACACTTCTAATGCGGGTATCAGTGAGCACTCACACACAAACACACTTTTCCACTTAATGTGCACGTGAGTGTGTAGTCTAGGCCACCATGCTGCTTCCCACAGGACAAAAAGACCGAAGCAGATACTTTTTTCTTTCATCCACAGAGATGAACAGATAAGGCAGATTCACAGTGTCAGGTTTCCCTTCTTCTCTGTGCTCTAAGATGCAATGTTTGACTCAGACCCTGGCCCCGCTCCAACACGCAGACTTACCGAGTTGCCGGGAGTAAAACCTGGAAGCCTCTAGAAATGTGGAACATGGACCGCTCCAGGTTTTACATTACGTTTATTGACCCGCTTCATGAAAGAGTTCCTTTATGAAAAACTTCACTCACACTGGCCGTCGTAATTGTTTGGTCGATTTCATTTTGACATAACTTTTTCTTTTTCAGAACTTTTTCTCTTTTTTTCTCCTTTTATTAGTGCAATAGGGTGAGAACACGATCAAATAATACATATTTAGACGCACACATAGCAAACATTAGTCTTTATCCAACCTCTCCTTCCCATCTTTGCCATTCCCATGGGGGGGGGGTGGCCAACTTCGTCTCTCATATGTAAACTCGGCAACAGCGGCCGTGTCAGTATTAAGCTGTGTGTATATGCATGTGTGTATCCATGCCAAAGATCACCCCGGTGATCTTCAGCCAGCGTTGAAAGGCAGCTTTCTGGAGGTATAGGCTGGAGGGGGAGGAGCGGGGGGGGTGACTCAGACAGATATACTGTCTTAGTCCCAAAGGTGCTCTCCTAGGGTACTGGGAATCGGCTATAAATCTGCACCCTGGCCTCCTCCTACCTTTTTTTTCCTTACTCATCCGGACTGTCACACACATCCTCTCTGCTGATAGGTGTGATCGTTCCTCTCCAGGGTAATGACAGGGAGAGAGAGAGAGAGCCGTGTGTGGCACCTCCCCATCAAACTGTAAATCGCGGCCCACCCAAAACCTTGTGATCCACATGCAACACAAACACATTCAAGCCTTCTTACTTTTTGTGTGTTTTGCATGTGTACATACAGCGCCGGGCCGACTGTAATGTCACGTAGCAAAAGCTGGCACGTGGTTTTTTTTGTAACTCTTGTTCCAAATATTGACAATTTAAACAGTTACATACCCAGATGAAGTTATATTTGACTGAACTAACTAAAAGGTGTTTGCTCATAATTTGACTAGAATACCTGGCCTCCAGGTGAGCTCAGAGAGTTGACAATACAAAAGCTTTATTATTAAAGCCCCAGTATGTGAGATTTACCCCCATCTAGCGGTGCGGTTGCATGTCGGCACGTATTCTTGCTGTTGCGTTTACGTAAACTCGGGCAGAAGTCAGAAAAACAACAGACGCTGCATGTAACAGGGTAAACATGCCTCTATGTAAACAAACGGTCCGCCAGCACCAGGCAAAACAATACCGGCGTGACAATATGTTGTCATGGTGATGTCGTATTGTTTACCTGACCCACGTTTTACCGTCTTTCTCTCGTCGAGTAAAATAACATCCAGTTGGTTTGCCGACGGCGTCACTCACGGCGTCATTCAGGTGTCTGACTGCACCTGAAGGCAACACCAGCGCCTCCGTCCTTCCTCACACCAGCTACATGGTGGTGACAGTTTTAACAGGCGCCGTCTAGAAAACTTTCTCCCCGAGACGAGAAGGTCCGGCGGCCCGAGTTTGTGGTTAACTACGGCGACGGTGACACTGAACGTAAAACATGGCGATTCAACATGGCAGAGAAGGTTCGGTGAACCCCCCCCTGTATGTTTGTAACGACTTGTAACAACTCATTCTAAGGTACGAGAAAGCGCTCGTTTGTATGCGGGCGCGATTCCACTTCATTGAAATACGTATTTATGAAAGACATATTTGATTTTTGTCAATAAAAAGCCAGTAAAGTCCCATACTGTCCCTTTAACTAAAGTTCATGGTTTTATGACGTAGCGTACATTCCACAGCGCTTCTCCTGTTTAAATGCCCTCACTGCAGGGGATGCAATAACATTTTTGAGGGATGAATCTTCTTCATGGTTACAAAGAGATTATATCTTATCTGTCTGTAACACGGTCATGGTGCGATAGGTTACCTGAAGGTCGACACGCGCACGCAAGCAGCCACGTGCACCGACCGGCTCGATTCACGGTCTGTCACCCTGTTCCACTGTGTTTACCTGTATCCCTCTCTCTCTCTCTGTCTCCAAGGACCAGGTATGTTGGAACTCCCTAGGTAAATATTGGGAGAGTGTGAGAAGACATGTTTTGCATAGTAGACTGACCTTAGCGATGAAGCAACATGTTACTCTGTACAGCAGTCAGTGGTTTTTCTTTTTAAACTTCCCGACAGTTGTTTCAGTAGTGTCACCGTCAGGAAGTTTGGCTTTCGGTTTCAAAGTCGGATCTAATCTAATCCAGAGTTGAACGGGCTGCTTCGGCTGCAGTGGTTGTGTGTAGTAGTAAGTTTATGTGAACGCCCCGCGCGTTACTGTCCGTGACCTCAGATTGATGTCTTGGGAGGAAACCATGTGGAATTCTTAACTTTCATCTGTGTGAAAACATCCATTCAGCAGACGGGGCCCGTGTTTTCTTTTTTGTGAGCCCTCTATTTTCCTTCCTATATTACCGTTACAACCCCGCTGAAGAATGTGCACCTGCTCTTTCCCGGATTGATCACCGCCTGGCCAACGACTGAACTTCACTCGTGTATCACGGTAGCTTGTGACGTGACGGAGCGAGCTGCGTGCGGATGATGTAGGTGTGAGGCTTTGAACTCTCTTGTTTGCCATTTTTCTTTGCAGCAACACATTGATTTTCTCTTTTCCTTGGGCATGCTAATGGCAATATTCCCTTCAGCTCAGATGAGGACTGGCAAGTGTATATTGCATCACGGATTGCATGAAATTAAAATATGATGAAACACCAGTCTCAGTCACTGACAAAACAGCCCTCCTTCAACGCCTCTGTCGTCTAAGCAGCTGCGTGAATTAAATTACACTCAGTTGTTTAGATTGAATCGACTCTTCTGTTCTGTGTTGGATTTGATTTCCTATGATAATGGTTTTAACCGCGACAAACCTTTTTCTTATTTGGGATTTTGCCTCCAGAATCTAAGTTTGCAACAAAAAAAAGAAAACAAAAAATAGAAGTGAATAATTGATATGAGAAGACATGGAAGCGACCTTTAAATTACTAATGAGTTTAGCTTCAACCCTGTGACACTGGAGGCCATGGCATTCCTGACTCACTCTGTGACGCATGCACATGAAGCCAGAATGGAGCACCCACACATGCGCTATAACTATAAAATTTGGTTAATTGGAAGTTACTATTTCCATTCATATGTTCTGTGTGTAAATTTTGTCCTTTTTTTTGTTAAATTAGCGGGTTCACTTTTTACGGTCACATGTCGCCGTTGCACAAAATTAGGCGTCATCATTTAGTTTGAGCCAGCCTGTCTGTCTGTCGTCTATGCTCCAGCCATGTAATATATTATTTCGGCTGTGTGATAACTGGATGTGTCTCAGTCTATATATAAACTCACTGAGATCCCGTTTTCCACACATTCTGATGTTCGACGTGAACCCGTATCTACACAAATGTATGCTTTGTGCAGCTGTGTTGTTAATGAAGTGCCTGGTTTAATGTACACGCTCATGTATTCAAGCTATGCGTATTATTCAATCTGTATGTTGCACAACGGGTTTGGCTTGGGAACGGAGCGATGATTTCCTTCCCTGGCAAGCATTGCTGAGTCAGGTCGGGAGTATATGATTACACATGGGTGCCCATCAGCAGTCTGAGAGCCTTCTTCCCCGGCTCACCCCAACAATACAAACTCCTGTGCTCACAGGGCTCAGCCTGCAGGCAGCCAGACCACTCATCCTGAGCCCAGCTCTCGGTGGAGGCCAGCTTTGCCCCGGCCTTCAACAGGCTATGTGCAATCCTGCATTATCATTCTCACCATTAGCTGCCGGCTCTGTGGGTGTATCCATGAGTCAGCGCAAACAAATTCCTGGTCTCTAATGTGCTCGCCTCCGCTCAGTGTCCGGGGTTGAAGTGAACAAGTGAACCCGTGCAAACCAGGTATGAGTAAGTCTTTTCTCTCGGTTGAGATGAATAATGCAGTAGTACTTGACTTGTGTAAACTATTGTGGTCACCTTATGGCCTTTCGCTGGAATTCAAAAGTGTGCCAGGGTATTTCCGAAGCGGAATAACTTTTACTTTATAAGCACTTTAAGAACTGAGGTTATGTAAAGATGAGAGACTTTTTTTTCCTCATACCTTCCCTCTTTAGTTCTTTGGTGTAGTTCAGGCCAGGTCACCCATCTGTCTGTGTAAGTGCTGCCGGTGATTCATGGTGACTGGGATTTCACACTAAGTGCTGTTTTACACACTGTGTCTGCAGTGGTAGTGACAGCCACAGGTGATGGCCAGAGTTGGAAAGACCGTGTCCAGGTCTGCTTCAGATCAAGCGGAGCAACGGACTTTAACCTTTTTTAAGCTCTCCCACCCATCAGTCACCAATTATACGCGCAGGGTTTACACATCTTTTGGTGACCAGTAAATCATAGAATAATCCCATTTTGTTCAAGCGATCTGCGATATCGGCTTGCAGTCTCACAGCAAAGCCTCTTCTGTTGTAAATACCATGCTACCCATATTTGCCCTTGATTTGGAGGCAATGATGTCCCCTGTGTTAATGAACCGCTGATCCTGTCTCATTGAGATTTCACACTTGGACGAGCCAATCATTATAATGGAGAAAGGCTGAAGGCTTCAGCGACAGATCCCTGTATGTAAGTATGGCAACAAAAGCTTATTAGTGCTGTCGCTGATTCCTTTGCGCTGAGTCATTAGCATGTCAATAAACTATAGGCACATTTGACAGAGAAGAGAGAAGAGGAAGGGGGGTGGTATTTTCAAAGAGGTAGTCAGTCACAAGCATTTGGACTTTGTTCCGAGAAATATTTTCCAAATTAATGTGCTGTGAAAAAATGCATTATTCATCAGGTGTGTAGAAGCCTTAGTGAAGCTCCGTTAGCAGGAAACCAGGCAACCGTTGAGTCTAATTACCAAGCAGTGTGTCTGGAGAGCCTGCTGCAGCCTGGCCCTCCACTGTGAAGTGGATGATGCATCACAGTCGCTGTCAGAGCGAAATACACACTTTAACACATAAGAGGGCACCAATGTCTACATGCAAATTAAATTTTGTTTTGCCAGCACAAAACCAGATCACACATAACCCGGCCGCTGTTTTAAAAAAACCACAGCGGGCCACAGAAGCTGAGCGTGTACCACAAAGCGAGCCGACCGCTGTCTGATGTTTTGTTAGCACCTCCCCGACAGAATAAATAATCCTGCCGTGACTTTTATTATTACAGCATTTGACTGTGTGAGATACTATAAAAGCAGATTGTCTCGTGAGAGATGTGTTTACATTTTAATGCCTCTAATAGAAGTCCTCAGATCTTTGATCTGTTTTCCTCATGTGCCCCGGTTGATCACTTCCTGCTGTCTGACCACAGGAGCTGCAGTCCTGCTGATAACGACCCCCTGCATGCGGGTCATGGTGGATTTTTTTTTTTTTCGGAGCTGCCGGTGACTCTTCGGGAATTTCGTCTCTATGAACAGATAAAAACATGAGGTCACCAGGTGGGGGCCTCTCAGCGCTTTTAATGTCACGCAAAGCATCTCTCCAAATACTTGTAATGTGCTGCTGTCTGTGTGATGGAGATGGCCCCTGGAGGTGACTGTTACTTTTAGGGAGACTTGGATTTCCTTGTTGAGCAGAGCTTGTGATGGCTCTTTGCCCCACTCTGTTTCTTCACTTGGATACTTGTTTCAAAAATTCAATCTTGTGCGTAGGTATTTTAAACAGTTATTGTGTCTGTGTGTGTTACATCTCAGTGAACACCAGATGTTTTATCTTTTCCCAAGATTTCCAGAGAGGGAATATTTTAATAACAACAAATAATTATTGCACTGCTTTTAACCACCAACACGTTATTGACTTCTTATTCTGTGTGTTTTTGCTCTCATTGGTCCTTGAGCACATAAACTTAGCTCACTTGGTCGACTGAAGCGCAGGACAGGAAGGAGGAGGAGGAATAAAGAATGCAAAACACAAGGCAAGAGAAGGCAGAAAAAAAGTATCTGTTTTGCCTTTTATTAGCTTTATCAGTGGTAACATGTGGACACAGCGGAATGGCAGTAAAAGCTGGCGTGGCCCCGACGAGCCAGCGATGCCAGAGGCCACAAAAGAGACAACACTGTCTGCTGAGCGTGGAACCGGGACAACAATAGCGTCTCTGCAGTACAGATGAGACCAGGCTGCCCGGTGCCAGCGTGTTACTGGCTCTTTGAGTGTTTGCGTGTCCCTGCCAACCTGGAGCAGAGTGGCACAAGAGGACGCAGCTTCACCCACCACTGTTCATTGTCCTCCACCAGTGGTTTCTAACTCATTATGTGCTCTTTTCCCCCTGCTGATACTGATACAGATTGCTGTTTCTTTACCCTTTTTTTTTGTTTTTGTGTTTGTGTGCCCATCTGTTCTTCAAACCTGAATGAATGTGTGATGTGCACACTCTGCCCTTTTACCCCGCTATTGTTCCTTTAGACTTCTGTTGCTGCAGAGATAGCAGAGTAATGGCTGTGGGCTGGAGGAGCCTCTCGTAAAGATAGGCTTGTATACCTTCAAACACACTTGCACATACAGGCTCGTACATGAACACATGCATACCCCACCCTTTGACCATTGCACTGGAGTAGTGTGTATTTTCCCTAGTAAGCATACAGTACAGCACTCCTTCATGTAGCCTAAGGGCTCGGGCGTCGAGAGGCTACCTTACGTTAAGAAAGCTCGATTGGAATTTTCCTGACAAGTTTTTACTCCGATGGATGCTTCCCAGTGATGCTCATGACTAACAGAAAATTGATTGACACACCTTCGCAGAGGAAGTTCTGATATGAGGGTGTGTCCGTCCAGCTGCTGCGTGCATACTTGTTGAGTATGTGGGTTTTCCTTCTTGGCTTTGTCTGTGCATGCTTTGCGTGCATTTTTTGAACATGTAAGAAAAAACAAAAAATCGAAGGTGGAGAGGCGCTGCTCTACACGTCTCCAACCAGATCCTTGTCTGAACCAGATGTCTCCTGTTTGTTTTAGTGCTGCAAAGTCATATCAAGAAAAAAAAAGAAATCAGCCAGATCAGATCACAGATGTTTATTTTCAAGCCTTGTGCATACACAGTGCTAGTTTTTTGTTTTTTTTTTGGCATAAGCAAGCGTCTCCGTGTGTTGCCTGTCCAGAAAGGGTCCATCAATTCACAGCCCGCTGCTGTTGCTCGCACACAGTGGTACACACGGACCAGCCAAATCATGCCCTGTGCGTGTGTGTGTGTGCGTGTGTGTGTGTGTCTGCAGGGCTGTGATGCTAACCACTTCTGCCTTGAGTCGAATTCACAGAGGAGCTGGGAGGCTGTTATTGAAGGGAGACAGAGGGACAGACAGGGTGATGAAAGACGCAAAGCGGGTTAGCTGGATGGGTGAGTGATGATGAGAGGGGAGAGAGGGAGAGAGAGAGGCAGCGGCACATGGCTCCAATCACTGTTCTTTTCTCTACCACGCTCTCTCTCTCTCTCTCTCTCCCTCTTTATCTGTCCATCTGCCAGCTTTTCATTTTTATTTTTTTTTGGTCTCTCTCTCTCTCTCCCCTTTTCTCATTTGCTCACTGTCTGTCTTCCTCACTGTCTCCCTTTCTCTCCCTTTCATCATACTGTATGACTAGTCTGTTTTTCTGTTTTCAACTCAGCAGACAAGCCCCTCAAGTGACTTTTTTTTTTTTCATGAGGATATAGATTGTGTTGTAGCTTGGAGATTTCAGATTGCTTCAGTTTGTTGTTTACCTAAAAAGGATTGTCCTTTTCTTCCTCTCCTTTCTTTGAGAAAACATGTGAGAGTCAAAGAGTTTCAGCTGAAACCATGGCCTGTGTTGTTTTGGGAGGGTGGGGCGTGGGCGAGAGCAGAAGTGGGAGTTTGGATGTCTTTTCCTTTTTTTTTTTTGATTATTATTATTTAGAGGGGAGGTGGTGATCTGAGGTTGTCGGGGTGTGGTTCAGACATGTGGAGCGAAATGAGTTTTATTGGGACCATCTTAGTGGTTTGTGTTAAAATGGGTGTGTGCGTGTTGTCGACATGTGCACAAGCAGTCTCGTTTGCCCACGGCATTTACATGTAGACTCTGAAACCGAACGAGCTGCAGTCAACTCGTCCTCCTCCCGTCCTCCTGGACAGTGGACGTACTTACTGGCAGGCTGTCGGGCAGTATCCTGAGGGTCATCCGTTTTCATTCCCACGTCCACGTAAAATGATCCGCTTCACGGTTTTTCTCTCACAAACAATGTAAAGGTGACTCTCCTGTGTCTGTATATCAGCAGAAGAAGTGACACTGGACTCCAGAGCGGTGCTGAGAAAGGGAGCGGGGTCAGGCGGATGTCTGGTTCTCAGCGCTGTTGCGCCTGCGACGGAGAGAATAGACGGCAACCTGAGACTCGCAGGCCTGTTTGTTTCCTGTTGGTGCAGATTATCACATTTCATCAGCCAGAAGGGACGAGAATGAGCATCATGGGAGAGTGACATTGTTGGCTGTGTTTGTCCTCTCATGTATGTGGTTGTCACGGTGCATACGGCAACTTGGACAGACATAGAAAAAGAAAAAAAACTTCAACCTGCAATTTACATCTACTTCATCCCAAGGTATGAAGACGTACAGGGAGAAGAGGCGATTCTGGTTCAGGCCTGGAAGGTAGCATTTAGTGCAGGCTTGAATATTTTAAAATATTTCCTCCTCCTGTTCACTTTTTTTTTCCCCAGAAAGATGAAGTAAATGGTTCTCTGCTTACTCTGTGACTCATCTAGTTCAGCTTAATTATGTACTCCATCACAGAACATTTTGTGCCCTCTGAAAGATGAAATGTTGACATCTCTTGCCGCTTTTAAATTTCTCTTGTTTGGTTTTGATAAGCACTCCCTCCCTATTTCACATCGAGTTTCACTCGGAATGAGATCTCCCTGCTCGGATCGCACTGAGGAATTTCTTCCCCCGGCGATCATCACGTCACCATCTCCGATGTGCTTTCCTGTGATCTACCGGTTGCGGGTTCAGTCTGCCGTCACTCCTCTCTCTCTGTACGCGGTGTCATTTCCACGCTGTTGCCACATCAGATAGGCTGTTGCTCCCCCAGCAGAGTTTTGTGTTTGGCGTCCAAACACCAGTGAAGCAATGGTGGTGGTGGCGGCGCGGGGGCAGCCAGGTCAGCAGGGAAGGGGAGGGGAGGGGAGGAGGGGTCGGTGCTGAGGGCTTTGTTAAGAAAAGCAGGAATTCTTCCGGCTGGCAGATGAAGTCAGTGCATTCCTCCAGAGCAGCTCCCTATAGGCAACCAGTGGAGCAGAGCCAGGCACTGAATGAGCGGCAAGATAATGGTGGAGCTCAGTGTTAAACACCTCCCATTGAGAAGTGGAGAGAGGCAGAGACAGAAAGAGAACACGATCTGTCTGACGGTGGGTGAAGAGTTGTCTTTTACCCACCTAGGCTACAAAGTTTCATCCGCTGTGCCAAGTTGCGCAGATAATCC
This sequence comes from Decapterus maruadsi, assembly GCA_030347415.2. NCBI lineage: Eukaryota > Metazoa > Chordata > Actinopteri > Carangiformes > Carangidae > Decapterus > Decapterus maruadsi. The sequence continues at coordinate 18,284,748 of CM064893.1, read as the reverse complement.
TGCCACTGCCCGAGGCGTTTCACTTTTTTATGAGCACTGCGGTATTTCATTACCTTGTTTTGAAGCTTAGCTATAAAAGTAGAGACAGGCGGGAGCGAGCGGCGAAACCTAATGATATTCATTTAGGTTAAACCTGCTGCCCAGACGTGTCTTAAAGTCTACCCGCTGGTCTGCCCTCTGAAGGTGGATAAGACCCAGTTCTGGTCCTGCTGAGACGGATCAAACTCAGGGACACAAACACACACACACAGACTTGTTCCCTCTCCCCCGCTGTGTTTCTATGTATTTCTCCCCACACAAACACACTCTTCCAAACATAGACACACTTGAGTTGCTCCACTTTCCCTGTCCGTTCCCCTCGGCAGTAAGCTATCATAACGGCTTTGAAGGAGGGCAGCAGAGCGTTTAATTGGGTTACAGATTGGCATTTATGCTCCCAGGTCCACGAGATACTGCTGCGGCTCTTAACTAACCACTAGGAACTATACAAAATGCTACGCCGCTCCTACCCGTCAGCTGCCAGTGTCGAAGAACACGTCAAGACGTCACTACTAGAAGCCGGTGTATCCACAAAACAAGCATGCTGCCGGCCGGGTACCTGTGTGTGACGGCTCGCAATGCTTTGTGTTGACTTTAATAATAGGTTGTGTCATGTGAAGAGCTAGAATTACCATCTACAATTCAAGTGAGATAACAATCACACATAGGAAGTTGCCTTTTGTTTCTTCATCCGCCAAAGTACTGTCTTCCAACCAGGAAGGATTAATCATCAGTCTCATTGACACACCTCTGAGCTCCGTGTCTCTGCTCTTTGTCTGTTACAGAGCCAGTGCCATGCAGCATTGACCTGAGTCGAGCCTAAAAAGCTGAAGCGACCTGTTCTGAAGACCGTCTTACCCTGCGCTGCCCTGCCTTAGCCCCCCGGTTCCAGATGGAGCTCAAAGTGTGGGTGGACGGAGTGGTGCGGGTGGTATGCGGCTTATCTGAGGAGACGTCCTGTCAGGATGTGGTCATCGCCTTGGCACAGGCCATTGGTGAGTATTTCAAGCTCTGAAATCATTGTCTGCTTTTTGTAAAAAAAAAAAAAAAAAGAAAAAAACTGTGTCCAAGCTGTTGTTTCTTGGCACCTCACCCGTCTGCTCGACAAGTCTATCTAAAGGCACTGAGTGATTAGATAACGGCCCCCGCGATGAGACTTTGATGCAGACGAAACAAGAGTACTTACACATGCCAGGGTTTCAGCAATCCTCCTCTCCTCTCACCTTTTTATTATCCGCCGTGCTGACCCAAATGGAGAACTCTGCCGAATTGCCAGGGGGAAAGGGTTAGCTTGGATTTGAGCCGGCTCTGTGTCCCTATATCCTTCAGCTTTATTCAAGCCATACGAAGCAGCAGCATTGAACAACATAACTCCAGATTTAGCGCTCTCCTCCTTCTATGAGTGAGCTGCCTGCCAAGTCATTAGGGAGGATTTGTCCTAATTTCAAGGTCCTTGTGGAAACTTCAATTTATTTGAACATTTTTACATGTTGTGCAAGTCCTACACGGCAGTCTTTTTATTCCAGTCCTCAAAGGCAGAGACTTGGAGGTATCTGCATCATCATAATGAGTCTGATGTCATGTCTACACATTGCATTACTTGCATAGATACAGTGGAAGGAGTACTTGCACTGAAAAGGAAAAAAAGACTGTAACAAGTTCTATCTATCTATCTATCTATCTATCTATCTATCTATCTATCTATCTATCTATCTATCTATCTATCTATCTATCTATCTGTCTATCTGTCTATCTGTCTATCTGTCTATCTTGTGTTGTCTGTGGTACATTTATTGACTTTCTTTGTCTCTCTGTGTCTCTCTGTCTCTGCCCTCAGGTCAGACGGGACGTTATGTTTTGATCCAGCGTCTGAGGGACACTGAGAGGCAGCTGTTGGCCACAGAGAGGCCTCTGGAGTCTCTGGCTAAGTTAGGCCAACATGGCAGTGAGGTTCAGTTCTTCCTCCGCCGCACCGGCCCCAGTAGCAGCGACGGACCCGGCTCCAAACAAGACAGGCCAACTCCACCTCCGCTACCCAAGCATCCTGAGCCAGATCCGTCGAAACGCAGCCAGCCCAAGAAAGCACTCACCTTTAACTTGGGTCCATCGACCTCTCCAAGAACCAAAGCCAAACAGTTTAAGAGGTCTCCTCGGGACTCTCCGGAACAGAGAGCCTCTCCCTCCCCTTCTCCCAGCCCTGTATCCCCTCATGTGCTTTCCCCATCTCCTTCACCACCCATCGGCCCATCCAAAGATGAAGTCTTTAGGAAAGTTCTGCAGCAGCAAGAGAGACTAAGAGCCATCGAGGTCCAGCTAGAAGCGCTAGAGAGGGACTCCCACACCTGGGATCGTCCCTACCCCTCTCCCTGTCCCTCGCCGGTGTCTGACGCTCGTTTGCAGGAAGAGGTGGACACCCTCGAGCAAGTGATGCGGAGGAACCAGGCTGAACTCGCTCACGAGCAGTACTGGGAGCAGGAGCTTCAAGTTGAGATGGAGAACGAGAGAGGGATGAGGAGGAAGCTGGGGGAGCTTCACGCCAAACTGGACGACTGCGGGCGGCGGCTCCACGAATTCTCGGTGCGCTCCGCTCAGCTGGAGCAGGAGATCCAACGGGAAAGCCAGGCGGAGGGGAGAGCCAACGGGCCGGAGGAGTCCCTCGACACCGCGAGGGCAGAGCTCCAGAGCCAGGAGAGGCAGGGGACGGAGCTGGAGGAGCAGCTATCTGAGACTGACAAGGCTCTGGGAAAGGCAGAGTCTCTGCTGCAGGTAAGGAGAGAGGTCACGGTTCTGGAGAGAGGGCTGTAAATCCAAATGCATCGCCGTCTGCAGGGTGTAGCGCAGCAGACCCTCTTGTATTCATACTGTAAAACCTGTATCCCTCTCCTGCCTTCACACTGCAGCAGACACATGACAGCGCAGAGACACTCACAAAAGGGAAAAGGAATCTTGAGTTAAAAAAAAGCTCCAGTTTTACTGTAGTATTTGGATATAGAAATACATTTGAAAAAAAAGAAAAGAAAACTGAAGACATGAATGCTGTATGCTCATAATCCTAACTTGTATGAAAATGTGTTATTGTCTGACTATTTACAGCCTGGCTGAACTGGTTTGGCAGGTGTCAATTTGCATGCATCCTCTAAACACGTGGTTGCTAATGGTGTTTATATTACACTGACTGATAACTTCTTATTTTTGTACCGTGTGCATGAAAACAAAGATTAAAGAGGAATGATTGGTAGAAGAACAAAAGCCCCTTTTTATTGCACTCACCTCCTCATAGTTTGTGGCGTTGTCATTTGTTTACATTTCGTGGTTGTCATAGATGCAGCTGTATCAATAAAAGCCTGAACCAGTTTTGGAGTGAAACTTTTATGAGTTTCCTCATATTTCAAATGAAACCTGAGACCCAGGTATTCACTTCACAGAGCTGATGTGGACTCGTTCCAGCCAAGGGAACGGAAGAAAAATTGAATACCTCTTTAATTTTGGCGTTTGGCAAAGAGCACACTGAAAATCTCTTTGCAGTCTAGAGTTTCACCTTCCTCGTAAGCAGAAACCGCCAGGACTGACTTGATCGAATGTGTCCCGTTCTCAGTCCGCTGGACTCCACACTACATGCAAAATAGATCAAAACATAATCATAAGCTAATTTGCTCTAGAGTCAGTCATCGTCATTGGGCGATGTGTGTGACTCACAGTATCTTTACCGCCGTGTCACAACATGCGAGTGTTTGTAATCTAAAATGGAATCACGGCGGCAGCCAGGCTGTGATTGTCTGAGGACGACTTAAGATGTTTTTATTTCCTGTGAATAGCGTGTCAACGCTGGCAGAATAAAACGGTGTAATAAATCTCGATGGGTAGCGGCGGAAGGTGGAGGGTTGGTGTTTTGCAGTGTCAGTCATCGGTGAGCCGATCGGTCCAGGCTGTCAGCAGAGTGTTTAAGAGTAGGTGGTGATGAGCGCAGCACTCCTGTCATTAAGCTAATGGAGGCAGACCTGCAGGTGTGAACTGCCTCAGCAGATGCCTCCGTCCACCATCAATTACACACACACACATGCACATGCACACACAAGCTCTGGAGTCGTGGCGTAGCCGTGAGCAGACACATTGATTAAACGTGAATGGATCGTTGATTAAGACTGATTGACTGGGCCTGTTTGTGTACATCAGAGTTTAATCTGTGGGTGCAGAGGTGATGATCATTTTGATGATGATGATGATGATGATGATGACTCAGTGGAAGATCCCACCAGTGAATATCTCTGTGGCATGTGGTGTGTTAAGACAACTGAAAAACACAGCGAGGGAAATGAGCATTGCTAAGAATTTATGAGCGTGCCCCAGGCTGCTGGAATTTGAAGGAATCAGAAAAACTGCTGATGGTAGTTGTGCAACTTTGATGATTCATTGTAGCATAATGACATTTCATATGTAGAAACTAGACTTGTAGGCTGTACTGCCCTCTTGTGGCGCGAGGACGCTTCGCAGTTACAGTCAAAGTAATATCACCTCAAGGCAAGATGAAGCATTTCTTTATAAATACACACGAGGACATTTTCATTCAAATCTGGCCTGATATAATTCAGTCTCGTTTTCATACGCTGTTCCCACGTCTGTGTGCAGGCAAATGAGGTGATAGTGTTGAGTGAGTCAGCTGAGTGGCTGATCTGAGCCTCTCGGCTGTCACTTGCTTTCCTCACTCATCGCTCTTTTCCCATCTCAGGCCAAACAGGATGAGCTGGAGGAGCTGAACAAGGAGCTGCGGCAGTGCAACCTGCAGCAGTTCATTCAACAGACGGGCGTCCTGCCGGCGCACAGCCAGTCACGCACAGACCTTCAGGAGCAGCTAGAGCAGTTAGAACTCGCACATCTTCTGCAAGAGGGATACACGAACGGAAGTACGGAAACACACCACAGAAGTTGGGTCTTTTTTACTCGGCGTTTGCATGTTGTTGTTCTAAACCGTCATGCGTCTGTCTCTTTCTACAGGCCACAGCGTGTCGCTAATGGAATCGCCGCCTCGCCCCACCGCCAAACAGTTCCTGGGACATCCACGCAACCTGCAAAACCCTCTCGTGTCCAGTCTCAACCCTGAGGGTGTGTATGTGTGAGACCCTGCTGCTTCTCCAAGTCCATCCTGCTCTGCTCCTCTCCTGCCCGTCCCCCCCCTGGTCCCAGAGCCTTTTACTCCCTCCCCTCTCTACCCCCAGCTTGAGTTTGTTTTTTTTTTGTTTTGGTTTTTGGTGTGGGGTAGTGGAAGCATCTGCAGTGGTGGAGGTCCCTGCTTCTTCCTTTTAAAGGCTGGAAATCTTTTCTTCTGCTAACTCTCAGTCCCCTGCTGGTTCATGTCCCCTAACTTTTTTTTTTTTTTAACACTTGATTTAATCTTCCAAATTCCTCTTTGCATCTCCTCGTATATTCCTTAACTCTTTAAAGCTCTGGGTCTGTCTGTGCTTTCATTTTGCCTCTAATCCCCGTACCTCCTCTTCTCTCACTGTTTGCTTCTGGACTAACAGTAACTGCTTTTGTGATACTTTAATGCACTTGGGAACTTCCTCCTAATCCCCCCCCCACCGCCACCATCACCCTCTGTAATACAGAGTGGCCTTCCCCACCCTCAAGTCAACAATCTTCTGCGGACAGCTGCTTTTCACTGTATCTCCATGTAAACACAGCCATCCCCTCGGGGGGAGTGAGGGGGGGAGTGACTGTAGCAGACATTCTGATTGTAGCACTGCTTTTTATAAACGTGACATGGAAAGATACGAGACCAATGTCATTTCAGTTTGCCTTTTATGTATGGATACGGTTTCTACGTGATGGGGGTTGTATCTATACAATGCCTTGTACTTTGGTGATGCTTGACTTCCAAAGAGCAAGAGCCTTTCATGGAGGGCTCTGCAAAAAAAACAAAAACAAACAATATGTATTGCACTGTCCCATTCTCATCCCGTGTGAAGCCTTGGCCCTTGTTTGCCTACAGAGAGATGTATCTTACTGTTCTCTTTCTGCTCCCGCTCTGAAGACAGTGCAACTTATTTTTAGGAGCTTGCAGCTTTTTTGCCAGTCTATTTTTGTCAAGCTCTGTGCTAAAAGAGGAGATACATTTCAAAAAAAAGTAGTGCCACAGGGCCACGGGTTTGTAACAGTATTTTTTTTTCTTTTCTTCCTTTGGGATGGATGCATCTGGTTCTTTTGCTTGTCATCACACCTAACATTTGACCTGTCATAACTTGCATTGTACCTCAATATATTGTAGATTTAGGATGATCTAATTAACCTAAGTTCTAATAACAGTCATCAAGCGAATGAGGGATGCTGCCGTGCTCTGCTTTGACCCTCCTCTTTGCTGTTATTCACATTTGGCCATCCAAACCACCTAAACCAATATTTACTGTATCGTAGCACTTAGCATGTCATTATATGTCTTTGTATTATGCTGACAGGTCAAAGTGACGTGTGTTTGCGTGTGCACCTCCTCCTTACACTCTGCTGTGTTGTTTGTGGGGATTATTACAACCTCTCCTTACTTTAGCAATGACACACGTCTCAGTGCTTGTTATAGAAACAATTCTGTCTCAAAATGCTATTTTTGACCACAAGACTTCAAGTCAAAGTCCAAAAAACACCTCAACGGGTCAACAACCCACTGGTCTTGTGTCACTTTGCGTTTCTCATATTGTGTGCATTTCTGACTTGAGCCAGGTCTCTCTCACCTGCTGTGTCTGTAGCAGAAACGTGTTTTCCAAACAAAGGGATCATCATCCCCACTTATTTTTGTGTCTTGCAGTCCTGACATCCCGAGAGTCGTCATGGAGATAAAACATGGACCACAGGGCCAAGGGAAACTTGTTCACTGTTCTGTCACCGTCACCTCTTTATTTGACCTCTTTCTTTGTAACTCTTATCATTATTCAGCTACCATGATATACATACTGTGTACATACATAAGACAAATATATTTACAGAGTTTTGCTACTCTAAACACTGCAGTGTATCTGTATGAAATGTAAAAATAATTTAGAAACCTTTTACCTAGAGAAATTATTACTATTACTATGTATTTAAATATAATAAAAATGTGTATTGTGTTTTAGATAATCTTTTGTGGAGTTTTATTTTTTTAAATGCCCTCTTTTAATTACATTCATCCTTCTTTAAATGACACAGTAGCTCTGAGTGAAGGCGCAGCTCATCTGCAGTAGTAGCCTCTGTAAATAATTCACACACCACTGTACACTTTCTAAAAATTACACTGCCATAGAGCTCCTATGTGAAATGCATTATGAATATATTATAGGTGCTGGAATATGGATGCTGTCCTCTTTGCTTGTGCTAGAACGGGTCTTAAGATGCCACACAATCCTTCCTGGGCATTCTCGAAGCTGATATTCACAGACGATTGCAAGTTCACCAAGTGCATGCTTGGATGCAGAGGGAAATGTGGCAAACATCCTGGAATCAGGGCTACTGTTGTCACGGGTGATGTAACACAGTTTATCTATAAGACATGACAATAAAGACACGAAGGCACTGCAGATTTATGAACATTTCAGAAACATGACCCATTTAGTTGTAAAATGTACATTGTTGCTGAGTTCCTTGAACCAATGTAATGAGTCTCCTCTATTTGTTTTTTCCTAATTACATTATATCAAAGCTTCAGTACAGAGGAAACCTTGGTTTAAGTAGCCTACTATGTGCTACATGTTTTTTCTACATGTTCCAATAAGTGAATAGGAATAGAACACCATGGACTTCATCCTTCTAAGTTTAAGCGGACCCTTATCTCTCCACAGTGTCTTACAGTACTTACGTCAAACCATTCATTCCTTGGTTATATTCTGTCCAAATAAAAGAAATCTCCCGGGTACATTGTAAACACACAACTGCGCAACTACAGGCTTCTGCACAACACTTTTGTCCTCCACCCCTTTCCTGTTTGTTTACCCTGGAGAGTAAATATGCTGGCTGGCTGTCACACACTGAGTGACGCGAGTTTCCCTAGCGCTCTGGCTAACCCCGGACTGGAACCCTGCGGATTTCTATAAATACACTTATCTGCTGACACTCCCCAGGTAAAATCCCCAACAAGGCACATATTTCCTTTCCATTCCAGTGAATGAGCATACTGTATATCAAAAATATATGATTGTCTATCAACCATATTCACTTTGTGCCACTGCTGTTAACTTCTGATCATGTGTTTAGAATTAAGGAGAAGTACATGAGACGGCCAGTTTAGATATTATGATTAATTATGTAGAATTGGATTACACTGAGAAGCTTTAGAGCTGTCTGGCTTGGCAGGAGATAGATAAGCTTCAAATCCTTGTTTAGTTCCTACTGTCTGGACAAGCTCAGGACCTGGTGCAACACTGACGCCTGCCTGTGGACAAGAGTGATGCTACACACGCACGCACTTCTCTCTGCATGCCACATGAGTTGTTGGGTAACAGCGGTGTCAGGAAAAAAATATTCATACTGAATTTTAACACTTAATTGTTTATTTTCTGAAGACCTAAGGCAACTGTTTTTTTCCAGTCCAGTTTTCATTCATGAAAAGTGAAATGTGTCCAACTTCACCCAATTCATAAACCCAGAGGAGTCGGCTCTCATAAACAGGACATTAATAGATTAGGATTATTAATTAGGACATTGTATTAAAATAATTATCCCATCTGTATCTAACTTCAGATGGTTTTTGGATGAATGTACAATGTTGATCCCACTTCGAGAAGCAAACTGATCAATATTTATAACAGGGAGTGGAAAAAAAAACGCCTCCATGTGGACGTGAGTGAGGATCTGCACGTCCACATTACTGCGATGATGATTAATGCCTGACATGCTGCACTTATCTATTCCTGTGTGTCACAATGACTGTACGGATGGTAATACAACAGCCTCACTGATACTGAGAAATTGATTACACCTTTAAAACAAACATACATGATGCCACAAATGATTTGAGTAGAAACTTTACTTTAGGGATACTTTTTACACACATACACAATGGATACAACTTATTATAATGTTCTTAGTTTAGAGCCCAGATTTGTGCTACTACACTGCTGAGTTACAAGAACTTCCTCTAATGCACCTTTTTTTCTTATTTTTTTTGACTGAAGGGCCTCCTGGAACCTCTGGAGGGCCCCTGACCTCAAATAGTGAAAATCGTTATGAGAATGATTATCCTGACTAAACCACATACAGATGAAACTGAAACTGAAACAAAACACTCACCAAAAGTCTTGACAGTAGGTGGCATTAGAGAGGTCGGCTCCATAGGAGACAATGCACACACAAAAAACCCCACTTGGTCCTAAACAAGGTACAGTGTATGTGCACATAGGAGGAAGTAAGCTACAATACACATGGAGACCACTGGGAGGGCAGTCATGTAGAGCAGGCCTGTCCCGGCAATGTGCACAGGGCATGGTCAAAGAGGGGGGTGGGTGGGGGCCTGGGGGGTGGGGGGGCTGCTTGTAGTCTTGGACGAATCAAAAAAGAAATGAGAGGTACTCCCAAAACCAGGTTAGCCGCTGTCACACGCACAGTGGAATTGACAACTGGCACAATGTGCGTTAGTCAGTGGCTTACCTGCTTTTAGATCTCACACATTATAGTGACTGTCCCCAAAAGCGCTCACAATCTGTGGAGGAACACACACACAAAAGCCTTGTGATAAGACAGCATAAATCACACATAGTCAACATGAGGAGTGGAGTCGGCCTATGGCTTCTATTCAAATCACTTCCACTTCAAATGCATTGTTTCCAAAATTACAAAACACAACACAGAAATTATATAACAATTACATTAAATTGACAGATCATATTCAATCCACCATATTGTCCAATTACTGTAAAATACTGTACTGTAGAATTAGAAATTACAGCTGGCTTCAGGTCTTAATTGTATGGATGTAGCCAGCGAAATACATCCGAATGCTTTCCATTTCATTTGTCAAAAAAAAGTTTCAAATTACCACCAATTTGACAAATGAAAATAAATGTATAGAAAAAATGACACATCATGATACACAGTGCGTGGCCTATCCCTTCCCACCATATAGACGGAATAAAGAATAGTGGCAGATAAAGGGAGCTACTTACCAAGTTTTCTTTTGGAATAATTTTTAAAACAAAAAGAATTCTTTCATTTTCGCTCCCAGAGTCCTCTCTGTCATCCATCCACACATCCAGATTGTTTTTTCTCTGAGAGATATCACACTGCATGATTAAAGTTAGGTGCATTTAAGAATATAGTATAGCCTACACCGACGCAGAAGTTGAGTTCACTTGCACTACCCCTTCCCTGCCCACTCCCCTGCATCTGCAACCCGACCTGGTTATGCAAATTAAGTGGAGAGCGGCGTCGTGCTAAACCAATGAAATGCCGAGTTGGAGTGGAACGACACGCCCAGCGCAGGGGGTTGTCAAATCATAACCCGCAGGGGGCGGGCTCTGTGAGGTCAGCAAGTCCGGTTGGTTGTCAGAGTTATAGTTGGGGTGCGGCGCGTTCAGTTTTGCACGTCGTACATTAGGAACAAACCATTCTCCTGTAAACAGTTTCCCGTCCCGACAGATTATTTATCGCAAACACAACCGCAACAAAGTTTCCTTCACTCTTATATCCCCGGCATTAGGTGTCACAGCTGCCGTCGGAGGTGCGATGAATCCAGTAGAAGCCCCTCTGACAAAGGACCCCCCCTACCCCTACAGTGTGAAGTGGTTGAACTCGGCTTACTTGTGTACAGTGTTGCCATGAGCAGAGTGTGGCTGTGCACGTACCAAGGATGCAGCATGACAGTCTGATCTGATGATGACGACCAGGAGGTGGAGGAGGAGGAGGACGATGATGAACTCTAAATAATTTATGGAGTGAGAGTTGAGGACTCCCTGACATCATTAACAAATTGTCTCACATCGATTTGGAGACAAAATTTCCACTATTTTATATTTTAACAGCACATGAAAATAAAGTTAGATGCTATTAGAACTTAATTAGGCTACTGAACATATTAAATGTTCAATTAAAGAAGCCTACCAAATTGGAGGATATCGTAATTTCATTTGAAAAAACAAACAAACAGATTTTTTTTTTAATTGATTTTGTCATTGTTAACTAAAAGATAAATAAAGAAGCACTTGTTTTCTGATGTATGAAAAAAATCGTAACATGTGAATGACCCCATTTTGAACTCGTCAGCTGGAACATGGTGTTCTCTCTTTGTTTCCAGGATAATCCAACAACTTTTTTGTGATATGTAGGCATATATTCCTCTGATCAATTTTTGACCGAGAGACAAAGCCCAATAGGTGTAGGATTATTCACAGCCAGGATACACATAACCCCATGACATGCAAAGCAACAAATCAGGATTACAGTGTATTATGTAACAGATGAGATTGATATAGTCAAAGTGGCCACTAGGGGGCGACATTTGTATTGGTTTCTACCATACTGACTGTCTGCCTTTGGTGTGTAACCCCTTTGACACCCAGAAATAACTTCTGTTGCTCTATATGTTACATTAGACTATAGTAAATCTGTGAGATTAAAATGTGAGATTTAAAATGTTTGATTAATGTTTCACTAGTGAATTTATGACAATTTATGATGAACAATTTACTTCTACACCTGTAGATCAGCTAATAATTGTGTGAGTGTGTGTGCACGCGTGCATATACGTTTGTGTTTTCCTTGTCATTTGCAATAATGTCACATGATTGAGGTGTAAGGTAGTAGGCTAATCAGGTACGTAAACACAAATTAGAAACACCTGTTACTTGCTTATTCTTGCAATTATCTCATTTTGTCACGCAGGTGGGGGCAAATGTGATCCTAGAAAACCCTTGCATGACAGACTGCTGAAATTGCTGGTTTTGGAAGCCACTCTGAATGGTGCTGAAGAAATAACAACAACAACAACAAAAAACATCCAGTGAAAAGCAGTTCTGTGGACAGACTGTGTTAATAGTGAATATTGGCTGGAGGTGACAGGTTACAGTAACCACCTTTTACAACTATGTTATCAGAAAAGGATCTTAGAGGGTGGTTGAACCACTGAGCACGTGGATTGGCTATTGGACCATATCAGGTTTCACTCCTCTTAGCCAAGAACAGAAATCTGAAGCTGCAATGCGCACAGGCTCACCAATACAGAGCAGCATAGGAAAATGTTTCCTGGTCCTGGATGAATCTGGTTGAGTCACAATGTTCATCAAGAACATAGACCCATACCTGATTGTGTCAACAATCCAGAGACTGCTAATAGTGTACTGGTTTGGGTGTACCCTGCAGACCATGTGCACCCCTTTATGACCAATTTACCATCTTTGATCAGCCATTTCTAGCATGAGATCTCACTATGTCACAAAGCAGAAGCAATTTCAAACATGGTTCCATGAACATGACAGCGAATTCAGTGAACTTCAGCGGCCTCGGTCACCAGATGTTAATTCAGTAGAGCACCTTTGGGATATGGTAGAACAGGAGAGTGCAGCTGCACAAATAATGTGGTACAATCATGTCATCATTGTCCAAAGGGCCAGAAGTTGAGACTGTTTTCGGAGCAAAAGCTGTCTCTTTGTTTTGAGAATCTAGTTTTGGTCCACAAATCTAAAGACTTTATGGACAATTGTATTATTGTAATGGAAGTGATATTAAGTTGTTGTTTTTTAAATCCCAATTTCTATTCAGATTCAGATTCAATATTACTTTATTTATCCTCAGAGCAGAGGGATTTTTCAAACTGGGCTGGCTAGGCGGCAAAATCAACACAAAGTGCGATATGCATACATAAAATATTAATACTAAAATAAAAGCAGAATAAGAAAGAATAAATAAAATATAATAATTATAATTTACTATTTTGTGGGCATTTTAATTATGGTGGGACACACTCGCTATGCTGTGTCTCTGGTTGATCTCAATTAAACAGGTACTGTCCCTTTAAGAGTCGTCTGAATGCGCTCGGCCATTTCCGTCCTCTGACCAGCCGGCGGTGTCACTCAACAGTCAGCCGTAGAGACTTAAAATTTACTCAAACACACCGTACACAGCCCAGCCGAATAGGGTAGGTCTGAGATTATTATCAAATGCTCGAATGTGACATTGCAGTTGTGCGTGTTGTTGATGTAAAGGATTTGTGTAAGTGCCCCTTCTTCACCCGCCGGGTGTTTATAGCACAGAACCTGAACGAGCGTGTAGTTGACGTTCGCTAAATTTAGCTGCTGTAGTGTTGCTAACGTTACGAGCTAGCGCCATTTGTACTGCAAGAGCAACGTGACAGGTTAGATAGATCTTACTGTCAGTTTGTTTACCCATAACATGGGTGTGTATGTTAACGAGACACATGCATTTAATAGAAGAAATAAAGGAGACGCTCTTTCTGTTTGGTGCCGAGTTCTCTTTGTTTACAAATGTAGCACTAGCATGTTCTGCAGGCTAGCTAGCTAACGTTGGGTAACATTGTTTTGTTTGTCTGCAAGCAAAACAGTCACGTTAAATTTGTTACGTAAAATGACTGCTTGACATTTTCTTAATCACTGATAAACTCTCAGATGCCATATGTGGTTTGTGAGAAAGTTGCGCCTTAGTGGCTGTTTACCTTCTGTTACAACTCATTTCATCGACCAAGATTAGACTATTATGCTCGATGACCGCTCTCCCCTTTATGCAACAGGAGTCGGCAAAAGCTCTGTCAGTTCCTAATTAAAAAGAAAAGAGAAAGATCAAGACTGTACAGTCTGCTTTTTAAACACACTCTACATTTCTGCTCCGCATTCAAAGGGTTATTCCAAAGACAGGCTGTTTGTTCATTCCGATGAATAGCCATGGATGAAGATGACAGCCAGGATGAGCTGATCAACCGCAGTGCTTCCCACAGCAAAGGGAAAAGGGCTGCCCTGTGGGCAATCTCAGGTACTTTGTATAAAGTCTTTGTCATTTTTTAAAATTTCAATCTAACATTTAAATGGGTTGAACCAAACTGCCCTCTCATCCATAAGAAGCATCAGGCATTTTTTAAGACTTATAAGTGTGTTGCTTTTGTGTTTTAATAACATTTGTCCCCCTAGATGACTCTGATGATGTTGAAGGGGAATCTGAGGATGGAGATTCTGACAGTGGTGAGGAAGATGAAGAGGATCATTTGGATGGAGAGGAGGAGGGGGATGATGATGATGAGGAGGAAGAAGAAGGAGGAAATGAAGAGGAGGATGGTAGGAGCCACTGTTTAGTTCATATTGTTAGACCATAATGGAGTTATTAATTTACTCAGTCTGTTTATTTTGATTAAGATTTAGGTAATTGTACACTGTGCTTTGTCATGTTTAGCTGTTATAATTTACAAGTTATCAATTTACAATACTGAAATTGTTGTAACCTAACAAACCTTAGTTTTTCTGAATAGTTAAATGCAGGAAAATTGGCTTAGCGGTACACTATTAAATATTATATGATTATTTACCCACCATTTTGTGCTATGCATCAATATTTTCCTTAAATGTGGATTGTATATTGTTTACACAGTATATTTCTACTCACTTTCCTCAGATGAAGATGAGGAGGAGGAGGACGCTAAGCCAGAGGATGGTGCTTTCGGTGGGACCTCTGCTGACCTTGCAGGGATGAGTTCAGATGAGGACTCAGAAAAGTGTCCCATCTGCCTTAACTCATTCAACAGCCAGCCTGTTGCAACACCAGAGAACTGTGAACACTACTTCTGTCTTGACTGCATCCTTGAATGGGCCAAGGTGGGTTTCAGAGAAATATACAGGATATATCTTGATTTTCAAGATATGCACATATTTTATAAACCATCTATGGCAGAGAAAACTGAATGCTCAATTCTAGTATTTTTTGTTCTCCACTATTTAGAATGCAAACTCGTGTCCTGTAGACCGTATTGCCTTTAACAGCATATACCTAAGGAAATGCTTCGGAGGCAAAGTGAAAAAAATGGTGAGTATGCTAATTATGTGTGAACTTTTGTAACCTTTCTTAACACCGTATACATTCATATTGTGGGTTCTAATTGCTTGTATGTGAATTGTGTGATAACTGCTTCATTCAGATCACAGTACAAAAGCCTGCAAAGGAAGGCCAAGAGGAAACGGTGGATTTGGACCTGGAGCAGACCAGTTGTGAGGTTTGTGGTGGAAGTGACCGTGAGGACCGCCTCTTGCTCTGTGATGGCTGTGATGCAGGGTGAGACACAGTATTCTTCTTCCTCTTTTTTTTCTCCAA
This sequence comes from Decapterus maruadsi, assembly GCA_030347415.2. Lineage (NCBI taxonomy): Eukaryota > Metazoa > Chordata > Actinopteri > Carangiformes > Carangidae > Decapterus > Decapterus maruadsi. The sequence goes on along the minus strand of CM064893.1, from coordinate 18,269,448 downwards.
CAGTATCTTTAATAGATTTTCCGTTGTAGGAAAAGATTTAAGGAAAACAAAACAAAAAGCAGACAAAGTGACAATGTATTTCCATACAGTGTATGTTCCTACACGACAGGAACAATCATTGAAGCAAAAAACAAACTAATAGTAACAACAAAACAAGAACACTACATAAAGTTTTTCCTTTTTACACACATTTAGCAATATGCCAATTTGCCTTTTTGTTCCATAGGTATCACATGGAGTGTCTTACACCACCTCTCGACTCAGTTCCTGTGGAGGAATGGTTCTGCCCTGAATGTGAAGCCAACAATCGTCACTCAAGTAAACCATGAAGTTTTTTGTCTACATAAGTAAACTCCTGATCAAACATTTTGGGCAAAGAAACAAATAAATCTAAAAGCGAAATATCTACCCATAATCTACTCATTATTTTGTACTGTATTTGAGCCTTGTCTTCACTTGTAAGCACCCATTCAAAGTATGCCTATGTAAAATCTTCTGTCTCAGGGGGTTCAGCTGAGGAACTTAGTGATGCAGAGAGCCTGCCTTCTACTGCCCATTCTGCTGCCAGCCACCGACAGTCTCGTGCCACAGGTCCCACCAGAGCGATCGCCCGAACTCAGCAAAGCGAGAGGGTTCGAGCGAATGTGAACCGACATCGCATCACACAGGCACGCACATCACAGGTTTGGCATGAGGCGTGATGCTTCTGTCTTGGCTTCTTTCCTAACACACTCCCACTGCACAAGGTTTGACGTTGAATGTCTTGGTCTTTGCTAGAGTTTGTTGTGTGCAGATTAGATTTACTTATAACAGTCATGGCGGTGTATAAAATGTACTGACAACTGAACTAATGGTATGTGTAATGGACTGTTTCACTTGACTGGTGATTGAAATTCATGCATGTGTTTCGGAGTTTACATAACAGTGGTTTGTGAGTGAACCAATGGAGTAATTTAAACTTTTCTTTTCCAGTTGGCTCCCACATATCTCATGCAGTCCACATGGTTGGATGAGACTATTAATGCTGTGGTAGCTGGGCTTAATACAGCTGTGTATATCCGGGACCTGACACCTCATGCCCGCAGGCGCAGGACTGGTAAGCAAGCACACATAGAAATGCACAACAAATGCTGCCGGTTGGCATAAACACAGGCAAACATTAAATATACAGGATATACACTGATGTCGAGTCAAGCCAGGCATTGCATAATGATGGGTAATGATGGATGCCTTTTTATGATTGAACAGGAAAACGGCGAAAGGTCAGAAGTAAGAAAACATCTGCCGCCAAGGGTAAAACGGGTAGAGCTACCGGTACGGGAGTCAAGAGGAGGAAACGGAGAGTGAGGAGAACTAAGTCCAGAAAAAAGCTAGTGAGTGTTTAGTTTTAAATGTTTCACTGGATATATCTTACCCAGAATATTAAAAAAACGAATAATTTAATTTCTCTTTCATTACATGCTTTTTTCTCTACATCAATGTTTTCTCTAGATAAGTTCTCTAGATAAATTCTGTACTCTTATTTTCCCGCTAGATGCTGAAAAAGGCAGCCAATCCTCGAAGCCGTATTGCTAGTAATCTTGGAATTAAAAAGGACAAGAAGGGCTCTTCACTCCCAACAGTATATCGGCCCTCAGAGCATACGCTAAGCAGTATGCGTGCCGACATAGGTGCAGCGTCCCTCTCTATCTATGGAGACCCATTTGACCTGGATCCATTTGTTGAACGGTAAGAGGACTTGATCATGTTATCTGACTGACTGTAACAAATTTACATTTTGATGTTCATCTGACTTGATATAATTATTAATCAGTTAATTTGCACATTAACTCCTTATCACATTGCTCCTTATCAACCAATAACATACGATGTTTCACTGGTTTCTTATGCACGTAACTCCACTTTCTCAGTTATGCTTTGCTAATTGCTACACATAATGGATGTGCAAATGTATGTTCTGACTGTTACCAAACAAAACTAAACCCATTAAAGTGGTTCTTCAGTATTGACTTGCAACAGCAAATACAGTTTACAAATAAACGCTTAAATAGTTTGGTTCAGCCACATTGTTGCTATTGTTTATCATCATCATATATTTGAATACAGAGTGCAGTGCATTCTTAAAGTGTTAAAGAAAGATGAGGTGTAAATTTGATAAAAACTGAAATCTCACTTTGACATTAAACAGACCCTTTTGCTCTGACACTTTACGTTTAACTCAGATGGAGATGTTTCTACATTGATAGTAGTCAATCTATGAGAAATACAATGGATTGTACAGGATTTTCCACACTTGTCATACTGTCTCACGGCTGGTAATATATGTAAGAGAGGCAAGATAGAAGACTTTCTAAGAGACTATGAGAAACAAGGTTCTCTGGTCTGATAAAAGCAAGACTAAAATGTTTGGCCTCAGTTCAGTGTCACTCCTGAAGGCAACTGCTCCTGGCTACTGTAGTTCCGTACTCTTGTTGAAGCAAAGCGCTGGCAGCATCATGCAGCGGGTGGCTAGTGAAGATAACAGAGGATGTGCTTAGGGACAACTCTGTGATTGTCCTCGAGTGACCCACTCACAGTGCTGAATTGAAAAAAATCAAACACAGTTTTTGCTCTTTAGCAAATTGTGACTTATTGTATCCATTTGCCCAGTGAAGAGGAAGAGCAGGTCCATGTTACATCGCTGCTGGAGGCAAAGAGGCGAGGGATTTCTCGCTCTGCCCTTCGTTCTCACCAGCCCGTTGCCCGACCAGTCACTGCAAGCCTTTCCAGGTAAAATAACTTTCTTCCCATGATGTGTCAAATTGGGTAAAAAAGAACAGTTTATGAAGTGAACATAATTACTGTATTACCAAAATTTAGAGCTAACTGGGTAGCTATTTGAATCTGCTAAACCATCCTTGAAATCTCTCAATGCACCTGCTGTGATCTAGTTATGCATGAATCAACTCAACCACACAGCAAAATGAAATTATTGGGGAGAATTTGTTTCTTGTAAGTAAGAACACTACTTTTGATTCCCTTCATCCTCGTCAAAATTGTCCCAAATGAGCTCATTCAAAATCAGAAACTGACATGCATCATAACTAGCTATTTAATTTGAGATATTGTAATTTTGAGGTGTTACAGCTTCCTCAGTTTTTGTGTTCAAGATGGTATGTAGATTGATAAATGCTCTGGAAATTTAATTAAAGGTTTGCTATGCTATACCAGGAGGGGTATGGAAGTCCCCCAATCAGGGGGTGTTGTGGAAGCGGCTCCTGTGCCTGACCTGCTTGGCAGTATCCTATCAGGACAGAGCATGCTCTTGATGGACAGCTCTGATGTCGTCATCAATCGAGATGGCTCCCTTAAAGCATCAAAGCCAGGTAAGTGTGTGACACATTTGGAAAAAAATATGCCAAAAAGTATTGGGAATTAGAATGAAAATTCTGAATGAAAATAGTAACAGCGCTGTAAGAGTAGAGCTATTTTATTGAGTCCGGCTGCTGAATCTCAAAAATGTTCATAGATCTCACCATTCATGTTATAATGATTTTTTTTAATATATTCAGGACCCATATGTAACTCCCAGAGATATTAACAAGCATGTGCCTAATCATAGTTTAGATAAAGTAATTCTTAGATCCGCCTTTAACTGGATCCACACCAACATTTAGGGGGTCCGCCCTGGCCCACCCTCTCTCTCCACCTATGTTCAACAAGTCTTCAGGAGTGCTTCCTGTGTTCCCCCACATGGATGGTGATTTTTCAGACTGGGTTGTTTGACGTCAGCAGTTCCTTATTTTGAAGTTTTTTTTCAAGCACTGTGTGATGGTCTGAAAATGACCGTGTGCACAGTGTGTAAATTAGTCAAATCTGCTGAATGATATGGAATGAACTTTCCTTCTTATATATTCTTATCATATGTTTTTGTGTTAACAGTGATGCCATCTACATCAACGCCAGGTAGCAGCAAAGAAGATGACAGCACCCAGATCAACGGAGACCAACCTGGATCCTCCTATAGTTCTCTGAACAGACCTTTGTCCCAGAGCTCTGCTTCCTTACCACCCTGTACGCCTTACCCAGGCCCCCACACCCAACAACCTCCCAGTTCTGATTTGCCACACAGGGGACACCCAAGTTTGCAGCCACCTCGTCCAAACAGACCTAACCCCTGTCTTGGTCACCGGGGAACCAATGGATTTGGGGCACCTATGGAAAGTCCCTCTTCATCAAACCACCATGGCTCGAACTCGAACTCCAAAAGCAAGGAAAAAGCTCCATCACACTCTCATCCTAAAAAGGCACCTACAAAGCCCATGTGGGTTGATGTATCGGTGCTTCCTCGGATTCCAAAAATAAAAAGGGAGAGTAGCAGTGTCACAAGTAATGGAACAAGTCAGGGTGGCAGTAGTAGAATTAGTAACAGCAGGGGAAGTAGCAGTAGTTCCACCACTAACCATGGTTATGGCTTGCCTGAAATGGGCACAAACAGCCTTGCTGGGGACAAGACGAGGCAGCAAAGTGTAGACCAGCAAAGGGGCAGAAGTGATGGTCAAGCCCAGAGGCATAGGTCTGACGGAGCAAGTTCATCATCCACCTTCTCCAACTCATTTTCCTCTTCTTCCTCTTCTTCTTCTTCTTCTTCCTCAAGTGGCTCACAGGCCAGCCAGTCACGTTATTCCTCATCTTCCTCATCTTCAGCAGCGGTGAGCTTCCGCATTAACTCCAGTGGGAACTCCTGGCATTCAAGAAGGCTAAGCATTACATCACCCTCTACTAGTGGGGGAAACATACAGGAGCCCTGGAGAGAAAAGGAAGATGAAGCAAAAAAGAGACAGTTACATAGAGATAAACAGATGTTGCTAGCATCGCGGACGGTGGGCAATAAGGAACAAGACAGTAATAATATATATGATCCTTTTAATCCTACTCTGTCAGACTCCAACAGCTCAGATGGTGAAGCGGAGAGCTCAAGTCTGGATAGCAGCTTCCGAAATGCTACCCACGAGAGGAAAGCTCCTAGTTTAGGAAATAAGGAGGATTTATTACAAAAAAAGCAGGAGAAGGTTCATGTGAAAATTGAATCACAGGAAACTGAGGTCTCACAGGAAGAACCACACAGATCTACTACTCAGGAAACCATATCACCTTATGTCAAGGAAGAGAAGAATTCAAGGTTGGTAGATATTAAGGTTGAGAAACAAACAATATTGCTTGATGTTAAAATAAAGAAAGAGCCAGGGGTAGATGATGCAGCGGAAGCTGAGAGGTGTGGCCACAGCACACAAATGTGTTTAAATTCAGAAACAGCACCTATGATACCAACTGCTCATCACAGCCTGGATCTTGTGAAGACTGAGAAAGAGAGTCTAGAAGAACCAAGTGGACAGAGCGAGGGGACTCCCAACAGTGATGCTCCCAGTTGTAAGAACAATTCATCAGCATCCACCGAGAAGAAACAAAAGGTAGAATCTAAATGGGATTCAACGGCCTCTTCCAAGTCCCTGCCAAGTGATTCGGCCCCTAGGAAGAAAACCTCCAAAGCTTCAAAGGAGCAACGCTCTAGCAGTTCAGAGATGGACAGGGGCAGGAGAGGAGACCATCATTCCTCTGGTCAGGGAGGCCAGAAGAAAGAAAAGGAGAAGAATAAAGAAAGGAGTTCTAGGCGGTCAAGGTCCAGAGAGAAGAGGAGGGCACGCTCATCCTCAGAAAGCTCTCAGTCCAATTCACCTGACAGAACTTCGAGAAAGAGACGGCGATCCCGGTCCAGATCTAAAGACAGGAGGCGATCCAGGTAAATGTGTAAAAGTTTGTCCTGTATGATGTTCAGCTATGTAATAATTATGTTTCACCTTTAGACCTTTGCTTAAGGCAAATTTTTTTTTTTTTTACTTAAAGATTTTGTCTCTGTTTATTGATATTTAGGTCTGTCTCCAGCTCCAGCAGTAGAGAGCGCTCAAGGGGGAAGAAACATAAACAAAGGAGCAAGGAGAGAAATGACGTCAGCGAGCAAGACCACGAGAGACGATGGGTGTCAAAGGACAAGAAACGTCAGTCTCGCTCAAAGTCACGCTCCAGGTCTAGATCCACATCCCGATCAAAGGACAGGAGAAAACGAGGCCGGTCACGTTCAAAATCACGGTCAGTTTCACGGTCCAGATCCAGATCCAGGGAAGGGAGGAAAGATCGCCCACAACCACAACAACCAACTCACTCCTCCAGAGACAAGGTACTGTCAAAATCTAAAGACAAGCGGAGACACAGGTCTAGATCGAGCTCAAGAGAGCGGAGAAAAGAAGGTGGATCATCATCCAAGAGTTCACAGAAAACTTCAGGGTCCTGTGTTTCTTCGAAAGACACAGAGACACAGTTCCATGACAAGAAAACAGAGAAGGATTTCACTCAAAGGTCCATCAAAAAGGAAATAAAATCTAAAGCAGATAAACAAGAGCTGCACTCCAGTACATCCACTGCGAAAGTTAAAAAGGAACACAAAGACACTGAGGCAGACGGCAAGGCCAAAATGCCAAATGTGACGAAAGAGACAAAGGTTGTAAAAGAAATTAAGAAAGAAAAAGAACCTTCTCTTGATATGTTTGTAGATTCTCCTATTACTAAAACAATTAAAAAAGAGGAAATGGACACCTCTTTCTTGACAGTAACCAAGGGCATAGACGAGGAAAGAATCAAAGAAGACTTCATCAAGACTGAGACTTGTGAAGTTGCAATTAAGTCAGAGCCAAGCTCTCCAGATTTATGCCTCTCACCCCCGGCCACTTCATTTTCTACATTAACCACACCTGGTTCAGCAGACGGTCACCAGGATGCAGCCTCTCAGTCTTGTCTCGAGTTAAGAGCCTCAACAGAACAACCAAACACTACGGAGTTGACGGTCCCTGTAAAGCAGGAAGTTCAGCAACCCTCAGACTCTGATGATGACTTTAATGTAGATGTGATGCTTGACAACTTGGATTTTGTGAAGACCGAGCACAAAGAGGCAAGTAGTGCACTTGTCAAACAAGAGAAAGAAGCGGAGGAAATTAAAACTGAAGGAGAGCAGGTATTACCTGTAGCCGGAGCCAAATCCAAGAATCAAGTGAAGAGAGTTACCTGGAATATACAGGAGCCTGAGGGGCCTCAACCGGAGAAATCTGCAAGCAGTAAGTACTGCCGTCTGATCGCTCCACATTAAAAAAAGAAATACATAATTCATAATTTTTCATTGCCAAGAAGAGATTGAAGATTTGTTTCACCTTCAGCTCTTTTCTTTCTTCTTTCTTGCACAGAGGTGGCTCTGTATAAACTAAAGTTGAAGCAGGAAGGAGTTCGCAGACCCTCTCTGTCAGTCCAGACAACCAGTCAGGTAGGACAGAGCTACTTTTTTCCATCAAGTGTTTTTTTAAATGCACTTAACATGCACTGTGAATAATGACCAGAGGGTGGCAGTGTTTACTTGTAGGAAGCAAATGTGTTGCCTTGGAAAAATCACGTGATAGAAACTAAAACTGATACCAACGAGTTTTCAGGGTAAATGAAAGTAAAAGCCACACAAATGTGCTGTCAACACATTATGCCTCAACACTTTTTCCAAAGCCATTGTGTTGTCAGTCTATAAATTATGTAATAGAGATTTGTGTAAGACTGATTGTGTAAGAAGTTATTCATTTATATCATTGTGTGTGTCTGGCATACATACATTTGTAATTTACTATCACAAACAATACCATAATGTTTCATGTATATGTACAGGATGAATATAAGTAGTTGCCAAGGTTTCAGTTTGCACAACATCAAAATAACTCAAGTTGATTTGTCAATTAAATGATTTTTCTCTAATCCAAGTAAAACAAATTCTCTGTTGGCTTCTGTTTCTTTAACATGAGGATTTGATGTTTTTCTGTGTCTTAAATGTTTAAAATATTTTGTGGTTATGGACTGTTGGTCGAATAAAATTTGAAAGGAACACAATAGGTTTCCTGAAACTATAATGGGAATGGAGTTGTTTTTACATCTGTAGACCAAATTATTGAGTCAGTGGAGTAATAAATAACATTTTGTATTTCTTATCCATGTAATCTTTTATTAAGGTTGTTTTCTCATTCATATCATCTCCCTTGACTTTAACAGGATATCAGTGGAGCTGCTAGTGACCCCTCCAAGAAAGGTGCAGTAGGTGCACTCAGTACTTCCTCCCGATCTGAAGGCCTACATTCAGAAGGGTTATCAATATCTGGACAAGGAGAGTCAGAAGAAGGGGATTTGTCAAGGAAAGACAAGGTGAATACCGAGAATACAAATAATAAAGCATAAGCACATGAAACTAATTCAGTGAAGTAAGATACTGTATGTGTTTTTTGGTTTTTTACTGTTACTATATGTATTTAAAACTGTCGTTTGAGATGATTTGTCTTGACATATGTGATGTGCACTTGACTTCCTGACAGTATTTGAAAAAGCTTCACATGCAGGAGAGAGCTATAGAAGAGGTGAAGCTAGCCATCAAGCCTTTCTACCAGAATAGAGACATCAACAAGGATGAATACAAAGAGATACTACGCAAAGCCGTCCAGAAGGTGGGTTAAAATTTTGTCACAATGCTGGAACATTTTTCTCTGTCCAACAATTTAAAGCTCTAATAACTTTTGAGTCATCGGTTGAATTTATTTTCTCTTGAGAATTTGGTCTGTAATCACGTTTATGCTCCCGGTCGTCAGGTGTGCCACAGCAAGAGCGGTGAGATCAACCCGGTGAAGGTGGGCAATCTGGTGAAGGCATATGTTGACAAATACAAACATGCTAGGAAACACAGGAAAGGAGAGGACTCAGGGAAGGCACCTGAGCTACAGACAGAGGCCATGAAAACTTCTGACAGCCCATGAGGAGGTCTAAACTACAGGCAAGGACAGTCACACCCACTGCAAACACTCACTCACGTTAAACTACGTTTTACTTCATGCCCTACCCTTGGGTATGATCTCATAACCAGTTGATGGTTATCGAAGATTCATTGCTTCAAGACGGAACATTTTCTATAATGTCGGACTTTCTATCTTAAGGAGAATTTCTTACGTCAAACATCTCTTTAAACACTTGAAAAGCACCTATCGGTGTCCTGTGCTTGGACTGTCACTGCCAAGAAGTGGTCTTTTTGTGTAGTACGGCTCAGAAACTTAATGGGAGACTCCGAGGTTTTGCCTTAAAGAGGCAAATACGAACGAACCTCCCATGGAGTGATAAATCAGGTAGGTTTCACTGCAGGCATATCACTTGGAGGATGCAGCGTGGGCTTTGAGTTTTCTCCAACTTTTTTGTTTTGTGGGACAGCAGGGGTATTTATAAGTGGCAAAACTCATTTTGTTGGCTATGAAGCTATATGAATGGAGAATATGCAGACATAAGACATTTGTCACATTAAGAAGCACTGTTATGCAATTTTTGTAGAAAATTTATCAGTAGAATAATTAAACAGTTTTAGATTTGGTTGTAAATAATATAGATTTGATATATCCACTTATATGTTTCTTTCATCTGTGTTGCCTGTTGCAATTGACATAAATGGTTCTAATTAATAGAATTAATTGGTTGTTTTATATTTTAAAAGCCTCTGTTATCTGTCTTCCACATCTCTAATATCCATGTTTCCTGAGTTGAAACCTAGTTCAGAGTGCCACTGGTGAATTCTGGCTCAGTAGTTTGAAATGAACAATGTAGTCTTCCCAAACAACAATCTTTACTTTAGGCAAACATATTTCTTGTGGTCTTTGAATCTCACCATTATCCTTTTTTCAACACATGACTAAAAGGTAGGAAACCAGATTTTATAGAACAAAGGAATATTTTCTTTTTGTGCCAAAAAAACAAACAAAAACAAACAAACAATAGTACTCAAATGTTCCATTTCCTTGAGGAAATGAGATTTAATTTGTTTTGGGGGCATTCACTTTTACACAAGGAAGTGACGACAACATAGTGGGTTAGATAGATTTTACTTTGAAGTGAAACAAAATTGTAATAAAGACACGAAAAATTATAATATCGAGAGTTTGTTGCCGACCAATCTGGTACTATCAAGTTCACAAAATGTAAACTACAAAGATAGATACTATTTTCATTTTGCATTTGTTCATAAATAAATGTTGAGCACATTTTATTGGTGTAATTTCATGGACTTGTTAACTCAATTATTGTCTGTGTTTGGAAAATTTAGAGTGTTGACTTAAAACGACAGCATTTTCCAGTGTAGGCATGATGAGATCATTTGGACTTAAACTTCTAAGTGTGCAGTATTTGATTCCGGCCTCATTAATGACTGCTTTGCCAGTGTTTCTTTACCCTAAATCTCACTCTTGTTAATAATGCACACTACTCTACATTGCTTTCTTCACCAACAGTTTTCATGAAACATTAATTTCTACTTGTTTGCCTTTTTTTCTACCTTAGTTACTTTGCCCACTGCAAAGACTGACCAGTTTGGTTGGACATGATTTTGGCTTTAGAAAGCCAGGGACTGGACAAATGAGGAAAAAAAAAAGACAGAATAGGTGCTCATGTTTATATGAATGTATTTCTTTTTTGTTTTGTTTTGTTTTACTTGATCAAACACACCACATGTTTCGAAGAGGGAACACAGTAATAAATCATTGATGATAATTAGGATTTGTCTCAGTTTAATTCAAAAACTTTGTCATCTTGTCTTGTTGTAATATTTCTGTTTAATAAGGATTTCAGGCTTGAAGTGGTAACATGTGAACATATACTATGAGAATTACAGTTACAGCTGACCACATTCACTTTTTTCAGCCTTTCTGTAGGCATTTGTATATTCTTTTCAGGGACATTGTTTAATAAAGAAAATACATTTTGTCTTCTTCCCTCTTTGGGCTGTCATGGAAGATGTCCTCATATTCCTTTCCATCATTTACAAGCCATGCAATTCAGCTCAGTGGTAATGAAAAGAAACACAATCCTAGGGTTAAATCTGTTTATTAGAAATCCAAGTAATTCCATTCAGGTGCAAAAGAAAACTGCAGTATATCCAGCAAAGTGTAAAAAGTGCAAAACATGTATACAACATATCATGCATCCAGTTGTTATGACACGTGAAAAACCTAAGCTTATAAATATATTCTCATTAATCACAAACTGTACATAGTGGACTGATGATCACATACGTGATCATCTACAGACATATGTAGGACATCTAACAAAACAATAACTATTTACAGTATTCATGTTTATTCTCAAACAAGTCTTTGAGCGGAGTAACAGTTTCAGTTAAAGGCGGAGTTTATTTATACTTTGTAGTGATAAAAAATGTCAGTTTTTGCCCAAGACATGTCAGGCGTTAGGGTGGTGTTAGTTGATCTATAACAGCATATTTCTGCAATGCCAAATGTAATTCTGTTTGTTCCCATTTCAGCGATAGCATGTCAATCCAAGCCGGTGGATTGGTAAGTTTTTGAAGCAGAGCTTTGGCTAAGAGCAAGATATTGTACATCATGTTGTCCTGTAGGTTAGTAAAGTGGTTGGAGGCAAGTGAGATATGAAATTTCAGCTCTGATGTAGGAAAGGTGCCGCAGCCCGTGCTGCATCTTCAGCCGTTGGCATGCCGAAGACAGAGTAAATGAGATCATAGAGGCTGTTGTGAGAGATCTGTAGGCTGACATTGGCACTGTGGAGAGACGAAGCTCCTTCCATCTGGGCAACCTCATGAAAGTGGCGACAGATCAGAGGGACCACCTACAGGAACGGAGAGACAGCACTTAGAAATTGCACGACTGACAGCAGCTGAACTTGCATACTGTGTGCATTCAGGCAAAGTTAAGCAAAATCAGAAAAGGAGTGTTACCTTGACTGTGATAAGTTTCTTCTCCAGAGGTTTTCCATCAGGAAACTTCTCTCCAAAGCACATATTGATGGTGTAGTCAGGTGAACCACCATTGTTCTCTTTAAACTTTATCAGGTCTGAAATGTATGTATTTCACAGTGTAAACATCAATGTATGTTACAAATTACATCCAATTGATTTGTCTACTCACATCAATGGACAACAAGAGTCACACCTACCATTTGCATACTTCGCAAAACTGAGAAGCTCCACCATGGTGTTCTGGGGAAGCTTTCTAGGGTCTGGTTCAGCCACGTTGGGGTCACTAGTGCTGGCAAACACATGGCACCTGTCCAGTCTCCAGGCATAGATACCAGTGTCCCGAACCTCCAGCAGCAGACCTTTCTGGATGCTATTTAGGATGCGGTTGGTGTATTCGATCTGGTGTAAAGAAGGTTGTGAGTGAAAACTCTGTATTCTGTTGAGACCTGTTCAGTCCTGAAACTCTGCCTCCAACGTGAACCTAATCTTTGAAATTAAGATGATGAAAGGATCTAGACTATTTACAGACCACTTTTCAAATGAATACATCATGCATCAGTCATGTTTGTTTGGCATCGTAGATACAGATCACATGTTTTGGTATGCATTCATTTAAACAACCTACCAGAAACCTGTCCCTAAAGACATGCTTCCAAGGTTGTACATGAGTTTCAGATTGCCAACATTATCCTGGTTTCACAGATTCTGGCCTAACAGTGAGGATTGTTTCCCAATTCTACTTTAATTGCAGGCACTATGGTGTAAAAACTGGCCAAGCATAGAGTTATTATTGGGTGATGTTTTAGTATAAACATACCTGTTTGTGGTCTAACAGCCCATCAGTGGTAGGGAAGGAGAGGTGATGGGCACTGAGTTCAGGGGACTCATGCTGGTAGTGGAGCTGGAGACGCTGAGTGGAGAGCGTGACCTTTAGCATTTCTTTTTTCCTGTAGTGAATGGCAATCTCCAGGTCATAAATACTTGGCTGCGTAGGTGGATTAAGGACTGGCAGTGGCTGTTCTGTAAAAAAGTAAACGCATCACTGTTATTTGGAATTTTTCTTCCCCAGAAAAACATTGAAACTCATTAAGGAATCTTTCATTCTGTTTTGCGAGACATACCTTCATAGTAGGTCGGCTGATCTGGTAAAACCTGCGTTTGGTTCTCGACTGCAACAGTATAGCTTCCAGGTGCAGCTCCATTGGGTTGACAGTAGTTCGCCCACTGTTGGTTCTCTGTCAAAGATAATAAAAGTGATATTTATCTATGTTTACCTTCTTTTATAACCATATAAAATCAAACTGATAAAAGGATATCAGGCATATGAGCATATCCCTTTCTGTAAGACAATACCTGTTGGATGGTTGCCAAGATCTAAGGCTGTGAAAGTGGTAACCAGTTGATTGTGCTGTTTGGAGAAAAAAAAATGCAACAATTTAGGCAATAAATGTGTACTGAAATGAGATGGTCAACAAACAACATGTGACTATTGTTAAACCAGTTCAGAGAGAGAGGGAAGTGAAAGTGCACTGTAAGAAATACTGCACCTCATTTCCTGGGGGGAAGTAGTTGGTGGGAGAGCTGTAGATATCAGGAGTCATGTCAGAATCCTCCTGTGAGTCGTGGTTTGGCGGATTTTCGTAGTTGTCTGCAGAAAACCAGAAAAGACCTGCATTAGCTTGACATTGAACTCAAAACCGTTCCGCAGTAGAAAGGCCAAATACCAGTCGTCTTACACTCGGTGTTGATAATCTCGTAGATTTTATGAGGGTCCTCCGAGTTCTTTGAATTATCCTGTACCATCTTGAAGCGCACTGAGAGGTTGTTGAGAGCACAGCGGAAATTGGTTTTCCACCTGGCCTTGTCATTGGGGAACTCGTTGATTTTACCACTTGCTACAGCCCATGCCTGTGAATCATACAAGCAGCAACACCGTGTTAGGCAGGGGCGGGAACTTCATACACTTAGATGCCTTAATCTAACACCTGACATTATTAGTTAAATTACAGATCAAGATTTTACATAATGAAGTTAATACATCATTAATGATTTAAGTATTGAATTATTTATGAATAATAATTTACACTCCCTTAGAGTCCTGCAGTGAGGAGACAACTTCCTCCCAAACAGAAGGGCGGTCTCTTTAATACAGGGACTGACTGTGGTTTATAATTATTACCTGACAGACCCCAATGACCTCTAAATGATATATAGCGTTTCAGTCTGTCAAACATAAGTGATTACATAGAAAACTTCACGTCTTTGCAGCTGCTTTGCTTTCTTGAGGAACTGTGTGAATGTAGGATGTTTCTTTGCAGTCATTAACCTTAGTGTTGCTACTTTGCATCTGTTTTGACCACAAGAAAGTGGAAGGGGCACCACCACTGCTTGGCATGCTAGAACTGCTGCTGGTAGTTGCCACCTGCCAGACATCATGAGTCATTACTGTCTCTCTCTCTTCCTCCCTCTCTCATTTTTTTTTATTTGCAGACTATAATGTGTTTGTGACACAAAATGAAACACGTTTTCAGCTGAGAGAGAAAGATGTCAACAAAGTCATTAACATTATTATCTTATCACACTTTCCCAGATGATGCCATAACTCCAGTGACCAGTTGAACAGAGGCCAATAAACCTACCCGGAATATTTTACTGTCCTCATCTTTGCAGTCCTTTCGGGAGTTGTGCTTCCAGGGGACTCTGAACTTGTTTTGACCCACATAGCGCAGGCCAGTGTACTGGCCGGTCTGCACCTGCTCTATGAGCCAGCTCGCAAACTGAGGCTTTGGAGGGCTGAGACAGAACATGAGGAAATGAGAGCAGGAAGAGGACATGAAGGGGGAAAATGCCACAGTTAAGCCGCACAGAGAGAGAGAGATGAGACATGGATTATGTTATAACTCATCCAGCACTGTTTTTTTTCTTTCTTCATGCAGACATTTAGAAAGACAAAGCCTGTAATCCCCATCTCATGGCTCCAATCTGGCAACATGCACACTTAACGAGACTTATGCAGTACAATGTAGAAAAAGAGCTGCATGAATCAACACACGCACTGCAGGTTTTCACATGAAACTAACTTGCTTCACAGTTTATGTTCAACACTCCCAATAAAACGAAACAAAGAATCTTACTGATAATCTAGTACATGTGCAGGGGAATAAGAAAGAACAGAGATGATGTTTCTCCCTACCTTTGCATCTCTCAGTAGAAGTAGTACTCCTCACACAGTTGTTGATCGAGTTGCTCTGGAGTTCTTCGTCA
This sequence comes from Decapterus maruadsi, assembly GCA_030347415.2. Classification (NCBI taxonomy): domain Eukaryota; kingdom Metazoa; phylum Chordata; class Actinopteri; order Carangiformes; family Carangidae; genus Decapterus; species Decapterus maruadsi. The sequence continues at coordinate 18,254,330 of CM064893.1, read as the reverse complement.
GCATTTATACTAACACAATCTGTGATGTGACGTTTTCGGGAAGGGGGGCGGGTCGTGGGAGGGCTCGACTTCGTGTGGCGTTTCAATTGGCACGAATGGGTGACTTTGATTTTAGGATGGGCAGGACGATGGCTTCCTCACTCGGGTGTCCTCTCTGCAGGCCAGATGCAGAGGGTGTTGCGGGAGGCGGTAGTCTTCATGGGGAGGAGGGGGAGGAGGATGGAATTTCTCTCACCGGAAGATTATGGAGAGAAACAGAAAGTCGTTTTTTACCGGGGGATACGTCTTCTTCCGTCGTCTTGCATGACCACGTCACCCACGTTTCATCACCGCGGTTCTCCGCTGCCAAGGCGCAGCCGCCCACACATTATTGTTGCGGCTTAATTTGCCGGTATAGATATGGACTTTACTGGTGGCAGTTGTTTTGTTTTTCCGGAGAATGACGACACACATAGCCGACAGTACACTTAGCCTACTGTATGTTTGCAAACCGGTTGAACCAACCCGGAATCACCCGGGTTTGTATTGTGGTGGCATATTTACTTTTGATTTCAGAAAGGACCTGGTAATTTCAAGCAGAATTATGACGCATTGTATAATTTTATATTTGAAAACATATTGCATTCATAAAAAATGGGGTTCTGGGGTTCTATCAAACAGTTTCATAGATCAACATGTGATATGATGCAAAAGACCCAGAGGAAACCATAAACAGGTATACAAACAGGTTATCAGGTACCCTATACCTAGCCCTTAAACATAAATGCAGTATGCATGAAGACTATTGGGTAGTGCAATACAATTCACGAGAACCACAAACTATGATCATAAACAACATACCAGAAAGATGAATCGGATCCTCAGAATAACATCATATCCTTTAATATGTAGCCTACCCTAGTGCTATTGGTTTAGACTGCATTAGCTTTTAAAGTGTGCTCCATGAACTGGGAGCTACGTTTTTCTATGCAAATCATGGTTTCTAATATTATAACTTGCCATTCTATTTTCATATTTAAATAGAAATCTATGGATGATAAGATCTGAGGCATGCAGATAACAACAGACATGTGACTCAGCAGAAGTGGCCCCACCTGATGTTGGCTGCCTTTACAAAAATATCATGAAACCACCAAGTTCCAGCGAATTTAGCGCACACAAATCCACCGGTGGCTATTGAGGCTATTTGTGATGAAGACATTGTGTATTCTTGTGTTTTGTGGGACTTCCACAGGCTGCAGGTGTTTAGCTGTGTGACTGTCAAATAAGAACTTTCATAGACAGACTACCACTGAGAGTACAGTGGGGATCCCCCCATTTAAATACCATCAATTTTAGCTAATATCACAAAAAGGCCTCACTTCTTCTTTCCACCATTGTTTTTTTCCCCTCCCTACTTAATCACAGAGGCAAGCAGTACAGAAATGCTTTCTCTTGTCTTTCTGACCACAGAATACGCTAGTGATAAGTCATTGCGTATGTATTTTTCTGCCACTGTCAAAACATGGGCCTATACAATCCAGCATATGTGTTCGGAAAAGCGAAGTGATACAAGGTTTGATGGAGCACTTCCCTCTTCCCCAGCACTTGAAATACTGCTCAGTCGTTATATAGACGGTCATGCTGGCCCCATAGTTGCTACCAAGGAAGGATATACTCTGGTTATTGAACAACCACAAAAAAGATTTACATCCTTTTTCACACATAAGATAGCCTAATATTATCCGGCTTGTGTGAAAAGTCAAATGGCAGTACAAAAGATTTTACATTCTGATTCCTAACTCCCTCCTTAATACTCATAGAGGAAGACACACTTACACTGAATCATCTCTATCTTGTTCCCATCCACATATGGGATTTGATGACTTGTGACATTATTAAGAAAAAGAAAAAAGATATCAGACAAGGTGGTTGTTGTTATTAAGACTCTGGAGTTTCAGTGTACTTTAAAGAATGCAATACCTGGTTGTGATAAGCAGCCACACCCTTACTGAGTGTGTTTGTGTGTGTGTGTGTGTGTGTGTGTGTGTGTGCGCGCGCCTAGGTGTGGAAGTGAGACTTGGAGGTAAACAGTATTATATTTGTTGATCGTAAATGTAATGTCTTAGTCATCAGGGCTGTATCACATTACATTACATTTTTATTATAGATGTACACTTGTTAGCCATTATCTTTTCGGCGTCATTTATGACATTTTTGTTTTTTTACTAAATAAGATCTGTGTGACCAACCCCCAAACATCTTTTCCACGTGTACCAACATTTCAACGCAGTACCAGGATTTTAATAAATGTACCTACTGCAGGTTTAAACAAGTAGTCGAAAAAGAAAGCACTTAGTCACAAAATTCCTGCATGACCAAGAAACATCAAACCAGTCGTATGATTCAACACTTCCTTTGGAAATCATGACAAGAAAGCACAACAGTGCCTAATTATAGGTTTGCATGCCATTATCCTATAGATGGAGCATCAGGACAAATGCTATTTGGATATTCAGTGGAGTAGCAGGATGAACTGATTTTCTACTGTTTGCACTCAGCGCCCTCTGCTGTTGAACAGTTGAGAGGCAGACAGAGGTGAAGGTGGAAGGGCAAAGCAGAGAGGATGAAAGTGGGAATTGCCACACAAAATGAAAAAAGCACACAGTTTGCTTTTGATTATGTTAGATTTTTATTTATAGTAGCCTACTCAACATACACAGTATGGGAAAACCTTCCTCTGTTACAGTGGTAAGTCAAAATATGTAGCATTCCCCCCCTCAACTATAAGTAAAACAAAAATATAATAGAGTTTAGTTTAACTTCATTGTTGTCTTTGGCTTCCCCACATAAAATTACAGTACACACAGACCACCCATACAGGTGGACAAGGAAACAACAACAGACAAATAGCAGCAGCACATGGAACAAAAGATTTCTTGCCCTTGGAACCCTGAATTGGTGAACTGATGGGAGCATATCAAATTCTAATGTGAAGCATCCCCAGATATCTGTCTGGCCTGTCTGAGTACTGCCTTGTCAACTGTGATGTTGTCTGTAGGAGACTGTCACTCCTATAAAACAGCTTAGAAATATAGTAACTAATGTTAACACTAATGCAAACTACCTAAAAGCTTAAATTACTTATTCTGATCTCAACAGTGTTGAACAGTAGTAGTTTTTTTTTTTTTAAATCAATGATTCTTGATGCTATTGTGAGAACTGAATGTCTCATGATGTGAATGTGAAAGTTGTCTAAACTTTGCACCCTTCTTTATGAATTCATTGTATTCTTGTTGGACTTCTACACGTGTTTATGATTAATAAGATCAGTCTCAGCCAAGAGGAAGAGATGTTTAACCGCCGCCTGCCAGGAAATCCCCCCTCTCCATGACTGAGGACAGCCCAGAACAAAGTACAAAACTTGAGTAATTTTCCCCTCCACCGCCACCAGAGGTCGCTCGTGTCCCATTTGTATCATACAGGCTGGGCGACTGACTAACTGCGTCTCAACACACTTTATTGCTCTGCCGGAGTTTGTCGGTAATGAGATTCTTCCACAAGCAAAACGCATCTGGAGCAGCTTTTATTTAACCAAGTCTGAATGACATAAACTACTAGCCAAAAAAACAACAACAAAAAACCTAATGCGACTTCAATGCAAAACTAAAGAAGGAAGATTTTGCGTTTAACTATCCGCTCAGATGTGGTGCTGAAATGCACTGAACAGCGCGTGAACAGCAGGAAGAGAACAAATAGCTATATCTACCAGAGAAAAAATGTTTCCGCTCATATATAAGAAGAAGTTTTGTGCAGGATTTAACAAGACTTTACCGAGATATAACCCGTCAGACATGTGCCAACAGAGAGTGGACCTGCGGGGAGAGAGCTGAGGTGAGAGCTACCTGCTATGCGCCTCCACGTCATAAGCATGATGCTCAGCCTTTACATTGGTGCACGTCCCCATGCGCGAGCTTTTATAATTGCCAATTATTGTGCTCAGAGACACGCTTGCAATTTATTTAGTCGTGTAAAGCTGTAGCCTGGATACAGGAGAGAGCGTCCTTGGTATTTGTGATTGTAAAGAGCCAGAGGAGAAAGATGGCCGAGGGGGGAAGACTGATAATTTGAAGACTTGCCAGGGGTACATTGTCAAATTCAAAAGGCATTTCAAAGAACCAAACCATTCACTTTTTCATTCTCTCCTCTTTTTTTCTCTTCCTTCTCTGTCTTTTTTCCCCTCCTTTCTTTCTTTTCGCACGGTTGCAGGCCGTTTGAATCGACCAATGGGCCTTCAAGTTAGAGACATTGGAATGTAAATGAGCCCAGCGCGTGCTCCCGGCGCAGTGAAAGCTCGGGATTGTTTATTGAGCTCCCGGAGCCACGCGCCTTGCCCGGGGGAGTCGGCGTGCAGAAGAATCACACAGCGGGGCGGGGCCTCGCCACGAAGCGTGCGTCTCCAAAAAAAAAAAAAAAAAAAAGGGGGTGGGTTGCGGGGCGCGTGTTGAAAAAGAGGAGTGCTGCCAAAGTTTGGGTCAGATCGGCTCGTGGAGTAAGCAGTGAAGTGAGACTTGGACTAGAGTTAGCCACACGGTGCCCACGCGAAGGACACGAGAGCTGTGCACTGCCAACCCCTCTCTGCTCTTCCTCCTCTACTAAGTGCCACTGTTTTGGGCCCGCGCGCAATCGTCCCCTGTGCATCCATCACTTTCACAACAACTGTCAAGAGAGATGGAAACTACAACCATCACCACCACGCAGACTGCATTCACCTTTGGACTTACTGAAAGACACGCCAGCCTCAGTCTGCACGCCCCGGCCCAGGACTGCGTCGTCCCCGCCGTGCACGCCAGCAACAATAACATCACCAGCGCTGCCGATTACCAAAGCAAGACCAAGGTGCTGAAGAGACAGCGCTCCAGCTCGCCGGAGCTCCTGCGCTGCAAGCGGCGCCTGAGCTTCAATGGCCTCGGCTACTCCATCCCCCAGCAGCAGCCCGTGGCAGTGGCCCGGCGGAACGAAAGAGAGAGGAACCGGGTCAAGCAAGTCAACATGGGCTTCCAGACTCTGCGCCAGCATGTGCCAAACGGCGCTGCCAACAAGAAGATGAGCAAAGTGGAGACCCTGAGGTCTGCGGTGGAGTACATCAGGGCTTTACAGCAACTCCTGGACGAGCATGACGCCGTGTCGGCTGCTTTCCAATGCGGACTGCCGTCCCCTACACTTTCCAACAGTTACTCCGCCGACCCGGAGTCGCCTCACTCCACCTACTCATCAGATGAAGGCGGCTACGAGCCGCTGAGCTCCGAGGAGCAGGAGCTGTTGGACTTTACAACCTGGTTCGACAGGTACTGAGAGTGACAGCGTCATCGCCGCGCAGCAGCGTCTGTGCGTAAAAGGAAAAAAAAAGCAGCTGACCTCTTTCACAAACGCTGACAAAGACTTGATGAAGGCGTCAGATCAGTCTCGCCCTCGGTGCTTGGAAGTGATCTGTTGCCTCCCTCCCCTCGCGCGGGCTGCTTCTGCAGGAGCAAAGCAATAGTGAGAAAGAGAAAAAACAGAGAGAGAGAGAGAGTGTGGAATAGAGAGGGAACCTCTTGTTGCATAGAGTATAAATAGTCGCCCTGAAGGAGGGAGCTGGACTCACTGGAAGTAAAGAACTGTTGATGTTTTTTGCTTGAATAAGTGCAATTAATACGTGACACAGCAGCAGGCTCTGTAGAGAAGGTGCTGTGGCTTCAGAGGACTTGTGATGATGATGATGATGATGATGATGATGATGATGGTGGAGGTGGTGGTGATGAGTGTTTCATCAGAAGCAGGACTGCCTTCCTCTGCTGCCACATCTGTTGGAAAACACAACAAAGATGATGCGTCAACAGACTTTCTTAAGTGATGTACATTGCCCCCCACACCCCACCCTCCTCCCCCTTTTCATAACAAAACTGTATCAACGACTTGTGTTGTTTTTTTTTTTATCATGAAGACTTATTTTTGTACATTGAGTCAGAACATCCACTGCCACTATCCCCTCCCACTCCCTCCTGACAGTGTCATGGGAACCACCAACTGTCAGAGGAACAGTTGAGCTGAGTTGGCAGCTGTGTTGTGACTGGACAGCAATACCGAGGCTACTACCTGTGACAGATTGTAGTTGTTTTGTTTTGTTTGTCTTTTCTTAAATAGGTGGTAAGGAGACCTTTATTAATGTATGCACTTGTTCTCCATTTCTCCGTAGCCTAAAATGTAAATATTTGATTTTAACAGATATATTTTGTGTAAAACAAGTTTTATAAATAAAGATGAATCTATTTATATTATATGCTTTTTTGCAGTGGTTTTTAATTCTTTGGATGATGATACATATACTGTATTTACCCTCATGTAGTATGTGTGTGTGAGAGAGAGTGGGTGAGAGACACAGAGAGTGAGAGAGAGGTGTGTGTGTGTATGTGTGTTAGTGCCGGCGGTAATTGAGCAAACTAGGGAGCCTCTCTTTCTATTCAAAGCCCTGGCCTGACCTTTTCCCGACTTGGTTTGGCACACGGGGGAAAATTGCGCAGCTGGGTGAGCACTCAATAACCATTATAGACGTGCACCTTCTACAGCGCTTTGTCTGCATTCACGACCGGGAGATTAATATTACGTTTCATGCATTGCATTGTTTCTTTTGCATACTCTGCTTTTACCCAATAGCCCAGAGGGCCTGAAGCGGGGGGGTGGGGGGTGCAATTCACTCCGCTCAAAGGGTATAGACACTTTGAAATACGGCCTGGGGAAAGTCAGCAAGACAATGAGTCGGGTCAAAATTCTTATTGCCCGATTGAGATCAATCTAAATAAAACCCGGGGTTGTAGACTAGTTGTATCCCCAACTGTGTTTTTCACGGCGCACACAGCCTCAATCAAAAAGCCTATCTCCTGGCGAAATGGGGAGCACAACGCCCCATAGTGTGCACTATTGTGTGCGCCTTTGCGCCTCATTATGCGAATTATGGAAGATCTTCTATTGTAAATAAATACCGTGATGCCAGATTCAGCGAGGCGGAGAGAGAAATAACTGGTCTAATTTCACCTGGTGCTCTCTGTGGGGAGTGGAAAATTGGGAGCAGGAGAGGCTTGATTGAAACTGCTCTCATAAAAACCGAGAGGCTACCAGACAGTCAATATTAAAACGTAAAAGCACGAAAGGAGTAGGCTACGAGCAACAGTAGTGGGTCAGAACAGCAGAAGTTACACAGCTGGACTGTTGGAATATGACCAAAAAGTAACAGACTGAATCGAGAGTAGGATATCATCTTCTTCCTTTTTTGCACCTGAAAAGCTCTCTCTCTCTCTCTCTCTCTCTCTCTCTCTCTCTCTCTCTCTCTCTCTCACTCACACACACACACACACACACACACACACACACACACACACACACACACACACACACTGGCCTGCAGGTGTGAGCCACGTGCCTGTAGTCGGTGACAAAGGCTCTGAGGCTTTCATTGGTTAACGGCTCGCGTATAGCCTGCGTGAGCCCCGTCTGAGGGGGCAGTGACAAAAATCAAACAAGTGATAAATGACATTAATTAAGCTCTGCTTTATATCCTCCTACGTCACCGCGACTCAAAAAAGACAAATCAATGCTAGACGTAAAACACCCCGCTGATCCATTATTACAGGGCTGAAATGGACTTTGTTGTGTCGTTAAGTGTCAGGCAGAGGCCAGCCCAGCGCGCAAAGTGAAAATAAGCGCTCGTGTCTTGTCTTCGTAAGATGGATATGTAATTTTATCCTCAGCCATACAGAGAGTAGCAGGGGCGAAAATAGATTTATTCTTGTCATTTTTGTCGGTGGGTCATTTTCACTTTGACAATACATAGGGGCGATGTTAATTTTGGGGGTAATCCAATGGTTAACAATCAATCACATGCAGCCAAATTATGCGTGCGTTTTCGTGCGCAAAAGCCATGATGTATGCGCAAACCACGGGGGACTATAATATAAGACCAAATTGGCCAAAAGCGGGGTGACGAGAGGTCATCTGTTGCTCTGAATGCACTCATCAGGCTCTGTGCCTACAGGCCGTTTTACAAGAACAGGAGGCCATCACTTCTTGCAGTGGGCGCGTAAATTACACTTTGCCGAACTAGTTTGTGTATGTTTTGATCCCGTAGGCAAAAACGTTTATCAGTGTGTATCCCCCACAACATGATTCATTTTAGAAGAAGACAATATTTACATAATAACAGTCCAACCGCCATGATCCTCTCTCTTATTACCTACCTCCAAAATGAGCATCTTAGTGTGATTCATATGGAAATTATGCATTCTGAAGTAAGGTACACGTTGTTCTACAATACTATTAACAATCAATCAACATCAAAATAGAATACAGCTGGCCGAATTTCAAATTGTTTGTCTTTCATTTTCATTAAAGTTAATGGAAGAAAACTGGATTCAATTTGCTCTCTAGGAAAAAAATCCCCTCATAAAATAAGAAATTGGTTATCAGTGGTGATTATGATGACTTGCTCCAAATTTTATAGATGCATGGACACAAGTGTTCATGGCTGGTCTTTTATCATTTCTGTCCAAAAAATGAATATAAACGAATGTAAACTTATAACTTACATCAAACAAACATGCAAACAAAAATAGCAAGCAAATAAGTTGTCAGTTCATTAATGCAATTAGAAAGTTTTATGGTTAGGGTTAGGGGTTAAGTAACTCTTATACCTCAGAATGGCATATAAAGTGAAGTTGGGGCCGAGCCAACAAGTATGTCAGAGGGACCAAAATTGAGCTTTTGTTTCTTTCAGTCAGTGTTAAGACATAACAGGTGTCTGTACCAAATTTGGCTCTTTAATACAATTAGAAAGTTTTATGGTTAGGTGGCACCTCTTGCATACTCAGAACAAGAGCTATGTCAGAGGGACCAAAATTGAGCTTTTGTTTCTTTCAGTCAGTGTTAAGACATAACAGGTGTCTGTACCAAATTTGGCTCATATAGGTGGCGTATGCTACAAGAGCTCTGTCAAAAATTTCTACAATCATGCCAAAAACCTGAAGCTGCAAAGTTTCAATACTTTTGTTAATTGTAAAGACATGTATGTCTGTTCAAGGATAAACTGGAACTCTAAAATGACACCCGCTGATCAAACATGAGCCCAGTTTCTACACAACTTTGCAATTTTTGGCAGTCCTGATGTGTGCTCCAATTCATATGAGTTTTCAGGCATTTCAAGTTTACAAATAATTGATTGTACCTTCAGTGTCGGGGTTCAGTAGAACCCTCAAATGACGTCATTGTAGTCCACCAAAATGGAAGATGTGTAAAGCTCGTCCAATCACAGCTCAGAGCTTCATCCACCTGCAGAGCAACAGGTGCATCAGGGTCTGCAAAAGTCAGTGACTGGCCTGAGGGGACCTGACATTGGAATTATCCGAGTCTTCACTTACCAAACTTCAATAATTTTTTACTAATTAAATAAATATTCTACCTCCCTACAGTATAACATTCTCCACAATAACTCCATGAACCCACATTTTTTTAATTTTGCAGGGGGACTGTTAGCTGATATAAATATTGACACACACACTATAGCTTCTCTCTGAAATACTGATCAGAGCCACAGCTTTACACATGCAAATGTTATAAATACCATTTCAGACAAAGGAGAGATGATTAGAGATGGAGTGGTAATGTGGATGGATGAGGAGGTGGTGCACAATCTTGAGCAATGCTTACACAGGCATGTTTACATTATTATAGACAGAAAACATACTGGACTAATTTGGAGTAGACTCCTTATTTACATTAATTACACATGCATGCACACTCTGTCTCTCTCTGTTGACCCCTTAGCAATTAATTAATTAAGGTCCTGGTTAGTAAAAGTGCAATAGGTACTTTGATGATAATATTCTTGATATAGAACAAGTTGTTTTCCATTGTCAGTTCTTCCTGAAGAAAGAAGCATATCTAACCTTTAGGTACAGTGGGGCCAACATTTGAACCTATATCGAATAATTTAGTTTTTTGAATTTCAGATTAACTCTTTGTAAGAGTTTCCTGTCGCATTGGATATCTGTCAGCGAGTCAGTTTATCATCTAATGCACACATTTCTTCATGGCTGAGTTTAAAGAATACTGTAGGTACATGGATCATTAGATGCGTCAAAATAGGCTCATCACATTTCATTTAATCAATTCTCTCCCTGTAAGCCATTATCTCATGACCACTCCAGTGTGCTGGAATACCCCCTTCCCTTTGCCAAAAAGTCTCTCTGAATAGGAATCTTACTCACAGCCGCCAAGTCACTCTTACTCTCTGACAAAAAAGTCAGTCATTCGACTCATGTTTTTCTTCTATCTTTCTCAAGAAAAAGAGAGAAATCTTTCACTTTTCAAATGAATGTTAAAAAAAGGAGTTTGAATGCGTGCAGCTCGGCACTTTTAACTGACACCTCTGTATGTGTGTGAATAGGCCCTAAACTTCAGACGACCCAGCAGAGGAGGAACCGAGCACAGGACTGAAGGGTGGAGGGATGCAAGAGGTGGGGATGTGTGGTAGGGTGGAGGCGGTGGGGGCTGTGATTTGCATGGGCCATTGTGCTGCACAAGTTTGGGTGCTTTTTTTTTGGCCTGGGCCCTTTTGGCCATTTACTTCCACTCTGGCTGGCTGTGGCGGGCTGTGAATAGTCTCTGCTCGGAGGAGACACAAAGGCGCTTTTGTGCCACGGCCGCACCATATTCATCATGTAATGCCTGTAAGACAAATCTGATTGGACGTCTCTGTCACTTTGATGTGGGTCCAGAGTGCGAGTGGCCCTGAGATTGCTAACTTCACTCTCTATTGCCTATTCTGCAGCATTGATATGGGGGTGGAGGCTAGGGGGGAGTGAGGAGAGGTGGCTCGCGGGGAGAAGGAGGAGGCAGAGGGGAGAGCAGGCAGGGGGTAGTCCTCATTATTTGCAGGAGCAAATTCATAATAAATTTCCCCATTCTACAAAACCGGGTCGAGATGATTGACACTACTTTACGCCAGGCCGAACAAAAGCCCTGATTTGAGCAGAATACTAAATGAATGGGGCGAGCGTGGACTCAATTCAAACAATTTTAATCTCTCCCTGTCCTCCTCTATTCCTCCTCTCCTCCTCTCTCCCCCCTTCCCTCACACTTACCCTCTTTTTTCAACTCCAACTCTCCTGCCTCTTTTGTCCAGAGCATTCTCATTTTACAGGGTAATTCTACTCCAACGGATGTGCTAATTGTGCTGGGTTAAACTGGATGCTGGTGGACTCCTGTGATACAGAGCTTATTCTTGTCTAATGACTGTAATGATGGCTCAGAGAGACTGCAGCCTGCAGCCTGGAGTGGACTGCTTGTACAGAGCTGGAGAGCAGGGAAATGTTTTTTTTTTTTTATTCTTTTTTTTTTTTTTACTTTGTACTTGTGTGGGCTGGAGCCAATGTCTGTGGTTCGTGCAGGGAAGAGGATAGGATATTAATGGGACCATAAACCAGAGCTGCTACTCAAACAGTAGCATGAGTGATGCTCTTACAGACAGGAAACTTATTGTAACCGCAGGTGGATGTTGTCTGGAATCACAAGCTGAGATTGAAATTGTTAATGGGCACAAAACTCAATGTTCAGAATCAGTGAGGTTGGCCTTAAGGAACAAACAGTAACTTCTTGTTTACAAATGAGAATGACATCATTTAATGTGATGATACAGAGGAATTTAGGTTCAGGATCAGAGCTGCTCCTGACGCATTCAAGAGTAGTGTCAAGGGCACTTTTCTCCCGTAGTATCATTCCCATTGTATCAAGCATTTAATAATTAAAGATTTAAGATTTCTTCACTATGATCAAGTTTTAAATTCAGGGATTCAATTTTATTTTGATTTTGATTTCAATTTTAGATATGTGATTAGCAAAGTCCAGATTTGGGCAATGCAGCAAAGCCTTGCTGGGTTAAGTTGGAATAGTTGCACTGTCACAGTAGTGACCTGTCAAATCTTCACAGCAGACAGCTTTTTGAGACTGAATCGTCCTGTACAGGAACAATAATATAGTATAATAATAATGGGTGTCCTGGTGGCTCATCTAGACTGTTTACCATTTAGACCTGTAGTGGCCTGGGTTCAAGTTCAGCCCCCCCACCTCCCCAACTTTTCCTGTCTCTCTCTGAAGACAAAAAGCTTGAAAAAATAACAATTTAACTTAAAAATGCTCCCCATATTTTACATTATGTGTGTGTGTGTTTTTTCTACTGTATGTTGATACCTATGAGAAGATAAACCAATCAGGAGAGAGGCTCTGTGCCTCTCTGGGGAATCTGGGCCCGAGCTCAGAGTATGACTAAGCATAGTGACTGTATATCACAAAGTTACGGAAAGGCTTATGGCTTGTTTTAAAGCTCAGTTTCTGCGAACAGGCTATGTTTATGCCTCTGTACATTTTGATACTCTCACTGTATTAATATTAGAACAGAAACCAGCTTTATAATCAAAACAGACATGGTTATCTAGCTGTACACAATTAAGATCATTGGTGTCAACATTGTGGTTCTATTATATGTTTTCATACTGTCAGTTAAACACAGATTGATTCCAGTATCGCCATCAATGTGTTTGTGGCTCTCTAGGCCTCCCATCAGTTCATCACAGCCTCACCCATCCTGTCCTGTTCTGCCCTCACTTTTGTGATGATGATGACATGAGAAAGAAGAGGGTAACTCCCTTTAACTGTCTTTCTGAAAACATGTTACGTGCGGGCTTGCTGTGTGTATGTGCTTTTGTCTTTGTGTGTGTGTGTGTGTTTAAATAGCTTTCACCCATTCCCCTGTGTAGATCAGGTGCATACCTTCACTCAACAATACATTGTAATGTCTCAATGTTTGTGTATTTGTGGACTGTTGTGCAGATTTCATCTGTGTGTCAGAGGTCTCACCTCTAACCCCAAAAACCACTGTTCTACTCGTACTTTCTTTTTCATTCAGAGCAAGACTTACTCCTCCCTACACACACACACGCACTCACACACACACACGTCACGTCCCAGGGTCTTCAGCAGGTTGGAGCTTGCCCCTGGAGAACCTGTTCACGGTGACACACCATGGCTTCTTCAGTCTCTGACATGCATCGCCCTCAGCTGCAAATCACATGCTTCACTCTCCTATTGTTCAATTCACACAGACAGTGGGACACTTAGATATTTTCTTTTATATGTCTTGTGAATGTCTCCGCATGACACAATGGAGGTACCTTCTTTATAGTATCTAAGCTTAGTGTACACTTGCTTCTGGTCATGAAAGGGTTGTGTGTAAGGACTCTGAAAAGAGACATGAAAGCACATGCAGGATTAGAACAACAACAACAACGACCAACAAAAAAAAGGGGGTTTTAAGCGAAGGTGCCTCAGTGATGTTAGAAAAACCACAGCTGAGCTTTGTCTGGGGTGTCTGGTTTCACAGCCTTGATCTTGGCAACACATGGCTACATAAGTATATTTAGGTGTTATCTATCCTCATAATATTACTCAATCTCTTTGTAGTCCTCAATTTCACTGGAACAACATGACTAATACTGCACATTGATTACGATTTCAACCTTGGTGACTTGGGTAATTTCCATTTCAACTACTTAAGACTTCAGCTTCTGTTGCAGCTGCAAATATTAATTCTTCTATTCTATTAACTCTTTTAAATTAACTATTCATTTGACAGTTTTATTTATCTCATCACTTATACACTTACAAAAGCTTACAAAATGTATTTTTATTGTAAAATCTACTAAACTGTATATAAAGTATGAGCTTCACCCTGGCCTACAACAGTTACAACACTCAAATCATCAGGAATAACAGCTAGCATAATATACTATACAACATAATAACAAAGGACAACTGTTCTGCACCTCTTCTTAGAAAATTCATCTACCTATTATCTTAAATGACCCATTTTAATATGATGAACAAGAAGATTGCTTCACTGCACTCCTTGACGTGTAAAACTAATTTGCATTAGAGTAACTGAAAACATCATACTTTCCTGGCAACTGTTTCACTTCGTTAAAGAAAAAAAACATTTATATGACTCAGTGATTCTGTGTTATCTCTCTGTCCCTCCTTCTCTTTCCGTCTTTCTCTCATCTCACGTACACACACACACACACACACACACACACATACAAATCCATACCAGGTCCCCCTGCACCCCACAACCTATTATCAGCAGAGGTGCCCTGGCTTATAGAGTCTTGCCCCCTCCCTAAAACAAGGTAAAGGGAGGATTAGTGAGCACCATTTAGGGCCTCCTTTCAGGCCCCCATTTCATTTCATTAGCTTGTGACCTATCCAGTTAATTATTTTGATCTGGCCAAAGGCTTGGCCTGCTTTTAATGATCCTGACTGACTCACCGCCCCCATCAGAATGCACAATACTTAACACACCCATTGAGGGCGAGGAATAAGGAGGAGTGAAAGGGGAAGAGGAGAGAAAGGAGAAAGATTGAAAGTGGCATTTACCAGTCACCAGCAGAGGCTGTATGGAAAGGAACCCGGTGATGGCAGGGTGGCGTAACGCCCTCAGACTTTTTGTCAGAATATACTATTGTCCCTCACTGATGGAGTGGCTCTCCCCTTTAAAGGGGCGAAATCATTGCAGGGCTTTAAGCTTATTTCAGAGTGAAAAAAGGATGGAATAAAAGACAAGGAATCCACTGCACCTCCTTAAAAATAACAGTGATGGAAAAAAAAAGGGTGGCCTTTAGAAATCATTCATCTTAAGTGCAATGGCACTGAGGAATTGTTCAGTTGCTATTGGGGCATTCAGGGGGTGCAGATACAGTGTTATGACATGTGAAGTGTTATGTTATGTTGGGAGAGAGAGCGAGCACACAGAGAATACTTAGGAGGACAAAAGTAATGCCTGAAGGATATACCTCCAGGTGAATCAAACCTCTCCTCTCCTCTCCTCTCCTCTCCTCTCCTCTCCTCTCCTCTCCTCTCCTCTCCTCTCCTCTCCTCTCCTCTCCTCTCCTCTCCTCTCCTCTCCTCCCCTCCCCTCCTCCACCTGTCTCTCTGTTGCTGCTGCACACAGTCTGCACTAATTGCCAGTATTTGTTCATCCTGTGTGTGTTTGTGGAGGGATAGCTTCCGTTTACCCATGGCCACGCAGCTTCATTTTGAATGCAAACACAATAAG
This sequence comes from Decapterus maruadsi, assembly GCA_030347415.2. NCBI lineage: Eukaryota > Metazoa > Chordata > Actinopteri > Carangiformes > Carangidae > Decapterus > Decapterus maruadsi. The sequence continues at coordinate 18,239,152 of CM064893.1, read as the reverse complement.
ATCTAAGCAGCTTGTGCCATTTAGCGCCTTATAAGCATGCCACCCAATACATTTCTGATTTCATCCAAACACGGAGGATGAAAAGTTTCAGAGGTGGAGCAAAGCTGATGGTTTGGGTTAGTCTGATATTCCCTTTTTCCCTCCTCTCTTCTTTCCGTTCTCTCTAAGTCTGTTTTTGTGCCCTGTATTTGCTTGCAGTGCTGCTGGCCAGTTTACTCTGTCTGGCTATGCATGTAAAGAGTGTCCCCTCTTTGTTCCAGCCTTGGGCCCACAGCCAAGCTCCCCCTTCAAAACTTAAGCCACACACACACACGCACACACACACACATACACAAACCCTCGCACACACAATACCCCCCACCCCCCTCACACACACACACACACCCTTTTTTTTACTCTCTCAAACAACTCTCTCCCTCTCCCCTGTGCTGCCCTCAAATTGCAAATAACAAAAAAGGAGGATAGAACCAGAGAGACAAGCATCACTTTAAAAAGCAGGTGTCCAGAACTTTTCAGTGCTCGTCGATTTCAAATGGAGACCCTTTAACCTCTGCGCTTTTCTAGCTGGTGGCTGAGGTAGCCAGTCAGAAGCCTAATCAGTCTCGTCTCACAATACTGGGAGGTTGAGAGCTGTCAGTCTTTCTTTCAGACGGACTCCAATGAAGCCGTGGCAGGGGAACCCCTGATTGATTAGTGCCTCTTTATTGAAGTGCGAGTGTGTGTGTGTGTGTGTGTGTGTATGTGTGTGTGTCTATAGGGGCCCAGCCAGGAAGCTTTATTTAAATCCAGCCAGAGAGAGTACTATAATTATGACTTTTTCTTTCTGCTGGTCGGTTAAAGCTGACAGAGAGGGTTCTTATGGCTCACTTCACCCTCTCAGCCTCCTAAAGAGAGATTATTACTGCCCCTAAGAGCTTGGGCCAGTCAGGCTCATCAGTGTGGCTTTGTAGACCTGAGAGAAGGGCCAGGTCCAGAGTAGGACTCTAAAACGACAAAAAAAAAAGGGTGGAGGACTGAGATGAAGACAAGTCACTGTGTAATCCTATTTCAGCCTTATTCATTGATGCCAGGGCACTGAACAATTTCTGTGCCCAGTATTTCAAATAAATGAAACCAGACAAACTTCTATCAAGGAAGTGCCAGTCCACCGCTATCATTGAATAGTGTGGATATCTGTCACCTCCTCCTGCAACAAACAAACAAATAAACAAACAAGCAAACACAAGCAGAAGCCGACTGGGGGTCAGATAAATTAGTAAAATGTGACTGATCCTGTGTGGCCCTGTTGGTAGGTGGTCTTCCTCTTTTCTGTCACTCTCTCTGACGCTCTCTGCTTTTTATCAGGTCATGCACTATCAGTATGTGTCTGCGTCCCCTCCGCTGTCCCCTCTGTGAATCCTTGCAATTGCATTCGCTTGCTGGCATGGGCCTTAGCCCTGCTTCTATTGTTCAGTGACAGCTCCTATCTGCTGACCATTCTGAGATGTGTGTGTGACTGTGTGTGCTCACCTGCTCTGTCGCTGCGGCCGCCTTATGATTTATACTTCAACCTCACTTTAATTTGTAGATTCTGTTTTATTGCTGATGAAGCAAGTAAACACATTCTGGTGCAAGTCCACAGGGGTCACAAGAGGGTAAGGAGAGTAATTACTTTGCACTGGCTCTATTTAAGAATGCTATAAAACCGCTAAAGTGAGATCCCATTCAAACATTGTAGATCTATAATTTCTGCCACACTAGCGAAAGGGAGAGTGATTTATTTTTGGCAGGCCAGGAGAGCAGTCATAATTAGGATGTAAATAAGTTACAAGAACTGTAAGCAGTAGCCTATGTGATTCATTGGACCATTGGAGATGTTGCATTCTACTATAACTATAATCTGCGTAGTATCAAAAGAAATAGAACTCCAACTATGGAAAAATAACCACTGTGAGTCTTATGGGACATTATGGGGTACTAGTACTGATGCTCTCAGTATAGATCTGAATTTATACTGATGTAATTGCAAGTTTGAAGCATGAAATTTCCGTCTAGTCTTTGTTTTCAAGTACAGTATTTGAGTAAATGTACTTTATTACTTTCCACCACCTGACTAGGATTTTGCAATTTATCTTTTCAGACAACATAGGTCACCATGTGTGCGTCCATAAGTGTGTTTTTGTTTGTGTTTTGACTGTGTTTATGTGTGAGTTGAGTCTGTTCACATTGTATTTGCACCGTTGTAACATGCACCTCTGGGTGTGGCAAGATTTTAGTTCTACTGACAGTGTCGTTGTTTACATGGTCAGACCAATGACACAGATGAGCACACACACAGACACACACACATGTTCAAGACCTTCAGGTTGTTCCAGAGCCCTTGAACCACATTGTGTTTCTGTGTTTCTGTGGTGCTGCTGACATAACACATCACAATTACTGTCACTCCTCAAACCTGACCAATTGGTGTGTACCTGCACGTGGAGGCAGGTCTACCTCCACGAGGAGTTCCTGGGTGAAGTTTGTCCTCATGGCTCCGTATTGAATTGTATTTATGAGTGAGTGAAAAATGAGCTCTAGTCCCACCATCCCTCACAGATTCAATGTGTTTCTTGTTTGTGCTTTTGTAATGCTCCCCTTAAGTGCAGAACTTTCATCTTCAATCACCTTGTTCTTGTGTGAATAGCAGTAAAGCAAAACTGGATGCAGTGATAGACCTCAGAGTCAATATTTAGATCCAGGCAGAGAGAACTAATTTTTCTCCCCTGTGTCTTTTTGTTGCCACAGTTTTTTCAGTTTTTTTGCCTTCGCCGCCATTGAGAGCAAACAGGACGGGCAGCTCTTGTCATTTGACTCCTGGGATTAACAGAGGCAAAGGGTGTAATCCTAACACTTTGAAGTGTGTAAAATCTTAGAAGGTCATATCAAACAGAAAATTTCGAAAAGACCTATCATTGTTATCTCTCAATAGAAACCGTCAGGCTGCTTTCAGCTTTGAACATCCCTTGATTCTGCCTTTTCCATCATTGAGAGGTACTGTCTTTAGAAATACAAAAGAAACAAAGAAGAATGACAAAGAAAGACTCACCACACCCATTCAGTTTAATTATCTGCCTTATAATGAGCATAAAAAGCATATCTCTCTGTATTTTGTTGTTTTTTTTGCATGTGTTTTGGGTTAATTTTCGATGGCAAGTGGCAGCAGGTCTGGCCCGTTCACCATTAATCGCAATTTGTTAGATAACAACCTTGTACTTGCTCTCTCTTTTCCCCTCATGTCCCGTCCAGGTTCATGGCCTCCTCAGATATCGAGTGTCCAATGGTAAACATACAGGCATCAATAGATACAGCTACGCCTGCTTAAGCATTAACCACGTCACCCATAAGTGAGTGAATGCACAGGTCCTCCCATAGAGTCTCAGTCTGTCACAGACACACACGCACACACTCACACCTGTGTGTAGCATGTCTTTTAGTTGGAGGGGGAAAATTCCGACATGGGACCATTTATCAGGGGGAGAAGGGAAGCGATTAGATATTGGTGATAAAGATTTTAAGTCAACATAGCGGCAGGTGTTGAGCGCTTTTTACTGCACACGAGTGACTCCACTCCTGGGTCTTTATGGGCAATAAAGATGAAACCCTTCTTCCCTTCATCCCCTCATCTACCTCACAGTTCTCCTCTCTTGGCCAGAGTCCAGGCTGAGGCTTTGCCATCTTGCAGACAGGAGAGCAAATCAATCTATGGTGGAAACACTAAATGCCCCAACTAAGCGCCCCCTCACAGCACAAAAAGTTATGTTATTCTAAACAAAAAGTCCTGTTCTTTTTTCTATTATTTTTTATTTAAGTTTCATTCAAAATTATGTACAGAATCATAATCATCGCATCTGCTGTTTCATACACAAGGTAACAGTTATGGTACAACAAAAGAGACGGAGACTACAGTGACAAAGAAAAATATAAAATAAAATAAAATAAAGCAAGAAAAGAAATAAAATTATATCAGTTTATCCATAGCAGGGCTCCGGCAACAATGTATTCTATAATGGTTTTAGAGACTAGCATTTACCTTAATGGTATTTTTGGCATTGCTGCTATTGATCCACACTGTAAGTGATGGCTGTCATCACTTACAGTACTATTTTTCTTTACTTAGTGAAAGAGCACAAGTAGTTTGAGCTATAACTCACCGGTACACGGACAATCTAGGCCTATCTGTCCTCTATTATTTCCTGAATAATTAAGTATGTCTAGGCTTAAAACTGAAGGGCTACTCCCCAAGACTATTCCCTGAAAAAAAATGTTTGTTACATATCAAAACAGGATAAAAAGAGTCTCAGTCAACATATTTCAATACTGTTTGCAGCTCATAAAACTTGTGGAGGCATTGAGTGCAGAAAGAATTGATGCTTCAGACTAGCCCAGAAGCTCATACAGTTTTTCATGCTGTGACAGGCTCTTACTCAACAACTATAGATCACTCTGCTGCATTAACAGGACATTCTAACTATTTAAATGTTGAGACGGTGCATCGCCCTGTTCTAATTGCAACCAAAGTTTAAGTCGGCATCTTTCTGGACAAATGAATCAATGCAACGGCTCATTTAATGTACTAAAATATGTGTGTGTGCATGTGTGTGTATTTGACTCTGATATGTTCAGTGTCACTGCAGTGATAAGTAATCTCCCTTTGGAAACACAGGAATGTGTGATGTGCTTTCACCTTTACTGGGGGGTCTACATTCAGTCACCTCTGAGACAACAGTGAAGACCTGCAGCAGCAGCGGTAGCATGTACAAACCTCCCGCTCATTACGAGAACCACCCACTGAAACCAGCCACTCCGTCAGACTTTGACAGGGATGAAGCCACAGGCCGTGGAAATTAACTAAGTTAGCCATTCAGATGCTAGTCTGTGCAGAGAAATGCAGGCGGAGAGAATCTGGTCCATTTGTTCCCTGATCAATCAAAGTCCATTCCTGGCCTTCTTTTTGGTTGGGGATCAAAGAATTAGATTGGATTGTCTTCCTAGTGATCCATTCCTGTTATAGTTTCATCACAATAGACAACAAAAGAATGCCAGTTGGTTTTCCTGCAGGGATTCTTTACAGTATTGGACAAATACAGATGGATGGACAGCATGGACTGGGAGCTATTGTTACACAGTGGGGAGGTTGTCCTGCATCTGCTGCCCACTGGGACCAGTTACTCCACTAATAGTCCAAAAAACATCCACTCACTCAGGTATTGTTAGTGTATTTCGGTACACTATTGTTTGAAATGAAGAGGCAGTTTCTGTTGCCTAAACTGAGAAAGTGGGGGTAAAATTCTAATGTCATAATTCACTTTGTTTAGTCATTTTAAATAGGTGTGGATTTTGTTTTATTTGTATTTATTTTTTTATTTTCATTACTTCTGTACTGCATACAAAAAATAACCTTCTTTAATCATCTCTGGTTTTCTTAATCTCAAACCTCAAGTAAAAGTATCTAAACACAAATGGACACACAAACACATTTGCATTTGGTTTGCTTGTAAATAAGAGAGATTTAATAGCTCCCTTCAAGATAGCAAAAGGAGAAGAAGGTAAATAGAAGTATGATAAAGCAAAGAGGAACCAATAGCTGCTGGTGTGGTGTGCTGCCACAGTTTGCTTAATGTTAAACCAATAAGATAATGCAGGGACCATATTGTCTGGACTCTCTCCATTCAGAGACAGAGCTTGGCCTGGGCGATGTGTGGCGTGTGGTCTTAGTCCTTGTATCAGTGGCTCTGATTTTCAGTTAGATAGTGAAGCCATGGTGTGCGTGTGTGTGTGTGCATGTGGTAAGTCACAGATAGTGTTTACAGCCCCCACTCACAGGCAGGTGTAACTTTAAAGTAGAGTAAGCGATCCTCTGAACTTTGCTCCTCAGACACTGAGTGTTTTTGGCTTTATTTCTTGGCTCAGCTGAGACACAGTTTGTACCAACAGAAAGACAGAGAAGGAGGTTGAGGAGGGACGTTAGACGTGCGAGTTGCCAGTTCCCTGTCAGTAAAACTCACTGTACAACCATCATTACTCTGCCAAACATCTTTCCAGAGAGGCAAGCCTGCCACCCACTGCCCTTCTTCCTCGCACATCTCCATCCCTCAGCTCAGCTCCCTTGGCTTTTGCTCCATTACCTCACCACATTGGTGCGCTGCAGGGATGCTTCTGTGTCGCTGTGTGCACAGGGACTTGTTAATTTGTGACCCCGTGTGGAAGAGCGGGGATAAAGGTTGGGTTTGGTGGGGAAACTTGGTTTGACTTCAAAGAGAAAGTGAGCACACTTCTTGCAGTATAGAGTCCAAATTGTCCAGGTGCGCGGCAAGAAAAAGGCTCAGAAGAAACACAGATAGCCAGCACTGATAGGTTTATCCTCTTAATTTCTTTTTAATCCAGGCAGCAGTTTACACGTTTCAGCAAAACAGCTTTCTGCAGCGTTGTGAGGAGAGGCGGAACTGACGTGGTATCTCACAATTTCATGCCACAACAACTGAACACAATCAAGGTCATTAAGACATGTCAGACCCCTCACTAGTGGACGAGCCAGGAGAAAAGCAATAAATAAATATGTTAAATCAAACAAATAACCAAGAAATATAATGCATTGGTTAAGCACATAATAGACATACTGGAATCAGAGCAAATAGAAAGCAGATAAAGACATACATATAAGTGGAGGAACAACATGCAAATACAAAAAGCTTGGTTTGAGGCCAGGTGGGAAAAAAGGGTTTTACTGCAGGAATAAGCACAATATTTATTGTGATTATTGGCATATTTATAGACGTATGTTTGATTTAGTACATTTGCATGCATGCATAATAAAGAAAAAACAGTTTGGTTAAGCTTTGCACTCTGTGTTTTTGTCGTAGGCTGAGCACTGTTTGAGGTACACAGCGAAAAGAAGAGCGTGTAACCTGCCGTTTCCCTAAGGCACCAGTGCACACACTCACGTATGCACGCACAAACACATTGTTGTTTTCCCTCAAACATCTTGGGATTTTGCGTTGCTGTGCTGGCAAATCAAGATTCCCAAGTACCAAAACAATTTTCCATTTGGAAGATGGAACACAGGTCTTTGTTTATTCCCTGCTTCATTCAATTACCCCCTCTTTGGTTTGTTTAACATTTCATACTCATGATCTAATTTTGTGTTTGGTTGCTCTTCAGATCTGTGAATTAATGCTTCAGCTGAGCGCAGAAGCTGCATGTGGTGTAGAATTCATTAAGCCAACTTGTCCCCTGCGTGTGTATGTGTGCCCATGACAGAACGACGGCATCCCCGGAAAGAAAGTGTGAGTGTATGTGTGTGTGTGTGTCTATATGTGATGCAACGGTGAAAGGCACCATCTGTTCCGTGTGACAGTAATGAAGTGAGGGGCATCGTGGTACAAAGCCTCAGACCCATTCATCACAGCTGTAGGCGGGCCAAGCATATTCCCCCTGTCTTATAGGGATACCTCTACACACACACACACACACACACACACACACACACACACACCATTACAGTATGCTTCCATTATGCTGTTGCCCAAACGGTGCATGTATGCAAACACTTGTAGAGCAGTTACTCTAAGGGACATAAATGTGAGTCACAACTGTTCACTCACAATAGTAGAAGCCCACTTAAGCCTTAGCTGGAAAGTCTTGACTTAGGTCTCATTTGCATGTTATCTGTTCTATCTGGTTTATCATTCGTCCTCATTTACCTGACACACTGTGGTGGGAACTGTACTTCCAGTTAACGTGGGGTTGCTTTTCAAATTGCAGTTGCAACCCTGGGCTCTTACTGTGGGAGAAACTCATAAATCAGTTGGAGCAAAGCAAACTGTGGAAACATGAAAAGCAAAATTTCCCTTGAAAAACAATTAGACCCAATTGTAAGTGCAAATGTTGTGTTGCAAATGTGTTTTGTTTGAATTCACGTTGGCTATCAAATGTATTTTTCTTTTCAAAAATAATATTTTTTTATTGATTTGTTTTGACTTCAGCTATTGAATCTATATTTTGCCTTCCACCATTTTAACTGTCAGCCACTGTAGTGTGCATAAAAAATGAAATAACTTTACAGGGATACCTACTTTATGCATGCCTATGTTTCAGGAAACCCCCACCCTACCCTAGATACATAGCCTACTACTATCTTACGGTGTGGCCCATAATGTATTGTAACTTCCATCAAGGTAACAAAGCTAATTTTATTTGAACATTTAGCTTTGTTAACACACCAGTATTTTTAGTTGATCATGTTCCAGCACGCCATTGTCCACCTACACATATGCTTTTAATGGACTTTTTGACCTGTCAGAGTGACAGCCCTACAAACAAGAGTATCCAAAGAGGAAGTTCAAAATCCTTCTTTCAAACTCTTTACCTTTCCTTCTATGACATATCTGTTTATACACGCTGACCTCTGTTGTTTGCGAGATTTTGATAAAACATGCTGTAAATTATTACCACATGCAGGTATAACTGCCTCTAAGATAAAAAGACCTGAGATTGCATAACAACGTTTTGTATGACAACAGGGATTCAGCTAAGCAGCTTCTATTTGAAAAAGAAGAACCCATGATTGAAGGCAAACAGAGGTCACTCTGCCTGGAGGAAGCCCAGGGTCCACATCTGGAGCCGGTCTCCTGGTGGCTGTGCATGCCATGGTGCCCAGTCGTGCACAGCCCGAAAAGGCTATGTGGTGATGACCATCACATGCCTTGGACCCACCACCCATAGGAGGAACCGCTGGAGTCAGGTGCACTGTCAGAAGGGTGGTGGTGAAGTCAGGGAACCTCCACAACCCAGACCTGGGTGGCAGAGGCTGGCTCTCTGGATAGGGGCTGGACTTTATTCTTCTGTGGAGTTGCCAAGGGTGTGAGGCCCCAAGTGGGTGTGGGGATACTCACAAGTCCCTGGCTGAGAGCTGCTTGGAGTTTACCCCAGTGGACGAGAGGGTCGCCTCCCTGCAACCCCCTTGTCCACTGGTTCAAAGCATCTGTTGCCAAAACTGCGACTGTGAGCTGTGGTCTTAGGGTCATGGGTACCTCGAGGTGTGGTATCCTTCGAACATCTTGGTGGTCAGGGAAGCCGTCCGACTAAAGAAGGAGGCCTTATGGGAGATGTTGTCTCAGGGACTTTCAGATGGCACCAAGATGCTTCTGGAAAACTGTCCAGCACCTCAGGAGGGGGAAGTTGGGGACCATTCAAGCTGTGTACAGCAAAGATGGAACCCTGTTGGTCACGACTGAGGAGGTGGAAGGAAGGAGCACTTTGTCTCTTCCTCAGAGGGTGGATTTGATGGACCTGTTGGGTTGAGGAGTTCTTTAGAGTTAGAGGACGATAGGGGATCAATGTTTATTTCCTGGAGGGAGGTTGCTGAGGTAGTCAAACAACTCCACAGTTGTTACACAAGAGTTACAGAAGGCTCTGGATGTTGAAGGGGACGTCTTGCAGTTTGGGTGGGTGAGGATGGCATTGCTGCTATTTGCAGATGATTTGGTCCTGATGGCACCATTGGCCTGCAGGACTTCAGCATTCAACATAGACTTCAGTTCAGGGAAAAAGCCTGATGGAGGTATTAATGAGACACAACTCTCTGTAAAACCACATTATAATCTTTTTTGAAAAGAACCATTGTGAAAAGAGGCACTAAAATATTCACACCATGAAACAGAATCCCACCTTAAAGTGCTCCCGATATTGTTCTCAACACTTTCCAACACCACTGGTCAGGGTCGTGCCTCTCTAAATGCAGAAAATGCACTGTGCGTAGGGCCTCATGTTTCTGCATAGGGTCACATTTTGTGCAAATTGTAATTGAAAAAAATAAATTCTGCTTAGGGTCTCAGTTTGGCCAGGGGTTGCCCTGCCACCAGTCTATTCAAAAAACTATTGTGGCTCCTCTTATTATGCAGCTGTTTCTCTCACAGCTCCACACCAGCGACTGATCTATCAGATAAACCAAGGCAGACCTCATCTCTGTGCAAATGATTAGAATCATTGTTCAAACATTGACATCAGCTGGAAATGCTTTATTTCCCTGCTCTGTTTAACCAGACAGAGCTTTCGTCATGCCACTAACACTAATATTGACTCTTACAGCCTAATCCCTCAACGTCTTGCCTTGTCTCAAAACTCTGAATGCTGACATTAAACAACCCATTTATCATATTTTCAGGGACCCGCTGGAGGTGTCTCTCTGTAACCCGCCCTCCCTCTTTTCTTTGGCTACTGGTGGTTTTGTCTGCGCACAACTCAATGCTTGTAAGCACTTTCAGTTTTGTTGTTTGGTTTTAGACACCTCCCTCCACCACTAGCACTATGCCATCATGCTCAGTGTCTCGATAATGGATGTACAATGAGCTTCTTTTTCTTCACTTGTTGCCCTCACTGCATGAGATGTGTGTGTGTCCTCCATTTTTACACTATATCAACACATGCTTTGTACATAAATGCCCTCTGTGACCAGACTGAGGAAACTCCCTTCATCAAAACCCGCCATCCAACCCAAACACACACCCACACACATACATTTGCATTTCTTATGGCCACACATGATTGTGCATGTGTTCAAGTTTGAACATTCACTGGGTGTTTGTTTGTGTGTGTGTTTAGAATAGTGATGTCTGGCTGTGTGGACTCTTTCTTTCCAAACTCAGCGTGAAGTGTTGGTCAGCTTGCTCTGCACAGGTTAACCCCTCCCATTCTTTTGAACCCTCTGTCTCTTTGCTTCTTGAGCATCCTTCCTTTTATCGTCTCCCTTTTTCTTCTTTATTGTGCATGAAAAGGTAGAAATCCTCAAGTCTCACTGATAATCTCTAACTATCAAAATACATTTTTCATGCCTCATATTACAGGCTCCTGCCTTGCACACTATTCAACTGTTAACTCATCACTGCAAACTGAGACAGAGCAGACCATTTGTGGCTTTGATAGCGAAAGTAAAAAAAAAAGAAGAGTGAAAAGAAAGTATAAACTGTCTTTCATGCTTGCAGAGCATTGTTGTCACTTGCAGTTTTACAAATTGCTCCTTACATCTTTTAATGGTTCTCCTCTTCTTGGGCTGTTGTTAGCAAGTTTAATTCTCCTCTCTCTTCATCACCCTCCTTCAGTCCCCAACCCGCCCTCTCTCCTCCCGGCCTCCTCCTCCTCCTTATTTACTGGGTCGCTGGTGTGCCTCATGCTCTGTATAGGGCCCCACTTTGCATTTGCCTGCCTATCAGAGAGCTTGTGTGTGTGTGTATGTATAGAAACCCCCCTTCTCCTGCTAGCTGAAAGCGTAGAGACAGCGTCCCTCTCCTTCAGCCCCAAGGATAAGTCTACTATCATGCTAATGCCCATGTCCTGAGACTAATAGGTCTTTTTACACTGGAGGTTTTCATTCCTCTTGCCTCACTAAAGGGTTTAGTGCCAAGGCCCTTTCTCTCCTTCCTAAACTTTTAAACAGGATAAATATTTCTGTGATTTCTCCGCCTGGACGATGGGTTTGAAGCCTTGTTACGCTTTCTGTAAATACACCAGGCTAGATGCAGGAATGCACAATTAAAAAGGACTGATCAAGAAAACAAAAGAGAAAAACAGGATTGTGCTGTGCATTTGTGTGATAGTACGTGTATTTCTGTATTACCATCCTTGGGTGCTCCACACCTATAGCTATATGGAGGTAAATCAAAAAGTTGTTAATCCATGACCTCCCTGCAATGATTATTATAATATAATATGTAATATAGTTGAATTATTCTTCAAATCATACTTTTATGTGAATCAGAGCTGTCAAAGCTTCCAACCTGGAGTCAGGTCTGGCAGCAGTGCAGAGATATCACCTTTTAAAATTGTGCAGCCATGCCCTTCTTACCAATCAGAGAAGGACAGAAGTTGTGCGTTTGTGTGTGTGTTTGGGGAGGGGGTACAGGGTCAATCAGTTTGTGAATGTGCCTCTGGTCTGCTGCTTCTCTTGTACTGAGGCTTCAAGCTAGTGCTAACTGCTGGAAGATGTCTCAATGGCTGACTTACATAGTAGCAAGCCCATTCACTGGACACAGCAAACATGAAAAAGATGAAGGTGAGGGGCTAGTTGGAGCATAGCAGGAAGTGAGGGATGATGGGAGTGGTGTGGTAGCCTATCCTTGAGTCTTTTTTTTAGGCATTTTTGGCTCTATTTTGATAGAACTGTAAGTTAGAGAGTAGACATTCAGCAAAGGGCCTCAGGTGAGATTCAAACCATGGCTGGTACTGGTCACGCAGAGTCTACAAGATATTTGTACCTAATCTATACTTTGTACCTTTGTATCTAAAACTGAAGTTGTTTATTAAAGTTAATGGTGTGCCACATAGCTACCATTTGCTTTTTAGCCTGCAGGTGGAGAGGCACATATGAGGGGATTCTGCTTGTCATATTTTTCCATTTGATATGACACTACTGCTAGAAGCTAATTAGCTTAGCTTACCACAAAAACTGGACACATGGAAACCCCAAGCCCGGCTCCAAGTGCTTGAAGAAAAGGAAGTCCACACATACCAGCTCCTTTAAAACGATAATTTAACATTTTATGGCAATAGGCAAATTTTCCAAAATGTTGAACTATCCCTTTAAGGTGTAGTGATTATAGGTATATTTTACATTGGCCAGCTCTGCATTCCCTCCTATACCATTGCCTGTCAAATTTGGTGTTACTCATCCAGTCACAGTCTTCAATGACGTCACCTTCACAAATTACACCGCAGTTGGATCTACCACTGTGTGTGATTTAAATGAATGACTCCCCTTCCTCCTCCTCCTTCTCCAGTGAAAACTGATTACCTCTGGAGAGCTGAGTGACATTCCAGAGAAAAGGATGAGCGTTGGAGCATGCTGAGCATTTACTATGTTTTGGGTTTTGCTTATCTCACTGTACAGTAAACAGCCAGACAAGGTGTTGGCAGCAGACAGTCAAAGTGTAGGCCAACTGCTGCATCCCTCCGTGTGTAAAGCTTCCAAACACACACACAGCGTTTGGAGCTGCAGAGGCAGCCCCTGCCAGTGTTTATATTTACATCAGGCATGGAGGAGTCAGATACTGGTCTATTGTTGCTGTGACATGCCGCCGATGATGATTCCAGCTCAGTGACCAAACAAGATTTCGGCAACGACTTTGCATTTCCAGCTAATTATACCGTGGCACTCTGACTGAGGGTGGCTGGGGAAATTCCTTTCCGTTTTCTTCATCTTGATAAATTTATAATTTAACTGATCTTGCTTTTTGTTGGATCAGTAGCCTACATTTCTCAAAATTCTGCAGCTGCAGCTTAATAGAATATCTCCACAGTCAGTATGAGTTATGAGTTTTATATTGCACAATTATGGAGAATGTTTAAACTTCAAGGAATGCATTGTGATGGTTGGAAGGCATGATTTATCAATATGAACTTGTGGCAATCTGCTGATCTGCAGTTACATATCAGTAGCTGAGATAGGACTGATACATTTATCATGCATTTATTTATTTCATATCCATATGTGCTTAACATACACATAGCCTACTGTATTAAAATAAAATAATAAATTCAGAAACACATTTTAGAAGCCAGATGAGATGACAGTTGAGGGCATTCTCTTGTTATAATATGGCGTGGGATGTGAACGGCAGGTCTGCTCACGTCTTAGCACATATGAGTGAATGAAAGAAGCCTGGAGCAAAGATGGATTTGAGTCTCTCAGCATGTATGTCAGTGTAAGCAGTCAAAAGCAAAAGGTAAGAACAATATTTTTACTGCCACTCTTTGAGATAACATCCAGGGCTTGTTTAAACTTAAGTCAGTTCAGTAACGTATTTGCTGTGTAAAATAAAATTTGGAAAAAGTGAAACAACTGACACCAGAGACTCAGACATCAGACTCACACTGTCAAATTCTATATGTTTGCAAGTCTAGCGTAGCTTTTTTTGTGTGATTCTGTCTGTCCTTATGGATGAAGACACCTCCCAGGGCTCATCCCTTCATTCTCTGATGGAAGAATACATGCCCTGCGCTCCTGAAAGAGACGGGAAGAGCCGATGCATTCTGACAGCTCCGTCAAGCACAAGAAATGGCTGCTGGGTGTCCCTGATGCTGCTGGGTACCCCTTTTTCTGTACGCACACTCGGAAGCCTCTATTCCTGATTTTCAAAGGTATTCATGCACGTATGGAAGTGCAAGCTCACATCGAGAAAAACAGCAAACAAACAAAAGAAAAATTACTGTATCTCTTTCATCTTCCACCTGGGTGTTGAGGGTGCAAAGCATTAGAGAAAGTCTTTTGTCTTTCTCTAATGCTTTGCTATACATATTTTTTTTTAGAAGATCTCAATCTTTACAGTTGTTACTGAAAGTCTGTAAAGTTTTTCCCACCGTTGTTGCACCTGCATGTTCAGTTCCTTAATGAAAAAGTACATTTTGTTTAGAAGAGATGACAACAATAAAAACTCAAATATTTAGAAAAGAGGAAAATGTAAGTGTTTTGATTAAGTTTTTGACAGTGTCTTTGATTTATGTAATACAGAACAGTATATTCTGTATGCACAGTATTGGTTGAGATTTTAGTTTTCCTTTAATTTAAGGTACATTAGAAGATAACATCTGATAATATGTAAGGAATTGCTCTGTCTGCTTGTCCCTGTCAACTAGAGAGAAAGTGACACAGACACACCACACACGGGGCACATACTCCATTAGAGCATTAATAAACCTTGCCTGCAGGTATCTATACCATTCAGTGTCTGAGAGAGAAAGATCAAGAGAGAGCATAACATTGAGGTGAATGAGTACAGGACCTGGATTGCTGGAGGATACGTTTTTTGTAATTGCTGATTCTCTCGTGGGAACATTTTCGTTTTCACCACCAAGATATATGTTAAGATAATATGTTCCATATTAAATTGGCGGCAGATAGAGGTAAACAAATATTTCTTTATCTGTTTCTGACATTCAAAAAGGATTCAGATCCCCTTTGCATTTCTTTCCCCCAGTCAGAGTCTATGTACAGATGGATTACCAAATGATGCAATTATCTATATTAGGAAAGAAAAGCAGAAGTTTTCCTGTGTCAAATGTACTCTCAATGCTGAAATCACATTTGTCTATCTGGTTTCCCCATGAATTCATGACCATTTGGCTGAGGTGAAGCAGGGGCTCATCCACAGAACTGCAGTCCAATCCAGAAAGATGAGAGTTAGAAAAAAAAAGTGGAAAAACGAGAAGGTTCTAACAAGGAAATAAGGTGACCCCCCCAGGCTGCCGTTCTTCTATTTTCCCACCAAACCTTTCTCAAGGGGAAGCATGCCTCAGTGTGGAAATATGACAGATAACAGTGTCGTCTTCTTTACATCTCTGACCTTTTTAACTTTCTCCCAGCTTAGCTTCAGGCCTTGTGTGAACTCTCAACTGAAAATGCAAAATCGACGGTGGAGACAACCTTTATCTAACAGACAGTGGCCAACAGATTATCTAACTACATCTGTATGGTGTAATCCTACATGTATATACGGAAAGGAAAAAACAAACTGTAATATGTACAATACTGATAAACACACTTGCATAACGCACATCTTAACAGGAAAGATATTACATTTACCCTTCAAATATTGTCTGTGTTAACATAAATGTATGAAAATGATTCAGTGGCCATTGGCCAACAAATTATGGCAGAAACATACACAGAGAGAAAAAAGTCTTGAAACAATTGGATTTTAATTATAGAATCTCACTTTGTTGGCAGGGGCACCTTCAGTCATTTTCTCTAAACAATACACCGTTTGGCTTTTAATGACCACTGATTGAGACTATTAGTGCTGTGTGAGCACTAAGACCCAGTTTACTCAGCAGTGTGGAGGGAAGCCTCTGTGAGCCGTGACATGCTGTGATTGACAGGTAACCTGCAGGGAAGAGGGTCAGGTATGCACATGGCGCTTCCCTTCATCTCCACGTGTGAACACCTGATAGCTAGTGACAGGCAAACACACTGCCCTAACTTCATTTGTGTGTGTGTGTGTGTGTTTGTGTGTAAATATAAGGTGAAGATGCCTGCAGCAACAACAAAACAACAATCCCTCGATAAGTTTTTTTTTTTTTTTTAATCTGTATGAGGGAACACAGTGAACTGTTGGAGCCTGTGAGTGTCTTCACTGTGGTTTAGATAATGATTTCTCTTAATGACAAGAATAGCTGTGGGCCTGGTAATCCTAATACCCAGTTACAAACCATTACCTCTCACATGCCAGTCTCCAAGACAGCGTGAAAAAGTCCACACCCACGCGCACACACACACGCACATTTCATCATCACACAAAATCATGTGTGTATAATTTACTGTTTTCCTCCCTGTGTCGAACAAATGGGTGTCTGTAAGTCTGTTTATATTAAACACATATGCCTGCAAACACACACGCACACACACACACACACACACACAACTGTGACCGTTAACTGCTAAGTTTGCGGTTGCAGTTGCACTGAAGGAATGGGAGACGGGAAAGACAGGAAAGGAGGAAAGTTGATGACAGGCATAAAGTTCAAGCTGTCTTGTGTGTGTGTGTGTGTGTGTGTGTCTGTGTGTGTGTCTGTGTGTGTTATTGTAATGGGTATGTGCCATAGATACGAGATAGACGTGATGAGATCTAATGCAAATTTTGCATAATAGAACAGAATATCTCATGTGACCCTGCATGACCCCAGTCTCAGGTTCAACCAGCATAACAAACAACAGACCTGACTCCTGGTGAAAACTCAGAAAACCAGTTCTTATATCTGACCAGTTTCAGTCTTGCATACTAAATTTGTCTGGGGTCAAGTGAAAAAGCCTAAAAAAAAAATCCTGCTCCTGCTGCTTCTTTCCTTTACCCAAACTATTGTTTCAGTATTGTGTCACACCTATACAGTACAGTCATTCCCTTGGATGCACAAATATTTAGTTTTTATGTAGGCACAGAAGTAGGAAACTAATTAAACAGACAGGGAGGTATAGACAAAATGATGTGCGACTGTTTTCATGCATCCATTTAGCCACCCTCAGGTGTAATTACATTGGTTTATGCTATTAATGTGACATTGTGAAGTGAATTACAGACAACAGTAATGTATAATTTTGCACAGAGATCACAGAGCTGTGAGAGCGAGAGCTGCATGGCTAAGTAAAGTTTGTTTAGGAGGAACGACCTTTCTGCACTCCTCCCCGAGGACTGGCTCTGCTGCACTGCTCTCTATTTTCGAGTGTTTTTAAACCCCAGAGAAAGACAGCTTCCAATAGTTTTTTGCCTGCCTTGCACTCTGCAAGGTTGCATACTCCTGGAACTACAGAAGTAGGAGTTTTGGAACCATTTAACTTTGAAATATTTCTCCGAAACCACAAACTGCTTGTTCTATATTCTGAAACACGTGATATCCTATTATCGACTCAAGCCACTGTAAAGGCAAAGATGGCATACTGTCCTGTCACGGAAACCTCAGCCAGGAAACAAAGTCTCACTCTGAAGTCTCACAAATACGGATTATTTAAACCTACCATTATTTTTTTATGATGTGGCTACTTTTTTAAATTACAGTTTATTATAAAAATCAGTATAAATACAATTGATTTACACCAAAATAATATCATGATAATATGTGAATCATGATTGATTGATTGATTTCAACTGCTCAAGTTCAATAGATTTATAATTCATTAGGGGAACAATTAATCTACAACGCAAAACAAATGCTTATGCAGATAGACCAGGAGAAAGTCACAGTATACAAATAATGCCATTTTATGTGTTCAATAGAACTGGATTTGCATCCCTATCACATGGGCACTAGGGATAAAATGATGCTTCTCACAGCAGTTACTGGGAAGTTCAATAAAGGCAAATCCTTTTGACTATAAGTATGGCCCTTTGAAAAATTAGATCCATATCCAGGTGCAATTATCCAGCTAATATAATATAATGTATTCCTAAGTGTCGATTTTCAGATACAGCTAAGAAGTCAATACAAAAATTAATTACACAGTAACTTAACCCATATATATGAAAAAAAAAGATCTTTGCAACAACTTCAGGTGTGTACTACTTTGATACTTTATCTGCCCTACTCTTTTCTTGATGAGGGGTTTCAGCTTGAGGCTCAGAAATGTTTCTAAACTCTATGCGATCCCCAGATGTGTTAAATGTGTCAAATGGATTCGGGTATTAATATAAAAGTCTACCGAGAGATGCTATCTGCTTAGGATTCATAGGACAGATTATTTTGTCTTTGCACATTGTTATAAATCATTAATATACTTCAGCTATCTAATACACTATGAAGTTCCCTTTTTTTTTTTTTGCTGAGACATGAAGTGTTGCACTATAGTTGACTGGAAATTGACTGGTCATGGAAAAGTATACTGTGAATGTTAAGCAAAGCGTTTATGAAGCTAAAATATAGTGACATATCTAATTTGACTTAAATGAGGTAGTGTTGCACTATAGTTGACGAAATTGACTTCTCTGTGAATGTTAAGCAAAGCGTTTATGAAGCTAAAATATAGTGACATATCTAATTTGACTTAAATGAGGTATCACGTTTCTCTTAACCAGATATTTCTGGATGCGTGCCTTCTCCATGCTGCGTGTTGTATTAACCTCTCCCACGGCTTATTTGTTGTCCGCCCTCAGGCAAAACCTTTTTTTTATGCAGCACTATTAAGACATCCCACATGCCACAATGGCTAACCTCTGGCCAAACTGTTGTTTATTAATCACATTTTCTGGACCATTATGATTCAGCTCGGTTTTTCCCCAAGTGAAGACTTTGATACTGGGCCAACTTCAGTTGGTTTAACACTAGAACCGCCAACATTCCATGTATACCTAGAACCGCCAAGAGGTCATTTTGACCTCCATTCATTCTAATGCAAAAATGGTAAATGGACTGTTGCCATATATATTATCCAGCCAGATACACAGTTCAAAACACAGTAATGCTTCACATTCATAAATACCATATTTTACAAAAAATAACAAAAATGGTTGCTAGGCAACCAACGACTCTTTATTTTTCTATTTTCGAACAGTGTGTGTATGTAAAAATTTTCAAAATTGTTTAATTTTTGAATTCATGTCCATTTCTCATGAGAGCAAGGGATTGTCATTGTTATGTTCAATGTTTATGAGTAATATTGGTTTTTTATCTGTTTGACCTGTTTTAACTGTTTGACAACTTTCTAGTATCTGAACTCGTGTTGTGTTGTGGGATGAGGTCAAAATGACTAACTAACTAAATAACTAACTATAACTAACTAACTGGCAAACTGAGTGACTAAATGGAAACTATTTAGCCCAGATTGCAATGATTGAAAAATCAATTTTATACATTTTTATATACACACACTATTTGAACAGTAGAAAAATAAAGAGTCATCTATATTGGTTGCCTAGCAACAACTATTGTTATTTTTGGTAAAGTATGTGTGTGTATATGAATGTCAAGTATTACCATAAAGTGTTTTGAACTGTGTATCTGGCTGGGTTTATAATAATCAACATAAATGCAGTCCATTTAGCATTTTTGCATTAGAATGAATGGAGGTCAAAATGACCTCTTGGCGGTTCTAGGTAAAATCACTCTTTTTTTCGCTCTCTTTTACATCAGAATCACGAAAACGCATAAGATGATGTAGAACACACTTTTAGGAAAAGTCACCAACTGGGAGACCTAGGGTTTTTACGCAAACAGAGTTACGTGTATTTTAAGAAGCGAGAGAGGTCAAAATGACCTCACGGCGGTTCTAGTGTTAAAGCAGATAATAACCAGCCACTCCTTGGAAACACAGACTCCATTACGAAGAGGGTAGGCAAATGAGACGGCGGGGAGAACACACACCTTTTCTAACTGTAGATCAATGGCATGCAGTGACTTTTGCAGATAGACAAGCAATGCTGAGGAAGCAACTACAGCCCCCAATCTGCCACGAATAAACCATCATCTAAATGTGTGATTCAGCTGTTCAGCTGTGAAATTGGACCAGAGTGAAGCATACCTTTTCACAGCAGCAGGAATATCTTGAATTCACAAAAGTTATTAAAAAAGTTAACATCAAACTTTAGCATAATGACAAGAGTTGGTTTATGCAAGAGCTAGATATACTTATTATAATAATAACAACAACACTTCTACATTAAGTCACACACAAATCAATCAACCCACATAGTTTATAGAGAGATGATACATCACAGAAACTACTAATTACTGCTATCTCTCAAGATTATTAAAGTCAGTGATGTGCAGAAAAAGTACAGTTCAGTAGCAGACACATCTGTGCATAATGTGTATGACAATGTTTAATCTAAATTGCCACTGATCTCAGAGCAGTTGGAGCTAAATCAAAATCTGAGGATTACCCACAACAAGCAGTGTGTAAAGATTTCCAAAACTTCTGCCTGAATGTGAATATGACAGGAATATATAGATGCTACAGCTTGTAGTCAGCTTTCAAGAAAAAGGCCAAGGCACAGGATGAATTCAAAAGCAAACACTGCTCTGAGACCTGAAGCGAGATGTCACCTCTACTTTGGTACCATTTCTCATTGATGTGTATCTGTATCTTTAACTGATAAAATACTACTTTCCTTGTTTGCCCTCATGGCACTGCAGATTCCTTTCCAATTGTTTGATTGGTGAAAACCCTGAACTGCTTTGACTCGGTCACTGTGGAGGATGTGTCAGGGACTGTGACAGATTATTCAACACACTAAAATATGTATTTGTGTCCAGACATGCCACAGGAAGATAATAATTACCTGTCATTATACAACAAGTAGTTCCGACCAAGCAATCTGATTGGTCAATAAGACATTTAGAACGTGCTCAAATGAGCATTACAGCACGGCTGACTCATCACTAAAAATATTACTGCGCCATGTCATGTTGTTTAATACATCTCCATGGCAACATGGATTTGAAACGTCATTTATTACTCGTGAAAATAAAATCACAAACTACATTGACCTCCTGTAGGGTGCCAAAGTCACATACAACAATTACAATTGTTTTTAATATTGTAAACCTCCCCGTTACAGCCGAGAGGATTTTTCTCCCTCATGTGTGTACAAAGTCGGAGAGACACGAGTTGTGATCGCGGTGAATGTTTTTTAAAATATGGTCTGGAGCTGAATATTTCATTAGATAAAACGTAAGTGATTACCTGTCTCGCTTGCTCCTTTGGAGCTTTTAAATAACGTTAATCTGGAGTAATAGTCTGGCTTTCTCTATCAGCTGTGTCGGCGGCACGGCGCTATAACCTCATTAAACATGCACAGTTTGCGGTTGTAGAAGCTACTGTGAAAGGAAAAAAACGGCATCTTTGTTATAACTTGGGCGATCACTTGTGCTGCAGTGTTGATTTAGTTCAGGGAAGTCCAAGACTGCGTTAAAACATGAACGTCAGTTCAGAGTTAACTCATCTGGGACTAGAAAATCATTTCTGTTGCTAGGTCGTTACTAAGGTTCGGACTATTTGCTGTAGTGGTGAACACGGTTCCAACATAGGAGTCCACTGACGTGACTGGTTGAGTTTCAGGTATTAGTCAGACCCCATTTATTTCCATGGAAACGGTTAGTGCACTTGCAAAAAACTCTAAATTTAGACGGCAAAACGTCCACCAACATGCATATATATTTAATTATACGCTTTATTATGTTGGTAATTGTTGTATAATCGCAATATTACCCGAGAGGGTGTGCGTCATTTGAGCACTTCGGTGATGCTTGCGGACCACGGCGCAAGCGCCTCGGTCCTGACCGCATCACCGTCGTGCTCAAATGACGTTAAAGCACACCCTCTCGGGTAATATTGCTTAATTATATAAGGGTGATTTGTCTTATTCAGAGTTTCAGGACTATACACAGACGGAACACTTATGTGCTCCGCTGATGCGGTGGTATGCTATTAACATGACATGTCAGGCTGTGGTGTCAACATGTGGCACATTAGCGTATTCATCTCCTCTCTCTCCGTCTCTTTGGCTCTCATGGTCTCTGTGTTTGATAGAGGTGATGTGAAAATAGACAGATGGGGTTGGCAGCCGGACAACAGGCTGTCGTCCTCTACGTCTGTTACTGGAGCTCTCTTCCCTCGCTCCCATGTATCCCATGTGTGTCCTCCTCTCCTCCGCCTCGTAATACCCCGTTTTCTCTATCTCTGTCCTTTGCACCATCGTCCACCTCATCCACGTCAGTTACCTTTTTCCACTTTTCACCATGACATATGCTATGAAATGTTTTCCCTGTTCTTTGCCATTGCCCCTATTTCACCCCTTCCCCCTCTCTCTATTCTTTTACCCAGTGCCATTATGGCCTCACGCTAACGGAGGCCTTCATTAAATGTCAATTATACACCAGAGACCACACAGTGGAAGGAGAGGACACAATGATTTCTGACCCCAAAAGGTCAACATGCTTATAGGCATTCAGCTCTTTTTGGAGAACAGTCTGTCCAACTCTGAGGTCTTCGAAGACTTTAAGGGATTGCTGACCAAGAGCTGGACAAAAACACAACTATTGGTCAACTTTTGCTGTTTTTGAGTGTTTCACACAATGAACATGTGGCGATTAAAACATAAACCTCATAGCAGCGAAAAGGAGGACAGACTGAATTTTGTAGCACAAAGAAATAAATGAAGAAGAAAAGAAGAGTAATAAAAGAATCATGGTGTCTCCATATGCGCGGGAGCATGGGAATATTTTGATCGCACATCTGTGCACTTGCAGTACGTTCCCTAGCGTGTTGCTGTGTGTGGAAGACCAGGCCAGATGGTGACTATTGGTGATGGTGGCGGTGGCGGTGGGGGGGGGTGCGCCACATGTTGTGAGTCTCCATTCAGACAAGCTGTGCAGTGTGGACATGCTCCCAGCTCTAAATAAACCTGTGGCAGCACCCAGGGTGGAGCCTATAGCACACAGCCCAGTAGATAGGAGGGTGAGATAGAGGATAAAGTGAGTGAAGAGATTTTGCAGGCGACATATAACAAGGGCCTGTTTGTTGTTTAGGGTCCATACTGTGCGCTGCCACATATTTCTCCAGAGCTCCATGTCACTTTTTCTTCTTTTTTTTTTTACCTCATTGTACAAAACAGTGCAGCTCTACATTACTGAACTACAACATAACCACCTCCATCTCTGACCCTGTGTGAACTAAATCCCTCTGTTTCTGTTAGGCGACCAGACTAGATGAGATTGTTTGCACAGGACTTTATATGCATGTGAGAAAATGCAGAAACAGACTGGGAGACAATAAACGTGAGGGAGCGATAGAAAGATGGAGAGCCATCTGGCAATTTTTAGCCGGCTGCTATGAAAAAAGGGGGGGGGGTTGGGTGGGGGGCAAAAAAGAAGAATCCAGCGCACAGCTCCAAATGAGCTCAGGATATTTCAGAAGGAGTACAAACCAGAGAGACAGAATATCACTTAATTTCTGCCGTTGCAGGCTGTATGTAGATAAGAGCACCTCTATCCCAGGAAAGATGTACCATTGGGAGGTTTCTAGAGAAACTTCCCGAGGCACATGCAAACCCACCGGCACAGCAGTTTTATCTTTTCCCCCTTCTTTCCAGGGAAGTACTCCTAGATTACTAATGCATCTCCCTGTCAGCACGGGCTGAAAATAGTTGAGCGCTGACCCATTTAATCAGACTTGTTCTGACCTCTTGCTAAGGTGAGAGCAAATGGTTGGTCAGGAGCTACAGCGGCGGCTCAGCTCAGCTCGTGCGTGCCCTGCCGTCTTTTATTAGAAATTAAAAAGGAGACGAGAACAGGTAACATCTGAGAGGGGGCCGGTTGGTTTTTGGGATAATCTAATGTTTCAACACAGAGGTCATGGTATCCCCTTTTGCTACACTTTCCCACCCTCCCTGCTTGTTTCAAGGTAGGATTTCTGCACCACAGATTGTTTGTCCAGCTAACTGGTTTAGCGGTTTGTGAAAGGTGGATGTGTTTGTGAAAGACGTGACAGGGGAGATGCTCGTGGGAGACTGATGGTTAAGTTCAGTTGGCTCGTTGACCCACGTCCACCCTCTCTATCTTTCTCTCTGTCCGTCTAGTTGCCCTCTGTGGCCCCTTGGTTGCCACCTCTGGCCCCCTCTGGCCCCTGACGCCCACCCCCAGTGTGCTCCTGTCCACCCACTGTGTCCCCCTCAAAGAGCCCCGGGGTCAAAGCGGCAGCAGCGAAGGTGAAAATGCATCTCTTCGCCAGCCTGTTTGTTCAAGGCTGCCATTATGCCGGGGTGTGATC
This sequence comes from Decapterus maruadsi, assembly GCA_030347415.2. NCBI lineage: Eukaryota > Metazoa > Chordata > Actinopteri > Carangiformes > Carangidae > Decapterus > Decapterus maruadsi. Next base: position 18,214,890 of record CM064893.1, on the reverse strand, counting down.
AAGCAACCAAGTTCAGCTCCAAGATAAACCGATCCCCTCCCTCCTCAACCCCCTCACCCTCTCCTCTCTGTGTATCCCCAGGGAGATGCACCCCCCAGGCAGAGTGTCTTCTCTCTTTCATTGCACCCCATCTCTGGCAGAGGACCTGCTCCCTGTTTATTCTCTTTTCAGTACCCCCTCTTTTGCATCCCCATTGTTTCTGCTCTTAGACGATCACGCCTGCGCTCTACTATTTCTCATAACCTTCAACCATTTTTCCGTTCTTCCTCCTCCATTTTCCCTCCTCTTTCGCCCAACTTTTCTCTTTATTCTCATCTCATCTTTTACCCTCCCTTTTATCTTTAATCTTCAGTCTCTCTATCTCCTCTCTGATCTTCTTTCCTTCTCCCATCTCTCTTTCAGTGTGGCCTAGACATCCCCTAGTCTGGAAAGTGGCCCATCCCAACTCTGCCCCCGAGGCCCTCCGCACAGCCCCGTGGGTAATGGGCATTGTGTATTCCCACTGATCCCTGACGGGGCCATATTGTGCCTCGGCGGGATGTCAGGAGCACAAAGCCAACCGGCCTGCCACATTGTCTCACACTCCAAATGAAGAAGTTCCTCCTCTGGCTCCCAACACAGCCTTGAAATGTCAGCGGACAGGGAGGAAGGCATAGGGTGGTGTGTGTGTGTGTGTGTGTGAGTGAGGGTTATTGTTAGAGATGAGGGTTGTGTGTTACTCATTAATGCATCAACACTCCGCTCATTTGGATCCAAATCCCACAGGCAACTCCAAGACACACACACTCTCTCTCTCTCTCTGTGTTGCTCTCTCTGCGGTGCTTCTCACTCTTAAAAGGCTTACATGCATGGAGATGAGCACACACACACATACACACACCCATAGGCTTGCACATAAAGTGTGAATTTATGAATGGGAGCTATTTTGTTTTATAAATGACCAAATTCATCTACTAAACAAATCAATAGGAATTTCAGAAGCAGGATTCAGTCCCAACAGGTTGAAACAATACGGCTTTGTGCATGTAAGGTTTTTCTTTGAACTTGAGGACAAGTTCATGCACCGGTAATCTATCTCCTCAGTCATGTTGACCCACTGCACTGTCACACATGACACACATGACTATCAGAGCTATGATTCAGATGTTGATGTGCAGTGAGATAAATCGAGATAAGCAGCTCCACAGGCAGCTCTTCACCTTCACAGCTATCACAAAGCAGGAGTGATTGGGAAGAGACGTGCCGTTTATGCCTTTCTAGCTTGTGTCTGTCTAAATAGTCGCTATTAACTGTCAGGAGATAAACTGCTACTTCAGCGTGGCCCCTGCTTCTAGTTTTCTGTAGTTTTCACACATCTGCTGCTGGGTTGACCTTGAGTGAATTCCTTTTTTTTTCCTGTTACTAAAATAATTCTACTTTTATAAACAGACTTTGCAGTGAGCAGTGCTCTTTTTGATCCCTACAGAGCAGCTCATTAAATAGAGCCGAGATTGATGGAGGGATGATAGTAAATGTTAAATGGACTATACGTATAGTGCTTTTCTAGTCACTTGGACCACTCAAAGCGCCTTACAATGTAAGGTCGCATTCACCCTTTCACACACATTCATACAGTGCTGTTCGCAGACAGGCTTTGGAAACTAATCATTCACACACATTCATACATCCGATGATACATCGGAGGGCAAGTGTGGGTTCAGTGTCTTGCCCAAGGACACTTCGACATGTGGACTGGGGAGCCGGGAATCGAACCCAATTTTCAAGTTTTCAGGGAGTGTTATGCAAATTACAAACAAATTTTTCTAATGTCTCTATTTTTTTTTGTTAAAGTCTAACATCTCAAACAGAATTTTTAAAGCTTTTTCCAAAACTTATTTTTCACTTCTCTGGATTTTCTGTAGCCTGTGATAGAATAATTTGGTGGATATCAAACTTACACGAAAGTATTCCATTTATAATTAAGCACTACCAAATTAAGGTTCAACTCTGCTTTCCAAAACAAGTGGAGCAATGAGTCTAGGGGATTAAACATCAAAAACATTCAATGTATAGAATCCACAGGTGTCTTGTGTTAAAGACAGATTTTATGGAACTGTATCTGGATTTGTGTCCATGTTCATGTTCTTGGAGATGTTTTTTCCTCCTTATTTTAATTCTAAACTCATCTTTATATAATTTATTATTTTTTTCATGTGCTATTTATGATATGTTGGCATGTCTTCTATGGCTATTGAAATTCCTTCTATTATTGGAGGAGGAGAATGAACCTGTGAGTAGAGCTTTCCTTGTCTTAATGCAAAAACAGCAAAGCGGCCTCTTAATCAAATTATCCCTGCCTGTTGACATTGCACTTTGCTCTGCACAGGAATGTTGATCTCACTTAAACACACTCTCACATACTTATGGCCATTACATTTCAATTACTAAATTAGTCCATTAACAAGGAGGATGTTTGTGTAACGGTTACATTTATCAGTGTGTGCATACGTATTTGAGTACGTTTGCTAAGTCTTACAACAATCCCAGTCGTAGCTGAATGGAAAAACTACATGTGTGTTTTTATTTGTGTTTCACTTCCCCAGCAGCTCCACTCCTACTGCTGTTTCAAGGCGCTTAATGAAGTGGTGTTTGTGGGCGAGAGTGTAAATGTGTGTATTTGCCTGCCAGCCGGGTCAACAGGCCGTCTGAGGGTGTAGACTGCTGGTTGAGCAAACTGCCCCCTGTGAGTCCAGTGTGTGAGCTGTTGACACTGAGCACAGATAGATTGGCTGTGGTTTTAATGCAGACATGGCCGGGGCTCAGAGGGCTTGGCTTGGGGTCGAACCCTTCGCTGCCCAGTTGTTGAGAAGCCTGGACAGAGTCTGTCTGCATGTCTGAGCTTAAGGCCGCTAATCCTTGTAGCACCAGCCACGCCAGAGCCCACTTTCCATATTTTCCATCTTTTAAAGTGATTACTTTTTCCCTCTGTGTTTCTTCCCTGACTCAATATTGAAGTCTTGTCTGTTTTTATTCCCATTGCCATGTCATTGCTTTATTACAATTTGCAATTTGAGGTTTAGAAGTAAAGGTTACTTAAATATCAGCTCCACATGGTCTCAACCAGATTGTTGAAATAACCAAAACCTTGTTCCTTTCTCAACAAAAACCATATTGAAATCATTTTATTAAATCTTAAGTAACCAAAAAACTTGATTAATTCACTAATAGTCAAAGCAGTTTTAATATAAATGTACAGATTGTACTAAATTGTAATTCTTCTTTATTAAAACCTTTCAACTTTCAACAATTTTATTTCTGTAGTTCTGGTCAAGTAACTGATGAGATGAGAAAGTAAAAACTCTTAATAAGTAGCCTGAAACTTATTACTTATAACTTATATTTAATAATACAACTATACATGAAAAACTGCACATGTACAAACTTGTAAGCTGTACATGTTGGGGTTTAATCACTAATAACACTGTAGAACAGCATGTTTTTACAAGGTACATGGTTTCCTGTTAACGTTTTCGTTGTTTGCACATGCAAGCTGCAACTTGATCACTAGATGATTTCATGCTGTTTCACTGTCAACAAGCAGCATAGAGACAAAGATGGATTAAAAATACAATACAGAAAACTCTAGACAACAAGAGATGTGGACAAGAATTACATTATAAATAATAGGTAAGTTATTGAGGGCATTTGAATTATTTGAAATAGAACATATCTATGTATGTATATTGGTTGTCTAATTGTACCAATGGGGGAAATTGTGGAAACCACAAAATTAAGAACCCAGTTTTAATAGGCTGACATTTTCCCTCACATAATGTGCTGAGAAAATAAGAATTAAAAGTGTGAAATATGAGAATTTCTTGCTGGTCTCTACATTCTGCTTAACATCACTGACCGTTATCCACATCCTCCTCTTCCTGTTTTGGAGTCTGTACATGAACGTTGTCAGTTGAATCACACTATCTCTCAGTTTTACATTTCAACTGTTCTTCCAACTCCCTTCTCCGACTTGTCTTTGCATCGTGCAGTAATGAGTGAGCGTGCTCTAGCTGTGGGCCTGTCTGTGCTCCGTGTTAATCCTTCCTTTCAGCTGGAGGGCCATTTAGAGCACAAGCACCGAGAGCCTGCTCCAGAATTTAATTAAACATTCTTCGTGTCGCTGTGTTACCTTGCACTTACTTTCTTTCTTGCTTTCAGACATGCACACGCATGTGTGTACTCTCTTACCCCCCAACCGCATCCAACTAGTGGAAATAATGCACATCGTGTTTACAGACCAATCTGGCAGTAGCTGTGCCTCATACCTGTCTGCATGGTTGAGAAGATCAGCCATCTATCTTGCACATCACAGTTTTGATAGAGCATCAGTCAGTGATGCAAATCAGGTCATCAGAATATTATGTCAGTTTACTTTACTTATCCTTTATTTTACTGTTCTCTATAGTTGACACATTACAGATGCATTTTGAAGTATTTCCTCTCATAGCTAAGTTCAGGCAAGCTGAAGTACTGTTGCAAAAATGGCCATGTTATTCCTCCACTTAGTGATTTGTGGAGTGCATGTTACACTTTATTTGACTTTAAGAAATTTGCTCCGGGTGTTCTCCGGCTGATAAAGTCTGAGCTCCATAAATCAAACATGTTTCACCACACCTCAGCCCAGTGTCTCCTGTAAATTGTGCACCACAAAACACACATACATGCCCAAGACAACCACACAAATTAAATGTTCTTCTACTGTCTGAAAAGTGATATTTGGATTGTTGCCATTCAACTTTGGGGATATGTTGTGTGTGTCTGTGTTGTTGTCTCTATTACAACCATACACGAATAAGAAGCATTGCATGTATGGAGACATGACTGTACACACACAAGGAAAGTGAACAGTTGAACATGCCCTTGTCAGTTGTGCTCATCAGCCAATCACGACAGCGAAATCGGCCGAGATAAATCATTTCTCACCAATCAGATGCAGAGGAAGGGTGGAATACACAACACCAGTTCCCCCTCACTGTGAGTGAGTGTGTGTTATCTTCCCTGGACTAACAGAGGCCCTCATTCATACTCAGGTCTTTATAACTGGCCAAAGAAAGACTAATTTGGGTGGAGGTTTTTTTGGCGGAGGGGGCAGTATGGGGGAGCCGTATTGTTTGCCTAATCCGCAGTGACTGGGAAGTTGTACGCTGTGCAAATAGCGCATATTTGAGCAGCTCTGCTCCAAAGTAAAGCCCCTTCTGCCCCAAACGTTGAGATAAGCATTGGGCTTGGTTTTTTTTTTATTCAGAGAGCAATGTCTCAACGGTCAATTTTTTTTTGGCTCCCTCTCATGCCATTTTGTTTTTCATCAGAGCTACACAGCACATCAAATCGCACATACACAGGCACCGGGGGAGACTTGAATTTTGCTGTAGGTGAAATCTTTATCTCACAGCAAAATGTTCTTATCAGCATCTGTATCTGTAGAGAGATAGGACAGGATGAGTTATAACAATTCTTCTTTCACTGGATAGCAGGCAGTAGAATATGACAGTGTAGACAGAGAGAAAGAAGCTGCAGGACTCATCTCTTTTCAGTTGTTATCATCGTTTTTTGTGCCCTTTTCTCTTCTCCCTTCTTCTCTCTCAAACACCCTGACACCCAGACTTTAGATTTGAGAGAAGCTTGCTTGAAAATTTAAAAACTTCCACAGAGAGTTCAGAATATTCCATCTGATTAAGTTACTGTCCCCAAAATGTCCTGCCTTGATTTATGTCTAACAGCATAAACATGAAGACCATCTGTGAACAAAGCAGTCAGTCTGCAATTCAGCATATTGTCCATCCATCCATCCATCCATCCATCCATCCATCCATCCATCCATCCATCCATCCATCCATCCATCCATCCATCCATCCATCCATCCATCTCACCAAAAACGGTGAGAAACTGACTTATTTGATAATTCAGACCCAGATTTAAACAACCACCTTAGCAACCAGGCGGTGAACAAACCAGTCAGTCAGTGTGCTGGTTGGATGTGGTCCAGGTCCATCAGTCTCAGCCTGCACAGATAACAGGGTAACGCACCACTTTGGTGCAGTAATGATGCCCTTTTTTTAAACTTTATGATGATGTGCCAGGAGAGGCTCTTCATGGCCCCGGGTTGCATCCAGCGTGTTTTGACGACGTGCCAGTGTAAATCTAAATGTTCTTACATACTGTCTTCTCCAGAACTTCAAACCAACATACCCATCTTGCCCACTATTTGACTTTCAAATCAGTCAGTCTATAGCATTACCATAGCATTGGTCTTCAAACACTGCAGACGCTCTGACTTGAAGCACATAAGTCAAACAGAGTGCACCGAGAGGTTTTGATAAGGAATATGAAACCAACAGCTAAATCCCCTGTTTATTCTATAGCGTTTTAAGGCTCAATAAATTCAGACAGCTGCAGCAGTTAGTGCCATTGTGTTACCTTTTGAATTACTGTGATAGATCGCTGTATAAGAACTTTAAAGGCGCTGTGTAGTCCAGGCCGTTCCTAATCTCCCTGTCATCTGCATAGAACTGCATAAAACTACCTTTCACAATGGCAGCGCAGATCAACACCAACAAGGCTAACTTGTCCAACAAAGTGCTGCTTTATTTCAGACACCCTTTAAAACACACAAGCTATAATCTATGGGGGGAGTGTTTGGATTTGAGGTCTGAATCTCTCAAAAGCAGTGCTCCCCTTTCTTCCCTTTTTGCTGTATTGAGGAATTCCCTTATCTCGCCCCACCAGTGGCGTAGCACAGAAAAGAGCAGGCCGCTCCATTGTCAACCCCTTAGAGTTCCAGTCTTGTTTGATAGTGTTTTCTGTGGGTCACTTGACAACCCCCCCCCTCATGCCCCCTCATTGTTAGCCTCTTCTATTATTCCCCTAACCAGATTCAGGGTGTTTTGCAGTTTTTTTTTTCTTGAAAGGGGGGAGGGAGGCATTGAGAAGTGTGATGAAGGAAGGATAGGGAAGTTTGTCATTGGGTTGAAACAGTGAAAGGCCTCAGTCTGCTAGCAGTCAGCCAGGGTGAACCCAAAAGTCATGGAACCATATGGAGCCTCTGGACAATCAAATTACCTTTTTCTTCTCTCTTCTTCCACCTCCCCCTCTGCGTCTTTCTCTCTTTCATTTTCTTAAAGAAATTATCACAGACCTCAAGACAGGGATGGCATAAGTGGAAGAGGTGACCAAATTCCGGCGCTCCTAATTAGTTAATGAAATAATGAGATCATCTCTTGTCCATCACGCTCCAAGGAATTCTGGGGGAAATGCCTGGCTCGAAAGGTGAAGGTCCTTGGGGGGGGGTGTCAAACCTCCAAAACCTCCATAGAAAATGTTACCATTTTCAGAAAAACGACGGGTAGCACAAAATAGTAAAGAAAGCTATTGATGTTTCATTAGTTTCATTCAAAAATACAAATAGTTAAGTATGAAAATTAATTCAGCTCACATTACCTGGAGCGACAGAGTCAACGAGAAGTTTCATAGTATAAATATTTGCAGTTACAGCTGCAGACAGAAAGATAAATCTTGTAAAGGATGACTGTTTTTGCACCTGTGGCAAAATGTTTTCAACATCTCCTCTAGGAGTTGCTTCCATTTGCCATGGTAACAGCAACCCCCGCCTCCTCTCAGCCATTTAAATGGCAAGGTGAGTGGCGAATAGCCAGGGGGTGTTTCATGGGACTGAGGGACATGCACGTGTTTTGGGGTACAACTCACGCCAGAGTCAATGCCTGGGTGGCCAATTAGCAAAAAGGAAAGAAAAGACCCTGTGCCATCAACCAATGACGGCTGGGAGAGAAGAGAGGGGTGAAGTTTTTTTTCTCTCTCTGTTTTCCTCTCCCTTTCCTCCCTCCCCTCTGTTCCTCTTTTACTCTCTAACTCTGTCTGTCAACTTGGTGTCCACAGCAAAACTCCGTCTGAATACCCAATGAGGATTACTAGACTGGAAACAGTGGGATTTCTAGAGTTGTGTGTCTCTGTGTGTGTTTATGCATGTATGTGTGGCTGTGTGTGTGTATGTGTGTGTGTGTGTGTGTGTGTGTGTGTGTGTGTGTGTGTGTGTGTGTGTGTGTGTGTGTGTGTGTGTGTGTGTGTGTGTGTGTGTGTGTGTGTGTGTGTGTGTGTGTGTATCTCACTTGTTGGTGGAACAAAAATGTCCTAGTGTGTCCCTAGACAGACATTTGGCTGTGTCCCATTGGCCATAGAGGATTACAAACCCTCTCTTTGCCTCTTCACACTGGCCCACAGTGCTCCACTCCCCCCGGCTAATGACCCAGTGAGACACATTCATTCCCTCAAACAGACCTCAGATCTGCGCACATCCCCGATACACTTTTACATTAAACATTTGCAAACCAGAGGCTGTTACCCAGCAAATCAGGGACACTGAAAACGATCATATCATCTTTTGCGTTTCTGTGCAGGTGCCGATCAGCGCTACATGCAACTTGTTGCTCTAACTCTTTGACAGGTCAACACAGTGATGGTTTAAACACTACGATTCCTCCGAGGCCTGCTCGTTAATGATTCGGGGGTAGGTGGAGTGTCAGAGGGACCTGTGGGAGCCTGTCTTCTACACTCCTTTGCTTCAGCCTTCATGTTCTTGCTCTGCCCCTCCAGATATCCTCATTGAGCTGATCCTCCCTGACGCCATGCCAAGCCCTGAGCATGTTACTCCCCTCCGGCAATACGGCCTATTTATACACATCAGAGTTATAGAGAGTGGAATGCAGCCAATGATGAGAGGCTAAGAGCTGCAAAAGATTGTTTTGATTGAAGAGGTATGACTTGTGTGTTATATTAGTGCAGATATACTGAGAATGATCTAATGTGATATCCATTTGTTTTGTATCTTTTGTTGGCTTGCTCCCCAATGCCAATTAACTTGTCCAACAAAAATGATTGTGAATGCATGAAAATGTTCTGCTGGATGTAGAGTTCGTACACGTGTGTGAGGGCTAGTGTGTCTGTGCTTTTGCTCGGGCAGCCCGTTTTAATGACTCCGGGCCTCGCTGTTGAAACCAAGAATAACTAATGAGTGTGCGCCGGCAGGCGTGCGTGCATTTGTGTGCAAGCATGCAGTGTTTTGTGTGTGTGTCTGCGTGTACGGTTGTGTGTTGAGGAGCGCAGGCCTGGAGTGGGGTGCTGCTACTGCATTTGGGTCTCTGTGGCTCTCTGTGAAGCGGGGTCGACCTTGTGAGGCTCTCCTCTGGGGCCCAGACAAAGCCAGTGCAGGATTATCCACCCCGGGACAAAGTGTGTGATTACCATGAGAAAACAGCCAGCTCCAGCCCCATAGCCAAGGACTGCCAGGCCTGCTGGAGAGGTGGGCCGCCACTCATTAGCTGCAGGGAGATGTTTGAATGCGGGCACACACTCACTCACCGCCTTACACGCACACACATGGAAACACAATGACACACACACACACATAGGGATATGCATGCTCATACTGATACACAAATGCAAGCACTCGCAGGTTTACAAGACCAACGCTATTATTAACGTTTCATAATGTTTGAAAAACCTCCCTTCAGGTATTGAATGAGCCAGTGTTTATATGATGAACACAATTGATTTGAAATGAGTCAGGCCTTTTTTGCACAAAATCAAACACGCAAAATACCACACAATAATTTATCCTGAACTTTACCAAGCTTGATGCAAAGTTATTTTCTCACTTATACGATGACTGAACCAGAGCAGATTGATATTGATAACCTGTCAATTAAAACGTAAATTTGTATTGATGTTATGAAAAAACTAACAAACCACAACTTAAACAACATTTGTGCTTTGTGTACAAAAGTATTATGAGTCAAAATGACAATATCTCAATCAGGGTGACAGTACAATAATAATAAAAAAGTACGCTTTCGGTGTAATTTCATAGTGGTGATATCATAGTATATAGCATAGTATCATCATCATCATTATTCTGTCATTACTGAATTATCATTCAGAAATAATACAATGTCACTGAACAAATCAGTTTTCCTATACATCAAAGTTGGAGTGATAAGTTGCCCGTCCTTAGTGTGAATCCATTTAAATGTGTGCATATGTGTATGAATATGTTGCAACGTGTGTTAGTATGTTAATGCACGTATTTGCATAATTTGCATTAACACTCTGAAACAAGTATGCCATGTGAGTGTGTGCCCCACAATGCACAGACACAGACTGGCGTCCCTGGCCTGCTGCGACGACCCCGAACCCAGCCACAGGTCTTTTCTGCATCTTAAGCCCCTGATCAGTGGATTTCCCACCTCTTCACTGAAGAGTCCCTCTGTCTACCCAGGATTAAAGGGATGAGCTGACACTCCTCTATCTCCTCATCCCTCTGTCTCCTCGGAGGAGGACGAGAGGAAGATGTCTTTTGTTGGAGGCAGGAAAACCACTTGAGTTGAGCTTGGAGAGGGTCCGCGATGGAGGAGGTTTTCAGGGGGGAGGAGGAAAGGAGCAGAAGGTGGGAGGATGGAGGACAGGGTTATTGATGAGGAAGACATTTTTTTTAAAAAGATGCCTACCAGCCCATAGGCACTATTAGACAAGCCGACACACAACCACACACACACACAGTGAAAGTGGGTGGGTGGGTGGGGGGTTTGAGGGTATTGTTTTAACTGGGTGGCAACTTCAGTCATCGGGGAGGTCAAGAGTTCGGTCCCCTGCCACTGTGACCCCTCACTGTTACAGCAGTTTTTTTTGTGTGAAGCCCTCTTTTATTTTTCTTTGCCTTTTACAACTTTGTGCTATTTTACAACCTCTTTGTTTCCTTATTGTTGGGAGGGGTAGAGGTAACAGTGGGCAGGACGGATGGAGCTGGTGGGGAAATGTACTCCTCCAGACATATGCTGAAAATGACTTCTTCTTCCCTGCCTCCTTCTTGTACCCCACTTTTTTTTTCTAAATGCATCTCTTTGGTTCTTGGTGCTGTTGTCTGATTCGGTCCAGTTTTCTCTTTCCCCTCTCTCCTCTACTTCCGTGTATCCTTCAGGTGCACTTCTCCTCTTCTTCCCTTCTTTCAATCCATCTCCTCGCCCTTCCTGTTCTTCTTTCCTTCTCCAGGGTGGGAGACAGGTCACAGCTGTAGGGGGACGGCGAGCCTGTCACGTGATGCTTTGTCTCGGCCTTCACCAAAACATACCGCCACAAGTTCCCCCGGCAACTGCCTTTCCTTTTAACCACCCTACTGTAGTTTGGAGGAAATGGCAGCATTCCTCCTCTGACCAGTATTCTCCTGTGACTCTCCCCAAAAGGTCACTTTGACTTTTAATTTCTCTCCTCTGGGTATGATTCATGATTTGCTCTCTTATATGGGCCGGTTGATGTTTATATTTGACTTCCAGAAGAGCTAAAATAAATTCACATCTGATTGGACGCTCAGCTATTTATCTACCTGGAGAAAGCTGCCAAAACACTATTCGCTGAAGCAGGAGTTAGTGAATGTCACAAGAGAGAAATGAATCCTGGTGTGGAGCTCTATAAATATTTGACTCTCCTTCCTCGAGCCCTCACCGTGAGAGGAGGCTCTGCCTATTCCTGCTCTCCTTACCAGAGGGAACAGGGTGGCAAGCCCGTCTGATTAATTGACTTAAAGAGAACATACATCATGTTTTTTGGGAGACCTAGAAAAAGTTTGGGCCGCTCCTGTATCCTACAGAACCTCTTATTCAGCAGTAAATTTTAGCCTGTTTTCAGTAAAACACCACTAGACCCTGTTCTGCTTCTTCCCACATTCCTTTGCAGTCCCTTCCCAGATCTGAGCCATGTATGGCTGTGAAAACCATCCCCAATAATAATAATAATAATAATAATATCCAACATCTCCTCGAAGTCTAACTCAAACAAACAAACAAATTTAGAAACTGGGTTGTCAGCTTGTTTGAAGTTTTGGTATCTCTGTCACAGACAACTGGGAAAATCTGTGTGTATTTCTCCTCTTTGTAACATGCTTCTGAAGAGGAAAGCTTTCACATCAGTGTGTGTGTGAGTGTGTGTGTTGTGCATGCAGTATGAGATCATCTGTGAGTATCACAGATGGTCTGGGGTCCCTTTGCTGACATGACTGCCATTTATAACCATCAGGGGTGGGATGCTGCACCCTTGTCTCTCCACCAAGCTCATTCTCCTTCACTCTCTCTCTCCATGTATCTCTCTCTCTCTCTGTCACACACACACACGCACTATGGACTGATGCACTCTACCTAGCAACGCTCGCCACTGAATGGCATCACACTGCTCCGTGGACCAGCTCTATAGTCAGCGGAATCAATAGATGGCTGATGCTTGAGGATCTGGCTGCTGTCCACAAGGGGGACTGTTTGTCTTTGCTGGTCTATCATCACAGTCACCACAGTGTTATGTCATCTGCTATTCTATTCATTCAGATGTAAAGAAAATGGAAAAATTGCATCATTGATCTTTACTTATTCATCCGTGAAATAACTGTTAAGGATTTTCTGATGATTCCTTTTCGCCAGTGTTAAGAGCTTAAAAATGAAATCAGGTATTCACCACTTACTCTATTCAACAGTTAGTGATTTTTTCTGAATTCCCTAAGTAAGGGAACTCAACAAGCTGTTACACACGGCCCCCCCTCCCTTCCCCTCCCTCCCGCCTTCTTACCCATCTACACAGCAACCAGTGCTCCATTGAAGAAAAAGGATCAGCTCCTTCTGGTGTGTTCCCTCGGCCCGTTTAGCATAGGTCCCCACCCCGGGGCCTTCGGGCATGGCTCTGTGCCCTGACACCGGAGTCTGGGGGAATGCACACCCTGCTGAATGCTTTCTAATGGCTCAGAATGGTCTTTAATGAGCTTGAAGATGCAGTGCGCCGTATGGCGTTGTTCACCTGGGAAAATCACAATCTGTGCAACCGGACACACGGGCCTATGTATATAAACACACACACGCACGCACGCACACACACACATGCGCGCGCACGCATACACACAAAACGAGAAACAACTGAGGTTCTGCAGCCTCAGCACACTATTGTCCTTTTAGTGAATAGAGCTGGAACGTGGTCAGTCACGGTTCCATTAGGGTGTGTTGTGTGTTTGAAGACTGATGTGTGTGTGTGTGTGTCAGTGAGTGTTTACATTCACAATTCATTTTGTCCAGTTTCTCCAGTCTTGGAGTTTCCTTGGTCCACTCCTTATGTTTAACATAGTTGGTGAATGAATACTGTATTTGACTAATTCTGCTATCAAGATATGTAGAATATGGAAGAAGACGAGATGGCCCCCACCTCTCTGTATATTGGTGCTGGGCCCTAATTAACAATAGTATAGTGCAACATTTGGTCCCTTTCTCCACCCCCTCCAGCCCCCTCTCATTCCACCAGTCTACTATCTGCTTCACAAGTCTCTGGGGTCTCATAAACTAGCACACTGAATTTGGACAATCCAACATGTGCTTTGTTTCCCCCGACCAGGGCTTTCTCCTCATTAATAATCTCCCTGTCTTCTGACTTTTTCCTGCATAAACAATTTTGATGATTGCATCATTTGTTCTATGTATTTTACTTTTCTTTCTCTCCCTTTTTTTTTCTTTTTTTACCACTCATTCCCTTTATTCCTTTATATCAAAGGATGATTGGTCTGTTTTTCCTGTGTTTCTTTATCCCTGTCTCAAATCCATCTTTTATGCGTCACTCTGTTTTTGTGTGTGCCTCTGGCCCATCTCTGTCTTACCCCCATTGCTATTTGTACCCATGCAGCTGCAGGGTTCTCTAACACCCATGACCAGCAGTGAGAGGTGCTCTATCAGTAGAGGGTGTGAACGTGACCAAGCGGGGACTTCCCTCTCTTCCTTGGGCCACAAAAGCAGGATGGTCGGCAACAGAACATCAGCACCAGCAGAAAGGCACCCGCTTTTGTTTGCACTTAATGGATGCTGCCCATTCACTTATTCGCTCCCGTCTTCAGTCTTAGCTCTTTTTGGATTTTTGGGGTTTCTTTTCTTTCAGTCAAAGCACTGCTATAAAAGGGTTTTCTCTTTTTTTTTCCGCCTTCCTTTTCTGTGCTATCAGAAATAAAATCTCGGCTCGAGCAGCAGTACAGTTGAGTGAACATATCACACAAGAGTCAAAGGTGTCTTTGATGTAAATCCTCTACTTCATCCATCTTTCTTTAAAAGCTCCCTGCAGATGTGCACTCAGTCCCCCTCCTCACCTGAGTGGTACTGTTCCACTTCACAGATTATCAGTGGTCAGGCCAGCAGACCACGGTGAGCCTGCCTTGTGGGCCCCTGAGTCAGGAGTTCAGGGCCCCTACTGCCCCCCAGAGGGAGTGCCCGTGGGCGCAAGGGGAGGGCCAGGGCGGCCCCGTTTGACAGCTCAACACACAGGGTCTGCTGGTGACCAGGGGGCCATCGAAGGGGCCATACTATACTGCTTTAGATCGAACCCCACCCCAGTTCCATCCCCCAAGCCTTCGAGCTGTTGTTCATCCAGAGAAGAGGGTGTGTTTGCCGGAGAGACCAGGCGAGGAGAGGCAGGGCCCGGGACAAAAGATGGTCCTCAGTCCAGCACTGTTCTGCATGGTAGCGGCTGTATTCTTCTCTCCTCTTTTTTGCCTTTTCTTTTCTTTGGGGTTAGCTGCCTTTGTGGGGATGTGATGGAGGCCGGGGGGCAGATATGATGGATGGAATTGGGGGTTGCGGACAAGCTGGGGGGGCCACGGGGAAGACAGGGATGGAGGGGCCCAGTGTCGTGCTCCCTGTCTGAGAGGAACGTGCGAGGCGTAAGGTGGCCCTGGGTGGTAGGCGTGCTTGGGCTTGGAGGGAGGGGGGGGGGGGGTATGGTTTTCTATGTTGTGTGTGTTTCATTTTGAGGGAGCGTGGATGGAAGCAGGGGGGGAGGGTGCAAGTCTTGATAAGAAGAAGTGTGTATGGGGCATGAGGGCCCATGCAGAATATATAGCTGAGGAAAGATGTGTGGGGAATTGGCCAAATATGAAGGTACTGTACATGCTGAAGGAAAAAAAAAAAATCACTTTTAAGCATCGTGTGGGATCCAGCTCCCTGATGAATCTATGATGAAAAAGTCCTACACAAGCACAACTGCTCTTAAACTGACAAACATTGTACTGTAAAATTATACAACAAGGTTTATATGATGCACTTAAAAGTCACATGTCTTCACAATCATCAATTTCTTTAAATTGGCATGATAAAAATGTAACAAATCTGTATAATAAATGGGAAGAGAGTCAAGACTTGTGTATTGCACTGATCAAACAGTGTGTGTGCGTGTGCGCATATGTGCTTATAGTGTGTGTAGGGTGTGTGTGCATACACACTGGGTGCTGCTGTACAGTATGTAGAGCTCAGTTCTCTGGGGGTGAAAAGACAGATGAGGGCTCAGTGTTGGGACTAGGCCACAATATTTCATCACAGACAGTATAGAACCAGGGCTGGATAAATTGTTTAAAATAATCATCATATGGCTATCCTATGGCCAACAACCTATAATACCACACACACGCTTACGTGATGTTGCCATCAATCCTGAAACTTCACTCTGCTCTTTGTGTTTCTTATATAATCTTCATTACATCTCCTTTATTTCATCACATTTTAAGGATTAGGGATACTAGTATTCCCAAGGGATCGACCTCCTCCTATAGCTCCCTCACTGCACCTTGCACTATGGAATTTCCTCTTGGCAAATCAATGAGAGGCTGCTTCTCAGCTTGTCTCCTTCTCCTCTGTCCACCTTGCGATGTGGAATGCCCTAATCCACAGAAACACACACACAAGTGCTTATAACCACAGGAGCACCTTCCACCAATTTACATAAAAAAACAAACACCCTTTATTCCACCTGATAGCGTTCAAATTCAGAATATATTGTCATTCGACAGTTAGGAACAAAAATCCATTCAATGTCAGGTGATCGGGTGATCTTTTTTTGTTGATCTCATTAACCAATTAAAAAGCTTGTTTGAAATGTTTCAGATCATTGTTGGTGACTTTGAATGGGGCTTTGAGATGAACAGTAAAAGTAGAAACCTCATACCACATGCACTGTAGTCAGATTAACTCTGATGCTCTTTGTCGACTCATACAGACCACCTGCTGCATGACAAAGCGCCCCTACGCCACATTTTCACTATCCCCTAACCAAGAAGGACAGAAAACCTCCTCCTGGTGAATTAAAGACAGGGGGTAAAAAAAACCAAAAAACAAAAGGAAATCAAGGCGGACGCCAATCTTCCGCCCATCAGATACCAATCAAAGCCTGGCAACCTGCTGGCATCCCTCTGGAGGACTGAGATCACTATCTGGCAACATGCTGGTTGTCCAGTAGCAGGCAGCCTGGTGGCTGTCACCCAGTGCCCAGAGAGAGACATCCTCTTAGGGCTGTGACAAAGGTGGCCGGTCCTCAGGGATTACCCATTAGCATGCTAGTCTGTGTGTTTAACACTGGCCTGAATGGAAAGGACAAGAGCCAGCACCCCGGTCTATTCTTAAGCAGGGAAGTGTTACTGTTTCAGCTGCTAATGCTGCTCTGACTTATGCATATATACGCATACATGCATATATATGAGAGGAATTTTTGTTACCATCGGTATGCTGACTGAACGACAGCTCTGCTGTTTGAGATGCTGCTGTTGAAGTTGCGTGGCAAAATTCATAATTTTATTATTTATTCAATGGTTTCCTTATAACTTATGAGAAAATCTCAAAATTTGAGGCTATAGCTATACAAGCTTTGAGCTTGAATGGCATTAAACACTACTTACTTTCCCCTAACCGCATGGTTGGCTTTGACCTTATGTGCTGGGCCTTTGGTGGTTATCAGACTGTGACATGCACTGATTTGGAAGCAAAAATACACATTGTTTGTTGTCAGAATCAGAATGATTAGACTCTTTATGAGAATGGCTTGAACCTCACTGATAAACCAAACAAATGCAGGGATCACAGTGCGATCCCATTCTGGGATTCATTCTGACATGTGAACAAGCACAAGACATGGAGGTTGAAACCAGGTGGCTGTCAGAATTATTGCTGAGTTTCTTATTCAGTGACACGAGCAATGGTGGGTGGTTTAGCTATGTGCATGTTGGGGTAACGCAGTCTTTTCTTATTCTGTGTGGATGTGTTAGCTTAATGATGTGTAAAGACGCCTGTATGGAAATGTGTATTTGTGATTGTTCTCAGCGATTGTGTTTTTTGGATGTATTTGTGTCTGTGATTGTGTGAAACACTCCTCTTTCCGTGCTGCTGTGTGTGTGATTATGTGCTCAGACTCGCTGGCTGGTGGCTGATAATAACACAAGAGGCTGTGTGTTTGTGGATCTCTTAGCTGAGGAGATTCCCACCGTGCTCAGCGTGTCTGGGCTCTGTGTGTTTTTGGGGTTGCACGCGTGACTCCGCCAGCTGTTCTATTCTCCTGTTGGCCCCCTCAACCCTACCCAGCCCTCGCCCCTCGCCGACCCCTCCTTCCCTCAGAGGCCTGCTCTTCATCTGATAAGGGCCGCGCTGGCCAAACCCTCAGCGGAGCTCCTCAGAGCCCCTCAGAGCTGCTCCATGCTAACAATGCCACCGCCTTCCCCTCCGTGCTCACACCATTTACATGTGAAAACACTGGGTCTTATCTCCAGTTCACTGGAGCTATGGCACAACAGCCAAGAGAGCGTGCGTGTTGGTATATGTGTGAGTGAAAGTGGCCTTGAGAGAGCGCTGCATGAGTAAAAGTGAAGTGAACAGTGGACCTCTTATGCGGTTAAATCTGTATTTATGTCCCTACCTCAGATCTAGTTCCCTTCTCTTTCTATTAGAGAAATATTAAGAGAAACCACATGAGCAAATTCAATATGCAATCACCTCAAGAGTCTCATTCAGCACTGAATTAAAGGTCTTTATTATCAGTGGGATATTAGCCAGCTTTATCACACTTGCACTGTATCCAATAGCCCAGTGGCTACGGTAATGCCAAATGAAAGACCCCCAAGAGAGGAAAGCTAGTCTCTCTGCTCCATCACCTTGGAATATCGCCATGGAGTCTGTTAACAATAATCCTCATCTGCATGAGCATTAACGTCACTGCTTCCCTCGCAACTACACCCAAAAACAAAATGCCTCTTTCTCAGTCTCATCTTTTACCCCTTGTTTACAGCTCTCTGCGTCATTGCCCACTGAAGGTCCACTGACTTCAGATTGATTTGGCCTCTGGTGGGCATAACTCTGGGCCAGAAAACACTATTTTGTAGCACATGTAGAAATTCTCTTCTGCCAATTCACCAGCTGCTGGGCAAAGAGAGAGAGAGAGAGAGGGAAAGAGAAGTGTGCAGGCTTTTAATTAAAGTCTGTGTGGTTAAGGGCTCGGGCTAAGCAAACATGGGCCTCCAGCATCAGAGTTTAAGATGAAGTAGAGGAGAGCGGGGTGAGGAGAGAGATGGTCCTTACATTGATCATGGAGGAGAGGGGGTGAGGGGGAGAGAAAAGGAGAGATGAGGTGTGAGGGTGGGGAGATGAAAGATGAGCAGCCCTGGATGAAGGACGGAACAGGAAGAGAGGGGCAGGTAGAGAGCTGGGAGAGGGGATGGGGTGTTGTACGGCCAGAGATAGTATCACATGTTATCTGCTCTATCATAATGTGATGCGGATATTGGGATGGGAGGGGTTAGGTGGGGTGTAGGGTTAGGGTTTTTGTGTTTTTGGGGGTGGGCATTATAATTATAATTAAAATAGGGGGCGACAAGTGCAGTCAGTCATCCTTTCACTAAATTGCATGTCAGGCACGTAGATAGTTGCCATGAATCCGAGAGGTAGATATGAGCTTAAATGCTATTTCTTTTCTGCATCAAAATCAAAACCAAAACAAAACCAGAACTTGACATTTACAACGCAGCAGGACACAGACAAGGAGCCTCACTTACTTCAGCACAGGCTGTCAGGAGTCTGCTGAGCTTATGGTGACATGGTGCCATCTATTGGTGGAAAAGTAGACCTGCAAGGCTCTGCTCAGCCACTGTAGTAAAGAGGACATGACAGAATGTGTGTGAGGGTAAAATATGGATACTTTATGGACTCATAAGGTTCCTAGCTACACTGCACTGACTGCCTCTTGGCCTTTACTTTAATAAAAGCTGTGATGTCAAGCTGTTGTTCAGTTGTTAGCAGCTCTATCACAGGGACAGAAATGACAATAAACCTCTGTTCCGGTTTGATTGACAGAGCAGTTAAAGACTTCAACGGGTTAAAGTAACACAAATTATGAAGATTTTAAAAACGTCCTCGATATAAATGTAGGTTTGTGTCACAAAAAATGGAAATTGCAACATTACATCCTCCAGGAAGACTCACACACGTCACATCAGAGTCAGGATTTTATATTACTTTCAATGTACACAATACAGGGGGTAAACAGATCATGATGGGAAACATGAGAAATATGTGAATATCTAAACCTCATGAGAACAAATTAGGAAAAAGAAGAAATGGAATTTGATCTTAAACATTCCATAAAATAAAACCAAGACATAAACAACAGAGCATCAACTTTCTCCTGAGAAATGTTTTTTTTTTCTTCCAGTTTTACAACAAATTCTGTTTGACTCAATAAACCCTTGCACAGTTGAATATAATAAAAGTACAGACAATTGTGACACATAATCATTCCTTTGGAGGCTAACATCCTTGGAGAAAAAGGTCAATAACGATTATCTTTGGTTTGATTGGTTTTCTGGCGCCCACATCATCACTGCGGAGGCTAGAGGAAGAACTACGCTGCGAAGCAAACATTACATTTTTGAACTGTTACACATTCATCTCTCACTATAAACTTTAAGCACTTTTCTACTTTCAAATAGATTTCTTTACTCACCTATCTCCTATATACAGTGTCACACAAACCACGTCAAAAGACAATAATACATCTGGAACACAGATCCTTCAGATAGGGATTTCATCAGCTGTTTAATACTTCTGAGGATGATTTTCCTGAATGGAACGCATATTATTACAATAACACATGTCAAGCAGAATTTGAACAATGTGATCTGAGATGAGATCATTTGAAATGTGTGCTGTCATGTCAGTCAACTGTTAAATCTTTGATCAGGCAGATGTTCTTTGAGGTTATTTATGCCCCAAAACACATCACATAAAGGCACTAAGGGCCAAACTGGCACAGAAAAAGGCCTCAACTTGCAATCATTTGTGTTCAGTCCTTTTTATCATAACATAAAAAACCCAAAACATTATTGGTCTGTTATTCAGACAGAAATGTAATAAAACCCCGTTATCTTTGCCAGCAGATGTGTCTCACTTGCTCGGAGGAATGATCGATGCGTCTAGCTTGCTAAAGATATATACTTTACTTACATAATCTTTGCCAAGCATCATTTAATGAAATATCAATGGTCCTTCTCACATTTTTTTACTGGAATTTAACCAAATGACAACAAAAAAATACTGTGAAAAAAAAAAGCCCAAAAAAGCTCCACTGACTTTTGGAAATGTCTCTCGCTGTAAGTACCACCAAGTAAAAATACAAAGTGTGTTTTGTTTTTACAAGCCACAGAATTGGTTCCCTGTTTACATCAACAAGGATGAAGTGGGTTTAAACGTCCGAGTACCTCTGACTGGCCTGCTTCTGTTTATTACAGCTGCATGTGTTGCTGTTGAGTTCTGTCTTTGTTTTGAATGAATCAAAGTTCAGTGAGAGTAAGGCAACAACACGTCATTGCTGAAATTCTAAGTACAGTTAATTATCAGATGTACCAGTGATTCTCAACAATACAGATTTAATCTAGCATTCAGATACATTACAATTTAAACACGATAAAAAAACCTTATTCTGGAAAATTCTGTGGATGTGAAGTGTAAAGGAGAGTGGAGAAAGGAATATCACAAAATGCTGCATAATTTTCATTCAGTTCTTGAAGTGCTGCCACAGAGAAGAATAACACCATTGGTCTGATTATACTACAACACATTGACCATTTCAGGCCGTGTCCCATTTTGTTATCATTATATAAGATATAAATGAATGGCAGTTTTACTCCTACTTCTTTGGACACACAGATTGTAGTGACTGTTATGTATCACACGCAGTACCTCTTCGACAGGAGCACTAAACTGATGACAGATGATTGAAATATGCAACCGATTAAGGCGTAGTGCAGCCGTGATCCCAGCAGGGGGAGCCAGCAAACAAGATCAGTCTGGCAGCAGAAGCTGGTCTCAGTCCAGTGCCTCCGTGAGCCGAGGATGCTGTTCAGTTTCTCAGTCCCTGTTGAATCTCCTCAGCAGGTCTTTGTTGTGGACCGTTCCCGGGCCTCACGCAGCCCTGCAACCTGGCCCTTCAGACCTTCAGTCTTTAAGTTCTCACTCTTATCAGTCTGAAAAATAGAGCCGCTACAGCTGGTCCGACTCTTCCCTGGAGCTGGAACTCGGCTGTGTGCCTGAGGCCACAGTCTGGGGTGGGGAGGGAGCAGTGGTGGGACATGCTGGAGGGCGGCTCGAAGGGTCTTGCGGGCCCTCGTACTGAGGCAGCTCGCCCTCTGATGGAAGCTCCCCGTCCTGGAGATATGGAGGAGGAGGGAGATCAAACCAAGGAGGCCGACTGGGGACAGATGAAAGAAAGACAGTCTGATGTCAGGTTCATGAGGTATTGCATAAGGATGTACAATGACTATTTCTTCACCGACAGCCAACAAAACGTCAGGATGTAGGCCTACACCCTTTTCTGATTCTAATCTGATATGAATCAATTCCCATTTTTTGCTTATTTGATTTACGCTGTCTTTACTAAACCTTTTTTCTACCATTTTACTTGTTTTCCACCATATTAGTATTCACTTTGCCATTTAATTTGTGCAACTCTGAATATGACAAAAATATATAGAGTATATCAATATTAAGATATCGCAGTGAATGCTCTGCGTTAATGTTTTTAAATGACTTCTGATGAGTTTTTCTTAGCACCATTCTTCTTTTGTTAATTGAGTCTAGTAAGTAAATGAGTATCTATCAGATTACAAGATTAATTCATATTATGCCTTCCCTGCTCATATTTCTAAAAGCATTCTTTACTATGTATGAAAATTCATTGTATGAGACAAACCAGTGAACAAGGGAATGAAATGACACTTTTATTATCTCCCATTTATTTACTAAATTAGCCACTGTTGCTATGTGCAACCTCCGCTGTTTCAGTGTTTGGTTTCTGGTTTAGTCCTGGTGTGCAGTACAAATCTTGCTTCATGGCTACAGACAAAATGCTATAAACTTCCATACAGCTGTGAGAATCATTATTCCTGTCACCTGGCGTCGAGAACAGCTTGTGAGTATGAGGGAGGTGAGTCCATGGAGAGCCCAGAGCGATACAAGGTCCCAGACAACAGCTGCAGCGCCTGAGGAGTTGAGCTGTACTGGCCCGCTGCGGTGGGGGAGCTGGGGGAGAGACCTGGACCTCCGGGATGGACGTGGCCCCGGTCCAAGATGACCAGACGGGACAGCAGCAGGGGCTGGTGGTGGTGGTGGTGATGTGAGCTCCCTCTTACACCTCTAGGCAGCAGGACGCTCCGCTTCCTCTGGTGGTGAAGCACCAAGGCCAACAACGCCACCACTAGGACGAAGATGACGGCGCTGCCTATGACGGCGTAGGTGATGCTGGGGTAGTAGCGCAGGCGATAGTCCAGCGTCACAAAGTCCTGGCCGGGAGCCTCTGCAGAAGAGAGGAGGGAGATTAAGAGAAAATTAAGGATGGGATGATGCAGGAGCTTTGAGGAGAAGTGAGAGTAGTGTGAAGGAAAGAGGGAAGGATACAGAGAAGAAGGTGAACAACCTAACTGAAAAAGAGGCAGAGGAAACAGAAGGACGAGTTATGGATTTGAGGAGCCGGGGGAATGAAGACGGAAGCCAAGTGGACGGACGTGAATATCAAGCAGTAAATTGTTTTCTGGTTCATTTTGAAATGTGTTCTGTGTGATTCAGTGGAGGCAGCCTCTTTTGGAGATGAGAGTGCGACATAATAAGCATAACGGCAGTCAGCCTCTCCCCAAGAGCTCGAGCATCTTGTACAGTGCAGAGGGCTACTTTTGAAAAGTAGGAACCCAATTTAAAAGTAGGGACCCCACTCTTTATTATGAAGAAAGGAGAAGAACAGAAAGGCTAAATAATTCTTTGTGAGGGCAAAACAGCTTACAGCAGCTTTAGATAAAACACGACTTGAGTTGCTCGGCATTGAAGATGAGAGAAGGCAGAGGAACACCAGGGGCCGTCACAGATTACCATGTTTGTCACAGGGAAAAGGGGGGAGTCTGCAAACTACTTAGTAGTCCGGAGAATGTTCACGATGAGAGCTGTGGCCAGCAGTAAGAAACGCACAGCAGCCAACTTGCTGGCCTGGAACGAGGAAAGGGACTAGTGTAATGCCAGAGAGCACTGCATCTTATTAGTCCAGATGGGATGAGGGAATAGCACTTAAACATTTCCTGCTGACTGATATTACAGTATGAGAATTTCAATCAGGCACTCGGGGTGACGCTCATGTAAATGGTGTTTCAGCTGCTTACCGGCAGACAGTACTGTTGTACCAGGGAGGAGAGGGAGGGAGAGTGGAAGGAATCCTATTTATTACGGATCTGCAGAGAGGCTGTGCTAATGAGGAATGGGTTACATAAAAGTATTTTACAGTTGCTGTTTCAGTTCAAATTACACTAATGCCTCAGGGGCCAGTAAACATCAAACCTCCGTGTGCCTCATAAAAGGTTCAAAACACTCACTGAGACACTTTCTATGTTCTGTGTTTGAGCTTTTTTGTGCTGCTCCTCAATGCACTGCGTCTTCAAGGCTAATATAGTTAAAAGACCTCACATCTCTGTCCACTACCCATCACGCTGACAGTTGAGGATATTGCACAGAAAGCTTGCCAGGAAATGACCATTACGAGATATCTCGGGGTTGAATCAATAGTCTGAAAATGCTTCCATCTGTAAGGATTAGATCCCCAGAAACTGCAAAGCAGGCAAGCCTTTTTGGAGCTTTTTGAAGTATTCCAGGCTTACATTGACTTACAGGCTCTTGGGGGATATTGTATTTAGTAGAGATTCCCTCCACATGTACAGGTTTGAGCCACAGGGCTGCAGAAAATCAAAGTGAACGTGCTCAAAAAGCCAACCAGTGTGACTGTGCTGTCGGGAGTTGCAGGCCTGATCTACATTGCCAAATAAAATGCCTATGAGAGTAAACCCTGTCTTTCTAACTGAGATAAAAAGAGTGATGTGATTGGTGATTGTAAGCAGATTCTAGTGCCTTCACACAGACTGACGCTAGCTGTTTCCAGTCTTCATACTAAACTAAGCTAACCCACTGCATCAAAATCAAAAGTGGTATCAATCGTTTTTTCATGCACTACAAAAAAAAGGACATGTATTTTGCAGAGTGTCAAACTGTGCCTTTAAGAAAACGGGTGCAGAGGGCTGGAGAGACTATAAAAGCTCAGTATTTGTCAGAGTATTTGTGTGGACAAACCAGTAAGCTATCATTAGAGGAACAGTTTTCTCTCTCTTTCAGACACCATGCTGCATGTTTCCCCTGTCTACCTGACCTTGAAGGCCTCGAGGAGCCTTTAGTTGTGTGTGTGTTTGTGTGTGCACCCACTGTTGCATTCCCAGCTTGGCATACAGCCTATTTATGAACCAATGTGTAGTCAGGGGCCCCATGCCTTAATTAAATCTAATCTAATTCAGATGCTCCACCCGCCCGCTGCCCCAACCAGGCACCAGCCAATAAAACAAGCCCCCTCGACCCCTCCCTTGTGATTTAAAATTGGCCAGTCCTTCACGCTACCAATTAATTATGAACTGGACTGTCAGCGGAGAAAGGCCAAAACAAAGAAGAATTATTTCCATAATTACCTAGTAAAAAAGCACAAATAAAGAGATCCCACCGCTGCCACCCTACGCTGCCTATCAGGTTTCAGTGCAGTCTTTTGAGAGTAACACATACAAAAGGAACTCATAATGCTGTAACATTAACAATGGCAGCCCACTCAGTACATTAGCAATAGAGGCCTGAAAGCCTTTTTCGAATTTCACAAGGATGAAAAGAGGAAAAGAGAAAAAGAGACAGAGAGTGAGTTACACACCAGCACCTTATGGACACATGCACTCAGGACAAAACTATTACTGTAGTTTCTATCTGTGAATCCTGACATGAGCCTTTAAAAGTAAATTTCATCCCTGTAAAGAATGGATTCACACATCAAAGTACTGGGTTGCTGAGCCGAGCCCAGATGTTGTGTTTAAGGAACATCAAAGAAAAAAAGGGGGGAGAGGGTGGTCACACACTCTTACTCTGATACGCGCCTTTTTTAGGGCCCGAGCCAGTGACAACGTCACGGTCCGAGGACCCTATTGAAATGCAAGTGTTTATTATTATTATTCCGGATCTCCGCGTTTGAACGCAATTTTGACCCCTTTCCGATGCCGAGAAACGGATGAAACTCTACGCACAGGGGGGGAAGGCGTGAAATCGGCGTTCAGTGGTGGTCTCGCATGTGGGCGTGGCCAAATGGCTCCACAGCGCCCCCTAGACCGCGCATAGGAAATGAGGGTCTGCGTCACGGATTTGCATGAAACTTGGTATACTTGTCTATCAACCCGAGACCTTCAAAAAATTTCATAAAATGACATGCTCTAAAACGAACAGGAAGTCGGCTATTTAGCCTCAAAGTCTGTTCACGCGAAACGAACTCCTCCAAGAGGATTCGCCCGATCGGCTTCATATTGGGTCCACCACATGTCCAGACCTAGCTGAGCTTATCTTGTGCTCTGCAGGTTTGTAGGTCAAACGGCTTGGCCTCCAGCGGACCTCAAAGTTTGGCGACTGTTTCGGGGCTCGCCATCAAAATACGAATGGCTCTCACGCCCACATGCTTGATCGTAGACGCTTCAAACTTGGGGAATATGATGAAGGCGTGTCGCAGAACGATTCGACATATCATTTGCCTACGTCGCTCATAGCGCCCCCCGGTGGTGAGCAAAAACATACAAAAATTCTTAAAAAATACGAACTTGACCAAATTGCCTTCATTTCACTTCTACTACATGCAGACCCGGATGCTGAACCTACATGATGAACACTGTGACCCTACGAGCAACGGCGTCCGTGTGGCGGCGCAGCGAAAGTGTATCTTCCCAATTTCAATTACGTTTGCCTTTCACGCGCACATATTTCATCGTAGCCACTTGAAACTCTAGGGACATGACAATGGCTCCTCCCCAAACGTTTTGATGTATCGACTTCCTGCCTTGCTCATAGCGCCCCCCGGTGGTAACAGGAAGTAGCTTAAAATTCATTAAAAATTCATACTTGACCCTATCAACTTAATTCCACTTCTAATACATGCAGAACCAGTTGCTGAAGCTACATTATGAACGCCGTGAAGCTACATCTAACGGTGTCCGTGCGGCGCCGCGGCGACTGCCGACTTTTCGCCGTCCAATTACGTTTGCCTTTTTCGTGGCTTTAACAAAGTTGTGACGTCACAACATTTCTTCCACAGGACAAGAATGATGAGCTCTTCCAGTTGATAGTGTTGTTTCCCATGGGTGTGGCAAAATGCCTCTATAGCGCCCCCTTGAAAATTTTCTGAAATTCCCCATAGACAATTTTCACTTACTTTGTCGTACACTTACGAAACTCGACACACACGTGCATCACACCCAAACATTTAAAAAAATGTATTGGAGCGATGCCCTAAAACCAACAGGAAGTCGGCCATTTTGGTTTGATTTTTTTGTACACGAAACAAACTCCTCCCAGGGATTTCACCCAATTTGCTTCACATTTGCTACAGGACATCGTCAGACCTATCTGAGCTTATCTTGTTCTCTGCACGTGTGCAGGTCAAAGGGCGTGGCCGCCATGGCACGGCCAAATTCAGCGATCCAGCTAAAAAGTTTGCTAACACGACAACAGATTTGATCGCAACAGCTCCAAACTTGATGGACATGATGAGGGGCTCATCCTCAACTATTCGATACATAACTTTTGTATGTGGCTCATAGCGGCACCCAGTGGGAACAGGAAACGTAGAGACATTTGTTAAAAATACGTAATTAACCAATTCACCCTCATATAACCTGTTAAACATGCTGAACAAGTTGATGAAGCTATTTCATGGACGCAACAAAGACACGACTAATTGTCCCCTTGTGGTGTCGACAGAAATGGCCATTTATCGTGAACTATGTCCTCCTAGGGATTTCTGCCAATTCACTTCATATTTGCTACATATCATCAGTACAACAAGCAGGGCAAACGTTGTCAATAGCTTCCCTCTACGTCAAATTTTGTGCCCACTAGGGGGCGAAAAGTTGACCAACTGCTGGTTCTGTTGCCATGCACTTATGTTTGCCTTCCACATCCACATACTTGATTGTTGTCACTTCCAAATTTTGCCACGTGATCAGAGGCTGTCCCTCTACGCTCCCATTTCATCATATGCAACTTGGTCACATTGCCTCCATGTGGCCCAAGGACATGACATGTTCTGCATCACCTTTGTCCAATTTGCTCACAACTTCACAAGTGTGATTCAAGAAGTCAAACACAATAGCCGCAATCACTCTACTGGCCCCAGATGGATGGAAAAGTATATTCTCATCACTACATCATACATGTCTGCTTTGCTTGTGACTCTGCGTTTGTGATGAGGGGTAAAACCTCAATGCACCAGCACATATTCCATTACCAGCCCCTGCTGGATGACACATAAAGTTGTTATATGTCCTTTCTGCAATTTTAATGGGATAAAACTTCTACTGTCATGCGTGTTTTTGAATACATCTGCCCACATCTCCCTACTTCCCCTAGTGAATGACTAATGAAGCTGTTATAACCAACATCTGACTCATTCAACTCTTGACTTTATACATATTCAAGGATCATCTGACTAAGTTCAGCTCTTGATTTTAGACATATTCAAGGATTTGTGGTTTTGAACACAATGGGGACAGTATTTCCATGTCATTGTACTGTTGTAACTGTGATTTCAAGGAAGACTTATATTATCTATTGGATAAACCGCTTTTTTATACATTTTACCTTCAACTGAAACCATATTGACAAATTAAGCATGTACTAATTGTTTGGTTCTTCAACTCTTCATAGTTTGTTGCAATGATTTTGGATAGAAATGTGTTCCATCTCATATATGGTTGTGTATTTTTACATCAAAACAGTATGTCCCTGATTCATTCATGTGTGGTTTACAGATCATGGACAATGCATAGTCATAGAAACACTTAAACTCATGTACTTTTGCCTGACCTGGCCGAGAGAGTATTCTACATCTGATGGATGTTCAAATTCTGATGCAAAGAACATTGATTTACTTGTTAAAATACTAAACAAACTCAACTCACACATACCCATTGTTGAATAATAACAGAGTCATTGAAATGTAGTTCAGAAGATAAATCTATACTTTATTATGCAAACAAACCACTAATACATATAACACATACAGGACTTTTGCAAACTTCATTTTCAATATCCACCATTTATTGTGTTCATAGAATGAAAGGGTGGGGAAAGGAAGGAGAGGAGAGGATTGGAGGAGAGAAGAGAGAGATAGGAGAGGAAATGATCATGGAGAGCATATGGTTGGTTGAATGACAGGAGCATTTACGAGGCTCTGGCATGGGCACAGGCCGACGCAGATATGTCCCCATGTCACCTCCCCTGCACTGTCATGACCACATAAGAAAGGTAGAAGAACAGAGACACTGGAGAGTGGGGGTTAGGGGGAGGATAAACACATACACATACACATACACTCTATTACACAGAACTACATGACTGAAATACTACACATTAAAATCATTCACAGTGTATTACAGACATCACATATTTACATTGAATTCCAGAATTCATACTATACATCAAAATCATTCACTGTGTATTTACAGAGATTACATCTATGTATATATAACAGCTACATAATTCATCAACTATATACTTTTTACAATACCATAATTCAACACAAACATACCCATATATACTATATTTGTACACCAGTCATAAAAACACAATACAATAAGATGGCTTGGCCCCTGCTGTCCATGTAAATGGCTGGAGCTACCTGAAATATAGAACACAAAGAGGGCCAACCAGGAAACACAAATACATACACTGAACACAGAACAACATGTTTAACATTTAATTCATTGTGATATAATTCATACGTCAATATATCTTTGTTCATTTAGCATCACTGTATTATATTACTATATACATTACATATTTGAAAAACGAATTCATATATAATATATTACTATAAGGACATGCACATTTCATATGCAATTACTCAACTAGGTCTTGCTGAAAGAACAAAGAATTCCTTCATGGTCACTAAAGTAAATAGGCAACACTATTGCCTGCACATCATAAATTGATGATTTGATGTAAACATGGTCAATGAGTGTGCCTCTCTCTGTTGTTGGTTGTGACACATGTTGGACAAAGCCATTCTCTGCCATAACATGACAAACAGATGAAGATGGTGAACCATCTTCACTGACTGACAGATGTTCATTAAAGTCCCCCATAATGGCTATTGTTTTACTCAAGGAATCGCACTTCTTCAGTAACTTGTTGAGATTTTCTTTAAATAAGGACATTGGATACAATGGCGGACGATAAATCACAGCTAAGACTAACTCGACACCATCAAAGGCACAAACCAAACATTCCAGGTCCACATCTTGTACCTCTACACATTCATAAACTAAACTATTCCGACAGTACAGGCCAACACCACCATGCTGCTGCCTCTGGAATTCCACTAACACAGGATTACTGCTAGTGTAGGACACACTTCGTGGCTGACTGTGGAAACGAAAACCATCCATCTGGACTGATTCTACTGAAGAATCTGCAGATAGCCATGTTTCTGTCACAGCAATGCAGTTAAGCTGCAAAGGCTGAGTACATTGCACCAAATCAGCAGCATGTCCAGACAACCCCTGCACATTCATCAAAAACACAGAGAAAGCATTTGACTCCATGTTAGGCTGGGCTATGTTGTTACTTAAAAACTTTGGCATGCGTTGAAGTGCATCCTTTATTTTGGCATTACAGAAAATCTTTTTCTCCTCAAAATCTGTAATTACCAAACCAGAGAGACTCCTAACACGACTCAAAGCCACATACGCCTGTCCTGGAGCAAATATCTTCTCTAGAGAGACTACTGCCGCGTCAACAGTGAGTCCCTGTGTTTTGTGTGCAGTACACGCCCAGGCAAGTTTCAATGGAAATTGCCGGCGCATCCCTCCTTTCCCAGTTGCTCTTTCCTCTTCAGGTTTTATGCCTGTCGAGCCAGCGACCACTGGTGGGGCGTGTGCACAGTTTTTCCTCCTCTGGGCACCAACATTATCATCATCAAACTTGACAAAAACCACCTCAGGAAACGTGCTGTTAGGTGGATAGACAATATCAGTGACTGTGCCACACACCCCATTCACAAGCCCATCAGTGACATCCACATTCTTAATCAACATGACCCGAGCACCTTGACCTAACAACAGCACCTCTTCCAAACATGTGTTGGATGCTTGAGTGTGATGACCGCTAATCTTTTCCAACTTCCCTGATTTCTTGCTGTTGACGAAGTCCTGGGCGTGGATCTCTTCCCTCTCAGTGCATACAGCTTGCACTTTGCAAAAATTGAAGAAATTTACTTGGCTATTAGTGGCAAAAATATGCAAAGCTGAGCTCTCTTCATCTGTTACCCGTTGTTTCAACATATTGATATCCTTGTCCTGCAATGGTGTTCCTTTAGGATGAATTCTGAGCCTGTTCAACATATTTGCAAATTCCTCTTCCTTCTGCCTTACAACCGTTGTCAACTCCACAACCTTGAAACTTGACCAAAGATTCACTGTCACATCATCGTTGTACAACGATTTCCCTCTAACAGGAGGCAGCTGGTAAAAGTCTCCAACAGCCAGCACACACACATTCCCAAACGGTGAAAAGTCACCAGTTTGTTTGATCTGCCTCAACCGTCCATGGATGTAAGCAAGGAGGTTGTGATCAACCATGGAGATCTCATCAATAATCAAAACCTGCAGATCGCCTAACTTAGCTCGCAATGAATTGAGCTTCTCTTCCCCCAAAGGACTGTACGGCAAGCGCACATCCTTCCCTATGCTAAATGTGGTGTGTATTGTTGCTGCATTCAAATTGTATGCAGCAATGCCTGTTGGAGCACATAATAAAACACAAATGCTATCAGGATGACGGCTAACAGTAGACAAAAGTCTCCCTGCCTCATACTGGATAGCTCTAATTAAATGGCTCTTCCCAGTCCCGGCACCACCTGTAATGAACACATGGAGAGGCTCTGGCTTTTCCCCCCTAATCTTATCTAAACACCACTGACGGACCTGATAAAAAACATTCAACTGGGTCTCATTTAGTGATCGAATTAATGTCAAGCCCTCGCTCCTGCTCATGACATTCCTCTTCTCTAAATGAGAAACCTGTTGCCTGGTCACAGCTAAATCAGGAATGTTCTCCGGCGACTCATCTCCTAACTG
The DNA here is from genome assembly GCA_030347415.2 of Decapterus maruadsi. NCBI lineage: Eukaryota > Metazoa > Chordata > Actinopteri > Carangiformes > Carangidae > Decapterus > Decapterus maruadsi. Next base: position 18,183,293 of record CM064893.1, on the reverse strand, counting down.
TGGATTGTCCTGACGTTGCTGCACACACTCCAACCGTTCCAGCTCTGCCTCTGGACACAGCTCAGCCCAAGCATCCTCAAACACACCCTGGTCATCTACCTGTTTCTGAGCATCCTCAATTTGATCAGCTTCGATCTCAAATTGCTGTCTATTTCCACTAACAACTGACCTCACGGAATGCCTGGTCCCATCACTAAACCTCACACCACCTTTTTTGTAAAAGTCTTCAAAGTTGACATAGTTAGGAGGTTTAAGCTGGGATTCTAAACGATGTGGCAGGAACAGCTGTAAGATACTCTGGTAAAACAACTCTGGACACTTGGTCTCAGAAAAGCGTGCATAACGAACAACGGCTGGCTTTGTCCGAGTTCTCTTGGCTACAGCGCCAAATTTCCCATGTAACTTAATTGCGCCTTTGCATTTCTCATTTTTGGTGAGAACACGATACTCTGATACAAACGCAGCCAAACACATATCACCGAACACGTCATCATTTGGTCTGTTCTTGTACCGGTCAACAATGCTAGTCATCCACAAGTCTTCAGCGCTGACATCTGGCGATGACGCAGAGGATGCCTTCTGCTTTAACACACTTAAAGGCAAACTCATCCTAATGGTACTCTCCCCTGTGGGAATGAACATGACCTTCCTGGAGCATTCTTTCAAATGCATATTTGTAAGCCTGTACACAGCCTCCTGTGCAGACACATCTCTATGGTGCAGATAAACACTTCCCAGATTCTTGAGAGCCTCTTTTGCACTAAGATTACCTTCCTTAGAGGCCTCCCTATGTGCATGGCCTAACATTAATCCCATTTCCCGCTCTGACTTGGATATGTAGGAAATAATGTAAACTACGCAGGCATATGCATCGACCACATATTGCACATCTATGTTGGCATTCCAGCATTTTAACAAGGACTTGTTGTAATGGTTAATCCACGTTTCATCCACCTGCCTTTTCAAAACGACCTGCGTGCGCCGTTCAAGCAATCTTACATATTCCTCAAACGCTTCCTGAGTGATACCCAATGTCTGAAACAGCTGCTGCACACTATCAAAATGTCTACTGTCATCTGACAAAGCCGTCTTAATGGCTGTCAGAACCGTTTTAGCCCATTCTTTCTTCTTTTTCTGTTCCTCTTGATATTTAAGAATACATGTACACAATCTAGCAGGACGAGCTGGGTCTACAGGACAAGTGCATGGTGGCACTGTTTCATCAGGTCGCCTGCTAATAAATGTTCTACATGACACAGGCCTTGGGAAATTGAAACGACACACAGTGTTCTTCTTTTTACATGTCTTCGCATGTCGTTTCGAATGTTGCTGAACAGTAGTAACAATGTCTAGCAACTCCTCATCTGAGGATGGTCGTTCACATGTTACATATTTATCAATAAACTGAACTACCTCCTCATCAGTGTTTTTGTCTATCAGCGGAGCGCCCTCTATCCAGAACAGACAATGGACATGGGGAGAACCTCTCTGCTGAAACTCAACCCTGTAAAAGTAATCTATAATCTTGCCAATTGGTTGAGCTGGTGACATGAGCACATTCCTCAGGAAGTAATGCCACCTATAATCAAACATGCGCGCAGCTGTGACAGGATTGCGTCTCAACAAATCGCACTTATCTGCCCACTCTAATTCTTCTACAGTAGCTGTGCGTCCTTCCTGCTGAAGAATAGTAGACAGCAGATTGCCCCAACGCATATCTGCTGAACTAAATGAACAAAACCAGGTAGGAATGCCCAGCTGACGCACACACGCCAGAAGATCACGCTGGGCTCCCTGCCAAAAAGCTGGAGTGCCTCTAATAGGTCGAAGAAAACGATAACCATCATCACACTCAAGCATTTTCTTGAAAGACTCCTCATCATTCAAAATATCTGCTGCCTTGTATGAACGTTGCCCCCCTTTACTTTTACGTAACGCAATTGAAACCTTGGACACAACCTGTTCAACCTCTGACATGTACTGAGCAAAAAATATGTACTCTACATTATTTGCAAATCGACCATCAGCATGTAAGATACGGTTATTAAAGTATCGTGACAGGGTTAAACGATACTGGCGATGCTCATGGTAAGTGTTTCTTGCCCTGGGAAACAACACTGGGAAACACTTTGCTTCATTGGTAATGTCAGAAAGAATCTTAACAGGATTATTGCCCTCTGCTGGTGCTACATTCAAGATGTCATCAACATATTGGTCAAGAACCTCCTGACCAATATCAACAGGCATGAGACAGGTGTCTTGAAACATGCCATGTGATTGTCTATCATGCAGAAGCTCCTCCTCCTCTGCTGCAGCAACATCATCATTAGTATCAGGTCTGTCTACAGTCTCTGACACTGCAACAACATTAGCATCAGCACTGACTATAGTCTGAGATGTTGAGGGAACATTAGCATCAACACTGTCAATAATCTGCGATGCTAAAGGAACGTCAACATTTTGTTCCTTACACAACTCATTTAGCCACGCCTCATTAAACACAATGTCCTTATAAAGGCTATTGGTCTGCTTTAAATACTGCAAAGCACGTCTAATGCGAAGACTATCAATAAACTGATACTCGTAGTGGCCTTTATAGGTCAATTTACGCTTTAACTTAACTGCCAACAAGGACCCCTCCATATTGGAACGGGGCAACAAGTTACTGGTCTGTACAATGTTGGCTGGAACACAGGTCACTGGACCATGTACTCCGTTTTGACCCCCTTTAGGCAAAGCCAGCATTTTCATGAATGGAATATGTAGAGCAACCAAATGTTGCTCCAAACTATTTAAGCAGGCCAGTTCGGGAGGGACTGGTTGGACTGTTAGATTGTTCAACCAACACTCAGCTGGAGTCTCACCTCTGTTAATCTTATAGTGACAAGTGTAACAAATCCACAGTTTACCCCGTGCAGTGTCACACACCTGACAGGGAATTTCACAAAACTCATTACACTTATGCAAATAATCCTCACTTATGCACTTTGCTGCTAATGCGGATACTGTCTCATTTTTACTGTAGTCGCCCATTTTACAATTCAGAACCTGGTGCCTGAACAACAACCTAAAACACACTGCGCATATAAACTCTGGCCCTTCCTGCACTTCCTCTAAAAACCGCTGCATGACAAAATCAAACTGTCCTTTCTTCTCTTTGATAACCTGCCTTTGCACTCTAACCTGTTCAATAACACGCTTTTTGTGATAAGGATTTTGACGATACTTAGTAATACTGGATGCCTTTACCTTTAATTTATGCACAATGTTGTCTTTATACTTAGCAATACTAGATGCCTTTACCTTTAATTTATGCAAAGGGTTGTTTTTATACTTTGCAATACTGGATGCCTTTACTTTCAATTTATGCATGATGTCTTTGTACTTCTGTACAACTAGCAACTTCTTTTTTCCTCTATAATTGACATCTTCTGTATATTTCTTCACACTAACAAGCTTCAACCTCATCTTTTGGAAAGTTCTCTGTTTGTATGTCAGATTCAACTGCTTCTTGCTTTCCTTATGCAAAATGTTTTGTTGATACTTTTTTTTCTTCTGCATGCTACATTTCTTGTTGAAATAACGTGTTGAAGTAGAGGTAGATTGATTAAAAGAGCCATCATCAGGACTGACACTTTTCACTTCACTATGGTATCTCAAGTTGTAGCCAACAGAAACAGATGTGTCAACTTCACAGTAAGCGTAGCAACTCTGTGTTTGAGGCTGAAGAACACAGACAACAGTCTCATAATGGTTAGCATTAACATTATGCAAATAAACAGCTTCACCTGACAACTTCCTACTCTGACAGCTATATTCAAGCCAACGATCATTATAATATGTGAAAACACTAACGCCCAAATAATCAGCTGTGGCTTGAATTTCCAACTCCGTGGCCCAACTACCAACATAGCTCATCCTAGATACCTTGATGTACTCTGACATGGAAGGATAATCACTTCTAAGAAGACTTTGATATGCACCAGGATTGTTTTGTAATTGCTTTACTGCTGCATTTCTCATCTTCTTATGGTACTTTTGTGTACCACTAATGGCTTGACTAATGGCCCTAAAGAAACAGTTACCATCACCAACAATTTTCTCTGTGCTACAAGGGATGCCTAAGGGACCAACAGCAGAAGATGTGGCATCTACTCTCTCTGACTCAATGTTAGCTTGCTGACACAGTGCAAGAGCTACATCTTTAGAAAGGGGGTTAAATTGCAAGTTTTTAGATGCTACATCCCCAACAAACACAACATCTGATTTGACGTCTTTATCAACACCCTTTGCTTTTTTTGATGTTCCATATGTCTGTGTGCATTTACGTTTCTCGCGTTTGTTAGTGGCTGCACGGACCACTGGTGTAACAGCACTCTGTTCCTCTACACACACAACAGATGCACCAACACTCACCACTGGTGTGACAGGAGCAGGAGTGGTAACCTGTTCCTCTACACGCTCAGCAGCAGCACCAGCACTCACGGACACAGATGAGGCTTTCACTTTAACCCCCCAGATCTCAAACTGTTTGGGAGATGTCTGATCGCCTGCAAATATGCTAAAGTACTCAAACAGATGCTGTAGAGAACTAAAGTAGACTACAACACTCCTACCATCCCAATGAACCATCCCAGCAGCATCGCGAGCATGGGAATCAACCACAGCATACTCACCATCTTTACTACAAATGACAGCACATGCTGCCGTATCAATTATCACCAAGGAAGACGTGTCTGGTGTGCACCTCTGATGGAGACCATCATACAGAGATGTGTGCTCAGACGAAGTATACTCCTCCGGAGTATAGTTACCACATCCATATGCAGCTTTCGCATCATACTCCAAATCAACACCACCATACTGTTTGGGCAACTCTGTAACTACAGGGAGACCATGTTTTTTATCTGCTATCTTATTGCCATCCCGCATGGATGTGTACAGAATATCACCTACCAGCACAACCTCATCCAGTGCGTCACACTGCCACTCAAAGACACTGTATGTGGTGTGTCTCACTAAAGCTACCAAACTAATGGCCATACACTGAACACCAGCATACTTAAACCGTGCCTGCTCGCCTTGATGGAAACTTCCTCTAACAGAAGGGCGACCCTGGGACTGACTTGTAACAACTGGAACTGAAACACTGCTGCTCTCTCCCTCTGACTGACTTGCCACAACTGGATCAATAACAACAGATACATTGCTGCTCTCTCCCTCATCAACACACTTCTCCACGGAGAGGCTACTGACAGAAAAAAAGTCTGAAAACAAACACTCGCCCAGACCAATGATGTGTCGCACCAAGTCATCAAACGTGGTGTTGAAAATGACCCTGGATTTGCCTGGATACTCCCTCTTTCCCTCTTTACAACGTGCCCCACAATCCACAACTACAAAGAAGTCCTTGTGCTGCATGACCAACACTGCTGCTGTGTTGACCCCCAACACACACATGCCATCCCTTGCCAACTCCTGCCTCAACTTCTCCTTCAACTCAATCACATCCCTGATGCTCCTACACTCTGGCTTGCCCAAATCCACATTCCACTGCTGCCCACACACTTCAAACTGTCTCCTCCCACCCCCCAGCCAAGTCCCCAAAGCTAACGCCTCTTCGCGAACAGCATCAAGATCAGCATCGCGCCACGTACAAACCGGAGCGATGCTATGTTTAGCTGCAGCAACAACACAGCATGCCACGTAAGCATTGACATCATATTCATTTTCTGGAAGAAGGAGCTCTCTCCCTGATGCTGGAGACACACCCTTCATCAATGAACAACTACAAGGCACAGTGGGAATACTCTGACCTTTAGTAGACCCTGGTGTGTCCCCTTCAGTTGATCGCTGGGTTTCCCGACCCGCTGTCACATCCACAGGAACAGGCTGGACAGGCACAGGGCTGGGAGCGTCGGCAACAGGAAGAGTGGCGAGACTGGGAGTAGGAGCGGTCCCTGGCACATCACAGGTCGACACAGGGTCGGGTGTCGCCTCCACCTGCAAAAGACAGAACATGAAAACATTAATACCTGTGGGAGAGAGTCATGCTGACTATAATAAAGATGGTGTTCGCTTAGCCACAACAACAAACACAGCTACAAAAACCCTACAATAACTCTACTTGCCTTCTGGTCCACAACCTGGGCTTCAGGCCGGACAGTCAACGTAGGAGTTGAGGTCACAGCCTAGAAAGAGAAAGATGTAATTTATTGATTAATTCATTCTGCAATTTCAAGTGAGGATAAATTACTGCTTCAGAATCTTCCGTTATACATTATTAACAAAAGTGGACCTACCATCATCCTTGATGCCTCGCTGCCAAAACTTGCAGCCAACGAAGCAACTGGTGTTGCTGCCACCTGCAAACAAGTGAGAATAAATTACTCAATGTCCAGATACAATAAAAGAAATTACTCTCTCTCCATCACAATAACACATCATTTTCCTTGCTGCTTCAATACTAAGCGTGTCCTCCGGGATTTAAACATGACATACCTGCTCCCTGGCACGCCTGCGCTTCTTGGTGACAGGAAGAATACGACGTCCCACAGGGGGAGACTAAAGTGACAGAAACAAGTGTCAAAACACTGGAAAACATGCCGCCATGCACCAAAACTTTGGTTTGATTTCGACTCTGATCAGAACTGTACATATAATATCTGAAGTATTGAAAGTGTCTTATTCTTCTATAAATACCTGATCGCCGTCAGCCGATGAACAAACGTCGTCCGTGTCAGCCAACATCCCAGGCGGGAGCCAGAAAGGATTCAGGGGAAGAAGCCTCTGTATGACAGACATATTGACTTTTTTGTAACACTTTTGTTAGGGAATGGAATGTCACTGTCAATATCACATTTCAAAAAGATGAGAACATACCACTCGAGGAACCCTCCTCTTCTGAGGTGACGCAGAGCCACGCTGCTGGTCACCAGAGCGACGGCGCTGCAATGACAAAACACAGAGAAGACATTAGGATACAGAAAAACATTCATTTCTCAGTGCATGACCACATGTAGACAAACTTCATCTTCTTACCTTCCTGCCTGGCACAGTCGTCCAGTCGTCGCCAGGAGGAGGGGTCCGTGGAGCTGCGACCTCCTCCGGCGCGACCTTCCGACCAGTCCACATGGGAATGGGTTTGGGCCTGGGGGACACCGGAAAGACGACGGGCGGCGGAGGAGGCGGAGGTGGTGGTCGCTCCAGGTGCTGCTTGGTGGCAGCCACCAGCGACTCCACGAGGATAGGCATCCCCGCGTCGTCACTGAGGTGCACCTATGAAGACACAGGAAATGATGAAAAGATTATTACAATTCAATGATGTTGAACTAGATGACATTTACTGTTAATCATACTGTGTTGTATATATTCACATTGCAGAGATTTAAGGTACAATTTTTACTTACACCATCAACAGCCCAGAGCTGCCGTTGGCGCGGTGGGAAGCGCTCCACGTGGCAGTAGAACCGAACACCTTCAAGACAAGAAGAACGCACGGATTACTGGAAAACTCAACGCACAGTCCATGGTCAACTTTCATAACACACAATAAAAGGCGCATTGCATCAATTATAGCTGAAATACATACATAATCAAAAGTGCCTAACCCCGTGCATTGATATTTTCAAACATACCGTGGCGATCTGCGATGTGCTGGAAGTTCTGTCTGTGGCACTCCTGGACAAACCCCTCCACAGACAGACGAGGGACATGGTCCACGACGAAAACCTACACAACATGTAATAATGGTCAGTTACAAATTGATAGTCACATATGTATCATTTCAACTTCAAAACCATATGTAAATGACTAACCTCTGCAGTCCGCCAGGCTTCCACGACAGTGCGCAGGTACCGGTCAAACGCTGCGGCTGCTCGGTCCGGGGTCTGGTCCAGGTTGTTGCTAGGGGAAATGACACAGACAGCATCAGGGATCTGAGGACAAGTGCGCACAACGTGATTTACCTCGATCCTGAGCAGGTCCGCACACGCCCCCGGCACAGACAGGAAACCGAAGGTGTAGCCGTCCGCTGCCATTGGCACGCGTCCATCCACAATGGGGCGCAGATGGGATGCCCCAACAAGAAGAACAAGCTGGGAGAGAAGGAAAAAACACGTCTTATAGGATGTACACACACAATGCAACTTATTATCCGCATTCTTCATAGTGAATAGTACATACCTTCTTATCGGGGACTTTATCCGGAATGGCCACCTTGAACTGCTTCCCGGTGCGTGGAGAAAGGGGCCACTCCAGGGACTTCCGACGCCTGCCAGTGCCAGGGACTGTTGATGAAAATACGTCCAACATTTCAGCTCGTGCATACAGAAACATATACAGAGAATGGTTTGGGAAAATATATGGAAGAATACTTACTTGGACTGAAGGCGGGGCGAGTGGGCAGGAACGTCACATCCTGCCTGCGAGACTGCTCTCGGAACCTAGCAGCCTCAGCACGCCGGTAGGACTTGCCGCGGGGCATCTACAAATAGAAAGAACAAATTACATGTCTAGATTAAGACAATAATACAGAAATGACTTGCCATTTCCAGTAACACACACAAGTGTACTAACATGTCTTCCCCGCAAAAACCAAACACTATTCAAAACAAGCACAATAATAACACAGTAGTAATTACACCAGTTATAACTAACATAAGTATAAATACCTGCTGATTTCACAAAAAAACCATACTTACTCAACCTCCCTCAGCACAGAATGTGGTCTGCTACCAAGTAACAGCAATTACATTCATGAGGATGAGAATAGGTACATGATTATAATACAAAAGTCATTAAATTCTCATTTATTAGCAGTGTATAGTATATATGACAGCCACTACAAAAAAGCGATTCCTACACATGATGAATACTGCGGCCCCACATTATCACAACTCCCTGTTTGCCCACCAACCACCTCACACCTTTGAAAAGAACGACAACTAAATGAAGTACTTCAAACAACAGAGCACAGAGGACTGTCCAAAAAAAAAAGGGATGAACATAAAAACCACCCTTCATATACTTCTCTATGATAACAAAAGCAACAGATAATGGGTCAAAACAATGGCTTCAACTTTCAATTACCCTCCCAAAAGACCATGAACAACAACACTTGCATATAAAATACCTGTTGATTAACCACAATTACCACCTACTCGGTCCCCACCCTATTCACACAACAAAGGCCACCATACAGAAAAGGGTGTGACCTGATACCATGTAACCCCCATGGAAATTGTTGAGGCTAAAAGTGATTTAATGATAATTTTGAAAAGTTGACCCTGTATAGTATATCACAGCCATTACACATGTACAACTTTCCTGCAAATACTAAAAACTCCAGGGCCACAACCACTCCCCTGTTTGGCAGGCATGTTTTACTACCATATCTATAACTTGAAAACAAAATGGAGTCTTTCAAACAAAGGCCCACTGAGCCCAAACAGAAACTACTCTAACTTTGGCATTTCCACATCAATTCTTTGAATGAAACCAATATAAACTCACACAACATCCACTCAAACACACGAAGTTAACAATATAAAATGATACAACTACTCTTACTAAACTATATGTATGAAATATCTTGTACCAATTCAATAAACTATGAATAACTGTTGTTTACCACAAAGTCCAAGTACTGGTTGTTTCAACAAACAAACAGACGCATTTTGTGACCTCACAACTTCTCAAATTTCCAAAAAATATACACTTATAAACTTACTAAATATACCAATTCCTTTAGAAATAAAGAATTTCTCCTATCCCAGTATCACACTATAACTACAAAACTTCTAAAGAAAAATAACCTCAAGAAAAGACTAGGGGAGCCCACAGAACACTGAAGCCATGGGTGCTGTGGCAACGTAACAAACAACAACAATGGAACCTAGAACACCATGGAACAACGTATCCTGACTCCACCACAATGTTTAAACAACACACCTAAAATCACAATTTAGCAAACACAACTTTACACAAGAGCTAAATATATACCCTCACCCTATCAAAGACAACAAAGTGCACAAAGAATCCATGTGTGCTTTGGCAGGAAAGGAAACATATTCCACACATTCAAACCACAACTTTAGTGAAAAAGACATCAAACATTCTCACATTTGTATAGGAAAACTGCAAATAAAGTACTTACCGTAAAGAGTTGAAATTCTGCGGTGAAAAGAGAAGGGATTCTCAGCCAAACGCCTCAAGAGGAGATCTATCAGCAAAGGGCCTCGAAGACTGTTTGTCTCACTTTCTGAATCTCAGTAGCAGGCGCTATTCAATTCAGAGTTAGAGTCAAACTGGCTGCTTCCCGTTTGTGGAGAGTATTAAATAGCAATGGGCGTGAACATTTTGCAACCAATCACATCTCAGTGGGAGGAACGGTATGCAAAATAAACCCCGCCCCCATCAAACTCCGCCCCCCTGCTTATTCTCAGATTTTCACTGCTTGCTTAATACTTACAGAAATAAAACATTGTGATTCACACTACTTGGTAACATTTGATGAACAGAAATATCAATCAATTATCATTGGATTATATTGTTTGGTATGAAGAACTGAATACAAGCTTGGTATATGAAGTATAACCTCACCTTTTTTTAATGAAAAAACATTGATTTGCTGGACTGGATTCATGTAATTCTACATTTCCATGACATTGATGTAACACTGTATAGTTGTTTAGATATAAGACCTATGAAATATTGACAACATTTTGACAACATCATATTTTGATGTGACCAAGAATCAACTATTTCAAAGGTTTTTCATGTCTGTGTACAGAGAGAATATGAGATACTTACAGTAGCAGTGTGTGTGTGTGTGTGTGTGTGTGTGTGTGTGTGTGTGTGTGTGTTTGTGTGTGTGTGTGTTTTCACAAAGAGGAGCCAAAGTGTACTGTGTCTTCAATAACTTCTACATGCACTGTCCCACATGAAAACCTGCATGGTCTTGTCTTATAACAGACCACTGTATGGTCCCAGTCCAGCAAATCGCTGTCTACAACATGAAAAAAAAGGCAACATTTAAAAGATGAAGATACAGAAAATTCCAATGGTTAATTAAAGTAAGGCTAAAGTACAGCCACAGCTGGTGGCAAGATAAAGGCAGTAGCAAAATTGTCTAAACAGGGTCTACACATTCACACATTTCAATACTGTCTGGTTAACCTGATTCTCATGTTCATCAACTTCATGCAGCCCAACTCAGCAACACTCCATGGACTCATGGACATTCACACCTTCTCACAAATTAGCATCACCAAGGATCCCCTCCTTCCCCACCACTGGTTTGACTGTGAAATGCTAAGAACATGAGCAGGAGTTTCTTGAAGGTTCTGCCTCCTGTGATAAGAGCAAACTTCTTACAGAACTGAAGGAAGCTAGATACTGGACCAGGGCTGTAAGACTACTACTCTTATGCAACATTGTAATATTCCAACAATGCTAAACCAAGCTATCTAAAAAAATCTAGGACATTTGTTGCACAGTAATATACATGTTCTAGAGAATGTAGTAAAAATCTAGAGGGTATTTTAAATACTCCAATCTGACATATTGATTAATAGAATAGATGACTACATAAAATTATTGTTGCAGGACCAAAAATTATTTGAATTATTAATTTTGCAATATTGGGTCTTCTAGGGTAAGAATCACTTCTCCAAAGTATTTTGCCCAACACTGTGGCTGCTGATGAAGTGGTAAAAGGAGACGTCCCCCTCATAGCCGCCTGCTTGATGGCTCTCTGATATGTGTGACAATGGAAGACTAATTGCCGTCTTGATACATTATAAAGGTAGACAGTTTTATCAAAAACTAATCAAACTTTTTTTATATAGCACTTTTCATACACAAACAATGTAAGACTAAGTGCTTTACACACAAAAGACAAGAACAAAAAAAAAAACCCAGCAGCAGCACAGGCACAGCTCCCAGTGTGGAGGACCCCTGAGGAAACACTGGGGTTACAGCTAAAAACTACTGTATAAATAGGATAAAAACCTTACAGAAAAAAGTAAACAGCCTAAAACGATAAGCATATGTAAGATAATTAATAAAATGCTACCAATGATAGATAACATTAAAATAGGATTAAAAGCAACTTTAAAGCAGGATAGAAGCAGAAATATCAAATAAGGTAGAACCACATAAAACTTAAAAAGAATGTAACATCTAGTTAAAAGCCTGACAAAAAAGGTGTGTTTTCCACCTTTCTTTAAAAATTGTGCCAATAAAAAGCTTTATACTGCTAATTCAGCTGCTTACTATTTACTTTAAACTTGTAGTACATAACACCACACATCACACATCCTAACACACATAAAATCCTGTTTAGTAATTACACACATGAGCATCAGCATCATCCCTAACTGTTAAAATTAATCCCCTGGCCTAAGACATAAGGCATACAATGACTACCTGCGCAGCTGCAAAGATCTTCCAAAATTCTTTGAGTCGCATGAAATTACAATTGCAAGAGGATTACTTCAATGGAGATTCACAACGATTACATTGTGATCAAAGATTTGACTGGAGGTTTTAATAGCCTTAATTTCTGCATAAAACAGTGGAAAGTGCATAGGCCTGTTATAACGCAGGAAATGACTTGTTTTGCATGGACTTTGTCCGATATGCTCAAAACTTCACACGTATGATCAAGAACCAACCCTGAACACGACGGCCCACGTCCAACTACCGACCCCGTGTCATACGCAGCGCCAGGGGCCTGGGTCGCCGAGTGGCCTGAGTCGCCGAATGGCGTGGGTCGCCGAGTCGCGTGAGGCTCGGGCCCGCCATAGCCGCTTGCGGCTTTAATTATTATTATTCTTATTCCAATTTCTGTAGATTAAACATTTCTGCACACTTCTTCAAGATCAAAGATGTTAATCTAACTGAGGTAGGACTGATGATTGAAATCAATGAACCTGAGCGCGGTTTCAAACTTTTACAGTTGCACAAATATCTTTGCTTGCACTAGGTGGACTCAAACACGCCTGGTCCTACTAGCATCTCTGACAGTCTTACTTTGTACAGAATTCACTTGATGAAACTGTCATGGATCAAAGTTGAACATCAAAGTTCACTAGAGACTTCCGTGTCTTGTCAAACTTGACATGAAAGGATTAAGTACTTTCTCTCTGTCGACCAGTACCAATGTTACTTGGACACCGCTAACCTCAGAGGGAGCGGAGTGAAGAAGTGAAGGAAGCTTTTTTCCTGTAAGCTCATTCAATTTCATACCAGCCTTGTATGACATAACAAAGATTGAAAATCTAAAGACCTGCTGCGTGGCTTGCTGCCAAGTTGAAGCTGACAGCAGGAGCAGATCAGTGATTCCCAACCAAGGGTACGTAATACCCCATAGGTTTCTTTTGCAGTCACTAGAGGTTAACGCTAAAGTCCAAAAAGCATAGTTAACAATTTCAACAGATAAATAAACTGTTAGAAAATAGTTAGCTAGAAGTATGGATGAATGATTGATAAAACAACTTGTGGTTAATGTTTCAATTAGCTGAAAGTGTAAATAAATCGGCTGTAGAAGCCAATGAATACACAGTTGAGAGAGTTAGCCAATAGCAAATGGTTACAAATGTTAGCTGAAAGCATCTGTTGCTAATAAGGTAAATCTGACCAAATTGACCTTAATAAGTTAGTGAAAAAGACAACAGCATTGGTATTTTAAACAATATGGGCATGTGCTAGCTGTATGGGTTACGTTTGATGGCTTAGTGACATTAGCTTGAATTTGATACAATGTGAGGCTATCGTCCTCGCTGCAGGCGGCCCAGTTCGAATCCCGCGTCGGACGGCCCTATACTGCGTGTCATTCCCCCCATCTCTGCCTCCCGTTTCCTGTCACTCTCTGAACTGTCCTATCAATAAAGGCATAAAAAGCCAAAAAAAAAAGAGAAAAAAAAGAATTTGATACAATGTAGCTACTACACTGGTATCAAAGCTAGACTTTCTGCTCAAAATGACCACACTGACTTTACAACTGAGTCTAATCCATTGATGCTTTTATTATGTAACTTTTCTAAAATACTAGCAGTGTGTGAGAGTTTTACATAGAGCTTTTGTTCTGTGGGCGGATCAGTGAGTGATAAAGATTAAAGGGAAATTACCAGGAGCTTCATGACGTCTTGACAGGGAAAACATTACTCCTCCCAGGATTTCTGGGTGTAGCTGCCTGTTAAAATGGGTCTGCAAATGCAGAGGATGCACTTGTGTTTCATATTAAAATTCTAACTCTGTGGTTTTCCCAGGGATGTTGGAGACTCTACCGGCACCTCTTCATAAACCTGCCATATGTGGAGGCTCGGGTAGAAGGGGGTGGGGGGGCAAGGTGCAGCCTTTCAACTAGGCCACTTTAATTACATGAGAGTGCCTCCTCTCCACATCTCTCCATCTCATCCTCTCCCCTCCCCTGTCCTCCTCTCTCGCCTCTGCTCCACCATGGCTGGTGCCTTTTGTTTTCCCCCCTTGTTTCTCCTCTAATATCTCCCTCTCCCTCCCACTCGGCTTTGTGCTTTCCAGAGCCCTCCCCTCTTCTCTTCTCCCTGTATCCCACTCTACTCTATACTCTTGTTGGTAATTTACTGACATACAGATGACATGTACCACGTCTTTATGATATACAACCACTGCACTCAGCCTGGATTATGCACTCAATATAGAATGGTTATCAATGGGGGAAAAAAAACCTTATTGAATCTCCATTCAATCTTTCTCCACTTTCTCTATTTTGCACAATCCCACCCTATTCCCTCTTTCACTGCCTTTCTCTCTCCAATAGTCTAGCTACCACTTTTTTTTTATTTTTTTGCATTTCATTATCTCCCGCCTGCATCAATCTTATTACCCCTGCATGAGAGGAGAGAATTATAGGGACACAAAGAGGTCAGGCAGCACAACACTGGACAGATGAGAGGAGTTGAAGAGGACAGAGCTAGAAACAGATGTGGAGGTCTAAAGGGAGCGGGAACAAGGAGATTAATATTAATCTTTTCAACTTACATCTGCACACTGCTCGCAGACTGAAACAACTTCAAACTAGCCTTAAATCTATTAAAAGAGGCTGAGTCACACAAACCTCTCTGCTGTATGCCTTCAGCACCAGGAATTCACTCCTTCTGCCTGCATCCTGTTTAGTGTTGCTCTCTTCTCTTTTTGTGCCATCTTGTGTAAACCTGGCAACAAATCCTCATTTCCTTTGACGGTTTCCTTATTTCTTTTGCTTTCCGGCGAAATAAAAAGGACTATACCTATTTCCTTGGTTGTCTGGGTGTAGCGAGGTCATACCAAGAAGGAATGTAATTCTGAAACAGCGTGTGGCAATTACATGATGTAGTTTGTCCATTGTAGAACTGTGCACATGTCTTTATTTAAGTCACAGCAAAACGATGGCAACAGCATTACATCATGACGTGAAACCATCAAACAAGTAGCATCATTATATCATTGTTGTCATTTTATAATCATTCAGTTATTTTCAGTATTTGTGTGTTTTGCTGATGCATATTGCTTTGTAAGACTCTACCTTCCAAGGACAACCCCTAGATTTACTTTAAAGTGCGGTCCATGAGCAATAAAAGAGGAAGCTCTCACATCACAACAGATCTGAGCTGAAGTTAAATGAAAACAGAAATCTATTGAATCTACTGGGAGCTGCAGAGGGAGATGAGACAGAGCACTGGTGCGCACATACACGCCCACAAACATAGCAAACTGTATGCAGCTACTGAAGCAAACTGAGGGCCCATGTAAGCGCACAATGGGCTATTGAGCACACAGTGATTAAAGCAAGCTCTGTGGCACTCCTTTGTCTGTCTTTAATCAAACTATGCAGCAGATCAACAGCCAACATGCCATTAGGTTGCCGAGATACAAGCAGGGAGCACATTCCTTCATCCTGATTGGCTGTATGCCACTGGATATGCTAACTATCAACTGTCAGAACACACTTATCCAAGGATGAATGAAGAAAATAAAATGAAAAAAGTGCTAATAAAAGACTCCACATATCTTAATTGCCACACTTAAAACGCCTTTGAATAAAGGGAATGGAGATATTTCCCCCCCTCTGGCTCATTCCTAGGGGAACAGATAGGGGCTGCACAGATGTGCTGCACTTTTCCGATGCACTGAAGACTCATTTCATATTCACAAAGTGCCATCTTTAAAAAGAGTCCAAAGTAAGGGGAAGGGGGGTGGGGGGCGGTGGTAATAATCATTCCCTGGCTTCAGCATTACAGGGTTTGCTGCTACATGTCGAGTGTAGCTGTCTACACTTGATGGAGGCTGGTCACGGCGCACACTTTCTCTTATTGCAGAGTCACTTTGTCTGACGTTAATTACAGGTGTGGGGCCGCCGGATCCTTTGGCAGATTTTGCAGCCCCGTTGCCACAGCTACGCCCACAACGACAGAGTGATAAAATGAGGTGCAGAACCAGTGACAGCACATTTAGTTTCATGGAAATGATGGGAACATGAGAAGAGAAGAGAAGAGAAGAGAAGAGAAGAGAAGAGAAGAGAAGAGAAGAGAAGAGAAGAGAAGAGAAGAACCACTAGGGGGCAGACAGTTCACATTTTTACTTGGCTGCATGTGATAAATATGAACACACACACATGCACATCATCTGGTAGTACTGGGCGGGCATCCAGAGCAGGGGGGAGGGTGTGTATTGAGTTGAGTGTTGTGTTGTGTGTTGGGGGGCCATCTGGCTTCAAACATACCCACAAAGAGATGCACACATGTGTAATTAACATACAGTCCAAACATAGAGAGCGAATAGATTCATGAACGCACCTTACAGTAAGTTCAAACGAAAGTTCAAACACGCTCACGCACACAGACCGCTTTCTGATGCTCACGCACACGTAAAAAACGACCATGCAAACAAAATCCCAGAAGTCCTTTCATCCTGGTCCAGAGTGAGATCACTAAACCCATGCCACATGGTGGAGAATCAGAAAAAAAAAAGAAATGGGGGGGAGACTACAAACAGTAACTTTAGGTTTGTTTGGAGCACTCTTACTTTACTGACTTCAGACTCCAATTCCAGCAGAGCGGAGTCGAGACGGTGAAAAACAAACTCTTAAAAGTGACTGCGGTGACCGTGGTCGCCATAAACTTGTGCTAAAAAGAATTATAAGACTGACTATCCCACTTTAACTGTCTTTCTGACCCAATTTACACCTGTTATGAAACCTGAGTCTGCATCTGGAACGCACACTTGCATTGACTCGCTGGCAATTTTTCGTCTTTCTTCTTGTCTGCATTCTGCCTGCGTTGCCATTTGGTCACATTTTTTATGCACACTATGCAAAACAGGTGAGTAGGTGAGGTGGTGGGAAGTTTTATCTATTGTCAACAAGACATTCGGGCGAGGTGGGGGGATACTGTTACGGAGTGTGCTTTTTGTGAAAACAAAAAAGTTAGAGAGACACAGGAATCATATTTTGCTGCTTTGCTGTAAATGTTTCGTTATTTTCTTGTTGAGTTTGGAGACGACTGCCCTTTCTCTTTGTGAATCATTTCGTCTGGTAGCAGAGCAGAGCCGGCACTGATTTTTATTTCCAACCCATGAGCGGATACTGTCTGATGCAATCCAATCACTCTGCGAGCCTGATCAGAAGTGGCCTCATCCAGTCACATTGTGATAGTGTTCTAGCACCTTCCATTAACATCCAATCTTCGTTACCTAGATAAGACGCCCAGATACAAACTTTAATTCCACGCACTAATGGGGTCCATGCCTCGCCTCGATCCCTGCTCACATGTTTTTTTTCGCGATTGCACCTGAGATGTATGGTGTTTGTTCGTGTGCTGTATCTTCCAGATGAGAGCGGCCGTAACTCAGGCGGCTCTGATAAATTGCTTTTGATGCAGGCATCTCTCCTTAGAAGCTGTGAAACATTAAGGCGTGTTTTATCTATAGAGACCTTGAGCGCTTCGGGGTTGGACCAAAGCCTATAGAGGTCCAGTGTCCTCCCGTTGAGGACAGTGGATATTTCATGAGGTGGCTGCTTACAGTAGTGTGACACAGTGTATTTGTGGCAAATGAAAAACTTTATCGCTCTGACCTACACCCACTTGCCAAAGCCTTTTGAGCAATTGCCTTCATGCAGTCAATTCAGGCTGCCAGCGTTTTAAACCCAAGGACTGAGAGATTCATTTATCGTGGCTGATTTTTAGAATTCAGCTCAACTGTTTGAGCTTTAATTCAGAATTTCATCAAGATTTTAAACCTTCTTCTCTCCTTCTCTCGAGACCTTGGGGAATCGCACCCTTCACTTTACCGTGTGATCACCCTCGTTGTCCTCTGTTATGTGTTATTGTTTTTATAAATCCTCGCTGCCAACAAACTTCCCCCTGGTGGGACATGAAAGATTGATTGATTGAAAGCTGCTCTGCCAAGCAACGCTGGGAAGCAAAGCATGTTAACCGCTCTGCGACAGGACTGTTCCAGATCCCTTCGGCATCCCAGTATTAATATTCATGTCCCATGCTGTCACCCCGTTCCTGTTGCTGTGCCCTGTCATGTACTATATGTCTGTTCTCGTTAGCATGCACAAAGAAAGAAGGCATTAATGGGCAGCCTCTGCATGCGCGTGTGTATGAGTCTGCCTATCTCTTTTCTCATTAAGAACTTCTGCATGTATTTATGGTTTCTTCCAAGAAGCCATAAAATGTATTTCTGTCGTACGTGTTTGCATGTGTCTTTGTCTGTATCCATTTCTGTCCGTCAGTATGGACGTGTGTGTGTGTGTGTGTGTGTGTGTGTGGGAGAGAGAGAGACGCTTAGGGGAAGGGAAGTTTTCATGCTTCATCGGGCCTCTATTTGCCTGTCCTGTAATAACTTGTCCGCTCCATTGCTTGCCACTATCACCCCCCCCCCACCTCCTTCCCCAGCCCCCCCTCCCTCCACCACCATAACACTCAGTCACAGCTTACTGTGGGCAGCCAGAGGAGTTCAAGGGAGGTGGGTTAGAGTTAATGGATGACTTCAGCATCTGGAGAACATCCACTGAAGAGGACAAAGAGCGGAGGCTCAGATTGGAAGGACAGGACGTGCGAGGTTGAAGGTCATGTGAGAGAAAGACAAGTGACTTAATAAATAGTGACTGTAAAATAATAGAGAGCAAGGTTGGGGTTAAGAAAGAAGCCGAGCTGATAAATCAAGCGAGAACTACAGTAAGTATTTATAATTACGACACAGTCGGCGCTGATTCAATAACCAGTAACGAAGGAAACTGCTGCTACTGCTGCACCTCCTATTTGTCTCACTGCAAATGTTTTGTTTCTGTTGGTGATGATGACCTTTCATCCCCAAGGCTTCATGTTGGGATGATTTCTATTTTTCTTTCAAATCCATCTAGGCGAGATCATTTGCAGACATGCCCTTAACAACCATTTTTATGCTGGTAATGTATATATGTCCCAGTAAAGCCTGAAACCCCTATTAGCGCATTCCACCATAAAAAGAACACTGAATTGGCATTAGAAGGATTTCTGTTTATTCCTTTCAGATAATTCCAGGGGACAGGTGAGATTCTTATCAAGGACCCTTATCAGTGTGGATGTTAAAAATCTTCATGTGGCCTTTTTCTGTAAAAAACCTGCATTGTCTACTTTTACATTGCTTTCAGTCCTCCAGTGTAACTTTTGTTAGAGAATAATTTCACTTCCCTAGATAGTTTGTGTAGTTAATGGTTATAGTGGAGAGCTGTGAAACAGAGGACTTTCTGTTAGATTACTGCTGGGGTCAGTTATCTGCCCTACGAAACATGACTGAAGGCACGAGTGGAAGTCTGCACGTGTCAACACGCCTCCATGAGTTGACGACATGAGCTAATTTAAATCAACTGATAGTTATTGTAATCGGTTAACGGTTACACATGTGCATCCCTATCTGCAACCTTTGCAAAACGGAGATGGCGTACGACAATGTTTTTGTAACTTACTAATCATCAAACAAAAAAAGAATCGCTAGATTAGTCAAAAAATTGATGCATTAATCAGAAAAATAATTGTTTAGGACAGCTCTTATTGTCTTGCACTTGTTTTTGCAGTGGAATAAAATGAATGTAACAAAAGGAAACGTGGATGCATTGTACAAAGTACCTAATGCTGCTGCTGATGAGGGACGAAGGGAAACAATTGGGACAGAAGAGCGGCCGCTGTAGCACAGTAGGGAAGCCTCTGAGGTATGTTTATGAATAAAAGCCTTCAGACGCCGGTGAATAGATGAGCTGTGAATATCACTTTTGCTTGTGTATCACAGAGAATCAGGCCGCGGGTGCTGCAGCAACATAGATTTGTCACTCTTCACTCTATTTGTAACAGGTTATGTACTTCAACTGTGGCACACAAGTGGGAGTTTCAGTTCAGCTCCGAAACCCTTTCGCTGGAGTAGCGTTGGTTGTGAAGGGTAGGCTATTTTTTTCTCCGGTGGAAAAGGAAGAATGAGGAGGGTGAGAGGTTGCTCAGGATTGTTGAGAGGCTTTAACTACAAGCCCGTCCCACCAAAACCTGACAGGCGCAGTCACCATGGCAACTGTTCTTTGGGGCCGAAAGGTGAGTTAGGAGGGCGGACACAAACAGGACTCACACAGACGCACATACACACAGATAGTGCCCAAAAGCCTGGATGTGATGGAGATGAGTGATAAGACAGTGGAGATTAAGTGTCTTATTCAGCCCTGTGTGCGGGGATGGGATCTGCAGGATAGAACCAGCCCCCCTCAGGAGGGACAGGAGACTATTATAAACCGCTGCCTGCAGCTACACCGGCAAAACAGCAGGCGGGATGACATGCAGGAGACACAGAGGACATGCAGACTCATCTGACAGCCTGAGTGATAGGAGGATGATATGGGAGGACTGGCTGTTGAGGGAAAATTGGTTTTAGTGACTTATAAAACTTTCATGCCGTGCAGACGTAGCACCAGTTGAGGCTGAATGGTGAAGAAGAGCGCTGGCTGACATTCACAAAGAATTAGGATGTTCATTAAGCTTAAATGTGAAGATTCACAATGCGACTCGCTTACAAAATGAATGTATTTTTTCCTTTCCTTGTTGAAATATATCCCTGCCACAAAGATGATTTAACACCCCAAAGTGTGCCATAATCTGTCAAAATCTGTGAGAACAGAATTATGAGAGCACAGAGCTGAATCTCAATGCGCTGCTTTTTCCTTTTATCTGCTGTTTGTCCTGAAGGACACAGGAGAGACGGATATTTTGCAGCTCCTCTGGATGGACATCATTCACCGAGTAAAACACTGTATTTTCTTTTGTGTGTAATGTTAGGATTTATCAGAAGTCAAGGTAGAAGGTCGAATGAGAAGTTAAACGGTGCCAGAGGCAGCTTGACCAAAAATATATATATGATGAAGGAGATCGTTTGATGCAGAAGAGGATAAGGCTGAGCTCATCAGCTAATGACATTGTTATTTGGAGACTATTTTAGAAGCACACGCTAAAAGAGAAAGACTATTTAAATCTAAGCCCAATTACAGGGTGTCTGCCAGGAGCAGCAGGGTGCTGGTGCTATCATACTCCTATAACTGGCTAATACAGGAGTACATGAGGACTGAACAGCACGACAAGCATCCTTCATCCTCCACATTGTTCCTTATTTCCCCCACTTTTACGTTGCTCACTCACACTCGGTTCTTTCTTCTCCTTTCCGCTAATTTAAGTTTCACTGTCTTTGTCTCATACTGTAGCTCTTCAAAGCACACAAGAGGTGAACGTGTCATCAAGAGCTATATGGCTGAAAGCATTTTCCAACTTGCTTCTGTCCTAAACCAACAACTATGTACACACACGTCTTCTCAAAATGGGAAAAAAAAGCATCTTGAAGAGGGTTGAATTTTAATCATTGCAATAGAGGTTTGTTTGTTTTAAGTCAGTTTCTACTAGTAGTGCTTATTACTGATATTTTCCCAAACAAACAAGGTTTCCGAATATTTTCCCTTTTTCTTTTAGTCTCATTCTTTCTGATGCTGAAACTTGTGGAGACAGGGAGCTTATTTGAAATTGTTGATCCATAACAACAAACCCTCCCTTTGCTTAGTCATTGCTTGCTATTGTTGCATGGTGCATGGGAAATATTTTGAAACTTCTTCTATGGAGCTGCATTAAAAGATTTACTTCATTGAATCATTCATCCTGTTCATACTGGCCATAAAAAAAAAAAAAACTCTTCTTACGTGATGAGAGACAAAAAGCACAGCCCTCATTTTGTGCACACACACACACACAAAAGTGCACCAACATTTATCTCAGGCTTATTACAGTCTTAGAGTCTTTTTAGTGTTAAATTCCTCTCAGTGTTTCCCTGGACAGCATTTCTCCTCTGAGCTGCAGAGGAGCCACAAAGAGAGAATTTTATACTAAAAAGACTAACATTGGAAGATGGATTTGCATATAAGGTAGGCTGCAAATTTTGTCCCCAACATCACTTACAGAGCGCTTTAGGATGAGAACTTTTAGTAGTAAGCATTCATCAAAAGAACGACTGCAGAGAGAGAGAAAAAAAAGCTGTCTTAATGTTAATGTGAGCACCTGAATTTTGTTTTGAGACTTTAAAAAAAAAAGATTGAAACGTGACAGGCATCTAAGAGTCTACCCTGTTGGGAGGCAAACCCTGGAAGAAGCCTATAGAGATGACATGAAAAGAAACAAGTCTCACTTCTCCCATTAAAACATTTGCATTTCAGTCGCTGATTCTCAAATCCCCAATGTCGCAGAGTCCTTGAAGAGAGTGTCGTGGTGTGCAGGAAATACTTACAAATTGTAAAAAAAAAAAAAAAAAAACATTTATCCTTTAACAAAACCTCTGCTAGCTGTCAATGCTGTCACACTTTCCTTGTGTGAGTGCGGGTTCACCTGCCAGTGTTTAGCCAACCCTCTGTAAAGAGCTAGCGATCAAACTGTAGTGCATGGTTTTACTGCTCGCTCTCAGGTGATTGTGTGAATTTCCAGTGCAGGTGTCAGCTCTATTGATCACGCAAGTGGCAGTTAAACCATCAGTCACTCCCGAGCTGCCACTCACACACTCACCTGCCGAGCTTGTGTCCCAAGGTGCCCCTGGCGCCAGGTTGGTCTACAGATGAGATTAAAGCTTGTTAAAAGGTTCTGCTGGGGTGCAGCTTATTGTATCAGCGATGAAATGATGACAAGTCGAGATGTTCTGTCTCTTTTTTCAGCTGTACAGCATCGGATTCTGTTTTGTAAAACCTTTGCACTTGAAAATATTCCGTGACATCTTTTTTTCCCGGCTTGTACATAAAGTTGCAATACTTTGAACCAGAAGTTCAAATCCAATTATTTTCATATCGTTCGGAGTAAATTAATGTAACAGCATTTTCGTGATGTGTCAAAAGCGGAGCACTTAATGTTCCCGTTCCAAATACACAAGATAACGTGTTCTGAAATGATAGCAAATCACTAACGGCAGCAACGTGGTGTAAAAAAAAAAGAAAAAAAAAGTGAGGGCAAACTGTCAAAGCGGATTCCTACACAACAAGATTTTAATAGTACTATAAGTGAATGCTGCAGCGCTCTCAAGTTTATCTTTGATGCCGACTGTGCGCACACACGTACACATGAGAACCTGCGTGAGCACACCAGCGGTACATTCCTCCCGGTAACCTTATCTACTGAGAAACGGTGGTGACAGGAGACTGCGTTTCAGTGAGTGAGGTTCCAGTTGAAAGCACTTGATTTAGTTATCACAGCGCAGATGATAGTTACACAGTCAGGATTAATTAAGGTGTGTAGAGATCACATTCTTAATTACAATATAGAAAATGGACAGTTAGACTATAAAATAATCTCAGCCGTTTTTCTACCTGGATTTGTTTGACACTTCAATCACTGAGACATTTGCCATGGCATACATGTGCATCATACATCAAACCCGTCAACAGCGGATTTGAAGCTCGACTGCTGCTGTAAAATCTGACCTGCTCTGAACTGTAGGTAAGGAAATAAGATACAAGCTGGAAATAGAGGCGGAGGCCTGGTTTAGTAATCTGTGTACACACACGGTTATGTGTGCGCATCCATTAGTATGCACACGGGCCAGGGAATGACATTCAAGGCCAAAGGCCAGCATTGACAGCCTGCTCAAGACTTATCTGTTAAAGGTACAGTGAGCAGCAGCCTCCGCTCCCCTCGCCTCCCCTCCTCCCGCACCGCAGCCCCACTTTATCCCCGGCAGGCCACGCTACAATAAGTCTGAGCTCAGAGAGGAGAGGGGGCCACAGCTTCAGATCAAGTGGGATAAACCCTGCAAAGATACTGTACACACATGAACATGTACACTACAGATGGTGTACACAGGCAGGCACACACGGAGGTGCAGACGTGGAACCATGTGACACATTGTCTGCAATGAGCATGAATATCTATTGCAGACATGCACACGCACACATGTATGTGCGCACATACACAAAATATCAGTGGCCACTTACAATGCCAGCCTCCCCTTGGCTGCGCTCCTGCAGCCATTCTTCTCCTGGTTAAGAAACAGAGCAAGACCTCCTGATTCCCATTCCACCACCTAATCCCCTCTCCTTCAACAATAGGCCTGGTCAGGATGGTGGAGGCGTGAGGAGCCCCTGCGTCTTTTTATCACAGTCAAACAACAGAGCAACACGGCCTGTTGCTGAAGGTCCATGGCACCTGCTCATATCGCCGTGTTCAGCCAGAGTGGAATCAATGAGCTCTGTCTGAGCGATAAGAAGTGGAGCATGATGGTCAGTTTGTGGTTGCAGCTTGTACATATTTACTCTGAGTGTGGCAGCTAGGGTTGAGGAAGCATGGGCAGATTGGGGATCAGGGCCTCAACGGGGGGGTGGGTGGTGGTAGTGGTGGTGGGGTGATACCTGGAGGTCAGAGATAAGGCCTGGTCCCAGAACACTGTTGGAGATAAGTATTTCAAGTCATGACCTTCTACATACGGGAGACGATGGTTGAGCCGATCTGAAAGGAATATTGTGAGGTCTTCATGACCAGCTGGGAGCTGCGTGAGGAAAAACAAGGAGATGGGATGTAACAGATTCCCAGCAGGGAGCTTCGGTTGCCACAGCAGAAGGTATGCTAACTATATCACCATCTCTCCGTGGTCTTTTACATCCTCGCTAGCTCTTACTGCATCTGAATCTTTCTCTGGTCTTTCTCCCGCTTCTTCTCTCCCTGCACTTCCATTTGCATCTCACACATCAAGCGAAGCTCACAGCTGGAAAAAAAGCTGACTGACGTCTTCTTGAAGACCAAAAAGGGCTGAGCAGCAATGTTCGATAAATTGCGAGGTTCTGGCGAACAGCGTTCCTTGGCACCTGGCTATTTTTAACACCACAGCTTCATTAACCACGAGGAAAACAGAACAAAACTCTTCTTGTCGCTGAAGGGAAAGGTATTTTAGGATCCAATTAGGATCGATGTTCTAAAATCAATTATGCATGTATTATACAGCAGGGGTTCTCCGCCTCTTGTAATTTGAGGCCTACTTCTTTTCTGAGGACCATCTTCTGATGTAAACACTAAAAAAAACAAGATGACAACCTAAATAAATGAATAAAAGAACTGAGCTTTAAATACTGTATCTGTTATGTCACTGTCAGCTGAAAATAAAGATTGTGCTTACACCCAGGGAGACATTTGGGCCTACTTCTGGGAAATAATGAGACCAAGTCACTGTGAAATGCTGACGCGCAATATATCATCGTTTGTTCCTTGCCTTTTATATTTGTGACCATCACAATGGAAAAACTCTGGCTCTCGTAAAAAGGTGGCGGTGAAGGGCAACAGAAATTTGATTGCCTTGTTTTGACAGAGGGGGATATTGACTGGCAGCCAGTTTCCAGAATGAAGCAAGGTCAACTTGTGTGAGCCGAAGCTTCAGGCTGCTGTCTGCTGATAGTTCCATCAGCTCATTTCATAAACACAGTGAATCGAGCCGTGTCTTCTGAAGCACGGTCTGAAATATAGAGGTTTTCCATGCTGTGGGTCGTCTGTGGACTTGGAGAAGGGCCTCCAAAGTTTCCCTTATGTGAAAATAAATTGCCCCGCCTCGACTTTTCTCTTATTTATCTTATTTTCTTGAATACATCATAGACCAGATTTACACTGATTGGTGTAATGCTCAGTGAGACCAGAGTGATGCTCTTTCAGGAATGTGTGCACCTTTTTCTCCTTAGTTCAAAAAGGCGATGATGCACACGTCCTCTTGAAAGTCACTTCACTTCTCTGTGGTGGGGCTGCAAATGATCTGCATCAAATCTTTCAGACAGAGCAGCAAAACACCTTGGGCTGAGGCCATTTCTTTTTAATCCTATTAGCATTTTGTGCAGACAACAGACAAATGTCACGCCATTGACATTTTCTTAGAGGCTGTACTTTCCCTATGTAACAAACAGTGTATTCTCTTGGTGTCTGGTGAATTCTCTTGGGTCTGTTTTGACAACAGCACAATGTATTGTTGTCGATGATGCAGCAGGAACTGTGCAAAAAAAAAACAACCTGTATAGTATTTCCAATCAAAACCCTTTTTTCAGGTGAGTAATGATGAAGCTTTTCACAAAGCAGCAGATGCTCATTATAGCGGCATTCCTAACAACAGTCTGGGTTTCCACTTTCACTCTCACTTTTATGAATAAAAGAAGAAGTTGACTTATGTTAACAATTCTTCTGTCCACAGTGTCATTGGGGAGTGGTGTTGTAAACGCATTGCAGCGCTGGACATTGTTAATGGTTTCTTGCTAAAAGCTACATGAATAGAGAAACAACTTAGCTACTGTAGGTTCAAAACGTTATTTTAATTGAGTTGATCATGTGAATATATGCGTTGCCTGAGGCTTATCCCTTTTCCTTAGCAGATATTCTTTTGTCCCCCCAACATATCGCAGGTGCTTTGTGTTTATGTGTCTCTGTTTACTGCCTCATTTAACAGAATTTCGCCACAATCGACACGCTGTGCTTTCAGCTCAGCCCCACTGCTCGCTGTAATGAGTGAAAACTTCTCAAAGACTTCCTCACTTTTTCTCACCATGCAGTTTGGAGCTCTTGCTGGGGCAGGGTTTCCTCCCGCGTTACTTTCTCATTTTAATAAATGATCCATTTCACGTCGATGCCACTGAGGAAATGATATGTAACAATGATGAAATGTGTCTGACTATCTAGTGTTTAAATTATGCATGTTAATTTGACTTGACCTGACCATTTGGCAGTAGCCCCGCCTCCAACTACCGGTAGATGTTGCTCTGAGGCCATCTTGGCCAAAAAGGGCCTGTCATACCATATATTTACTGTATTCACAAGAGCCCATTGGCTTATTGACTGGATGTAAACAGTGGGGCTCAGTGTGTTTAACCTTTATCAGTGGGAAAGGCTGACTTTTTGCTTTCTCCACACTTACTTCACTGCACAGCTTTCTTTTTCAATATCTTTTGCTCATTCCCTCAGGTGTGCTCTCATGAGTTATTTATCCATCATTACGGGCAGTACTCTTCGCATCATTTGATCACTAAAAGCTCAATGAATGTGTGTTTTGCTCCCTCCCAGCCTGGCGTCTTTGTTGTATCAAACAGCTCAGCTTCTTTATGCCTGCTGATACTTTATACGTCTCATTCTCAGCAGGAGCCTCTTTTAATGGGTTAGACAGACACCCACGTTAATGGGTTCCCCCCCAAATCAATAACAGCCAACCACTGTGTACGCTAATGTACAGAGCTGCATCATTTCTAATGTAACTGGTGCACATACATACACACACGTTGACTTCATTCCTGTGATTATTGCTTTTTGAAAATATGCACATTTATTGATGACCCCATCGATCAGCGGCAGGCTCATAGACTGTAGAAAAGAAACACAAGTCTCTCGCCCACGCAGCCGCAGATGAGACAGACCACACATCAAGCCGCGGCACACTGTGTAAATGAGTCAACTTCAGGCCCATCTAATTAATAATGCAGCTTCCAGCTATGCATCTGTAGCCTGGGGAGCTGTATGATACTATGTTAGGAAGGGTTATCATGTAGCTCTGCTTGGGTGGGTGTTTGTCTTGAGACACAACTTACACAGCCGATAATACAAGCATAAAATCCACTGGAAGTACTAAAGCTAGAACCATACATTATTTAAACATTTGTCTACATGGAATTTCTTTTTTTACTTGTTTTGCTCTAAGATAATTCCATTCCTTTGAGAACTAAAAGAAGGATGCATACTGGAAATCAGTCAGTTTGCCAATGTGGAAAGCTATCAGCAATAAACAACACAAGTAAACACTTAGTTTGTGATGATGCAAAATAAGGTTATCAACAAATCAATTAGGATTCATCTCCTGGGGAAAAGGATGTCTTTACCAAATTTAACAATAATCCATCTAGGGTATTTTACTTTGAAGCACAGTGCTGCAGAGGCAGTGTGGGATGAAAAAGATTGAAAAGAGTGGCATTTAAAGTAAATAAATACCACTTTCTAAAAGGGAAATGATTGAATTTTTGTTTATTGCTATATAGTGAGTAACCCTGTTCCTTTAGAGGTGACTATGAGAAATTCTTGGGAGAGGAAATGTAATTTAATAAGAGGAGAAAAAAACAAGTTAAAGAAAACCACATCTTTGAGTTATGAAGATCTTTCTATGAATACCAACAGTGCTAAAAGGTTTCCCAGTAGACTGGCAGGACTGGAAAATGCTGCTTTGAGAAACTAGGCTAGGAACGATAAAACATCACTCGAAAGCCGTCCCTCAGGAACACACCCACTTGGTCTATACATGTTTATTGTGCATAGTCTACATGGAAATTACCTATAGCTGCGGGCATGTGAAGAAAAGGCACATAAAGATGTGTTTCATAATTACATAAGTAAATAAATGCACATTATTATGTGCTTTCCCAGGTCGTAAGGAGCTGAAAGAGATAACCCTGATGGAAAGACCTGTGAAGTTTCACTGTCTGTGCTTTTCTGTCTTATCTAAATATATAATATAATATATGAAAAATAAAGTAGCTACTCATCTAAATGTAAGTTTGAAGACAAACACAAAGGTTGTGCTCCTTCTTGGCTCTTGTGCTTTCATCACAGATTCCTG
The DNA here is from genome assembly GCA_030347415.2 of Decapterus maruadsi. Lineage (NCBI taxonomy): Eukaryota > Metazoa > Chordata > Actinopteri > Carangiformes > Carangidae > Decapterus > Decapterus maruadsi. The sequence goes on along the minus strand of CM064893.1, from coordinate 18,154,169 downwards.
CTGGCTCTGAAGCTGTGTTTTGGATGACAGTTATGTAAGAATTCCTCACACAGGGCAGACATTTCACTCCTCTTTGGTATTCCCCAGCAGACGTGGCCACTTGTTGGTTGTTTTGCTTCAGCATTTATCCTGCAAGAAACTGTTGAAATCAAGTACAGCCGCCCTGCAGCTCCACGTTATGACAGCTGAACTGACTACTTATCAAAATCAAGCGTGTCTGCTGTTTAAATACACATTCAAAATTCTCACTGCAGTGCACAGCGTCCACACAAACACATACTCAAACACGCGTATCTGAAATAATATAGGGAAGAAAGACAGCAACTGTATGCACCATACTGCACCATACTGTGTATTCTGACACCTCTCTATCAGAACCGGCGTTAAGTTCTCCAGCAATGTGAGCAACGGTAGCTCATCTGTTGGATCAGACCATATACGTAGGCCAGCCTTCGCCGTCCATGACCCTGGTGGTTCACCACTATAGGACCACGTTTAAATAGATACTGACCACTGCAGAGCCGTAACACCCCACAAGAGCTGCTGTTTTTGAGATGCTCAGTTGTCAATGTCACAGTTTGGTCAAATTCGCTCAAATCCTTACGCTTGCTCATTTTTCCCCCCTGCTTCTAACACATCAACTTTAAGGACACAATGTTCACTTGCTGCCAAATATACAGTATATCCCACCCACTAACAGGTGCCATGATGAAGTGTTCCTCAGTGCTACTGTATTCACTTCACCTGTCAGTGGTCATAATGTTATGCCTGATTGGTGTATATTCATACCGCATATTCAGCTCTTCCTGCACCACCCACCATCAACACCAAGGATATTCTGCTCACAAGATTTATTGTTCAAAGTGATTTCTGACTCGAGATCCTGATGTTGAGTGAGATGTGATTGTTGGCTCTGCTCCACTGACAATTAAAACGAAAACATCAAAAGAAAGCAGTTAGCCAAGACAGGGCCCACCAGAGGGGGGTTTAGGAAGGTCAAAGTTAATTTGTAGATCAGCAAATCAACATCGAAATCTGCCACCGATCGGCTATTAAACAGAAAACTCCACCAGTAAAACATAATAGTGTTTCAAAGCGCCGTGTTAAGTTGTTCAGGAGGGATTCATTTATCATGTTGGAAAAGTTATGAAAAAGACATTAACCAGCCTTCGTTTTGTAATGGAATTAATCTTCACAGGAAATAATAATCTTTATTCATTTAGCCAGCTCTTTGCAAAGCCTAGGTTCTAGCCATTTTCTCAGGGCAGCAAATTGAAATCAACACTACATGAACTCCTACATGCTCCAGGATTTGGTCTTATCTCGAAAATGAGGAAAGCTTGAGATGTGTTTTTAGATAAGAAACCTGAGCAGTTTTTGGAAGATTATTATAACGGTGGACCATGCAAACCAAAACACAGCTGCCATGAAGTAACTGATCACTGATAAGCTATTGGTGTACATATGTTCAGCCTTGAGTTAAGACCTATGTGAGGAAAACGTATCGGATTTCAGAAATATTACTGACGCATGCATATATTATGTTCTCTCTGGATTTGTCCTGGTCAGAACCATCACAGAAAAGCTTTTTTTATGTATATCAGACTATATCATACTGTTCAGTAAAAGATTTATATTTTATGAAGTATAGTGTCTGAGGAGAAGGTTTTACACTTATAGAGCTGTATTTTCCTTCTCCTCTTTTAAACTTTTACATTTTAAATGAGACAGTAACATAATACCACAGACCTGCACATACACTTGTCCTGCAGGCGTACTTGTCCTTGCTTTTTATACATTCTCTCCACCAAACAAAGCTGCTCAACAGAAGGAGCAGAGGTGAAACACATCACAAAGATCGCTCTCTCTGTATGTCTTGCTTTTCCTCTCCCAGTTCCCCGGGCCATATGCAAGTATCAGACAATGGGAAGGGAAAGGATGGGCAAGTCAGAGGCAGAGGCAGAGGCAGAGGCAGTGGGGAAGGGAGAAAGGCAACATGGAGGGGGATTGGTATATAAAACAAACAAACAAAAAAAAACACTACTACAGGAAGAGAGTGGCATTATCATCTCAGATGTTTACACCTTACCCATCTGAACAAAAGTGGCCACAGACTGCCAGAGGAAGCAAACGGACAGAGCGGAAAACGCATGATGAGAGGAAACATGACAGCGGGGGGTGAAACGTAAAATAGAAGTGAAGAGAATAGGGTGGAAATAGCATCCAAACATCAAAACTGAGAGAAGTTGATTTGAGGTTAATGGTACATGGGCAGAGTGAGTCAGCCCGACAAGAGGAGAGACAGCAAATAGGAAAAAAAGAAAAAAGAAAAAGAAAAGATGCAGCAAATGAGAAAGATGGTGTAGAATCCGGTAATAAATGAGACCACTGTTGCATGCAGCGACTAATCTACAACCTCCCCGTTCAGAGTCTGAGCTTCAAATGTGACCCCTGATGAAATATACCGTCCTGTGGTTCTTCTCTCATCGCTCCACCTCCTGTCATCATCCCACACTCTTGCTCTTTGCTTTGTTCGCTGTTTTCATCCTCACTTTCTCCCGACTTTGTTTCGTTCCCACCTCACCCCTCTGGCTCAACTTCAGTCACCCTGATCACTCGCTTTGTTCTTTCCCATTCCACGGCGTCTCCCCTCTCGTTCTCTCTTCTCTCTCTCTGTCTCCTCTGCTCTTACCTTTGCTTCCTCCACCTGTCTCTCAGCTTTCTCCCTGCTTATTCCCATCTCTGCAGATGTCTTACATGTCCTGCCTACTTTCCCTCCACTTGGCTCCTCTCTTCACCCTCTTTTAGTGGCTTTTCTCTCTCGACCAGCAGCCGTGACCCCCACCCCCAGCTACCATTTCCATCTCCTGTGCTTCTTTGTCCTCCCTCTTGATTCCCTGTCTTTCTACACAATGAATCCAAAGGGTTTTATCTTTTTTTCTTTCTTCCTCAATGGCTTTGCCACTCTCCCTAATCCCTCATCTCCATCAGCTTCCCTCACTCTCTCTATCACTCTTTCCCTGACGCTTTCCTCCCCTCTTCCACTCCATCGTCTTCACACTCACATTTTTCTCTTTTTTTTCCCACATACAGCACACTCCCCCTCCCCCTCCCCCTCCCCCTCAAATCACCCCACCCACCCCTCATCGCCCTCTCACATTTCTGAATCGCACTCTCTTGACATGCAATCCCTCTTTTCTCTCTCTGAGGCACTCTTCCTCTTCCTGTGTTCCACTTAAGCTTTCATTCTTTTTGCATTTCCCTGACGGACACACACACACACATGCATCAAGCACATCTGTGGATCTTCAAAGCTCCAAAACACACACGCTCACAAACACATGTACGCACGCCACTGCACCCTCACCTTTATCGCCACTCAAACACACATCTGCATTCAATCACACCTTCATAATTGCCGTGGCTCTTTCTCTGTAGAGCAAGACCTTCAGCTCAACCACGCCATGGGTGAATGCACGCTTACTGTATTGTCAGAAAACGCATTTGCAGAAAATAACCCACCCCATTAGAGTGAGAGCCGACTGACACCTAATGCATCACTCAAGGCTGTATATCTGTTTACTCCTAATAGCTGCACATCATTTTGGCCCAATGCCACAAGAGATGCATGGGGATAATGCTGCCCCTTAGTAATAATTAATCCTGCATTAGTAACTGTCACACTAACCAATAAATAACTGCACATCATCGAAAAATCACGCATGGAATTAAAAATAAAATATTCAGCCTTGAGACTGAAAGCTGTGTTCCAAGCCCCAAATAACTCCCAGCACCCTGACAGCCAATCAGTGGGATTTCGCAGCCTGAAGAAGAGGTATTTAGGGACCCACTCATTTTGATTAGAGGCAATGGAGTACCTGATGCCTGTACTGATTGCTCCAATTTTAAATTCATATTTTAGCAACTCTTAGTCACTTTAACGTGCCCGCCTTTCAGCCTCTGCACAACTGAGGTGGCAATTCTCCTCTAACACTACAGTATGTGATTTACTGCAGCAGAAAGGAGTTTATAATGCTACTAAGTGACTCTGCTACTCATGGATGGGCGCATTAGATATGCCTGAAGAAGAGATAATACGGTCAAGAAAAAAATCATGTGGGCGAAATTAAATCGAGCTCTGGGCACATAACCATCTTTTTTTTTTAAAGTACTGTATCTAAATTTCACCCAACATTCATCAAAGTTATCCAAGAGAATGAAATCCATTTCAGTTCAGCTCTTTGCTCTTGTTTCATAATTTCCCCCATTTTGAAGTAAATGCAATTTAATAATGCAGAAACAGCATTTTTCTCTTCTCTTGGGCCACAACGAGCCAACAGAGATAATAATGAAAAAAGAAAAGTCTGTTGTGCAAACGTAAGGAAACATTTCTAAGAGAAACTGAAAATGAGGGGTGATTAGATTTTCCTTTTAAGTTCCCTTTATAGAATGCTGAAACTATTAAAGACTTAATTAATAGTCTCTAAAGTTTTGCAAAGTATCTGCCACCACTTTACAGCTGCTGAGGACTTCAGCATAGTGACTAATGAGCGGTTGATATCTCGTATTGGTGCAGCCTCCACACCTCTTAGTTCTTCTTTAATGTGATATTTTTCAGGAGAGATAATGGCTTTGTGAGCCTCATTGGAGTTCGCACAATACAGAACAGACAAGCACATTTTTCTAAACCACAAAAACCCCCCCAAAAAAAGGACGAAAAAATGCCAGTGTGCTGTGAATAGAGCGAAGGTGGTGCAAATGACTGAAATGATTCAGATGAAGAGATGGAAGGAAAATACTTAAAGAGAGAGAGCCTCATTCAAGGACTGCACACTCACTTCCTTTCTGCTGTCAGCCAACCAGCGAGTGTGTGCACTGACTGAGGCCTGAGGGGCCAGAGAGGGGCCCGTCTCTCCAAGCCAAGCGTCAATGGAGCAGGGGGAACGCTGGAGTCCAGGCCAAGCTTAAACACACTCTAATGCAAATGTGATGCCCGTGGACGCGCAGATCAGTGAGATAATGAGCTTGTTTTCTGTCCTCTTTGGGGATTTCCATTTTATGGTGTCACTTAGGCAATCTAATGGTTCAAAATCAGACCGCTGACCGAGTGCTTCTGGCTCGCGTAAGGACGCCACAGAGCGAGCCAGCTATACACCAGAGATTGAAACTTACATTAAATCACCTATTAATGGCAAACCTGGACTTACTTTAGACTCATCCAGCCAAAAAAAACCATTCAAGTTTAGAAAGTGAAGAGAGAACGATTTCGAAAAGTGATGGGAAACAATGACCAGTGCACACTCACTCACCACCCACTTACCAACATACATGAACACACACACACACAAAATAGTAAAAGCACCCTCGCTCCACAGTGGAGCTTTTGTTCCGAGTGAAATTCCTCCACTCGTCTGTGGGTGCAGGTCGTCACTTGACCACCATCACCATGGCGACTGAATGAGGAGAGGTTTAGGAGGGAAAGGTTGTTAATTTACAGGAGCCTGAGCAGCGACGGCTGACTGGTCCCGATTCAAGGACGTGGGATGATTCATGCAGACACTGGTCCCGGAAGAATCCCCCCCACAGCCCCCTCCCCTCCTCCCCTCCTTGAGCAGCGGCCATAGTCAATGGCAACAAGGCCCTTAAACAACAGAGGCTCTGACAGGACTGACACTTGGGAGAGAGAGGGGAGAGGGAGGGAGGAGAGATGAAACAAAGTGTGGGTATATTCTTAGATAAAGCAGAAAAAAACACAGAGTAGTCAGATGCAGGCAGCAGATGGATGGATAAACATGAACTACGCCACTCATTTCCACAACAGAAAAACAGCATTGGATGGATTCTACAGTACAGGCCACTGCCAGACCCTCTACTTTAAAATGCACTCTTCTAACACCAGAAACATTTATTTTATTTATGATTCAAATCAACAAACTACAAGGCTGCTGCTTCCCTACAGTTCAGCAGCGATGCCAGAAGGAGTGAACAGCATGTTGCCAACCGCCTGGACGTCTTTTACTGCAGACCAACAGCAGAGAGACCCTCAACGCTGCTTTGTGAAATGGGCTTTAGGCTGACAAAAGCAAAAAAAAAAAAAACCTTTTGAAACTTTTCCAAAGTTCAAATCCATGGGCAGTGACATGTGCAACCTCCCCTATTTGTGCCTGTCAAGTGTGTGTTGGCTCTGATAAACTGGCACTATTACATTCCTCTCCCACACCTCAGTCTGCTGCCATTATATTCCCCTACACCATTTCACGCTCCCTCCCACACCTTTCTCTCTCTCTCCGCCAGTGCTCATAGAGTGCCAGTGACGAAGAGCACGAGCAGGCCAGCATCTCACACGTCGCGCACGTCTTTACCACAAAAATTGCACATGGATTAACTTGTCATTTTAATCTATGGCACGTAAAATGTTCGGCCCCCGAAGTCTGGCAGCAATCAATGGGGGAGGACGTGGTAGTGTGAGGAGCTATTAGCAAGCTAAAAGGATACCAATAGTGAATACAGACTGTGGGACTTTTAATCACTCTGACATCCTTTGTTCTTTATATATCAGACTGACACTATATATTAATGTCTACTTTACTGGCTATGCTAATGGAAGGCAAGAGTAACAGCTAGATGTCAGCAGACAGTCACTGTATATACAGCCATGTCTGATTTACTGGTGTTTATAAGGCCTGTAAATGGTAGGGCTGTGGAGACAGGTTGTTGAATACATAGTGCTTATGCAAAACAGCAGATGCAGTGCTAGTTGATCTATCGAGTAATTCTTACACAGCCTTGGGAGGATATAACAAATAGAAAGCTGCAGATTACTCTCTGTAGGAGGGGAGCATCCCTGGAGTTTAAAATGAGGGATTTGACTTCTCAGAGAGGAAGCTCCATATACACAAACCAGAAGGTTAAAACTGCTTATTGTGCCGCTGGTGAGGAACGAGAGCATTTGTTAATATGTGGCGATGTTGACCAAAATGGAGCTCATGAGCACATTTAGTGTTTTAGTTGAACAGCCATTGTTACACTAAGTCAAATTCCCCTGACAAGCACAACGAGAAGGAGTCATTCTCGCCGAGAGGTTCACCATTTAATTATACATACTCGTGTTCTCTGTGAAGTCTTGGTGGCAAATCGTTTTGCCGATGTCATTTTGGGCTGTTTTTTTTTTCCTTCTTCGTACTAATTTTTATCAGACCAATCGGGGGGTCAGGGGCGACGTCAGCTGACAGTGTTTTGACAGTACACTCATGTAGCATATAATGTTAATTGTCACTCTGCCGGCCGGCATCTCATACTGACTGGCGCCTCTCTGAGGACCTGTAGACCTATTATTTCTCTGATGGGGTCACTTGTAGAAGCCGTTATAAAAAGAGAAAAAAAAAAGATTGTGACAGTTGTGTTCACTGGACCACACAGGATGAGACACTTTCAGTTTGCTAAGGGGGAAGCCTGCCCGTCTCTACAGGAGTCTGGACATTATAGAATATGTGTAGCTACTGATACAAAATACATTCAGGCCTGGATGCATCCCTTCTGTAAGAATGGCAAATAGATACGCTTGAGCAGAAAAAAAAGAAACTATAAATAACGTCTGTTTACAATGCATTGTAATTTAAATCACATGTTAATAGATTCATCCAACGAACAGTGTAAATATATTCCAAGATGCGTCGGGAATGTCAACATGTCTGAACCCTGTTGGTCTGGGCAATTAATGTCGGCCCCCTTTTGTTCAAAGAATCCAAATTGACGATGTGAGGCTTTCAAAGTGTTGCTGAGCCTAAAGCCTTTGCCGTTTTTATGAGCTTAAGGATTTATTTTTGTTTTTATTTGGTCAATTATTTCACTGATATTAAAATAAATAGAGTCTGGAGCAGACAGAGCAGCAGGAGCATAAATCCTCCTCTCATGATGTTGGGAAATGCAGTGAAACTTGAATGCACAATGTTGCAGGGCATTACTCTCACAACATCTTTCTTTTTTTTTATTGAAATTTTGAATTATTTGTGTTTTGCCAACTGGAACAAATGCACATTGAATCATATGCACACACACAAACACAATCAAAACAAACGCCTTTCATGCTTGTGTCCACACAAAAAGCATACCTTATCTTCAAAAATGCACAAAGCCGTTTGAGAGCCTTTTTGAAACCCTCAAATCATTCTCTCTGTCCCTGTGTTTGTTTTTTTTTACCTTCACACCAGTCGCACTCCCCCGCTGTTACTTTTCCTCTCACAACAACTTGACTTAAAAAGGCTGCAGCCAGGAAGCAGCTTCTTTTTGATGGTGGAGATGTGAGAATTAATCACTCTCCCACAGTCACCACACCATCTGATACTGTCTATTCGTGTTAATTAATGCGTAATGAGAGATGCTGATGTGCGCATTTTAAATCAATTACTTTTCTTAAACGACTCTAAAGGGATCCTCTAACTCGGCTCCTGTGTTCATCACTTTTTTCTCATCTCGTCGATGCCGTGACCTTCAGAAAGTTTCTTCAGGAGATTAACAAGTCTCTCTTTTTCTTGTTTCAATTAAATATGCAGAGCAACCGCAGCCAGATGCAGATGCGGCTTGATTCTCGGAGTTGTTTGTCTGACTGTGTATCTGTGCTCATGCACCCGTGCACATGCTTCCTTGGATATGCAGAGCTGCTCTCTTGTTCTCAGCGAGCGCCCCCCCCAGCATCTGGCCAAGTCCGCTTTGCCCCCTTTGGCGGTGTTTCAACACCAATTCGTTGCAAGGGGCCGAACATGAGTTCTGTCACTGCGTTCTCTTTCTCCTGCTACAAGCAAAGACTGGAGAGACTGGGGAAAGAGCAAAGACAAGCTCAGCTTTGCAAAACTAGCTTTCATGTCATTTTCTGTTTCCAGAGTTACACTGCTCGGCCTCGGGGCTCGACTCGAGATGGATGTTGCTCTCATCCTCTCCCGCTTATCGCTACCCCTCACTCACTTCTATCCAAATCCCCGCCTTTCTCTTCTAAATCACCTACCTCTCTTTGCTTACCTCCATCTTCCTGCCCATTGCTATTCATTGCTCCTCGCGACTCCCTTTCTGGCTCGCTATATTATGTTTATGTGGTACGCTTTCCATTCCTTTATCTCTGTTATCCGTTACAGACTCCCCATCCCACTCCTTCTATCTCATGGTGCGAAGATTGCACCACTGCATTTATAGAAGATTGTGTATTGTTACATTGCACTGTTTGCCACTTTGCCACCTCTCTGCTATTCCCCCAAAAAATCAATTATCCATCAAATAAAAAGATAAACCGTAAAAGCAGCTCTCTGCAGCCCTGTTTGTGTCTAAATGTGCCAAAGTGTTAAATGGGAAATGAAGACACAGGAGGAATAAAGAAGCCAGGAGGATGGTTTGTGTAAATCTGGCCGTCTGACACCTTGGGCAAGATAACCAAATGCTAGTCTATAAATGCCATAATGATGTGTTCGCTGACAAGCTGCGTGCCCATATCTCACTAGATCATTCAAATAGAGAAAGCAAATGCGGAGACACTGAGGTAAGTAATTATGGGTGAGGAGGAAGAGGAGATGAACAGAGGGAGAGTGTGGTGGATGTGCAGAGAGAGAGAGTAAGGAAGGAGATGCCGTGCACAGGTGGCTTAGAGCGGATATTGTATGCCTTATCTGTCACCTGCAGGTCTGTGCTTATTATAGAGAGAGGGAAAGTCAGAGCAGAATGTAAGGTATGTGTGTGTGTGAGTGTGTGTGCAAACAGGAAAGAAATGCAGAGTCAAACTGCAGCGGTGCCTTCACTTCCTCTGAAGCACAGAGGGTGATGATAAAAAAAAGAGAGAAAGAAAGGGAAAAAAAACAAGCTTCTCTCTCTCGGCCTGTTCTGAAGGCCACAGCAACGTGGAGCTCACAACTCCTCACAACAGCTGTACCCCTCACAAGTTTTCAGCTCTAAAAAAAAAACAGGAAAGGGGAACATTTGGGGGCAATTGTGCTCCAGACATACAAACACTACTATAAAAATAGCGGTGACAGAGTCTTTGGGAATATAACAACACATCCAAGCAGACTCGGGATACAAGCAGTCACACTGACACATTTCTGCGAATTGAACACATTCAATCTGCTCTGCTGGATTGCTGAAAAAAATCTTGCATTTTTAAGATAAGAAAAAAAGATACAACTTGGTTCTCAAGACCTGTAGAAACACTTTAGAGATGAAGGCAGTCTGAGGAGCCTCTCAGTCAACCATGGCAGGCCTTTTAATAAAATCGCTGCAAAGCAGAACACTTTCTCTTTGAAGGAAATGGAGTAAAATAATCGCACTCAGGATGAGCAGAATGAGGTATAGCAAAGCAGCCCTCGGTTATGCACTGAGCCTATATTAAGGTGCATAAACAATTTTGTAATGCGTGTTGTTAAAAAAAGCAGGGAGGAAACTTTAGACCAGGAAACGTTACTTAACAGAAGAAAATACATTACAGATACGTCCATTGACCCGCAAACAGAAAGCTGCTTCGATTGTTTTATCTCTTTATACATGAGCCAGTCATTACTGAGATCAAAAGCCTCAGATGCCATAAAGACACACTATTTGGTATTGTTTACTTCCCCCTAACAAGGAAATGGAGTGCAGTGGACGCAGATTTCAGTCAATATTCCTGTGGCACTCTTTAGCTCTTTTCAGCAAGTTGTGGCTCTGCATTAAGCTGTAGAGTCACTTCCTGATGATGGATGGACTCTCCTCTCTTTGTTTCTGTCTCTCTCTCTTTCTCACACACACACACAAACGTGCAAAATAAATATATAAATAAATAAATAAAGAGAACCTCACATGATCATCTTCACTAATATATTCGTAAAAGGTTAACTATTTATAGCATATTTGGGGAAAAAAAAGGTCACACCATTCAACAGTCCCGATCCAGGGGGAGGACATTAATATGGTGCCCACTTATAAAAATCCGGGGGTCCTCTTGGACGATTAAGCTGGAGTGGTCACCTAACACTGACGCCCTCTACAGGAAGGGGCAGAGTCGACTGTTCTTCCTGTGGACACTCTGGTCTTTTGATGTGCGTGGAGGTGCTGGACATAGTTTTATCACACTGTAGCGACCAGCGCTCTTTTCTATGTGGATGTGTGCTGGGGTGGCAGCCTGACGGACAAGAGCACTAAGCGGCTTGACAAGCTGGTCAAAAAAAGCCGGCTCTGTGCTGGGAGGAAAGCTGGACCTACTAAGATCTGTGATGGAGAGGGGCACAGTGAACAAACTGGAAGCTGTTATGAACAATAGCAGACAGACACCTTCTCCGCAGCCTCACTGCGCTGTAGGACGGAGCGGTTCAGGAGATCCTTTGTCCCCAGGGCAATAAGACTGTTTAACTCCCAACCCTCCTGAATTTAACTTAATTCAGCCACACACACACAGTCATCCTCATTAATCCACGCATGCACGCGTACATGTACGTGCACACACATACACACCCACTATAATGGCTGATCTGCAATTTTAAGATTCATTTTGAATTAATTCTAAACTCTGCACTTTCATTTATTTTAACTTGTTTTATGGTATGTTCTTGTGCTGTCTACAGTACAGTATGCTCTGTTAGTTGGTGCTCATTTGGATGAATTGGAAGTATGGCTGTTGTTATCTGTATGTTTTTTTTTTGTGATGACCTCCCTGACATCTGAATTTCCCTGCGGGGATGAATACAGTTTTACTCTACTCTCTACTCTATTCTATTTCGTATAGATTTTGAGGAAACACATCAGTATGCTAAATTATAATAAGTAGAATAATTATCTCCTGCAATCAGTATCTGATCTGTGGTTTGCCTGTAGTGTCAGAGCACAGCAATTTTCTCCAGCCGAGGAAAGATGAATAAATAAGTGGCGTTGTAATTTTTTGTGCCCCGGTTTAGCGTTCATATTTTGAAGTGTATGGTGTGACGGCTGCACAGATCCTCCTCTGCTTATCAGACATGTTTTGCCTCTCGAGTTTCGATCAGGTTTCTGCTGACTTGGCCAATCACATTTGATAATAACGGTACTGTCTCGTGGGCGAAGAAGACGCTGACAGGTTAATGCCAGCTTTGTTTTCTTATTTCTGACAGATTTTTTTTTTCCCCGAGAGAGTAGCAGAAACTCAACTCAGGATTTTTTTTGTTTTTCTATTTTCAATCTTTTTGGAGGAGATAAAAACACACCGCCAGTGGTCCACATTTCTTAGCCTGGGGTTATATGCACATCATGGCCGGCCTGCTAGAAGGAATCATGTCAGCTTGCCAGCCAAAGTACAGTTGAGGTGAAGACAGGGGCTGAATGTTGTAACTGTGGTGGTGGCAGCTGCCTGGGAGAAGTGAGGCTGCCAGTGGAATAAAAATGGCATGCCAGATCTAAGGGATACCTGCCAGTGGATGAGACATTCTCATAACATCAGACATCAGACTCACTGTAAGAGATGATCCCACTGCTGCTGCAATACAAACTCACCAGGATTGCCATCAACAGCATCGCCTTTCGTAGCGCTATGCTAATGATGCCACAGCGTGTTTGTGCATTACACAGACACTGGAAGGAGTTAAGTGAATAAAAGCAGCTTATGTCTTCCTTTAAAGTTTCATCTGTCAGTGGCTTTGTGTCTTCATGAGGCACAGACTGTGCCATACACTTCCTAAGTGACATCTCCAGAAATATCAGATGATGTGACATATTGAGTGACAGAATCTTCCAACCCCTCTATCATTGCTGTATCCACTTTAATAGAAGAAGGGAATGCTCCAGCTACAGTACAAGCTACCACCTGCTCTGAAGTTCACTGCCAATATTTCTGGCAATTATGTCTTGATTAACTGTACAAACAACAGTTTTGTCACATTTGCGTTCTGGTGCAAATGAACTCTAAATGGAGTGAATTAACTGAATGAAGATAGAGTTGGCTATTTCAAGACTTTCCCTTATAACTGTGAGAGGAAAACTTATCTAACTCATTCACTCATCGTAATTGCACTCGGCAGCTATTTCTGACAAACCAAATCACAAAACCAATCTCTCAAAACTCCAAAAACGTATCCGCACAACCATTCTTGGTGTGTAATTACAGGACATGAGTAAGGGATGCTTCAGTGGCAAGTCCGCACCAAGCGGCTGCATGTTTGAACATGCTTTTTTAATTTCTTTCATTTAAATCATGTACTTGTCATGCAATTAACATGTCACTGGACTCAAAATTTCAAGTTTGCAAATCATAATGTCACTATAAAGGCCCATGAGCAGGATCAGGAATCTCTGGTCTTTCTGTTCCTGCCTGGGTAAGTTTCCAGTTTTAAGAATAAAAGACCTTCATTGTTTTGTTTGTTTTCCTGGTTGCATGACAACCGCGTGTTTGATTTTGTGACGTACCTGCGGTGGTCAGGCAGAGCTCCTCGTCACTGTTGTCCTGGCAGTTGTCCTGGCCGTTGCACAGGAAGCTGCGGTCTACACAGCGACCGTTTCGACACTTGAAGCGAGACTCCAGGCACACCAGTGGGTTTCCTGCTGTGGTAAAGTCGGAGCAGAGATCAAGGGTCAAGTGTTGGGAAATATCAGAGAGTCACAGGAACACCTCTCTAACTAAGAAACTAAACTAAATGCAGAAACATGATTTCAAAGCAAATTGCATTAATATTCTGCAGAGGTAGTTTGGGCAATTTGTTAGAAGTGGATTTTCTTAACTTGTTGCTCTCATCCTAGCGACAACACACTGATATCATTAAAATCAAATGAATAACACGGATGTTGCAGTTTCGTGGGGATTTTTAAAGAAGAAATGAAACATTAAAAATGATGAGAGTCAGTAAAGCATTTGATCTGAGGAGCTGGTTTAAAAAAAAAAATGCTGAAACTCAAAAGAAAGAGAATCCTGTCCAGCCTCACCACTTCTTTTATTAGCACACTTTCACATTTGTCTTTGTTCTAGCTTCTGCAAAATGAGGCGGAATTATCTTGTGAGAAGATCCAAGCAATTACACAGTCATGACGCAGTATGTGCTGGGAGCGTGGAGCATAGCCCCATTTAAATGGCTAGATTAGATTTGTGAGTGTGGGACCCTGCAGGCTAGAAACTGTGCCTCTGACAATGGTAAGTGATTGGTTTGATGCACGTTTCATGCTGGGAAAGCAGAGATGGGGTCACGTGAGGACAATGTATATCCCTGACAAACCAGACATGACTACGGCCTGTCATCTGTTGCATGGATATTTAAGTTAAAAAAAAAACTGAGGGAGCAAGGGAGCGTAGTCAGGAGTTACAATGAAGGAGTGAAATAACTTGAAAAAGAGTAGAGGGGACGGTGGTGCAGTGTAGATGTAGCAAATTACATTCTTTATAAAAATGACACTCTCTTTCATTTTCCTCTGCAAGATGGGATATAAAGCAGAGCAGCTTCACACAATAGAACAGAAACACTGTGCTGGCACCAGGAGAGCTGAAGCCGAACAAAGCAACAATGTTGATGATTGCAGTTTAGTATTTAGAGCAAGGCCGTTTGATTTATTTGTTTAAAATGCAGATGAAGGGAAGAACAAAAAGATGAGACAACAAAATGTGAAACATGTAAAGATGCATCTGTGATTGTTATCTGTTTGACTCCTCCCATTAGCTCCTAGATTAAATGGATCAAATGCATTTTCATATCCAACCATTTCTTTTCATTACTCTGTGCTGGTCTATTCAAGCAATTGGTCCTTTTTGTCATTTACTGATGAAGCCAATATTTGCTGGAAGTGCTACTACTGCAATTTAATATAGCATTTCCATTACATTAGATGACTATGTCATTATTAGAAAAAAAAATGAGACAGCAGAACTTTTGTTCCTCAGTGACTGATTACCCACAATTCAACATACCTACATTCTCTCCCTGCTTGGTTAGCCCACATATCTTTCAAAGTCCACACCTCCAGTCTTTAAACCCTGTTCTTCTCTTTGTCTGTTTGCTGAGATAACTATGATGACATCATCGGGACTATTTCTCATCTACTTGAGTGGAAATTGGCTTTAATTTGTAAAATAGCTGGAATGTCCCTTTAATACCTTGCCTTGCCCTTACAGGAATTATTGTACTTTGACATGATTTAAATCCATATTCATTCATCTACCATCTGCTGGCTGTATGATGAGTGGCTGCAGTAATAATAAACTGTTATGACTGGAGGACAGTACATCACTGGTGACCATGGTGTGAGACCAATTGCTTTTATTGGATTTGGTTGCCGTGTACTGAGACTCACTGCAGTTGTCCTCATCGCTCCCGTCAGGACAGTCGCTGAAGCCGTTGCAGCGGAAGCGTCCGATGATGCAGTGGACGCCATTAGCGCAGGCGAAGAACGTGGGAGCACACTTGGACTTGACCTTAGCTAAGGACAGATTGGAGGATTGGTAGGTGGGCGGGGGTGGGTGGAGGAAGACAAGAACAATGGATTAGTCTGTGGGTGATGGAGAAGATGATGCAGCAATATCTATGGCAATACATCATTCTTTATGACAGAATTAGCCTTGGCTGTGATGCAATATCTGGAGGGAAAAACACATCAATAAAGTTAGTTTTAAAGTCTTTCTTTTACGATGTTAACGCAATACACACAAATGTATGTTTGAAATTTTAAAACAGTAGACCATTTAACCAAGGTTCAGACAGTCAAGCAGCTGCTGTGTAATAGAGACCAATTAATTATCCAGCTCATTTTGTTCTGTTACGCTTATCTTCAAGTTCTCTCTTAAGTATGACAAGTAAAGGGTGAGATCCCGAACCACAAAGTACTGATAGGAGAAGAAAACAAGTTAATGACAAAGACAAAGAGAGCAAATTGTGTGGGAGACTGTTTGTATGGATTCTGCCATTGATCAGCCTAAGCAGGCCTACGGGTCTTATCTCCCAGGACAGGCCTGAGACTGAGTGACGAGCCTGCAGAACATCAATGCCTGGCGTGTTCCGTTTAGTGCTAACTCCCTGAGTTTTAATTCAAACACATTGGTCTTTCTTGGCAGAAGGAGAAAAACAAGACAGCAGGTAAGGTGCAAGCAAAGAAAACGGGACCGTAAAGGACCTCGCTTTGGCTCGAGCACTTTGAAGTTTTACATGTTAAAGCCTGATGGCAACAAGGGAAGACATAAAAAAAGACATACTACTAAAACCGCTGCTAGTATTTAAAGTTTGTAATAATAAACCAAATCCATGTGAAATACTGTGTTATCTCTCAAATCCTTTTTTTTAAATCTCTTTTCTTGTATTCGCCAAACTATAGTCATGGGTTGTTCCATTCCAGTCATTTACATTATAATACCAAAGCTTAAACTTATACATTTGGCTTTGTGCGAGCGTGTCTCCAGTTGTGGCTGTGCCTTCTGAAGACAGAGAATGGAAAAACCACCAATTACAGCTCAGACATTGTTATAATAGTAGACCAGATTAATGCCAGTGAGCTTATAACATTTTAAACATCATATTAAATACTACGCAACAACAATAGGATGGAACAACCCACACATTCAAATGACTGCATTAAATTGTGCATCTCAAGCAAGCTACCGCACTGTTTTTTTCCCCCTGTTTTTTTGTTGTTGTTTTTTTTGTCTCTATACTGAATACAAAGGGTGGAATTGGCCTGCTCATAGGCTGGCATAGTGCCATCCCAAATGCCAGGGGTGTGCATTTTTCCCTCTACAATATATTGTGGAAGGCTGATTTATGAGTTCTTTCAGGCTTATGTGTAGCAAGAACAGAGGGGGGGCTGGGCATAACAACCAGGAGGGTTTGCAGCGCCCGTCTCCAGGATGAAATTTAATCCGCTGAAGGCGGGAGGAAGCTGGGATAGCGCCTGATCTGTGTGTCTATAGTCTGGGAAGCCTTTGTTTACCTGGACGGCAGAGGCCCTAACCACCCAAAGCTCATTTTCCATGGTATATCGCTATCATTAGAGTCCAAGGAGAAAAACAGACATGGCTTCGAGCTGTAGCCACACATAAAAGGAAAGATACAAAAACATCTTGCTGTGAAGAGGGGGTACGGTGAAATTCATCTGGTCACAAACAAAGGAAACATCTTTAGTTTGATCTTTTTTTTAATACATGGTTTGGATTTTCTTCTGCTATTTCTGGATTTCTTTGTTTTGAACCTGTTGTGGGAATTAGTGGAAACATGCACTGGTCTTCTAGAGACATATAGAGTTTCTTCTTGGAAAATACAACTTCCTTCTCCTCCGTAATGACATGGATCCTGGCTGTTTTTTTTCTTTATTTCCTTGGCAGGCTTGGCTGGAGAGACAGCTCTGTTATTGCTCTGAGATTCCTCGTTCGCTGTTCCTCCCTCATCCGAATCCTCATTACCACTTCTACTGCTGGCAGGATTCATCTGACCCAGTGTTTGTGTTCCAAATTAGCTCAAAAGTCACTTGAAGGACAAGCTCGTGAGGGGAAATTCGTGGGTGGGAGAGACAGTGCCGGTTGGAAGGATAGAGCTAATGTGCTTAGCTGTGTTTTGGGGACGCATGGCCCCTTATAACCCGTGCGGAGCAGTTCCCAGAAAAAGAAGACAAAAAAATTAATTAGAAGACGCAAGTTGAGGATGGAGGAGCTGGTATAAACACACCCAATTTAGCTCCCTTTGATAATTCTGTTAAAGTTGCTCCATGTCCAGGTAATGCCGATTCATTCCAGCACCTCTCCCTTGCTCTTTAACCTGTAACCAGACATTTCATCCTGTGTCCAATATTTCTGTTGTTTGGTTTCAACTGATCTAGTTTCCTTCCAAAATCTTCTCCCTCTCCCCTGAGCCTTTGTGGAAGTTGTTTACGTAAAACAAGCACGGTTGTTGGACGCCTTCCAAACTTAGTTCCAGTGTTCACTGAGCAGCACAAATGAAAACGAATGAGGTTAGCAGTCGAGCTGATTCCTTGAGGTAAAACTATCACTAGCAGAAAAACATGGCTGGATCAAACCGAAATGCACAGTCGGAGGACACACAAAACGCAGGCACGAAAAAATAAAAACACACAAACCTCTTTGTTACTGTCTCCTATACAATTACAGGCAGACACACTATATTGAGGTGCCTCTTTTTGACAGGAGCTGAATATTTCTTTCACAACAACATTTTAAAGCACAGAAAAAGACTTGTTTTTAATATCTAAAGCAAAACAAAGTTCGCATCCACAGAATACTTTGGGTTTA
Source organism: Decapterus maruadsi (assembly GCA_030347415.2). Taxonomy (NCBI): domain Eukaryota; kingdom Metazoa; phylum Chordata; class Actinopteri; order Carangiformes; family Carangidae; genus Decapterus; species Decapterus maruadsi. The sequence goes on along the minus strand of CM064893.1, from coordinate 18,135,976 downwards.
AGACTAAATCATTTGAGAATGTGACATGAAGTTGAAACAGAATGCTACTGTTTGTCTCTCCCTCCTTATCTTTATCTCCCCCGGGGCTTCAGGATTCGTGTCAGCCTGTATCCGACAGCAGAGTTCCTGTTGCATATAGCACTCGATGCTCTTCCCCCGATGTGCACCCTCGTGCCCTTCTCCACACTTCTCCCCTTTTCTCCCTCTCCTCAGCTCCCCAGAGAGCGGAATAACTTGTTCGGCACAGGTAGGCTTGGTCGTGATGGGCATGCATGATTGACAGAGTGAGGAGAAGGACCGGAGGAAGAGACTAACAAGAAAGAAAACAGAGGAGAGCGAACGCAGGAGAGTCTCGGCCGAGGAGGAGCGGAGACAGCCGACAACTTCAAAGGTTTTCTCTGACCTTGCTGAGCTTTTCTGAAGGGAGGAAATCAATATGGACTCAAGGTGTAAGCAAGAAGGGCAGGGCTAGATTCATCGGAGAGGGTTTGGAGGGGGGGGATCACAGTAATTATTCTGTACAATTCACTGTCTAAGCCCTGCACTCGGCTTGTACAATAACCTTCTGTGCAGGAAGAGGAATTGCAACATTATAGAGCTGCCTCCATCTCGAGGGCCAAGCGTTTACGGGCCACTGGAGTTCTCCAAAAGCCATCAAACTTCATGCTAGATGAGCAAATGAATGCGGTCCGTCAGGCGCATGCGCAAAAGCACTAGTAACATCAACAACTTCCAACAGAAGAGGAAAGCCAGCAAGCAAGGGCATATGGTGGGAAATCAGTGCGTGATCTGTCAGATAATAACTCTGCTGCAATATTCATCATAGAAAGCGACTGGCTGCTAAAATTGCCTTGTTTGAACTGATAGCAGCCTACGTAGTATTGTAAAATGAAGAGGCAGCATCTCTTATTCCTTTGAAGATTTCGAAGCAATCATTTTTTTTTGCCTAATTTGTGACTGTCGATGGAACGAGGATAAAATTCAGTCCAGAAAGAGAAAAAAAAACGGGGAGACAACGTGAGATATAGCTTCAGACTGAGAGACGGCACGTCAGACTAATCAATATTTCATCCATGTTCCTTGGTATTAATTACACCAGCTCATTGATCAGTCAACCGCTAAGCACATGGGAGGCGCCAGACTCAGTGGCATTAAATCTTCCACTGCTTTCCTTACTTTTCCGGCCATCGCTGCTCCACTATCTGTCTCTCTCTCGTCATTTTTTTCCTTTTCCATTTTCTTTTCTCTCTCTTGACTGGAGACATGCTCCAGTCAGAGACACACGAACACACGCAGAGCAAAGAACACCTACGCATAATGAAGCATGGCAGAACCAGGCGTGAAGAGACGACAACAGGAGGAGGAGGAGGAGGAGAGGAAGGAGAGGAAAATGAAACCTCTTCTGCCCATAGTCTATGGCTATTTGCGTTCCAGTCAGTGCATTGGTCACTGCTCTTATCATATAAACACATACTCCTAATCTCAGCAGCCCTTCCCTTACCCGAGGTGGGTTTTGGTAACCAGTTGGCAGTGTGTGAGTGTTGATATCTACATCAAGCCCAATCTGTCTCTGGAGTCCTTTTTGTTTTTGGCTACCCACCGCACCCCCCACGCCCCCTGCTGTCCGGCAGAACTTTGTGGTTGATAAACATTTAGGGGCCTTTTGGAGTTCAGTAACTCATGGGTATTTTGTGGAGGTCAGTACACAAAGAGAAGGAAGGGAAAAAACAACAACAAAAAAACAAAAAGCCAACCATTGATGTTCCTCCAGGCTTTTGGCTGTGTTATGACTGCGGGAAGCGATGATGCGATAACATTCGAGTAATCCTCTGAGCTGAATTTATTTTCCCTCCTAATTGTTGTGCGGAGCTAACCGAATCAATAAACAGTGCATCAGATAATGAAAACACCAAATGGTTCGGTATTACGAAGTATCGATAGACTTCTCAACTATAACTGACAAAAAAAAAAAACCCATCAACGTCTGTGTTAGTCTCTGACTTTCTCTCCCCCTGCGATTAAACAGAACAGGCCTGGTGTTGCTGCGCCGTGTGCCGTACAGTGCATTCAATGTTGTGTACACACAGATCCTCTAGCAAATGTTACAGCGTTAAGACAAGTTTGCTTCCCTGCACAGGTCACTGGTTTAATGTCTGCGACTGATGAGCTGTTCAAACAAACCATCATTTCTCTTCTCAAAGAAGCTGAAAGCTACAATGCGCAACCTTAAGTAAAGAAGCGTAAAGTCAAACTCTGCAATGTCATCTGAAGTTAGCTAACAGCGGCTAACGTTAGCAATCATCACCATATAAGGCTGATGCAGTAAGACCTCAGAGTGTATTTAGGGGAGCAATGGTGCTTTTTACTGCTTATGGATTCAGCGTCATTTAGAGTGGAAGATTGTATAAGGACTTTTTTTTTCAAAAGTTTTATAGTTGCACTTTAAGGCCTCAGGGGGCTCTTATCTGGCATTTGACAAGAACAAAAGCAATTCTTTGAGAGAACCAAAGATTAAATAAATAGATTTTGTGTATTGGAAAATGTGTTTGAATATCACCCATTCTCTGGTATTCTGTGACCCCCCCACAGATTCATCTTGCAACCCCAAGGATAGGAATCATTGTCCTGGAGGAAAACAGGGTCAGGCAGCAATATCGTCTATGTGACTGGAAAGCATTTCTTTTCTTTTCTTTTCTTTTTTTCTACAGGAAACATGGTCTACTGGATGGAAAATACAACACAAACGACATGTCTTTTTTAGATTCGGAGCAAAATGACAATGGCAGTGGATTAGAGACACGCTGACATGAAAGCAGCTCCATTTTGAGCCTTACACAAGGAGATGTAGTCGATGTGCTCTGATCTTTGCTCTCTTGGAGCCACTGGCCCTGCTGATGGCCCTTCTAATTTAAAGCAAAGAAAAAGTTGAAGTTGCTCAGAAGTTTCTGAGTGAAGAATTCTGACTTCAGTCTTCCACACAAAGAGGCCACGGCCTCAGCCCGCAGGACCGCTGGTTCAGAACAGTTGTTTCTTTGAAATGTGCCTCTCTGTCGTTCCTCTCATTCCCGACTACATCTGTCCCCCACCACCACCACCATCCGCCTTTGACTCCTCACTCCTTGCTTAAAACATCATATCCACTCACTCTTTCGGCCCAACCACGTATCTCTCCTCTTTTGCCTGCTCATGCCCTGCCCAGACAAGGGCAAAGAGGCTAATCCTGGCTCTGAGGTCCAGTAAGCTCAGTCAGCTCTCCTCCTTCTCTCCTCTGTCAGTATCCATTTCGTCTAACACTCTCCCAGGCTGTCGTTATGGACACCAGAGAGCAGGATGGTACTTTTGACCTCTTTGTGTGAGGAATTAGTCAGAAGCCTGTCTCTGAATCATTGCTTGCAGACCCCTCAGACTTGCCAACACATACGCACATGCAAGCACATCCAAACAGAGCAGATGGAGATACTGCAGAAAAAAAACAACCTTTTTTTTTTCATCAATTCCGTTAAATTTGCGTGCAGCAAAGCAGAGAATCCACTTCATACTAAACCGGACTTCATGAAAACAGGGGTGCTGGACTCACACAGCAGGACAGTAATACAATAAGCTGCATCTTTAATGCAATAAGACTCAGGATAGAGCTACTGCCTCTCTTCTCTCAGTCCAGACTTTTATTGAAGAGCTAGCAAGAGGTATTTACATGACTGAAGTTGACCCTAGTGCCAGAGGGGACCGGAAGAACAAACAAACACGAGAAGAGCAGCGGGGCCTGGGAGGGAGGGAAAAGCCTGTCTCTTCCAGATGAATAAAAATTCTCTGACCATACGGGAGACAGCTCTTGGCCTGTGAGGTGCGAGCAGACTCCAACACATCAACAGTAAGTCAATAAATAAATGACAGAGGGAAGCAAATGAGTGGGTTTGTACAATTCTCTTTACGAAGGGAGTTTGTTTTTGAAGCAAAGGAACTGCTGCTTAAAAAATAAAAAATAAAAAAGATCTGCCATCTGAAGTTCATGTGCGAGCGCTTCTTATACTAATTGGACCCTTGCTTTTCCATATGGACAGAGTGAGTGTGTACAAGTTTATTAATTTCACACAGATTCAAAATAAAAGCATTGTTTACATAACCCAACCAAATAATTTGCAAGTCCAAATTGATTTGCTCTCCTTTGTGTTTCCCCATTAGGTACATGGTTTCCCAAAAAAAACATAAAAATTCTCATTAATGAGACACCAGGGAGACATCGCCACATATGACCTTTATCTCGGGCTCTGCATAAGTATTCCTTGGATCAGAGACACTCTCATCAGCACAATCTGCTGGCTAAACAGCATGGGCTTACAGGAGGATCTATTCAATAACTACAGCTGTCTTCTGGAACAAATTCACATGGTGAAAATAGGCACGGATCCATCAGAAAAATATATATCTTCATATACTCAAATCATAAACACGTACGGTTATTTGCCTGCATGCATAGCACAAACTATCCATGCCTAACAGAGGTCTAGAGGGAGAAGCAGGGGAAAGGTGCTAAAAATACAACGCTTTTATGATCTAGTCTCATCCGTTGCACCTTAAAGCTGACTAATTAATGCGGTCAAAGCATTAAAAAAAGGCGTAAACATCCATGTTGATGGTCAATGAAAACACATGTTCCTGGAACCATCCTGGCAGAAGCCGACGGCTCATGTTGCAGACAGGAGGAAATTTAATATCCTGTGGTGGTGGTCAACACTGCTTTGCCTCCATGGTAATGACTGTGATTGCAAAGGACAGTGGAGAGACATCATCGGATGCCCTGCGTGATTTCCTATGAGGTTACATAAAGTCAGCCTGATGGCAATTATTCTGAGGAGTCTGCACGGGAACACAGTATTCGTATTGTTCAATGACAGAAGTAGACGAAGCTAAGTCAACAAAGTGTCTTTCAAGTTAAGTTTATATGTGTGAGTGTGTTTTCTTAGAGGGGGGTAACTAATTATGATTCTACTTGCAGAGAATCCAGTGCTGCAGTCTTTAAGTTTCCAGGCACTGTGCTCTCCTCAGATAATAGACATCCAGACAGAACTCCTGCCTTAGCCACTGTAATGAGTCCTCTTTACCTCCCTTCCTTCCCTTGCTCCCTCGCTTCCCCCTCCCTCCGTCTGTCAGTCTGTCCCTGCACATCTCCTAATGGAGCTCGAGGTTTGTCTGGGGACTTTAGTGAAGCAGTCGCTGGAGATATCAGCTGACAACTAGCCATCTATTTGAGTATAATAAGGCCCACTTATGCCAGAGCAGATAATGTAGATGTCAACAACAAACACACCCAGAGAGGCTGGCTGAGTGTGATGCTTTATGATAACGTGCTTTTATCTACGGCGGTTATCACATGTGGTGTCGCCGACTGACAAAAAAATGTTGTCTGTAGGTTCAAAGTAGTTGAGGTGAACTTGTAGGAGCATGTCTGAGCGAACTGACCCCTGATCTGCACGATTACATAAAACGGCACCACTTTATGTATTTGCTACTTATGCAATATAATCTAAACACATCTGAATATGATTTTTGCAGGTCTGACAGTTGTTGACAGTTTAAGGTCACTCAGTGAAGGGAATCTGGGGCACACAACCCATCTATTTAAGTAGTTTATGCATGCGACTGACTTACAGGAATGTCATTAGTAAAGGCATGCATAAAAAGATAGCCTGGGACACCACATCTCTCTAACTTAAATTACCAAATCATTACAAACTGAAAAGATTGATGACTACAAAGTTTTGCTATAGGGTGTGTGCGTGTGAATGTGTGTGAGTGTGTGTGTGCTGATACGCCCTGGGACACAAGTTTGTCAAGAGTAGTCTGACTGTTCCCTGAGCTGCCAACAAGTGAGAACAGTGAGAGAAAGTGACTGCTGCAGAAAAGAAGGAGGGGAAGGAGGAGGAGGAGCAAAGATGGAAATAAGAAGAGGAGACAGAATGGATGAGGAACCAGTTTCTTCTGGCTGAGAATTAGCTGGGAAAGAAAAAAAAGGAAAAGAAAAAACCTCGGCAAGATGTGCTTTATGCTTTTCTAATTGAAAACAAGCCTCTGTGAAGCAAATTACAAGCCAAAAGCCAAAAATCATCAGATGAGATAAAGGGGAAGGAAGTAAAAATGCAAGACATTTAGAGAGATGAACATATCGGGGAGATGGGGGTTTCCATTCCGTGTGGCAAGGCCTCAACGTCAGTCTTCATCAGCGATCCCATCTTTGTGAGGAGCTGTGGCTGCGGCGGGAGGGGGAGGAGGAGGAGCAGCAGACCAGAAAGATCAAACCCAACTAAGAGTGAGGATCAAAACTGAACTATTACTGTAGCCTTACAGTGGAATTATGCATGCGCTACTATTCCTGCACATAGGAGTAATCGGCCTCTGCTTTGATGGTATTAAGTTTTGCCCTGATGCTAAACTGGGGCCGAGGGTCTTGCAGGAAGGAGGAGGAAGAGGAGGAGAAAGAGAGGGATGGATGCATGCTGTAAGGAAGAGTGAAGAAGGGAGCTCATTTAAGCTGGCAGAGAATTACTGTAGGTTTAAATGGCCCTAATGGCTCTATGGGTAGGGAAAGGAGAACTTCCAGGACAATTCTGTACAGCAAGAGGAGTTCAGGAGTTGAGAAGACATGACTAAAGTGGCTATCTGGAGTACATTCCTTTAAGGCACGGCTAAGAGCTAAAAAAAGATTTGATAATGGAGCCTGAACTGGACTTACGACAGCCCTTCTCGTCGCTCTCGTCAAAGCAGTCGGGCAATCCGTCACACTGCCAGCCGCCCGGAACGCACATCCCATCTCCGCACATGAAGTTTCCGGGGATGTTGCACTCCGTGGTGAAGTTATTCCCCGGAAGCAGCTGGCTCTCTGATGGATAAACAGATCGAAGAGAGAGAAGGAGAGAGAAGGACAACAAGAAAGAGGACACACACTGTTACAAATCTCAGTCCAGAACAAAAAACAGACAGGAGGAGGGATATTGCATCGAAGCGATATTTATCACTACAGTCAAAATGGGAGAGCCTTATTATCTCTCTTCTTTCGAGATAGAAAAATATTAAAAGGCGGTGGCTCTATTTAAAAAGCCATATCAATCCATGGGCAAATAAACAGAGGACCATCTCATGAATACAAAAGCAGAGGAGGTCAGACAGTGTTAACAGTATTGTGGAGGTAAGCGTCACGGTAAAGCTGGGCAATATCATAATAGGGAAGATAAGAATACAAACACAAAAGAACACTCATATACGGCACAAGCAAAGTATATAGTCATACCTTGGACATAGATGCACGCACACACACACACACATGCTGAGCAGAAATAAACTCAATCAGCACAAAGCATGTGCCCTGATCTAGTTCGGAGCGTTTCTGGTTGACGCAGTGCAGCTGCGGCATAATGGGCTGGAATGTGAGACATGGCCTTTTGGCTGAGGTTTGACACTATGCAGTGAGCAGTTTAGCTCGTAAACAAAACCATAGGGCGGTAATGAGGAGTCCCGGCAGACATTTTCATGCTGCAGGACGGAAACTGGGTTCAGCTGGTATGGACCACTTCATTACACGCGGGAGCGGGAACGCCGGAGCTGCACCTGCTGCCAAGAGGTGTGGAACTTTAAGCCTCGAGTGACGCCGTGGTTTTGCCAAACAGGGAGCGATTGGGTCACGCTAAAAGTCTTTCTCAAATAACTCCAACTGTGGAGAAAATCTGCCACCCTGAAAATTCTTCTATCTTCAGATGACTATCAGCTGAACTGGTGTAATGATGCTGATCTTGCGTAATTAAGCTAAATTATGCTCATGAGAGAAGACTCGGGAAACCTCTATCTCGCCGGTGTCACTTGCCTGATCTGGCCGTTGATCAAATGTAATCTTCCATTTTAGATATTAAAGCATAAGTCAGCGATCCGGTCGTTTTGGCTAATGCTGCGTTCCAGGCAGGCTTTTGAAACCATAAATTACGGCTTCAAGTCACGACTACGACTTTGTAGCGTTCCAAGTAATCCATAACTCGTGTTTTTCCGACCTGTTGCCTGTGAAAGTGCACTATAACGGCCACTCATAACTTCCGACCCATGAACTTGCACCAGATCGAACTGGTACGACTTCACAGGTCGGAAAAACACGAGTTACAGGTTGCCTTGAACGCACCATGAGTGAGCAGCCCCCACCCTCGTCATGGATCTATTGGTCCTCGTCCCTACGTCACCACATTCACGCGCATCCCTTGGCTGCACACAGCCCTTCATGCCGTTCTCTCTCCTCATTGGATAACGCTTGTATCCCACAAGGCAAGTTTTCTCCTCGGTTTACAGCAGAGCAGAGTGAAGGAGAGACTCGTGTTTCGGCCGAAACACTCCATGTAAGTGATTGCTGACGGAAAATGGGACTATTTAGGACTTATATTAAACATTCCACTGACTTCTGCTTTAATGCTAGTATTCAACGAATATTGTAAACATGTCACATTCCATATTCAAGATGATATTACATTTCATAGCAATATTACTGTGCTGTTTCTGTTCTCACAGTATTTCAAAATAAGTCAAATAAATGATGACTTCACTCTGCACAGAGGAAACAGTTCTTCCTCCTTGACGAGGCAGCGTTCATTACTAAGGAATCTTTTATCCTCTGATACAAACAGCATGGTCTGACCTTTGCAAATGCATAACCCATGCTTGCAGGTTAAATACAGCTAGTTGATATTCAGTTAGTAGATGTATCCACTTCCCTGAATACAGCTGAATTACTGGCAGATAGAAATCATCTGTTCTTACATCATCCTCCTTTTGCTGCCCTTTTAACACAGCAGGCTCGGAAAACCACGTATAGATCCTCTCTTAAATGAGACAGCACGAGCCTTCTGATCCTCTGTGGAGATGATGCAAACCAGCCTTATGCCGCTAGCAATATAGAGGGGGGGAAGTCAGGGATCAAGACAAAAAAGGACCTTGTAATTTATGAGGACTGGAATGTAGCGGCATGAAATCTGACGAATTTACATCATGATCATGATCAATTTCGAAGACATCCCTGATATCCTTTTCAAGTGAATCGTAAAGAATGTGACATTTTGACAACGTACCAACCGCGCTCAGTCTACACGCTATGTTCACAAACAGAATGACTGCCTCCAGGATGGCTGTGCTGATTGGTCTCTATGACAGGGTCTCCCACATGCTTGATATGTTTACGCGCCGATGGTCCCAAAAGAGAACTCTACGTCAGCGATGCGGCTTCGGTTCAGCTATCAACAATCCGATGGTGTATTTCTCAAAGCAAAATTCTCAGGCAAGTGTCGGCACTTACGGAGTAGAAGCACCCGCAGGAACACACAGAGACGACATCGTCTGACGACAAAACAGCATTCAGGAAACTGTCAACAGTACATTTCGATTTTATAGCCGCCTGAATCAGTATTCAAGACACTAATGTTTGCCTTCAGAGTGACTTCTGACTCTTTGAACTCAATCACATAGCCTTAAGGCTTTTTGCACACTTTTTTTTCGTCCGAAATTGCCGCATGTTACAAATGAATATGACCTTATGTTGTCAAGTTACTGACTCCAAAACTTTAATCTGGCATTAAAGATTTCAGGTTCAGTATACACATACAGTACTGCCATCCGATGTTCAGGATTAATTGCATCACAGAAATTGGTTGTCTACTTTTTAATGTGTGGCTCCAGTAGAGCTAATAATCTATCAATAAAAACAAACTATGGAAGTGATCATGATCATTCAAGAGCTCATTTACAAGCAGTTTGAACTCGCCTTGCTCTTGACGTCTTCTCAGGATTGGATGGACCCAATATTTTCTTTTTTCTAGTTTTATTTGTTCACTTTTCTAATTTCCGCCTGTCTCCTTTTCATTTATTTATTTATTTTGGAACAGCAAATAAAACAGCATAGTCATAAAACACATCACCTCTAACACCCTAACTTGCCTTATCAGCCCACACTTCTTTACCTTTATCTCCTTCACTTTTTGAAAGCGTGCCCACCCACCCTTATTGGATTTTTATAATTATGATTTTTTTCAGCGGAGGGAGGACCTGCCAAATGCAACACCTGATGAGTGTACGCACTGTGAATCACTGATTACTCACAAACACCAACAGAGGTCTTTTTCTCTGTGGTATGATATTTCAGTAACCGTTGCTGAGACCTCTTTCTTGTACACAGCACTCTCTGATGGTGAGCCTCTTGGATATACAATATATCCAGGCACGTTTGAAAACTGCCAAATTTACTTCTTTTCTGGTTTTATATTTCAGAAAACAACACCATCTTTACACTATCTCCCCGGGCTCCTCCCCTGCTACCCCTGTTTGTTCAGCTCTTTCTGACAAAGGAATCAACTCAAACATTGTGAGAATAAGAGAGAAAAGTAAACTGACACAGTAACGCTGGGAGTACATTACAACTTTGGAGGTTGTTTTTTTTTTCTCCTCTCCTTTTTTTCTTTTTGAAAGTCATAGCAGTTGGAATGGCTTAAAGGTCCTCTTTGCTATTGCTTCCTAGCCAATATTAGAATTGAGAGCTGGTTATTTACCTGTCTAGAGGTACAACAATCCTCCTGTTTCTGTTCCTTCCTACTGATATTAGCAAATACCCAGCTACCTTCCCCAGTCTGATTGGATTGTCTGGTCATTTTCATTGTCAATGGGTCACTATCACTGTCACTGTTGCCCTGAATACTGTAAGTAAACAGCTATTAATGCTAATGTCTAGCGACTAGCTATGTACAAATTCACAAATAGATCCTTTCAGATACAGTCGGGCTGGGTGCTATTGATTTACTGACAGGAATAGACAGCATAAAAATACTTAATAAACAAGCATTGGAGAATTAGTTGCTTTCCTTTTGACATGGGCTACTGTACATAACAGACAATCCTCAGGCCAGTGTGTATTAAAGCTACTGCCCTGGATTATGAAAGTGAAGTTCACTTCACAAATCTTAATCTATTCTCTTGTGTCAATCTGACCTGCTCTTCATAATAGGGCCATAATTTGTTTACTTTTCCACAACTTGCACACTAAGGATCCCTCGGCAGCCGGAAGCTTTTATGAGAGTTTAAAGAACACACAACTCGTGTAGAAGAGCGCTGTATAAAATGACTTCAAAGAGCTGGCGGCGTGAGAGGCATCAGGTTAATTGGAGAGTTGCTTTGAGAGCATGTGAGAGAAAGAGGGAAAGGACAGACTGCGTGTGTGTGTGTTTGACGGAGGGCCAAAAAGAGTGAGGAAGAAAAAAGGTTGTCAGGCAGCTCATCTTTTCCCATGAGTCTCTGAAAGTGCCAATAGCAAACCGTCTGCGGCACTTCTTGCATCCAGGTTGCGAGTCCCTCTTTTGGCAGACTCCACACATCTTACTCCAATGCCCTTGCCGTTCTATCGATACAGTAATACCCAAAAATACTTACAGTGGTTTGCTATTGGGGTAACGAACAAGCTCACCTCATTACCACGGTGAGTGCGGCTATGCAGCTCATTACAGACTCTGTGAGCTTGTTAACAGAATAATAACTCACTGCACTTCTCTGTTGCCACACACTGCAACACTCCCAAGGTGACCTGGAGGATTTTAATGGACATGACAGCATCCATGATGCGCGGCACCTCACTTACCCCTATATGTGCTTTTGACTATTATGCTGTGGATAGCTCAGGGCATTATCCGCAGCTGCACAACACCGCTTTGTACAACTGTGGTCAGACAGTGAGCGTGTGAGGGAGAGCCGGAAGAGATAAGGCAGGGATGACGCTGGACGCCTGTGTATCTTCCTGGGAGAAGTGTAGCCCAATTACTCAGGGTAAATATTGACTATACTATCCTTGCCTCTGCAAACCCATCCCTCTGCCTCCCCTCACCCTCACCCATAGCTGTGTCCACCAAGGCCCCCATTTAGACTGTTAAATCACAGAGCGTAGGACCTTTCAAGCAGCGACTGGACACTTTTTTTTTAAATTAGCATTTACATTTTGTGTTTGCACTGCTTCCACAAAGTTTCATTGGTTCACTCAGGGTGAAAGTCTTCCCTCTCCCTATTTCAGCACAGCTGCTCTCACTGGTACGGTATATACTGTATAAAGTGCACCCTTTGTTTCAATTATAATTTGAAATAAAAATAAACTCCCTGCATGAACACTTGTCTAATTTCCCAGAGGCTCTGGATAATACCGAATTCAAATTTGGAATATTTTATTTATTTTTTTGGGTCTTTGTCTTATGTTAAGTCAAAAGCGATGGGTATATGAACATGGGTGCTGTGCTGTGTAAGATTACATTCAAAACACATCTCTCATATTTACACTAATTTTGAACCACCCACACACAACCCCAACATAAAAACACTCCAATTAATAATAATGATTTGACTAGTAGATATTTTTCTCTCACAAAATAAGTAACTTTGTTCAAAATTCTTAAAATTACACCAGCACCGATCTCACTCAAACTCAAAGTTCTTAATTTTCAAACACAGAAGACAAGATTCCTTCCACTTTACAACAGGCCTACAGTATTTTCAGTGAGCTCTGGAGGCTTCAGGTTCCCACGTCACTGTGGTTAGTTGCACACTGGACCACATCAAAATCACACTCGTATATCCACGAAAAGATTTGAGATGCGAACAGAGACACCCTCCAGCTTCAACCTTCCAACGTTAAACTCTGCTCATCGTCATACCATGTGACGTTCCTCTGTCCAAATCCAGATGAGGTTCCAGCGAGAAAAAACATGTATTTTTCAAGTGGAGGGCTGACTTTAAAAGGTACCTTGTGGAGTGTTGACCATTATTAGAACTATCCTTCTTCCTAGTTGGTCCCTGTTTTGTTCATAACACACACACATGGGAGTGCGATACACATTTTCGTTGCTAATTCCACTCTATTCCCCTCCTCGACAGTCGCTTGTGGTAATACACAAGAACAGAAAGCTTTCTGCAAGTTAGCAAATGAGGATGTAAACAACGCAAGAATCAACAATTGGCTTTGTAAATGTTTTATGAGGAAAGGACGTGCTCTCAATGTTTCCGAGGCCTGAAGGGTACACAACGCTTTATGGTGAGTGAAAAAAAAAAAAAGTTTTACAATGCAACTAAATGGTGCAGCTTTAACCAAAACAGACATTTCTGGGTTAAATTAGACCTTGAGGAATGTCACAAACAAGGGGAAAAAAAATCAAAGTCATCCCCCATGCAAATGAAAAAAGAGAAATTAAAATGTTGTGGGTATGGAATTGAAGAGATGTGGGGAATGTGTACCACAGCCTTTTAAACGGCCTGTCAATTATTCAACATCTCTGACCACTGTTGCCCATTTAGACGAAGAAAAAAAAAAATCAAGTCGATGCACAAATGGCAAGCTTCCAACTTTCATTCCAAGATTTTCCATGGGTACACTTCATACATAATGATTCTGGAAATGGCAGCCTGGAGACTTCAGTGCACCCTAAGCAATTCTCAGAATATGCAAAGACGGGCAGAGCAACGGCAGCCTACGGTCCAGCCACCCACATCTGCCACTGTCTCCCAGGTCTTATGAATATTTTCATACCAAATGTCAGCGTGCCTCCCTAAAGCTGGACGGCTAATTTGGTAATAAAATCTATATTACTCTTGACAGCGGCTATTGAAAATGTAATAAATCTTAAAGCACATAGATGGCCTCCCCTGTAAGACCCTTTGGGGGTATATCTGAACCTTGGGCTGTGCTAGAGGAGGCACCACAGTGAACGCTGGTCTAATAGTCAACAGGGAGACCGTGAAAAGCACTGTGAGGTGGGAGAGAGTATAGGACCAAAAAAGAAAAAGATGCAATGAGGAGCGAACATGTCCGCTTGTAGGGAAAACATGTAAAGACTGACAGCTCGCTGAGGGAAAAAGTGGAGAAAAAAGATGAGCGGGTGAAGGGGAACAAATGGGAAGGGAGGGAAGATCAAGATACAACCTGACAACAGTTACATGGAACAATTGTGGGAGAAAGAAAAAGGTAGAGGGGTAATAAAAAAAGAAACAGAGAGGTGGACAGTAACAGCATTTTCTGCCCTTGGAGTCCTAGTAATAACCGCCTTAAGCAAGTTCTATTCCCTGTGCTCTGTGCATGAAAGGTCAGTGATATAAATCTATATCTGAGATGACTATTGGCTTGGCTGTTTCTGCTTTAACCCCACCTTCCTCAGCAGGCTTATATATCTGACCTGCATTGATTAGCCTCAGGTGAAAGGTTGAGGATCCGATTGAAGCAGCACCAAAAAAAATTGATTGGCCTCTGTGAGCTTGACTAAAAGTGAAAGTTATACCGAGGCAATGTAAGAGGAATCACAATAAATTGTTTATATAGAGGGGAGCTGTTGAGCTCCCCAGAAATGAAAAATAAGTTTTTATCCATAGAAAAAATCCTATATTCTCATAACGTCAGAGATTTTGTCTTCAATAATACACCATGCTTGGTGGGAAAAAGTCTCAAGTGTATTATGTCAAATTCAGTTTGAAGCTAAAAAAGAGCAAGTCGAGTCGCGTTACAGCCTGATGTCAATACAAACATGTCTGCCTGTGTTGGAGGATGTGGGCGGAGTGAATCGATAAGGCTAAGCTTGGAATAAAAACTAACTTTCTCAGGCTCAAGGACAGAAAAATATTTTTTTCATACACTGTTCTTAATAGGCTTGCTATACAAGCGGGCTCTGAGGTGTAGCAGGTGGGTGGAGGTGATTTGGCTGTCTCTTTCATTGTTTGTGTGTGGGAGAGAAAGAGAAAAAAAAGACTCTCATATAAGCGGGGAATGACCCCCCTCCCCCCACCCACCAAGTCCCCCCCCATCTTGTTCCTTTGGTTCACTGAAGCGCTCCATATAAATAAGCGCAAGTGTAAAGAACCTGGTCTGCATCAATTAAAGACACCCTACAGCGAGACAGACACGCAGGGCAACATAAGCTCAAAGCAACAGAGCAAAGCAAGGCCTTAATGGGGAACGATGAAGAAAAAGGGCAGTCATGCATGGAAACAGTCAACAAACCCAGAATAATGTGTTGCTGGCAACATTTAGGGCTCTGCCTCATTCAGCTGTTGTTCAGCCTTTTTCAGCCTCATGGAAAATTTCTTGTGGGAGAGGAGGAGGGGGGGCTCTAGAAATCTGCATTTGGGTGGGAGGGGCACAAGTCATGCTGTGTGGTAACTAGGTACTCTACCTGCGGTGTCAATTCTGCACAGTTCTGTGCATTTCCACAAGACTAAATGAGCAAGACACAGAGGAAAGGTGAGGTTGGGTTCATTCTCACAGAAATGCTCAGATCAACAAACACTCATTCATATCAATCAATATTTAAATCTCCAGAAAATCCTCATGGAGTGCAAATACCCGATGAAGAAAAAGCTGATTATGAATGCAATTAGGCTTAAAATAAAGCAAAAAAACAATAATCTAAAGTCATTAAGCAGATCTTAAACCCTAGAACAAGAACACTTGCTTAATATTAATATACTTAAACATCGAACAAGAGTTGCTTTTGTGGCTGCAAACTGGCTTTTTGGAAGCAACTTTAAAAAAATAAATTGCAGTCAATAAATTGCATGAAATGTATTTTCATATGATGTTCAGTCTATGTGTAAACTGTGAAATTGTGGGCTACTGAGCAGTGATGGATCTCTTTTGAAACGGTGCCTTCTCGTATTTGTTCATTAGGTCCTTATTACAGCTGATGCTGTGGGGTTAATGTGTTTACTTGTCCTGCATCCCTTGTTCCAGTGTGCCACAGCAGAAAACTAATTGTCAGGCATTGATTGTGCCTCAGTAAATATTTTACACAATGAATCGGTTTTTGCCTCGGTCTCCTTGCAAATTCCCATAAACATGCAAATTAAGGGCATTTTAAAGTAAGAGTGGTATAAAAAAAAAAACGGAAAAAAAAGAAAAGGAAATGTGACTGAGCAGAAGAAAAGCATGAAAATAGGGGAAACAAATCAAAAACTTCTTAGACATTTCTTTGTTTATGAAGTAAATAAATACGTAAACTGTGGTGGAAAGAAAGTCTGAATAATCAGTTAGCGCAGACACACAGTGATAAACAAAGTTTGGGATAATTACCAGGGAGAAAATAATGATTCGTGAGTTGCAGGGTGTAGACATGGCTACCAGTATAATAGCACTGATAATGATGCATCATGTGTATGTGCTGTGTGACTGAGGCGTCCTCTCTGTTAGTGAGCGTGTTAAAGCGCGACCTCCAACATCTCAGTAATACTTTAATTTGTGATTAATGCTGTACAATAGTTTGCTCCAATTTCCTGAAAACAATAATGTAACTGCAAAGGAATCTACTATTAAACCACAATCATACATTAATAATAAATAAGTTCTCTATAATTTAGACAATCGCTGTCATTTGTCATGTATGTGCAACTCTTTATTCCCATATGCTCCAATTTCCACAATGCTGTATTCCCATTTCTCACTTGTTTAATACCATGCTGTGTGTATTTACTTTGTAGTGTCTAGCTTACTTGGTATATAGGCCATATATTTTATTGTAGCTTTAACTGTGCCGCACAATCCTAAAATAAGACTTCCCCAAAAGGCGAAAAATAGTCAGGGTGTAGATGTGAGTCAGTCTCACTGCAACAGCCAAAAATACAATTATGTGAGTATGAGAGACTAGGAAAGCTAACATCCTTCCTGTTCTATATTCTTCTGACGTCTACTTTCTATCTTCATCCACATCCAAAAGCTCATTTACATTTTTCTTGTGTTTACATTCCAATTTTTTCTCACTTACTTATGCACTTATACATCGTCAGTTTTGATCATCCGCTCTGTAACGTTTCACTGGCCGGCTTCATCGACACAGCGGTGCTAATAGCTGCAGCTTCACAGCAAGAACCTTCGCATTAAACTGCAATAGCTCAGCTCCTCCAAATGACGTGCTTTATATGAAATCACTGCACCACTGTTGACTTTCTTACATCTGCCACCACGTCAGGATCATAAAGTCATAAACTTGGTTATCATCAGAAAGTATGAAGGCAAACACTGTGAATAGAGTTTGTAGAAGAAAAGGGAGGAGGAAGAAAAGGTCACCATAGGTCACCAAGCCAATCAAATATAATGAGACTCATTTTTGCCTATGGCTTCAAGTGACAGTTGTGAGCAGCTTATTATGTAATCTCAATTAGTACCGCATTATCCTTAAAGTGAGAAAATGAGAATATGATATGGGCTCAGCATGGTTTGTCGTTTTCAATCGCAACCAAAGCTGCAGGCCTTTTTTTTCATGGGGAATGGTAAATAAGCGACTTATTGATCTCTCGTCTGGTCATCATCGCTCGTTTTGTTTACTGAAGAGCGGTTGGCGAGACGGCTCAAGATCATAGAGCACTCAGCTGCTGATGAGGATTCAGATTCTGTTTATGAATCATGCGGCGGCAACACGGTTAAGACAAACACCACCATTAGAAATCAAAAGTGTTTCCTAAATATCCACAACGTCAGTGTGGCTCTGTAGCGAATGCTCAACCTCACAGTGTGTTCATGATCCATCTCAGTCTTTGACAATGGCTTCAATGCATAACCGTTATCTATACGCTATATAATCAACTTAATGAACTATGTGCAGCTTGTCAGTAAAGTGGAAGATGGATGAGTCTGATAGACTCATAGAATACAATTAATCACATACAATAGGGGTGTGATGATGCAATTAAAGTGCAACCAATGCTGATAACAAGAACTAAAATGTATTAATAATGCATTTCTTTCACTCCTCACTGCAAACCCTAGTGCTGGACGGGAGAAGGTGAGAATGTGACCCATGGTGGAGCTGCATATTTGTACCTTCCAGCGTGAAATTTAAAACTGCCTGTCCTATCTCTTGTTGTCTTTATTGCACTACGTCAGTGGTTCCCAAACTTTTTTGTCCTGCGTACCCCCTGAGCCGTTTTGCCATACCACAAGTACCCCCTCCCTCATACGTGTTGATGATTCTCCAAAAGTGGTCATAACGTAACACAACTGATTAAGAAATGAAAATCATTTCAATTTCTCTTTTCAATTTGTACAAAGACATTTTACATTATGGCCTGTATTTTAGTTGCTTCTGGCTGTTGTGGTGTTTGTTGTGGTCAAATTTGTCTTTACAGAGTTGTAGGATTGTCTCAATACTAAAATTTCAAACTCAATGCCAATACCCTGTAAAATGACATCATATTCAATACAGCAGCAGTGCCTCCCCTCCCAGCTTATTATTGTTCCATTATTTTTATTTTATTATAATCAAATAGACTTATAACAGCTGTTTGTTTTTTCATTAAATGAAAAGATAAATAATAGTTGTGCAGTTCCAGCGTGTTGCTATTGTTTCATTACATTCGTTACAATGCATCTCCTCTCGTCTGACGGGCGGGGCTCCCTCCTCTCTCACATCACACACACGTGCACGCAGACAGCGGAGAATAAGAGAGGAGACGAGAGAGGAGTCGTCAATATCAACATTTTAAATTCACCCGACGTGCGTCTAGTTTTGTGTAACTTACTCAGGTCCAAACGCTGTGGACACTGCCTGCTCTCCTCTGCTCTGCTCTGCCTGTCGAGTGGTCGCTGTGCGCCGCGCGCTGTTCATATTGATACTTTTAGAAACCAGTAATGAATCTAGATGCAACACTTTTGACAATAATACAAAGCTGTGCTACAGGTTGTTGTTTTCTGGGGGAACTAGTTGTGGCGCACGTACCATTTCAGTAATGGGCTTATGAATATCTACTTATCACCTTGGTAATAAATTAATTAGCCTAATGTTTCTACGTACCCCCGCAATGTGCTCACGTACCCCTAGGGGTACGCGTACCACACTTTGGGAACCACTGCACTACGTGAACTAAGCAACAGCACAAAATCCTACAGATACTCTATCTGCTTTGCAGGTGAAACCTGATGTTGCTCACTGGTACGGTGACATAATATATCGGGTTGAATTATTTCATTTCCCGCGTTTGACACAGAACTAGAGCATCCCAGTGAAATGGAAATGTCTGGTTAAATTTATACATTGCACACACACACACACACACACACACACACACACACACACACACACACACACACACACACACACACACACACACACACACACACACACACACACACACACACACACACAGTCAGACAGAGATACAGCCCAAGCAGAAGAGGAATTCTGTGAAAGACAGTTAAGCGAAGGCAGCATAGTTGCTCAAGTTTTAGCATTTCTCCATAATTAAAGTCAGAGCTGTAGCGATCTTCCATATTTCACATGACGCTCAAATATTCAAACAGCAAAAACAGGACTCTGCTTTCCGAGCCATACACATTTTGTCTGCATAACTAATGCATGGATATGACATGTGCCAACATCCTGAGGAAACTGCTACTAATCAAAAAATAACTTTTTCTACCCACTTCCTCTTCCTGAATGTAATCCAGAAGAATCATACACACACAGATTCACGGGGATACAAGTTAAACTTCCATTTTTGGAATGAAATCTGTGGTTTGCATATTAGCTTAATCGGTGTATAATCGGGCCTGCAAAACTACGTTGGTGGGCGTGATGCAACGCAACACAGCGTCTGGAGGCGTCTCAATGCTTACATATTCATATCATTTCTACATCTTGATGGGGGCAAAGAAACATAGTAGTTTACTGAGCATATGTTTGTGTGGAAAAAGAATTTTAGGTAAGTGTTAAAGAAGAAGTAAGTGGTCCGGTCGTTTTCGCTAATGCTGCGTTCCAGGCAGGCTTTTGAAATCGTAAATTACAGCTTCAAGTCACAACTTACGACTTTGTAGCGTTCCAGGTAACCCACTCGTGTTTTTCCGACCTGTTTTACCGGTGAAAGTCACTATAACAGCCACTCGTAACTTCCGACCGGTGAACTCGTACCAGATCGAACTGGTACCACTTCACGGTCGGAAAAATACGAGTTTAGTCGCCACATTCACGGCGTTCCTTTGCACACACAGCCCTGCATGCCGTTCTCTCTCCTCATTGGATAAAAACTGTAGGATACGATAAATGTTTTCTCCTCGGCTCAGAGCAGAGCAGAGTGACTGACAGACCCGTGTTTTGGTCCAAACACTCTATGTAAGTGATTGCTGTCGGAAGATATAACTATTTAAGACTTATATTAACACAAATATATCACTTACTTCTGCTTTAAGTATTTTCTCTGTGTTATAATGTCTCTGGAGGGGAGCTGGGGAGCTTAACTAAATATATTTGCTGCTGTCTCCATGTTTAGTCCAATTTGGAAAGCGTATGAGGAGAAACATGGGTGCGAAAGAAACCCCTAATTGCAGCAGCAGGAGCAGGAAAGGGTTAAAGCCTTTTTTCGGGAACCAAATGAGAACATGAAGTCATGTGCAGATCAAAACAACCAGGCTGATTGCTGCCAGCTGACTTCACCAGCCTGGGGAGGGGGAAAAAGAAAAAAGAGAGAGTGAATTCAAGGGTGCCCCCCGAAAAAGCCACCCACTGTCAGACGGAATCTAGAAAGTTCCCAGCACCAACCTGAGGAGGAGGGAACGCTCCACTGGCCAGAGCAGTGGTCATCAGCCCGACTCCCCTGCTTGCATCTGGAGAGGAACAAACAATGGCCGGCAAGCTTGTCCTCTCCACGGGCTCAAGGAGGATTAGCAACCATCCATGCGGCAGATCATGACGCAATTGTTTGGCTGAAGGACTTAACATCCTGTGTTTAATGAAATAAGGACACTGGCAGGAACAAAGGATACTTTTGCACCCCACACTATTCTACTGAATCTCACAATGTGATGCTTGTGCTGTTGCCAAAAATGTGTTTAATGGGAGGCATAAGAGGATATGAGGCATGTTTAAGCCCTAAGTTTTCTCATTTTTTCCATTAATTTTTCTTTGTTTGCAACATTAACTGTGTAGTGCAGTTTCTGGACTGAAAAAAGAGCAAATGTGTGTGAAGTTTGGCATCAGTCCCATTTGTTTAATGGACAATAAATGGCCTTCTCGGTTTTCTTTGAGCAATTCTTTATAGAGGGATAATATGGCAAATTCAGGGCACAATCATTATCCGAGAATAAATACTGTGCAGATGCTATGTTGTTCTTTGCTGCACCGAATCTACTCCTTTGGCTTCGACATCAAACACGGCTCTGTTTTCAGTCAACTTGCCAAAATAAATGGAAGTTTCCTAACCTCCTATAGCTTATGGCATTATCGCAGACATTGAGGGATAACCGTGATTTGAGAGAGCATTACTCAGAAAACAAACAGCCTCTATTTCTTCAAGACCCCTTCTTAACTAATCCAAATACACACACACACAAAATTAAGCAGGCTCCACCGCATGGGTTTTGCCCGAAAATATATTTCCGTGACGGTGCAGCATGAGGCTGAAGTTACATTACACTGTTGCCTGCAAAGAAACACCAGACAGACTGTTTTCAAGTAGAATAAGAACCTTTACAAGAGGATACACAGAGAAGTTGTGTTTGCTTCATTTTTGGCCTGCAGCTATGCAGCCGGTGCTCAGTTCTTTACATCCTTGGCTAGAGAACAACTACTTTACCCTTCCAGTATTTAGTGCTCTTCAGCATTATGGAAGGTCAGGAGAAAAAAAAAAAAACTTGATAATGATAAATCTCTAAAATGTCAGG